>OZ014510.1:2028216-3228216 GCA_963966075.1 Aphodius sticticus
CCCGCGCGCCCGCGCGTGGTGCTAGCGCCGAGGAGCCTAACCTAGTACGCAAAACAACAACGAAGTAACCGTAGGGGATGTGCCTCGTGATTTATTGGGGATGTGTATTGTGATTTATAGTGTACAATAAACGTTTCAACACGGAATAGTTTGATGTAACGCACGCAACAGTTTAGAACGAGTAAGTAAATATAACATACCTATCTTGTTAATTAGCAATAGAAAACGTATTTGTGCCAAATCGATCAAATTCTTACATTAAGTAGCTAAAAATATTTACCGGGAATAAAAATATACACTTCATTGAAGACTGTTTACTTACTTCACCAGAGTAACCACTTTCTTAAATCTAGTAATTATTCCAAGAAATAAAATTTCTTAGTTGAAGTCAATAATCTCTCGCGTACATACGAACCTACCAATTACTTCAGCCAAGTAATTCTCTCTTCGTTCGAGAGATCACTTTTCTGTGTGTGGAGTGTTTATAATAACATAACAAGCTTGCATTGTGCCAAACAACCCCCACGAAGGGGTTGTTGGTACAACAATTATTAATTATGTTTCCATACATTTTCAAATTTTACATCACGTTTGGATCACCAAGTCAGTTTGACCATTAGTTTGTCATATGTCATCGTTCAGAAACCTTTTTCTCTATTAAATTATCACAGTAGAATGATCAAGCCCTACGAGCGAACGCACCAGGAGTGCTGGTATGCCGGCCTGAGTGTTGGTATAACATTTTATCAGCTCATTAATAATACCACCGTATGCGTTTCACAGCAACACGTCTTACACTAACGACAGGAAGACATATCCTACAATGTCCACAATTACATTACGATTTTTGTCCATGGCATATTATATAGTGAGCGCGTAAAGTATGAGAAAACAGCATGAGCGCGTAAAACATGAGAAAATCACTGAAGCGGTTTGTTACTTTAAAAAATCCTCGAACACGTCGATTTTTAATTATACAAATATATACATATTTACATCAAATTTAACTTCCGTCCTTCAATTTATTGTTTTCGACTTATGACGTCATCGACACTTAAATGGCAACCCCGTATTTTTTGTACTGATACTGATAGATCTGTTAATTGTCTTAAGAAGAACTAGAGGTAGTAGCCTACTACAAAACAACACTACATAAAACCAAACATCCTGAGCTTAATTGTGTGGTAATAATCACGTGTAATACATTAAATTATAGATAAAGGTGTATTACACCGGGTACGAATGCCACTTTTTTTCATTTGCGTTGTTGTTTTGTTTTTTACCCTTGCTAAAGAAGCCAATAACTGGTAATTTTTGTTATTTTCTTTTTTCAAATCCGAACCAAACATCAAAAAAGCAATATTACAACATTTTGTATTGAGCCTTCATGAACTTGTGTTAAAAAAATGACAACAAAATATGAATGTTGTAATGATATAACCGTTGTTTTTTTGAACATGTGAATGAGACGAGAATAACATATTTTATAGTCGTACGGTGCAGCCATCTGTTGGATAAACACATCATTTTCTTCGACCAATCAAATTCAAATTGTACAGTCTGAAGCAGCAGCATGAATACGTAGCCAGGGGAATCACAAATATTGAGCAATTTCGGCCTAACAAAAATATTGATCGCATGTTGACACGGGAGGTGTAGCGGCGCCGCGCCCGGCAAACGAAAGCCATACGAAAAATAAATTTTACCGTGCTGGTGCTACGTAGATAGCATTAGCAACGACTCGCTTACAAATTAGCATGACAGCATGTTCTTGCGGAAGTGTATGTGATCAACATGAATTGTTGAATTTCGACCAAAATAGGCTAGAAACCGAATACGAGAAATAATTTTTTGCCGTCCTGATGGACTCTACGCAGACAGCAAAGAGCGAGTTATAAATTAGGAGCGCATGTTCCCGCGAGGGTTTATAGTTTACAGTCCCCGTACGACACACGGAACGAAGAATAATCAACAACCGCAATACCTACTTACAATGTTACAACTACTAAATAATTAATAGGAGTTAAATAAATTATTACTAAGGAAATACAAGTAATTTAATTTTTAATCATTCATTTATTTTTCGTCATAGAATTTCAAATATATTGGTATTTAGATTTAGAAAATAATATTAGTACCAAACACTTGTCGCTTGGCAATGCATTCAGGGCAATCGCAATCTATGTAGGATGGTTGGCTTTAGTCCGACTTGTTGTACAACAGACGTAGAACAGACGCTAGAAATATGGGCAAATTAAAAAATCAGCTGCCTTTATGTGGCCCGCGTTCTAAGAAAACTAATAACTTGCGAGAGTACCTGCGGTAAGTGTATATGTAGATATTATACGTGTAGTGTAATTCTTCGCTAATTAACTTCGCTAGTTAATTTGGGCAATACTCTCTTATAGGTGTAAGCGTGTCGGATTACCATATAATTTTTATAAAGGTGTAAAATATTTGAACTTGTATCTATATAATATATAATAAATGACTTATAGATATACATAAAGCTGCCTGTTTTATCGAAATCGCTATTTTTTCTCACACCTACAATTGAAATTGAAGTACGTATACTACCAAGTCTATACATAGCAACAATAATTTTGAGTAAAATTTCAAAATGCAGTATCCAACTGTATCTAGAATTAAAATAGGAATATTATATTTACTAACACCTACTTGCGTCACCCGATAAAAATTTGAATTTTTATATGAGGTGTGTTTTACCTGAAAGTATCGATCTCTGCTAAGTACGAACGAGACATTCGAGATTATTGATGCACAAAAAAAAACGTTAAATGGATTTAAATAAGTATCTGAGTAGGAATGCTTTCACGGCCAGAGTCATTTAAATTTAGATGATAAATAGTTACCGGTTTATGCCGTGAGTAAAAATTCATAATTACTGTCTTCGCGAACCATGCTGTTCGCTTCTTCGGAGCTAACTGATAATTAGTTACTAATTCTAATAATAAATGTAAAGCAATAAATGATTTATGTAAGAAAAGCTGTCTGTTTTACCAAAACTACAATTTTTTTCAACATACAAAAGGTAAAATGTTCAACCATAGTTAGTAGTAAAATAGGAATGTTATAATAAAGCAATTAATTAATTTGTATCACTGTATTGTTTTGTGGAATTGTATTTGTATTTAAAATATACAAGAAAAGCATTTCAGAACATGCGATAGTCACATACACAAAATTATTAGGAAACGGTTCGGCGCCAGTCGACACCGCACGGCCCCTTTGATCTTCGCCGCCAAAGAACGATACCGCCGGCGCCGTTCCCCTCGTCTAATCAGTGCGTTGCTTGCATTTTCTGCGGAGTGTACAGTTCCCTCCTGTCGCGCCTCAGTTTCGTCGAACTTTTGAGGCCGGTGACTAACATTTACTCTTTATGGAAATCGAATAGGCGTTTTTGATTGATTTATTTGCGCTGAATGCGCAAAAATTAAGCTTTACCATGAGACCATTTTGAAGTTTCTAAGAAAATGGGTTCAGACGGTATAAATTTCTAAAAATTTTCAAAATAGATAGAAATAAATAGGTTTTTGACACATTCACCTCGTTTTTTCGTAAACCTAGCGCGATAGAAAATTTTGGAGACCAAATTCGTTTTCAGGGCAATTAATTCTACCCAAAACGCAATTCCATATTTAATTCACAGAAGCTATTTTCCCTACAGCTTTCATTGTCTTTTTCCCGAAATATTTCTTATGAAAGGCCATAAAATATTTCCGATACTATTTAGATAAGCAAATGATCTACCAAAATCGGAAAAAAATGGGGTTGTCATTTAAAAATAGTGTCGATGACGTCATAACTCAGCAACAATTGACGGTCGGAAATTGAACTTTTCACAGAAATGTGTATTATAATAATGAAAAATTGACGTATTCGAGGATTTTTTAAAATATCATACAGTCTCAGAGATTTTCTCATGTTTCCATACTTTACGCGCTCACTGTATACATCGCAGTGAATGGATGTGTTCGGTCTTTTCACGCCCACCGTCTTTAGGTGGCCACCAGTCGCCAACCATAGTCGCCAGTCTGACACACGTTGAACGTGTCTGTAAAGTGTAAATCAGAATTTATCATCCGTTATAACTTGTCTATTTCTTAACAGTTCGCAGACAAATGTAACAACATATGTCAATTCTGTACCGAACGAACGTATTTGAATATTTTATGAGATTTATGTAATGTTAAGTTAAGTTAAGTTATAGCCAGAGATTTTGTCGACTTCATTCTTAATATCAGTGTTAAACGCTTGAGCACTCAAATCGAAATTTAGGTAGTTTTTATGTAAAATAGTTTCACGTTATAGAGAGATACAAGATGTGCCGAAACGGGCCTACGAGGCCGTTTATCCTGGAATTATTCGAAATTCTCTGTAGTAACATAATCCCCCCATGGAGGGGTACCGGAATTTAGGGGTGCTCGCAGCTATAAATATAACGTTTTAATTTTTAAGTCGTCGGCATGCATTTAAATTCCTAGTTTCGACCCCCCAGCACTTGCGCCCTCTTTGGACCAATACCGACACTACGACAGACCGTATAAACTATACAGGCTGTCCCACTAGCTAGATACAAAGTATATTAATGACACAAAAAATCGAAATTTTACTTATTAGTGTTAAATTAGCTTCTTAATAACATTGTAGCTGTTGAGGATACACATATAGAAATTTTTGTTTAACATAATTATTTACTACAAAGAATAAACCTTCTTCTAGCAAATAAATATATGTTTGCCTCTTTTGCCTATTCAAACGCGCATTAATTTCAGTTAAACAAAATTTTCTATCTGTGTAGACCACTAAATTTCACAAATCTTAAGAGGTAATGCCACTCTAAATTTTTGTAAAAAAAAATTTTTTGCTGAAATGATGTCTTGAGATCTTAGAAATAGGGTACAATACGTTTCATATTGGACAAAATTTTTTAAATGCTTATTTGATGAACATATGGCCAAGCGTCTAGCCGAGCGTACATGCAAAAAGTTTAGCGTGAGAGGTTACAGCCTAGAGACCTATACGCTCTTATCTTATTTGGAGGAATTACATGCGTGGTGTGAAATATTACATAAAATATTATAAAACACAAAGATTTTGTGGAAATATCCTTAGTACGTTCGTTGAACTAACACTAGCCGCACAATGTTACAGCTGTCTGATGTAACGTGTGTTGTTCTTGATTAGTTGGTAAACAAATAGAAGAAATAATTAGTGACATTCTTGGAGTATATCGTGATCGAAAGGAGTCGAACGGAAGCAGTAGATTTTCAAATAGAACTAATATGACAAGCATTGAATCGTTTGGAACTAGAGTCGCCTCTGCCTGATAACGTATCCACAGTCCACACCGGTAAAAAAGTAATGTCGGTTGAAGATTATTACAACGTTGAAGTGGATGACGTTTAATAATCATCTTTTGAACTTTGTTGTTGTGTTTTCTGCTATTTCACAAGTTGTAGTGTGTAAAACGTGCAAATCAAGTGAGAAATTGGGCGAAAGTGGCAACCGTGACTTAGGATTTCAAATCGTGGTTTCTTGTGAGAATTTTGAACAAACTTTCATTCCGAGTTGCCGATTTGTTCAAAAAAGATATGAAATCAATAGCGGAATTATCCTTGTCATGCGCATAAGAATAGGTGTAGATGTAATTGAAAAGTTTTGCGCATTCAAGGACCTTCTTCGTCAGATTTTTCACTCATTTTACGATAAAGTTGTTCGCACCATTTTTGTGGAAACAGAAGCATTGTCAACAAAGTATGCAGAAAGCAGCAGAAGAAGGGAGGGCTAAAAGTCAATTGAAAATAGTAAAAAAAGAATGGCGTAACTGTTTCGGACGATGGAACATAGAGAGGACAGCTTTTCTTCTCTGCATGATTGGTGGCGCTTATCAGCTGGAGAAATGTTGTTGATATTCTCATAAAATCTAAATACTTACTGCAAACTTGCAAATTTTGGAATAAGAAAAGGAAATAAGAAAAGAAATGCATAGATCCCGTGAAAAAACTAATGGCACTCGTCCCCGCCATGTGACAAAAACCAGTCAGGGCCTCGAAGAAAAAGGGAAGTTATCCCAGAAGCCTATAAATGTGTATCATCTGTATCATAAATTCTGGCCGATGAAATGCCACCTGGTGATTTCATTTCCATTTTCACTTTCAAGTGGCAAAGTAATTGTGGATATTGCAGCAAGTATAGCTATATGTGTTGTCAATGATGCATTATCCAGCCTTATGAAGATTATGGAGGTATTATGTATGAGCATCTAGCCAAACTGCAATAATATCTGCGCGAAGGCTGACGCACGGCGCATCATGTTTTCAGAGCCATCCCTGACTGATGCTGCAAAACAGGCCCGTCTGTCGTCAAAATCAAACAGAAAGAAACAAGAGGAGGAAAATGTTAATTTGAAAAGATAATATTATGGTCCAGGCTTTGCCGACTATAGTAAAATATAACAATTCTATACATCAAAGTTACACAATATTTTAAACGGTGTTTTCTCAAAACCGCACTTTTCAAACTGGCCGGAACGATAACTTCAACTGATCTTCGTCAATTCACTTGAAATTTTATATGCAGCTTCAGAACAATATTATCTAGAGAAATATGTACGGATTTTACGATAAGTTCGAAACTTCTTTTGTTATAAACAATTTTTAACCTAATTTTGTACCTAAAAGTGATATTTTGTGTTCAAACGTGCGCCATTTTGTTTTAAAGCGGAATTTTCTAATTTCCGTACGTACTTACCGAGATAATCTTATATAGAATCAACTCTTTTTTTGTTTTTATGGCTAAGTGAAAAACTGCCTGCAAAATCTTTCCGGCCTTGCAACCCTGTCCGCCGGAAGAGGTTTCCTTTGATGTCCTCTAACGCTGCTATTTTTAATTTATTTTTGTTTTTGTTTATTGTGAATATTCCTTAAAAAATGAACAATAAGGGGCTTTAAAGAGATTTTGTAATTCATTTACTATATTGTAAAAAATATACCTACAAAATTGGCTATTTTTTGTCGCGCTAGAGTGGCATTACCCCTTAAGAAACAGATGTTTGGGATTTGTGTTCAGTGTATAGAGACGAGTGTTACGAGACATCCTGTACATTTAAACTACTAAATACACCACCCTCATTCCAGTAAGATTACAACTATTTAAACACAGTCGACATTAAAGACTTATGTGTAAATCCTGTCGTGTTTCTTTTTTTTTCCTTCCCTCGTCTCATTTTGCTTCTTTTTGTGTGTGAGGAGTCGAACAGTGGGAAGCACGACGACTCGTGTGAATAAATTAAATCTATCAAAAGGAGTCACCTTACGTTTTACGTTGGGTTCGACTTAAATTATTATTGCCTTTGAATATATTACGCACAGTGCTCGGGCGAAAGAGATGATCGTTTGTAGAGGTCGCCATTGTCGTCGGGAGTTTTATAATTATTCCCCTGGACGCAGGACTCGAGATAGAAAATAAATTTTAGCGGGCAGCTTTTATAGTTGAGCGCAATTTCTGTCGAGCTGGTACATACGTATAAAGTTTATGCGTCTTCAGGTGGACGTAAAACTAAAAATAATTTATGTAAAGTCGTTGAAAAGAGAACTGCCAATTGGCCAATTGCAAATCTTAAGATGTTATCTCTTGTTTGGTAGAAAGAACGTTTATTTGTGTGAAACAACTTTAATTTTCAGTTAACATTTACAATTCGTATATTATAACAATCGAAATTTATTTAGTTCAAATAATTATGATTGTGTTGAGTGCAAGAATTATAATTTTTTAAAGTAACGAAATTGTTGGTTGAGTTAAAATGCGATATTTTAAGGTTGCGATAGCTGGTTTTTTGACTAAAAAAATCACACTGCGCGACAAATATAGAGAAATTGTTTCTAACATTGATCAAAATAACTATATTTGACTAAACTCGATCTGCTGACCACGAAAACGACGTTAAAATGTTTCTGTCACATCAGGTTTAAAAAATGAGGTAAAAATACAAAAAACACGTGATTTTGGCAATGTTTACGAATTTATAGCGGTTGAATCTAATGTCCCAGAAACTTCAAAAAGATCTCAAACTAAACTGCAAACTGTGTACTTTTTACATGTAATAAAAGTTAGGTTACTAATGGTTCTGACCTGCTGACAAAGCTTGTCGATGGGCCGGCGGGAAACAAACAAGCTGCTATTCATAGATTTTATAAATTTGTTGATAATATATATTTTTTTCATTTCCCTGCGATAATATATACCGTGTCCAGCAGAAAGGAAACAATAGAATTTCATTTTATTATAATCTTTAAAACAAAATATTTTTTAAAGCTTTTGAATTGACTTCAACTTAAAATGCACATTTTAGCATGTATGTGCATATACCGGGTGTTACAAAAACTATGCAAAACTCTTAAGAGTAAATTACCTTTGTGTTGTAAGCTATCAAAAAATGTTATTTGAAAAAGTATGTAGAAATATATAGAGGTGATCAAATACGAAATTATAATCACCCTCTCCATTGCATATACCGGGCGTTTTTATTAGTAATTAACATTTTTATTATCGATTTTTCATAAAATTATATTCTCATAAAAGTGTCTGGATTGTCTTTTACCTTAAATACAAATATTAGAATGTACGTATTTGCTTGCATGTACCGGATGATGTTACCAAAAGTATGAAAAGCACTGAAGAATAAAATACCTTTATGTTCAAAGCTATGCAAAAATTTTATTTGGAAATATTAGAGGTCTTTAAATACGTAATTACATTCACCTTCTCCGTTGCATATACCGCGTATTGCTAAAAAGATTAAAATAACATAAGGGTAAAGTACCTTCATCTGCTGTAAACATATTATTTCAAAAAAAATATTTCAAATTATTAGAAGGTATTAAATATGCCATTAATCATGCAACCACGAAGAGTTTCGGATTCTGGCTGTAATATTATATTTTAGTATTAAATTGTGTTTCCGAATACCATTTTTTGGTTATACATACAGTCAATTTATGCTCAAACGGGCCTCCAGCAGGTAAGTTGTGGGGAAGCTTTTATTTCTTCCTTTTTATGTTTTTTGTGTTGCCGAACCTGAGTCTGAGGTTTGCTAACAAAACTTCTTGACGGAACATTGAGGAAAATGCAAAAAAAAAAACAAGGTAAAAATATTCATTTTTTGCTTATAACTCGAAAACTATCAATTTATCCTAAATAACCTCTCAATTCAATTTCATACAAACATCACTCTTCAGGTTTGTTCTTCGATAAACCGTTTGGGCGCAAGCAATAGTGTGAAATTGGTGTATTTTATCTGTCTGCGCAAAAACCTACCTTTTCCACTCAAAAATTCTAATTTATTATTAAAGGCGGTCAATTAGTGAATTTCGCCCAGCTCTCTGCACATAGCTTGTTGAGATCGTATGTGTAAAGGTACAGGTTTTTTTTTTAAATTACATATCGTTCAAGTTATTTAATGAAGACCGAAATTGTACAAATTCAGTTAAAAAAAAATAAATAAATTCCAACGATCAACTTTGATAAAATACGCCAATTGGAACTATCGCTTGAGCTCAGACAAATTGCCGGAGAGAAACCTTAATAGTGAAGATTGTAGGAAATGTCATGCACACCCATTTTCAATTGTGAGGTTATTTACGAAAAGTTGATAGTTTCCGAATTGTAAATGTTTATGAAAAAACATGTAAATGTTTACTTTTCTTGTATTTTCTTCAATGTTGCGTCACGAAATTGTGTTAGCAAATCTCAGATTTAGATCCAACACCGCCCCAAAAAACACCTTGTGTCATATAGAATGGAAGACATAAAAACCACCCTACAACTTTCCTGGTAAAAACTCACGCATTTTTGGGGCTTTGACCCCGTTTAACTAAAAAATGTGACGTGATGGAACCCTCTTGCGCATGACAAATATAGTATACTACTTATTATCTATGTTACCGTTCGAAATAAGTGATAACGATTCATGTTAGAAAATCTTGTCACACAGTATTATGACTATAGGTAAAACTACAAGAGCTGAAGGTGAGTCATCGATTCCAGCTGTTATTTTGCTGATACGTTACAGACTATTCCCGTGCGTTAGAAAGAAACAGAGTGCTTTTTCATGCGTCTGTTCTTACGTTTTTAGGCGATGACTCACCTTCAGCTCTCGTAGTTTTACCTATATTATTATAGACTACAATCTATACCATCTTGTTTTTTTTTTGCGTCTAAAAAACGTTATAATCTTTACGAGACGTTAAAAATTAAACCATACTCGAGCCCATCTTAGCTCAGTGGTACCTTCTGGTGGTGATTTATGCCCGTCGTCGCTGTTTATAGGTTAGGGTGATTAGAAAGCTTGATTCCAGGACAGTAAAAGTGCCATCCTATATCCCTAGCAAATTTATTGGAACCCATAACTTCTGGCACGCACGTTTTTATTATTTCTTAATGATTTATACTTTATTTATACGTCTAGTTAACCACAATAGGGCCCTTTTTGGACAATATAGGTACATAATAAATACATAAAAATAGACACTAGACAATTTATTGTGATCCTCTTTGGTAAAATGTTCGATTTCGATAACATTTTCTTTTCTATGATGTTATACTTTGTGGAGCTGTTATAAGAGTGGATAAGATATTCTTGATTGGCCCCCAGAAAATACATAATAAAGAGGAATGCATGTTAATTAAAACGCCTTATTTATAGTAGCGGCCCGGACATGTTAAAAGCTGCAATAAAACCCTTATCAGAAATCACTCAACTAGATTGTGTAACATAAAAATAAGATAAGATGCTACCCCATGCATATAAAATACCAATTCAATCAACAAAACAGTAAAAACAAAACGATATCCTGTTTTTATATCACCCCGCAAGCAGCTTAGAAAATACAGAGATGAGATAAGACGCTATACGGCAAAGGAATAATATTCCTTCGGTTTCTAACCTATAAACGTCAAATAAAATATTTCACAATGTTGCGCAATAATCACAAATCACTTAAAATGGTTATAATTAAGTAATACTACTTACATTTCTTGATGGTATACACCGTAATTTCCCGGATTTGACCAAAATTCATCACACCACGTTATAACGCGTACATAAACACCAAAAACCCGGCCGAAAATTGACTGAGGTGGACGCTTATCAGAAAAACTTGGAAACTAAACGTGTTTACCAGCGTTCGCACAACGCGGTTAACCAGCCAATTACAAGCTAAGGAGGGGAGGGGTGCAGTATACTGGAAATGCTGGCCCCACTCCTACATATTTTGACTACACATTTCGACAATTTTTGATGCTATACACCTGTACAGGCATTCTAGATGTTTGATATACGTTGTATTCGTAAAATTAATTCCAGTCGATGCAACGAAAAGGACGCAAGAAAGAGCGACAACCAGAAAACTACTCTAGGAATGTTAAAAAAGGCTCTGGTATGTTTTAAAAAGTAGAAAATTTTAGGACATACCAAATTAATGAAAGTAGGAATTACTTTTGTATCTATAGGATACAAAAGTAATTCCTTGTTGCTTAAAGGCGACAAAAAACTCTTATTGGTTTGCTGGTTAATTATTATGGTGGCAATTGGCGACAATTACCAGAACTCGCCTTCTACAAAAACATCCTTCATGAAGAGGATCAAGACTTTTTTTTTATTTGAAAATCTTTTTTTGAATACTAATTACAGATTACTTACTGTATAATGATCTTTCAATAAAAATTCAACAACTTTCTTTAATGATTAATTTATATTATTTGCAAAACTCTCTCTTTGCACCAAAATCTTATTTTGTTCTCAAAATCTGTGATACTTTCAGGTTTAGAATCATTCAATTTATTATAAGTGCCTGGTAAACTACAGCAACCAAAATAAAATAATACGAAAAAATAATTTTCATGTTCACTAAAACGTTTTATGTTGCTCCTGAAAAGTAAACCAAGTAGCAAAGGGGAAGTTTTGCAAATAACGGCCTCATATACAAGTGACCTACCACAGCTTGAAAATGTAACAGTCGCCACATTCGCAGATGACACGGCTCTAATGGCAGTGGGATCAATTATTGGAGAATCTAATAGGAATCTTCAACAAGCTAGTAAGACAGTATATAAGAAACCTCGTCTTCCAAAAAATGGAAGACCAAGCTCAACAACCTGAAATCTGTCCACATCAACTTTACAAACAAAAGAATCGAGGACATACCTCATGTCAAGATTAACGACGCCATAGTTCCATATGCGAACACTGCAAAGTATTTGGGTATGACTCTGGATACGAAACTAAGGTGGAAAGGACACGTTAAGAAGAAAAGAGTAGAGCTTGGCCTCAAATACTGACAACTGTACTGGCTTCTGGGAAGAAACTCTCAGTTGTCGGTACAGAACAAACTACAAGTTTACAACCAAGAACTAAAACCGATTTGGTTAGACGTTAACCAACTTTGTGGCGTCACGCCAAAAAAAGCAAATATACAAGGAATCCAGACTTTCGAAAATAAAGTACTAAGGAATATGGTTAACGCTCCTTGGTACATACGGAACAGTGACCTGCACCGTGATCTTGGTGTCCCACAAGTCATCCAAGAAATAAAAAGATTCGCCACAAAGCATGAATCTCGCCTAAGCCGTCACGTCAACGTAGAGGCCCTGCAGCTACTGGACAACCAGAATCTAGTGAGAAGACTAAAAAGAACTAAACCTTCCGACCTAGTGAATCATTGAAACGTGTAAAAGGCAGAGCATAGTGAGTGAAGTGTTAGTGCTTCTTGTTTAGCATAAAGTAAATATAGGACGTCAGTGGATAGCCTATTAGAGACAAGTACCTAGTTTTAATAATTCAGATTTAAATTGATGGTTAATCTTTTAGATTAGTTTCAATATATTAAGCATCCTATGCTTTTATTACACAGATAGAAATTCTTTTTAACTCAAATAAAGAAATATTTGTTTGACGAGAGGCAAACATATATTTATTTGCTACAAAGAATATTTATTTGAGTCAGATGCGTCATTTGCGTCATTAATTTTATATAAGTTTAGAAATTGTGGTTACTATATCGCGCTAAATTAGAATCTAGGGTATTTTGCGGGTACCACGTGGTAGCATTGTAGTAACTGTCCACTTCGTTAAGGATGATCTCGATGAGATAAAATCATGACAAAATCTAATTGTGAATAATTTTACTCTACTTTAGCCTACAAGTTTGAATAAATATTCAGCGAGGTCGCAACGATGATCATAATTGAGCTTGGGGCAACACTTTTAACCCTACTGTGATAAATACATGAAACTTAACCTAAAAAGTTAACAATTTTAAAATTGTGGTTTCATAAGTATAATAATCAGAGTAGAAGTGTTTGGCGGTGACTGATTAGGAACTTCGAAGAACAAGAACTTACTAAAGAATTGTTATAACGCTTAACGTTTAATAGCGGTGTCTACCTAATTCCGCTACGTAGCCGTTGCGGCTTATATATTTACAAGCACTTATAATTGAAACCCAATTCTAATTTCGGCAAAGTAGTTTATTAGAATAAATTATAGTTAGTAAAATTACATGTGATGGAGGTAATACAAATACGTTGCACACTACCAGAACTAAGACGAAGTCGAAAGCGACGGACAAAAACGAATATGAATTGAACCGAGCATCCAAGCGTCCAAAATATTACCGAAAACTTATATGTTACATAAACTAGGAAATCCTCTACACTTTAAATGTACTATAGCTTCGTACGTGTATGCTGATAAACCATTTATTGCGCATATACAATCTCGCAGCAGTAATTAAAATCGTTCGTATCTACGATGTAGGTTTGATCTTCGCATAATACCTTATGCGTAAAGTAAATGTGGTCTTTGAATTATATCTGAAAAGGGGATTTGATGTTTAGTTGAAAAGAATGATAACGATCACTTACTAGAGTCGTAAAACATCACCGTAAACGTCATGCTGGCGTATTTTGATGAACACAGCAAAACTAAGAAAGCCCCAATCCTTTGGCCATACTATAGCAGGCTACACCCATGTTTAAATATGTATAGAATATTGATCTTTCGCAGTTTATGTGATTGCAAGCGATTAAGAAGATGCAGTGTGTGGTTATGTTGGGTTATGTATTGTACGTTTGACATATGGCATTTGATATCACTGTGTACCAATCAGACAAAAATGTTACTGTTTTCGGTATTACAATGTGTTAATTGTAACACTGAAAACAGTGTTACAATGTGTGCATTGTGAATGCAAAGTAGAAAAATATATTTTTGCCTCTATTCATACACGCGTTTATTTGAGTTAAACAAAAATTTCTATCTGTGTATGAACGACACGCAAAATCATCGAACAAAGCCATTCGCAGGTGACATTCCCCTTACATTCTGGCTTTTAAATTCTGAACAGAGCGAGAATAATCGTTCTCGACTGTTGCTCTCGACATAGCAATAAATTTCCATTAAGGGCGGTGATAAATCCTTAAATTTTATTTTAAAGGTGTGGAGCGTCCATTACTAACGTTAAGCTGTGACCGGTCAATCTAGTGCGCCTGCTAGAGAAATCAAGATGTAAACTTAATATTCAATGAGCCACGAAATTTTAGGGAATGTTTTTGAAGACTCCACAGAAATTCTTTATACTTAAAAAAGAAACGGATGAAAAACGGTAGGCCTTCTCAGATTTTAACCGCACAAATGAATTACAGATATCGAGGAATGTCTTCGGTAAAAGATTCTCTCTCAAGAGTCTGGCCAGAAGACTTTTACTTTTCTTTTGATGGCAACGCCGACAAAACAAATATAGTGGTTTTCTTGTACTAATGGGGATGTCTTAATATTATTGTGTGTTCATAGTAGTTGTAAGAATGTTATGTAAACTTTTTTAACACGCCAAAAATTGGAGAATTTTTGCATAACAACAATTAATATTATAATTTGAAATAAAAGTTTACTTATACCCTGTAGGCTATGAAAAAATGTGCTAAAGAAGTTATTAAGGTATCTGTCAGTGGTGATGATATTGTTAGGTTAGATTTGCATATTTTTTGGAAATATGGTGAACCTTTCTCAGGACGAACTAATTGACCTGGTGTGGGTTCTTGGCAAATGCAACAAAAATGCGTTCTGCACAAAAAATACTAGCACACATTAGTGCTAAAATAAACCGTTATAGAAATTTAAAAAAAATTACATAAAATTACCGTTATAAATTTCTATTTCTTGCAAAACAATATTAAGTATTAATCTTTATGGAAAAATATATGTACAGTGCTTGATATTGAGTCGCGTTATGAATTGCTTTTATTTTAAAATAAGTAAACCTTGTCTTTAACAACAACTTCATATCAGCTTTATACTTTAATACAGGGGTTCTCAACCTTTTAGGTTCCGTGTACGACCTAAAAAATATCCAAATTTCTTCGTACCACTACCCTTTATACAAAAATGCATATTAATACAGGGAAAGAAATAATCCTACTTATTTATGTTGTAATAAAATAATAACGTTTATAACAAAAGTTCACTTGGTAAACACTTATTCTCATCGAAATCAATAACAATAAAAATTATATACCTAACAAAATTTCATTTGGTATACAAAAGTAAAATATAAAAAATTATTAAAATATATATCATGATCTGTGTCAATTAGTTTCAAGCTCAAATTTGGCTCAATCATTAATTTTGGCTTATGTTTGTTGTTTAAATATAATATTAATGAAAACGCATACCTACATAAATTTCACATAAATCGTGGCGCAAAAAGGCATTAAAAGTCTAATATCCAAAAAACGGTGATTGTAATAATTTTAAATTCTTCTATCAGCGCTGTGTGTGAGGAAATGTCTATCAAATGTTCTTTTTCTATTAAGTTGTCAAGTTTGGTATTTACATACCTTTTAGATTTCTGATCCAATTTTCATTGTCATAGATTTGGGAAAATAACTATTGTTGTTTAAAGTGGTGCAATCAATATTTTTTTTATATCCGACTAATTCATCATTGATGTCTGCCATCTTTCTTCAAGCGAGCCTTCGGATGCTGGCAATAAACTACATTTATTTTTATTAACTTCTTTTATAATTAACTCGATTTATTTATTGGTAATTTTATCTTCAACGATAATTAAATGAACCTTTGATCCCTGCAAAACTAAATTTAATTCATACAGCTTTGCAAAAATATCAGCTAAATATGCTAACCGGGCCATCCACAATTCGGCAAAGAAAGAATTTTTGAATTCGAAATTAGCGTTTTCAAGAAAAACTTGAACTTCTGATTTAAGTTCGAAGAGACGATTCAAAACTTTACCTCTCGAGAGCCATCTATCATCGGAATGTAACAAGAGTGACTTCTGTTGCTACCCATCTCCTGACATAATATTAAAAACATTCGTGAACTGAATGCTCGATTTTTAATAATATTGACTGCAATTTTTTTTTGTTAAAGCCCGAGCTCCATCAGTGCAGACACCAGTGCATTTCGCTCATGGAATGGAATTGTTAAACATAAAATTATTAAGAAATTTGAATATTTTGTTGTTCTTTCGAGCAGAGGTTTACAAAATAATTATTCCTCTGCAATTTTCTCTTCCACCTCGAATCGGATAAAGACTAATAATTGATAAAAATTAATTTTGTCAGTATTTCATCTAACTGTAGCGCAAAATATTAACTTTGATTTATCTTTTTAACTACACTTACTTTTACACAATGTGGCATTTGAAATACGTCTGCGTACGGTAATGGGTATTATCTAATTTGACCGGGGTCAAACAATTTAACAATATAATCTGAATAAATATGATTTTAAGTTTGGTACCTTTTGCGTACCACCTAGAAGTCCAGTAGTACCACCGGTTGAGAACCCCTGTTTTAATAACTTGTTTAGCACAGTTTTTATAGCCTACAGGGTATAAGTAGCACTTATTGATAGAAAAATCGATTCTTTTTTACCGAAGATGACTGGTTATCTCTATAATTTTTTATTTTAGCACTGGTGTGTGCTAGTACCTTTTTGTGCAGAACGATGCGTAGAATTCAAAATATTAATTAGATACATGGCTTTCCATTTAAAAAAATTAACTTTCTTACGAAACACTATTTGCTATATTTTGTTGCAAATTATTACCACCCTGTACACAATGTGGATATGGTAGGTAATCACGCTATTAGAACGCTTCTTACTTAATCATAATCTAAGCGTACGCAATAAAATTAAAAACAGGTACTGAGATATACAATTTTTCAAAGACTGCTGCTTTTCCATAAAAATGCCAATAAATCAAAAAGTATAAAGTTTAGGGTAGGTAATGTTATTTTTCATTGTCCTAAAATTTTGCGAGGAATTAAAAATTGTGGCAAAATATAGGTTGTTCCACTTAAAAAAAAAACATAAATTTGGGTTGGTACTATGTTTAGTTTGGGAAAATCTCCTGATTAAGCCAGAGGAGACACAGAGTTGTAATTTTTAGAATTAATTATCTAATTTATCTGTGATCAACAAATGTAAGACAATCGTCTCTATCCCATCAACTTTTCTCGTAATGTCACAAAAACCAAAATAATAGCATCAAAGAAAATGGTTGTTTATTTCTGATGCAATTAACTCACACTATTTCAAACGGAAGAAAACTGATATAAATCCTCAAGAACAATGCGTTGTTAGCATCAGACCGTGGTAATAAGTTCTCAGTAACGAGTAATAACATAACACCTCCACTCCGTACATCTTTATTAAAGTTATTATTTATTTTAACAAGGGAATTACACGCTGCATTCGTGCGTGTTAATATTTTTAAGTAACGAGCATACCTCTCTTGTTCTTTGTTCCTCTGGGTCCAATAAAGTCCACCGTTGAGAACAACTACCACTAACCGTGTGTACTAAAAATGAACCTCGCGTGTAACAATAGTATCACATTTCTGAGTAACAATCTAATGCTTTCAATACATCCGTCCAGTGTTAAGATTCTTGCTCTATGATAATCATTTGATTTATCGAAGGTGTACGTATATAGGGTTGGGTTCCTATAAGATCGACCGATAGTAGCTATATACATGGGCGCCGTCACATATGGGCAAGGGGTTCCTCAAACTTCAAGAATACGTAAAGATTCGAAGAAACATTTTTACTAAGTTTTTTCGTTTTTAGTACCTTATTCTCGTCAACTAAACATCAAATCCTGGTTTTAGATATAATACAAGGATCACATTCACCTGAATAAGGAAATAAGGAATAAGGAGTTATGAGAAGATCAAACTTACATCGTAGATATGATCGGGTTCAAATACTGCCGCGGGATTGTATATACGCAATAAATAGTTTATTGAATATCAGCATACACGTAGCAAGCTATAGTATATCTAAAGTGTTGAGGATTTCTTAGTTTATGTAACCTATATATGTTTTCGGTATTTTGGACTAAATTCGTTTATTTAAACAACTCAATTTGACGTCTTATAAAACTTGTATAATAATATACTATTAGCTGTTATAGAAATAACATGACTTGAAACGCGAATATCTAAGGTGGTATTTTTTTGCTATACCAAACCAGTTCTCAAGCAGTTCTCAAGGATTGTATATAATGTATATGCGCAATAAATAGTTTATTGAATATCAGCATACACGTATGAAGCTATAGTACATCTAAAGTGTTGAGGATTTCTTAGTTTATGTAACGTATACGTTTTCGGTAACATTTTGGACAGAATTCTGGTCGTGCCAATACCGTATACTTTTTTGTACATACATCGCTTCCAACTTCGTCTTAGTTCTAATTGTGTGCAAATATTTGTGTTACCACCAAGTATAACTTATTCTAATAAACTACTTCACCGAAATTAGAATTTTGTTTCAATTATAAGTGCGTGTAAACGTATAATATCTCAACGGCTACCTAGCGAAATTAGGTAGACACTGCTATTAAGCGATATGCGTTATAACAATTCTTTAGTAAGTTCTTGTTCTTCAAAGTAACTAATCAGTCACCGCCAAACACTTCTATTCTGACTATAATAATTATTAGACCACCATTTTTAAATTAACTTTTTAGGTTACGTTTCTACATCTATATCAGCGCTTCTCAACCTTTTTACTCTTGCGGAACCCTTTAAATACGGTTAGAACCTGGCGGAACACAAAAAAAAAATATACAGTGTCCTTTCCAATTTCGAGTATTCTTTGCGTACAGAAAAACGTGTAACGAATTTCAAGTAACCAGATACAAGTCTGTAAAGAAATGCAATTCAATGATTGAATATTACTTACTACAGTGAAATTAAAATACTTTTCCTGTAAAATTTTAAAAATGCCCTGTCAAATTAAGGTGATACTGTGCTAATTTCACAGGAATATGTTTGTGGAATATGTGAATTCTGTAAAAACAATACAGAAATTTAGCTTGTATCCAATAACCAGCGATGTTACAGTTAATTCTTCTTTTACAGTTTTTTTGGTAGATTATTATTAGATACAAACTTATTTGTTCTTTTTAGTTCCTTCTTGTATTACCAAAGGAAGGAAGAAGAAAATACAAATCAAA
Source organism: Aphodius sticticus (assembly GCA_963966075.1). Lineage (NCBI taxonomy): Eukaryota > Metazoa > Arthropoda > Insecta > Coleoptera > Scarabaeidae > Aphodius > Aphodius sticticus. The sequence continues at coordinate 2,047,781 of OZ014510.1, forward strand.
CAATGTGAAAACAAAGAATACAAAAAGTACCTTCTACAAATAATTAAATAAATAAATTCACTATAAATTTTTAAAAAAATCATTGGTCAAAATACAAAAATTAAGAAACATTTATTCTGACCAGTAGTTTGACCAATAACTCTGCCGGATTCTTGTTTCCTAGAGGTTATTTTGTTTTTATGTAACAGATAATTGTAAGTAATATTGTCAATTGAAGTTAATGAATAGTCTAAAATGTTGCCCGTTGGATGTAATATCGAACTAACAGTGGTTTATTGGGTTAGAAGGGCTCCAAATCAAAATTATTCCTGGATTGACCTTGTTTATTAATCCAATATTTCAAATAATAATCCCATAAAATACTGATTGAGTGGAGTTTATAATAGAGTATAACTGCATATAGCTTATTGCTGTCAAATTAGCGTATTTGTGTCAGAGTGTCAGTAGTTAATTCTGCAGAATTGGGTCGTGTATTCGAAGTGGAAACGCTTATTTTAAACGGGAAGTTATTGTTTAGCATTAGCGAACTAGTTGAGATCGTGACAGAAGCATAATTCGGGATGTTTGGAAAATGTTTGCTTACAACTACAAACTGTAATACTTATACAAAGTTGCTAAACTTCACAGTGATCAACATAATCTGAATCTGTATCTGTAATATCGTTTAGTTTCGTTTAGATATTTTCAAGAATGTAACCGCCCTGTATTTGTTGTATATAAAAAAAGCAAAAAGTACTTCATTATTTCCAGCCAGTACACACAATGTACGAGGTTTAAAATGTCCAGTGAACACTAAACAAGGCATTTAAGATATAGAAGAATTCCTGATTTATACCATAAGGCTTAAATGTTTAAAACTGAAACCGTTAATCTTGATATCTATCACATTTTTATCTTGTACGCGTACCAATAAAAAGTCCGAAAGGCATACGGAATGTTGTTCACGCTCTTTGATGTTGAATCTTCGATCCCGTTTTCATTTACCTCCTGTGTTTGTTTTTTTTTTTTATTTCTTACTCGCTTTGTGGTTCATAGAAGTCAATGGGGTTGAATTTTATCAGCATAGAATCACTTCCTCCACACATTGTGCTGTCCAAAGTGATGTATCTCAGCGGCAACAACAATACAGAAGTGAATAAATACAAGAGCTGATGGACCAAAACGTATTACGAGCGTTTGAATAATATATCAAATGAAAAACCGACTATAAAATAGCCCCGTTGGAAATAATTTAGAGTTCAAATAAATCGAAACCTGAATTCTTGAAACTTTTACTAATTGTGATTATTATTTCTTTGCAAATTTGACAATTTTTTTTACATAACGAATTTATTTCTTTTATTTGTGCTGCGTTATATATACAGGGTGAGTTATTAGTATCCCGGCGGTCGATAGTCATAAGTTGTACCTGTGTAAAGTAAATAGTTTGAGATATTCAATTATTTGTTAAAAAATTGGCAATTGCAGGCCTTTCTTAAAAACTACGTTAATACTACATTTTTGCAGATATTGTCTTAAAAATTTTGTCACATAATAACTAAACCCATAGCTATATGCTGATGTCATGAAATATTAGATGCGCTATACAGGGTGATCGTAGCATGCACTAGTTTTTAAACATTTTTAGGTGGCTTTTTCTTGAGATTTTTAAATAGAACATTCTGTATATTATTTGCTAATTGAAATGTCTCTTAAGTTCTTCAGCCATACTAGATGTAAATTGTAGCGAAATAAAGGGTTATTACAGCCAACACATATTATACAGGGTGTTCTATATAAAGAAACTCGAGGAAAAGCCATTTGAAAAAACATCAAAATTTACTAAGTTCAATGAACACTGTGTATAGTGAGTGTATCTTTGGATACTATCATCTACCTACTGGTATTGACTATTGTCTCAGATAGTTTAGAGGCAAAATCGACAAAAATGTCGTTTTACATAGTTTTTAAAAGATCCTGCAACGGGCATATTTTGGAAAAACAGTTGAATATTTCTCGAACGGTTGGATAAACAAATTTAGTAGTATGTATTCATAATATAATAAAATATACAGGACGTTCCATTTAAAAAATGTAGATACTTTTCGTCACACCTAACACACTGTATAATTGACAATAATTTTACGTATAGAAAATGGCGAATCAAACAAATTTTGTATAAAATATTTTTTTCTTTTTCAAACGATTTATTAATACACCATGCACAATACTTTACATATTTAGACAAATCAAAAAATAAATTGTTTAGAAGAAGGGGTAGAAAAAAGCATCCTGGATTTGGTCTTTCGTACTTAATTAAGGGGTGGCTTAAGTTATTCAGATGTCAACACCACATTTACTAAAGCCTACCTAAGCCCTATGTTTATATTGATCTCTAATACGTGTCTTATACAGCCTTATGCGGGGTTCAAGTTTTTTTCTCGTGGAGTAATTCGATACCAAAATATCTCGCCTCGTGATGGATTAGTAAGTTTGTTTCTTTTGAAACCAGACTCTTGGTGCACTGGAATTTCTGAACACCTGAAAGGCTACATATCGCATATCGTTTATTCTGCCCATAAAATTCGTATTCACTTTCAATGAAGGTGTGAACATGACCAAACCTCAGTTTATACATAAGCTTAAAAGTACCAATTTGTAAGCATCATTGTAGAACGCATTGTTATCCACCGTGAGCTCATACAAACAAATTGATATTGCCACACTTGTAGAGGCGATTGTATTCAAGACTTCGATAGTCTGTAGGCCACTTATCCACGGGATTGCTTGTTATTTATGATCTGTTAACTTCTTTGAAGTCGATTGTATGACATTTCGGTGAATCAGGCCATGCTTCGTGCACTGTCGGCTATAGTTTGATGGGCAGTTTTACGCCTACACGCTCTATGTTAAAGACGAAACTATCCAAGGTACCTAGATCGTTTTATCGGTCTATCTATTTATGAGGATCCGGTCGCCGTGTCTTGATAATTGAAATTCGTCTGTATTGCTATCGCAATCATCAATTATCTTCCATGTGATTCCCATTGGAATAATGCTGATCTATATCAGCATTTCTCAACCGGGGTTCCGCGGAACCCTGGGGTTCCGCGTGATGTCGTCAGGGGTTCCGCGGAAAAATAGTCACAAATAGCGGTGACGGTCGCCGGTTCATGTCAGTGTTATTTTTATGTATTATTTAGCATGGGATTTTTATTTGAAATATTGGATTAATAAACAAGGTCAATCCATGAGTAATTTTGATTTGGACCCCTTCTAACCCAATAAACCACTGTTAGTCGATATTACATCCAACGGGCAACATTCTAGACTATTCATTAACTTCAATTGACAATATTACTTACAATTATCTGTTACATAAAAACAAACTAACCTCAAGGAAACAACAATCTGGCAGAGTTATTGGTCAAACTCTAACATTATTTGTTTTCAATATTTTTGCCTTTCCAAATGTGTGACAAAATAAACCTATAATTTCAATCTGCTGCTCATAATGGTAGGTAGTTTAGGAGAAGAACAGAGTTGTAGGTGGTGGATTGCAATATGATCTTACATTCCAGATAAGATAACTAACCTATCGCCAGACAAGTTCTGAGCTTCTATGACGAAAATTATGTCGCTCCGCATCATAGAAAATCAATAAATATACAGAGTGAGTTGCAATTCTAGACGAAAATTTATGTGGACAGGAAACTAAAGTGTAATTTCAAATTTCGTGACTGCATTCAATTAAACAAAAAATAATTAAATTAAATTGAAGTAATTACTAATATTGACAATGAAAGAAATTTAAAAGTGCTTCACATATTTTTATTTATAATTTGGTATGTTTTTGCATTTAATTTTCACCTCGAGTTATAAATTACCTTGAATCAGTCTAATTTTCAACATTGTGTATGTATGAGCAAGCTTTTTCTTATTTAACAAACTTTAAGAGAAAATACAGGGATCATCTGTTATAGTGTGTATAAATATCTTCTACTTGGGTGTTTATTCCCACACTTTCTTTCTCAGAACGTAATTATTGTTCTGACTAAAATGTTTCACAAGGACTTATTTATTGTTTCAATACCTTAAAAAATACTAAAATATTAATAAAACAGTATTTTAAATGGCTCTAACTTCTTAAGGAATATTAACTTGTTATCAATAGGTCCATATGAAACTTTTTACTCATAATAAATGTTTCTTAATTTTTGTATTTTGACAAATGATTTTTTTTTAAATTTATACTGAATTTATTTATTTACTTATTTGTAAAAGGTACTTTTGAATTCTTCGTTTTCGCATTGTTTGATTTGTATTTTCTTCTTCCTTCCTTTGGTAATACTTGAAGGAACTAAAAAGAACAAATAAGTTTGTACATAGAGAAAAATATCTGCAATGTTACAGAAAATGAATGTAATAATCTACCAAAAAAACTGTAAAAGAAGAATTAACTGCACCATCGCTGGTTATTGGATACCAGCTAAATTTCTGTTTTTACAGAATTCATATATTCTACAAACATATTCCTGTGAAATTAGCACAGTATCACCTTAATTTGACAGGGCAATTTTACAGGAAAAATTTCACAGTAGTAAGTAATATTCAATCATTGAACTGCGTCTCTTTACAGACTTGTATCTGGTTACTTGAAGAACGTTACACGTTTTTCTGTACGCAAAAAATATTTGAAATGCCTTGAAAAGGACATTGTATATTTTTTTGTTGGGGTTCCAAATTTTTCAATTAAGTATAACGTAATTATTTTAGTGTACTTTATAAGCGAAGGTATAAGACCCTATCTGACCTCTACCGCCCACCTATTAAACCAGAAAGATACCATCTCCATCTTTGGAAACCTGTCAAGAGAAGATATTTCGTGACAAACGATAATTATTAAAGATAACAGTACTTTTACCGAACTATATCACATCACAGAGAAAGAAAGTTCCGTTATTAAGCGACAACGAATCTATAGTTCAGCTTTGTTGTTTTATTTCTACAGATATACCAGAACAATCTCGATAATTGCATCTACCATTAATTAAATCCCATAAAATTTAAAAGACTTTTTTACCTTACGTCTTTATAAAAAATCCACATGAGATTGGTTAGTACATAATTATTATACTACATAACGTACTAAATACAATTCTTTCATTTTCTTTTATACATATACGTACTGTAATAAATAAGCCGGTGAATTATAAAGTTAATATAAAGCAGCGGGCCATTGAATGTAAAGTGCGAAAACAAATTAAAGAGACATGACGAGCTGAGAATTCGATGTTTTTAGCGTATGAAAATGTTTCAGGACTTGTTTTGTAATTTATACGCCACTGATGCACGTGCAGTAGTCGCAAATGACAAAGCGTGTGAGAAAACATCACAAAACATCAACGTACACTGCCGCTCATGGAAGTTCGTAGCAATAGGCACCTCTATTTCTACCAAATAGCGAACACATTCTTAACGTTGATTTCCAGTAACATACGACATCATTAAATGTGCTAATTTTAAATAATTTTTATATTTAATTATTATGCAACATTTATGCTGTTTTGTAACTGGATGTTGACAATTTTCTAGTTTCCATTAAAAAGGATTAATTACGAAATAACAAATAGAGTCATAAATACTGCATCTCAGACACATGTTGCGACCCTATTTTTACCAGATTGTTGCATCAAATGCTCGAGTTCGTATTCAAACGAGTCTGTGCCTGCAATCTGTAGTTTGCACAAGATAACTCTGTCACGCGGAAGACATCATGCGACGCGGAAAGCCAACAAGCAAGGAACAGCGTTCTGTAATTATCGCTTTCCATCAGGAACGATTGTCAGTTCGTGAAAATGCAAGAAAAAGGCCAACGATAAGTGAGTCAACGATAAGTGACACTCTTCACCAATATGAAGAGACTTGGAATTTGGATGACGTGTTCGGCCGGGACTATCACGAATAATTTCCCAAGCGGATGAAGAACGATTAAAATTAATTTTTAAGCAAAACTGAAAATTGACCGCACCTAAAATCACCTCTGCAGTCAACCGCGATCGTGAAAGATCAATTTTCGTAAGCACAGGGAAACGCCGTCTCCAAGCGGAAAATCTGCATGGACGCGTTGAGGTACGAAAACCATTGCTTGGTCGGGAAAATCGTCAGACACTACTGTTTCCAGTCTTCACTTGTCCAACTTCGATGTGTTCGTGCCCACTGAAGTCGTTTCTGACAATTTCCCGACGAAGCAATGATTTTCAAACGCCAACGCGTCCATGCAGATTTTCCGCTTGGAGACGTCGTTTCCCTATGCTTACGAAAATTGGTCTTTCGCGATTGACTTCAGAGGTGATTTTAGGTGCGGTCAATTTTCCGCTTTCCTTAAAAATTAATTTTAATCGTTCTTCATCCGGTTGGGAAATTATTCGTGATAGTCCCGGCCGAACACGTCATCCTAATTTCATGTGCCATCTAACAATAGAGTTGGGTGAGCCATTCACACTAAAAATATATTTATTTGTATCAAAATATGATTTCTTTGGCGGAAGTAAACCTATTTTTAAGCTAAAGCTAAAATATTTCTTTGAAGAAAATAAATCTCGTATCCAAATATATCTGTTTGATATTGCGATGAATCAAAACACTAAATGATGGGAATAGATGAATCCTTATTTACTTCAGAAGAAATATTTGCCCCACTGTGTGTGGATATCAGTTGAACGTTTCTACGTAGACATTCCGGCGTTTTTCTTGTTAAGCTTATTGATGGACATAAATTTTGAAATTGAGCGCGTATATAAAACATACAAGTGTCACCTTATAGGCAGTCCGTCTTCAAGTGACAGCTAAAAAGACCGGTGATGACAATAAATGCCGCTTTTAAAAAGAAATAACTACGTATGATGCATACAAGAGCTTTCTATATTTTAAAATCGCGTCACAACATGCACTAACACGGCTTATACGTATAATTATTTAGAAAACCCTCTATAATTACCAGGGTTCGGAAACATTCACTCCCGTTCGTACGCGAACGAGAACGTGAACGTTTTAATATTCTCTGATGAGTTCTCGTTCGCGAACGAGAAGCATAAAACAAGTCCAGACCGTTCGCGTTCGCGTGTGTTAGGTAGACAAAATTTCCGCTGTTGTTCGTACGTGTGTGTATTGGTGAATCACACAGCGTGCGTTCATATATGTACCTATAAGTTGCATCGATACGTTCGCGAACGTTCACTGCTGTCGTTCTCGTTCATAGGTGAATGTAAGTGCTGCGTCAAACATTCGCGGAAAACTGGTGTGGTTCTATTTTATCTTCTATGCGTTTCGGATTTAGAAAGAAACTTGCGGGAGATGATCAGAAATTGTTCAGAACTCCCCAAGTATCACATCCACAACCACTATTTTTTTCACAGCCCCCACCCTCCCCTGCAGTACCCTAAAAATGAGGCAAAATTTTCCCCAAATTTACAATTTTACAAAGTTACGTGATTTATTATTTTTTGCAGAAATTACTATTATTGACTTATTGATATGTTTTTTGTCATTTATTAACTAATTTAAAATTGTTTAAACAATTACCATTTGTTTAAACAAAAATATGCGATGTTACAAATATATTTTTCCATTTTTTGCAGAAAGTATTAAATTATTGGCTTTTTTGTCATTTATTAACTAATTAGCAATTGTTTAACAAATACTATTTGTTTAAACAAATATATACAATGTTGCGGATATATTTTTTAAAGGACTTACAAAAATATACAATAGTACGGACAGGTTTTCTTTTTTTGGAGAAGTTATTAGATTATTCTTCTTTGTCATTAATTAACTTCTTTGCAATTGGTTGCGTTTACACAATGCTCTCCCATCTGAGCTACTGAGGCTCAGATGGGAGAGCATTGTGCTACAAACGCAAAGGTCCCTGGTTCGAATTCAGGTTGTGGCTGTAATATTTGATTTATTTAAAAAATTGCATCCCGCCTGGATATCACCATCTTAGATACATTGAATATTTCATCATTACGGTAGTATAAGTTGAGTTATCGGCGATTAACACGAATCTTTACGGTAGTATGTCCGAATGATACGGTATGGCCGTATATTCATTTCTAGTTAATTTAAAATTGTTTAAACAATTACCATTTGTTTAAACAATAATATACGATGTTACGAGCATATTTTTCCATTTCTTGCAAAAATTATTAATTTATTATTTTCTTTAGTCATTTATTAACTAATTAGCAATTGTTTAAACAATTACCATTTGTTTCAAACAAAAATACTTGATGTTACGCACATATATTTCTAATTGTGTACAAAATATTAGATTATTGGTTTTTTTGTCATTTATTAACTAATTTGCAATTGTTTAAACAAATACCATTTATTTAAACAAATGTGTACATTGTAATGGACATAATTTTCTACAGTTGCATAAATTATTACTAGATTATTGGCATTTTTTTAACATTTATTAACTAATTTGTAATTGTTTAAACAAATATATGCATTATTACGGATATAGTTTTATATTTATTGCAGAAACTATTATTATAGTATTGAGTTTTTGTCATTTATTAAGGAATTCGCAATTCTTTAAACAATTACCATTTGTTTAAACAAAAATTTACAATGTTTTTGTTTTCTTTTTGTAGAAATTATTATTATTACATTGTTGGCATGTTTTTTGTAATTTGTTACTTAATGTGCAATTGTTTGAACAAATAAATTTGTATGAACAATAATATACAATGTTAGTATGTATTTCTTGGCAAAAATTATTGTAGGATTTCTGGTTTCTAATTTTGGAGGTTTTACGCTATCGGTCAAACCAATAATGTGGTTGCAACACTAATTATTACTATTTTGACTATTGCAAATTAGTTAATTAATGACTAACAATGCCAACAATCTAATAATAATTTCTCAAAAGAAATATATGTCCGAAACATTGTATATTTTTGTAAACAAACGGTATTTGTTTGAACAACTGCAAATTAGTTAATAAATGACAAAAAAGCCAATAATCTAATAATTTCTGCACAATTAGAAAAATATGTGCGTAACATCAAATATTTTTGTTTAAACAAATGGCCATTGTTTAAACAATTGCTAAATAGTTAATAAGTGACAAAGAAACAAGAATTTAATAATTTTTGCAAAAAATGGAAAAATATGTTCGTAACATCGTATATTTTTGTTTAAACAAAAAGTAATTGTTTAAACAATTTTAAATTAATAATAATAATAAATGATAAACAATATGTCAATAATCCAATAATAGTAATTTCTGCAAAAAAAATAATGAAATGACGTAACTTTGTAAAACTGTAAATTTGGGAAAAATTTTGCCTGATTTTTAGGGTACTGCAGGGGAGGGTGGGGGCTGTGAAAAAAATAGTGGTTGTGGATTTGATCCTTGGGGAGGTCTGAACAATTTCTGATAATCTCCCGCAACTTTTTTTATAAATCGGAAACGCATGGAAGATAGAATAGAACCACACCAACTTTCCGGTTGACGCAGCACTTACATTCACATATGAACGCGAACGACAGCAGTGACCGTTCGCGAACGTATCGATGCAACTGATATCTACATATAAGAACGCACGCTGTGTGACTCACCAATACACACGCGTACAAACAACAGCAGAAATTTTTGGTACCTAACATACGCGAACGCGAACGATCTGGACTTGTTTTATGCTTCTCGTTCGCGAACGAGAACGCATCAGAGAATATTGAAACGTTCACGTTCACGTGTAAAATCATAAATGTACGTACGCGAACGTTCATAAATGAATATTTCCGAACCCTGATAATTACGCATTATAAATGAATTACACGCAAATAGCTATAGGTACAGATCAATTTTAATGCTATATTGGCAAGCAAAATGATATGCATTCAATTCTTAACCTATAAACGTCAATAAAAAACATTTCGGAATATTGCGCAATAATCCAAATCAGCGGTAATCATTAAATATTATCTGATTGTACTTACATTACTGGGTGCAACTCGTCGTAATTAGTCTCACTTTTGTCGAAATTCACGAAACGATGCAATAATACGCGACACAAACATCACAACCGACCGATAAGCACGAGACGCTTTGCACAAAAACTGGCAAAAATTGTATTCACCTGCGTACGAGGTACTGACCAATCAGATGATCTGACGATCTCGGACGATAAAGTAGGAGCCCTACTCCAACATATGTTGATAGATATAGGGGAATATTTGGATATAAACGATTTTCAAGGTTATGTAGCTTTCATTTGACGTTTGATAAATATGGGACAAATAAGACTAATAAATTATGATAAATATATCGAAATGTGTATTTTAATGTTGATGTATTTATGAACGAAGCAACCGTGTATACAGGGTGTTGTGTTTCTACCTCAAATCTTCGATTGTTTCATAATTTCTCCAACACGATTTTCCAATAGACCCAAGTATAGCATGACGTTGTAGGTATTGATAGTTCCTGTTTCACCTAATAACTCTAAAATCGGCGTGTTATCGCAGTTAACCAACAAGAAAATACTCTCAATTCCAGTCAAGACAACTTGCAGTTCAGTCTCTTTTTCTTGTAGCACACCCTTCTCAATATAACCCTAGAAAATACACAATTTAATAAACAATTCAACGTTTTAAAATCAATCTTACGTCTGTATTAACACGATCAAGCTCAGTTTTTAGCGAACTTATAGTATCTTTTTGTTTTTGAGCTCTTTTGTCATTCAATTCCTTTTGTTCGTCTACAATAATCACAAAATTAAACAAACAAAACTTAAAATATAACCAATCTTACCTATACTAACAAATAAATTAGCTATGTTATCAGTTAACATTTCCAACTCATGGTTTAGTTCATTCACATAGTTGAACAAAGCGAAATTTTCTTCTTCTTGTTTGACGTATTCAGCTGATAACTTGGTCACGTCATCCTCACCAGCGATTTCCTTAAATAAAACAAAAAATACTAAACAAACACTTTGATAATTCGTTAAAAAACATACTTGAACTTTCTCTAATGATTGCTTGTAATGCATCAACTTCTTCTCCATGTTTTCCCTGGCCTGTTGCTTCTTCAATTGTTCCTTCATCTCAAGGTCCTTCATTATCCTGCGTTGTCCTTTCACGCTGAGAAAGTCCTGGAGATTTGCATCATGGTCTAATTGGCGAAATAATTCCCTCATGTCCTAGATATAAAAAAAAAAACGTTTTTGCTCCACTAAACATGTAAAAAAATTAGTAGACACTTACTGACATATGCAAAAGAAGGTCATTTTGAGCCCTGATCCTTAAGGCTTGCAATTTTTGCCCCCACTCCTCCCTTTGGTCATAAGCCAAGGTTGCTTGTTCTATCAAATCCATTATAACTTTTTTCCCTGTGTTTAATTCATCCAAATATGTATGCCAAGTTTTATTGAAGAGTGCCCTAAAAAGTTTATTTTTAAAACTTAGTTAAAATATACAAAATCGGCATTAAAAACCCCAGTCCAATAGATCTTAAAAATAGGTGAGAAATGTATTTATATTAAAAATCAATGATGATGATTAAACAATAACGATTTTCCCAAATACAGACTTGTAGTGACTTTGCCTGTTTTAGTTGCTAAGCCTACACTGATAAAAATGAGTGCGAATTTACAAATGAAATTTACATTTTTTTCAGTAAACCTACCCTATTTGTCGGCAATTTTACAATAATTTTAAGCAAAAATACTAAATATCATTGAAAATGCAGTTACATTCATTAATTGTACAAACTGTATGTAAATTTGCTAACTAGTTTGTAAATTTCATTATAACAATTACTTCAACGGAATAAAATTACATATCTATACATTAAAACTACTGTCTGATACGTAAATTTGCCTTCTGCTCGTGCAATTTTCCTTTCTAGATGGTAAAGTGCTACCGAGATAATTTTTATCCCGCTTGCGCAATAATGGGATATACAGTTCGAATTCCGTTCGCCATCCGTTTAGGTTGTGTTTACAGCAGATAAGAGTTTTATTGAGTGCGATTGTTATATACAACTAATTTAACACTGTTAGTGCCTCTGTGATTTATCCTTTATCGGTGTGGTGTGGAATATTTGCTCCATATGATTCTATAGTATTAAAATATATAATATTGGTACATTCATCTCTTTGTATATTATGGAGGACTTTGCAAATATATACTACAAAGTGCAAGTAAAAGTTTGCAGTCTTGATATGTATAATTCCACTTTCACTAATTGGATGTTCTTTTTAGGATACAAGTGTTGATGATACTGACATTCTACAAATTCAAGGACTTGTGTGGTGTCCGTAGGTAAGATTTCGTTTATTGTTCTTTCTCGTACATGCGGTCTTACAATCAAATTTATTACTAACATGTAGAACACATATCATTTCAATCACCAATATAAAAAATACTTTTCTATAAACACCCATTGATAACTTTACGCACACTCTGTACCTCAAAGGAAAGCAGCTGCTGACATTGTTATACCCTGTATATGATATATGACTCATGTACTTCTTATTTTATTTCAGGTGACACATTTTGGACTATATTATATGCTGTGGTTCGATTATCCCCAGGTTCTCGTACTCTGGAGACGGTTTAGCTTTTTTTAAATTATTCCAAGTCAGGGTTAAAAAAAGAATAAGGATAAAACCAAATCCACTGAAAGGTGATCAAACTTATTACGAAAATAAATAAGTAAATGTTTGTATGCAGTCCAAGTAAGTGTGTGACGTAAGTTTACCATAGGTATTTCAACTTAATATTGTTGAAATAATATTTAATTTATATTTAAATGATATATTTCTCTCTGTGAAGCAGATTGGAAATTCGATTTATTTTATTATACGATATGTAGATAAGTATAGTACATGGGCTCCTATTTTATTTCATTTAGTTATTATTACATATAGAACATTTTTGTCAAGAACTTCTATTTATTTAATGTTAAAAATATGAAATATTTATAAAAAATATGTAGGTATCTATATTATAAATATGTTTCACATGTTATTTATTATTAAAATTATAATAAAACTTCATACTATTATTTTTTGTTCTTATTTATGATCTCCACATTAATAGGATTTTACTGGTGATTTTACAGTTGACAATACAGGTTTGTCCGAGCAGTCGCAAAACCAGTTTACAAACAGTTCTTTTGTGAGAAACCAGATAATGTTTCATTGGTATTTATAATGGAGTTATCATAGCAACATATGTGGTCCATCACAAAAGTACTGATTGTTAACTGGTTTTGCGGTTGCTTGGACAAATCTAATATTAAAGTTGCAGAAAGTTTACTGTACAACAATTAATTGCAATTCCGTGTTTACGGTAAATTTACTGTACGTCAGTAATTTTACTTACAAAAGTATATGTAAAACCGTACACATCGGAAACCTCATTTCATATGAGAAGTAAATTTATTAGCTCAAAGTAAAATTACAAACCACATGGTATTTTCCCTTCGATACACGGAGGTTAAAAATGACCGCCGATCCACACGGTAAAATTACCTTTTCAGTTTTATCAGTGTAGTGTGAAGTTTCTATTCCGATAAAGTTAATCAATAATTCTAGTTTTTTATGTGAAATTTAGGCCAGCTACTATTATATTGATTGCATCATGTGTAGTAGCTAAAATAAGCATATAAATAAGCTAATAAACTTGTCAACGACATTAATAACAATAATGGGAGTTAAAATCAAAGTACTACCTGACAATGTCAAACAAACATTTGCCTAATTGTATATAGATATTGTGACATCACAAGATGCCAACTTGCTACTTTTAATTTTATAAAAATATCAAAATCTATGAAAAAGAAGTTCTAAATAACTTTTTTTAGAATGACTGAAGAACGCAAACTACAATACCTTTCTTTTAGTAAATGGTCAATCTCTTCCCTGAGTTGTTTATTTTCTGCTAAAACAGCACAAAATCGCTTGACGCTGGTGTCTAGCTTATTCTGCAAAGTTTCCAAAGTTTTCTGACCGGTCACCCATTTTTCTTGGACTTGTTCTTCGGATATTTGCAGCTTTCGGCAGTTTAAAACGTCTTGCTTTACTTTTTTGATTTGAAACTCGATTTCTCTCAAATGGACCTTTTCTTTTCGTATTAGGTCAACAAATTTATCATGCTGATCTAGCAGTTTTTGAATTTCAACAGAAACTTCTGAGTCTTTACGTTTGTTTGATTGTGAAGTTGCAACATTTAGATTTTCCAAAAGTTCTTTGTGTTCTTTTGTTAGGATCGAAATTACTTTTCGCTGCTTTTGAAGTTGTGATAAAGCTTCATCTTCGAAGGCACGTCTGTCTCCATCCATTATTCTATACTATATATACATAATTGATTCGTTTTGCATTTTTAATGTTTAAATATGTATTTATTTAGTTACCTACCTGTCTTAGTAATCTTGCTAATTCAGCTTCTGCCATTATATCCATTTCTAATTGCTCTTGGGCAGAAATTTGCTTCTTATCTTTCGCCATTTTCGCTGCTTTTCTTCTCAAAATACGATTTAACAATTGAGCAACACTTGTATACTCCTGTAGAAGAATAATTACCAATAACTATGTTGCGTTTCCATAGAAACGTAATGTTAAAATCTGTGTGCTAAATCAATATCCTGAAATAATACAATAATAAAACAAACATACAAATATTTATTATCTGTAAATATTCGGTTATAATTTTTGGTAATAATCATGAAATTATTTAATTTATTATAAAGAAAGAATATCTTGAGCGACTTAAGCTGTGGCGACATCTATTGCTAAATGCCTGAACCTCCGTTGTTATTTATCTGTTGGGTTACAGATATTTTCTATACCGACGCACCAGATGATCGAAATACGTATGCTATTCGAACGGACATTATTGCGATTTAGGGGTTCTTGTCGATGGGGCAAAACTCTGAGGGTCTGACGGCCACTAAAACTTTTAATTACCTACAATTTGAGGTATGATAGAAATTTATGCAAACATTTCTGCAGAAGTTATAAACATTTTTCTTTGGAAACTGATTGAAATACGTTAGCTATACAAACGAATATCATAGCGATTTAGGGGGGGCAAAACTCTGAATATCATAGGGATATTAGGTCTCTTAATTACCTACAATTTGAGGTATGATAGAAATTTATGCAAACATTTCTGCAGAAGTTATAAACATTTTTCTTTGGAAACTGATTGAAATACGTTAGCTATACAAACGAATATCATAGCGATTTAGGGGGGGCAAAACTCTGAATATCATAGGGATATTAGGTCTCTTAATTACTTACAATTTGAGGTATGATAGAAATTTATGCAAACACGTCTGCAGAAGTTATAAACATTTTTCTGTGGAAACTGATTAAAATACCTTAGCTATACGAACGAATATTATCGCGATTTAGGGGGGGGGGGGGGGTAAAACTCTGAATGTCATAGGGTTAATAGGTCTCTTAATTACCTACAACTTGAGGTATGATAGAAATTTATGCAAACATTTCTGCAGAAGTTATAAACATTTTTCTGTGGAAACTGATTGAAATACGTTAGCTACACAAACGAATATTATCGCGATTTAGGGGGGGCAAAACTCTGAATGTCATAGGGATATTAGGTCTCTTAATTACCTACAATTTGAGGTATGATAGAAATTTATGCAAACATTTTTGCAGAAGTTATAAACATTTTTCTGTGGAAACTGATTGAAATACGTTAGCTATACGAACGAATATTATCGGGATTTAGGGGGGGCAAAACTTTGAATGTTATAGGGATATTAGGTCTCTTAATTACCTACAATTTGAGGTATGATAGAAATTTATGCAAACATTTCTGCAGAAGTTATAAACATTTTTCTGTGGAAACTGATTGAAATATGTTAGCTATACGAACGAATATTATCGCGATTTAGGGGGGGCAAAACTCTGAATGTCATAGGGATATTAGGTCTCTTAATTACTTACAATTTGAGGTATGATAGAAATTTATGCAAGCATTTTTGCAGAAGTTATAAACATTTTTCTGTGGAAACTGATTTAAATACGTCAGCTATACAAACGAATATTATCGCAATTTAGGGGGGGTAAAACTCTGAATGTCATAGGGTTAATAGGTCTCTTAATTACCTACAATTTGAGGTATGATAGAAATTTATGCAAACATTTCTGCAGAAGTTATAAACATTTTTCTGCGGAAACTGATTGAAATACGTCTGATATTCGAACAGAAGTTGACAAAAAACTAGTAAAAATTGATATAGGACATTAAGAACATAAAGAACTTGAACTTGTGCAATAAACAGATGGCGCTAGGTAACACTAAAAATGGCTTTCACTTTAAAAAAATAAAACCCATTCGAATTTTCGCGTGAATTTTTATTAAACCTGTTAACATTTTCTTAGTCATTCACATAGAAAACGTAGTGCTTTATCACCTTAATTACAAAATAAGTATATTATTTATATCACAGTGACACTTAAAACTAGAAACAAACAAATTTAAAAAAAACAACAAACAATTGGTATGCCCGAAAATCTTATAAATCTAAGAAATGCACTCTCGTCAACCTTAAAATATCGTACAAAATAGTTAATAGATAACGATCATATACTATACATATATATATATTATATACCTCTGGTAAAATCACAAAAAACGGGGGCAAAAATTTAACTTACGTTAAGGTGTGATAAGTTTGCTTGCGCGAACCCGCCGCAAAACATATACAGAATGTCCAGAATGACGTTACGCACTTTCGTCGTTTACATAAAATTGATCCGTTTCATATAAATTCTATGAAAAGTGCGGGTAAGGAAATGTCTGCGACATCTCGCATGTGAAGTTACAGACTCCGCAAAGGCACCCAAACACATTCTCTTGGCACGAATTTGGTTCGTAATACTGTCAAGCAATTAATATAAGAACACCTAAAAAAAAAATAAATTAAATCTGAGTACATTTTTTTTCAATTGTCATAAATTTGATTAAAAATAGAGAACCAATGAACAAATTTGAAATTAAATAAAAAAAGCAATATAGTGCAGGCAAATTAACTGATTATAAGCCTAAAACAGGAGTTTTATCATAGGAAATGCTAAAGGGGCTCATAGTGAACGTAAAAAAAATAAATGCAGGTCATGGGGTATAGTGTTTACTTGGGAGGGTTGAAAGCGGGTGCAAAGTATATTATTGCGTTTTCCGGCAAAACTTGATATTTTATCAAAAAACGTCCTATACTAAGTTGTAGATCATAAAAAAATCTACTACATTCATATGGGTCACTTTTTACTATGACCGCAAAATTACAGAGAAAAATAGGAATGCCAATGCCAAAACAAATTTTCTGTTTTTTATTTTTCGTTGTTGCAACAATAATTCAATTTTAATCAAATTTTGTGAAAGCGTGCCTTTTTATACTTTAAATAAGCATACATTTTTTTATTACAGTAAAAATAAGAAGTTTTTGAGATATTTAGTTTTTTCCGTCAAAACCAGATTTTTTTAAAAAAGAAATTCTGTGGTGAAGAATCATCGTACAGACTTATTCTGGGACTCATTTTTGTTGTTTTTACATGTACTTATTGATACAATAAAAAATAATAGTCCCTATTTAACAACATGGTCAAAAATTGAAAAAAAATTAAAAAGGACTTTTGCAACAGTGAATTATTCAGTAATTGTTCTATATTTGTTTAAATTTTTAAGAAAATTACAATACCGGTTACGACATTCAATTGTACGAAAAAAAATACAATGGAAACTGTCTCTCATTTCTACACTAATGCTATAACCATTAAATTAGAATAAGAAATCTTCAGATAAATAAGCAAAATAATCAGTTTTTGTCTTAGAATCAAAAAGTATATCCAATACAAAAGTTGTAGGTCAACAAAAAATCGACGACTTTTCTAGAGGTTACTATATAACATAATCTCAAAACTTCAAAACCTCAAAACTCAAAACCGAGAAAAATACAAACAATTAATTTTTTTAGTATTTATCTTTTTAATTTAGTTTTGACGAAACTTCTGGAAGTAAATTATTAATGTCTTGAGAAATCACAAATAGTTTATGAAAGAATCTACTAAAGTAGTTAAAAATATGGTAACATCAATACAGTGGACTTTAATAATTAATAATAAAAAGAATCTAAAAAGAATCTACAAAAGTTGTAGATTATTTCTTGACCTACAACTTTTGTATTGGATACTTTTTGATTCTATGACAAAAACTGATTATTTTGCTTATTTATCTGAAGATTTCTTATTCTAATTTAATGGTTGTAGCATTAGTGTAGCAATGAGAGACAGTTTCCTTTGTATTTTTTTCCGTACAATTGAATGTCGTAATCTGTACAGCAATTTTGTTAAGAATTAAAACAAATAATGAACAATTACTGAAAAATTCACTGTTGCAAAAGTCGATAGAGTTCTTTCAATTTTTGAGCATATTGTTAAATAGGGACTATTATTTTTATTATTGTATCATAAGTACATGTAAAAACAACAAAAATGAGTTCCAGAAGAACTCTGTACGATGATATTTCACCACAGAATTTCTTTTCAAAAAAAAATCTGATTTTGACGGAAAACTAAATGTCTCAAAAACTTCTTGCTTTTTGTGTAATAAAAAAATGTATGCTTATTTAAAGTATAAAGAGGCACGCTTTCACAAAATTTGATTAAAATTCAATTATTGTTGCGACAACGAAAAATAAAAAACAGAAAATTCGTTTTGGCATTCGCATTTTTCTCGGAAATTTTGAGGTTATAGTAAAAAGTGACCCATATGAATGTTGTAGATCTTTTTATGATCTACAACTTAGTATAGGACGTTTTTTGATAAAACGTCAAGTTTCGCCGGAAAACGCAATAATATACTTTGCACCCTGCTAATTGCCTGCACTAATAGGTTAAATCTAACCTACAAATTTACTTACAGCGTTGCCTACTTATTTAAGTCGTTAGTTGCCCAAACCATCGGTTCATCGGACGTCTTAGACTTCCTGCTTTTCACAGGATTCCAACCGTTTTCCATCTTTTTGGAATTGACCACTTTTGACCTATCGTCGTTGACCCCAGCTTTCAAATTCCTGTACAATCCGACATTTTCAGCAGCTGAAAAATCACTTTCCGGATTTGACATTTTCGGTCGTTGCCTGACCGCAGGATTTTGCTCTCTGGGGCCCTGACGATAATTCTGCTTATACTTATTTTTCGCAGCCCTTCTCGGACTGTCCTTGAAAAGGACATTCTCCTCTAAAAGCATGCCTTCGTCTTCCTCGAATATTACTAAGGCATCAAGCTCGGAATCTATCATATTTTTGCTGAATTTGTACGTCGAAGGGTAATATTGTTGGAAAATATTTTCATGGGAAACGCACTGCATCGCGTGCCACGTGTGGAGGAGTAATAACGGAAATCTCGATGTCCAATAATTGACAAAACCATCGGGTATATCTCCGAGTGATTTCTGGGCTTCAACTGACAGCTCCCTGTAGTGGTGTTTCTAAAAATAATTCAATTATTAGAAAATGTTGATTATGTAATAAATAACTTTGGGTTTGAAAAAAGTTTTATTAAATTTTAAATATGTAAATTAGTATCGGAAATGAATTCATAACCAGTGGCCGGACAAAAATGTATGTCTCGCAGTGCTAGCAGTCGCCCAGCTATGAGTGTGCGTAGCGGGCACGCATGAGTGAATGACGACTTATGCGGTCGATTGGATTGATATCCATAGTCGCGAAGCGGCTGGCGGTCGGTAGTAAACCGAGTGAATTTAATATTAAATGTTTGTCGTAACTATATGCAACACGTGCCCACTGAAATATTTTACTCATTTCTTTGATATGCATTGAACGATTGTATTACTGCATATTTTTCAAAATTATCTTCAGTAATATTATTCGCTTAGATATTAAAATGTCTTTAAACCTTGAAAATGATCTTTCTACATCGCAGCTAGTCACAAGCGAAAAAGAATAAACCAACACCAAATTGGAATATTTTTGAGAAATTCCTTCATCCGTAAATGAATTCGTAGAGATTTGTTTTAAAATATTAAAATCCGGATTTCTATGTACTACCGCATCAATTTTTTTGTTGTAATTTTTTACTGATTGGTGCTTCAATGCTTCGTAACCTTTCGTACCGGGATTCAATCCTTTGAAAACTGCTTGCAAGTTCCACATTTTGTTGTTCACGAAACTTTATGGTTGGCAATACTTGCGCAAAATTTGTATCAATAAATTTTAATTGTTCATGCAAATCTTGTAATGATAGTACTTTTTTGCAGTCTTTAATACTAACTGCTTCATCAGGAAAATTTAAGACGAAAGATATGATGACATCAAAGTTTCTTGCATAAAAAATTGCAGCTTCTAACCATGTACCCCATCTCGTAATAACTGGTTGTGGTGGCAAAGGTAGATTAGGGCACTTTTCCTTGCATGTGCTTATTAGCATATTCACATCTGGAAATTCTTCCCGAATAAACTCACAAATTCTATGAATAGCGTGTGCAAAACATGTCAAATGAAGAATATTTGAAAAATGTTTAAGTAATTTTCCAACTTTTAACATAATCGCAGCAGCATCAGCAACAAACAGTAATACTTTGGTAGCGTCTGTGATTCCTACTTTTTTTATGGCGTCATTTACTATTGTACATATCTCTTCAGCTTTGACGGTACAGCGAAACTGAGTAGATATTAAATAGGGTTTATATAAGTCTTGCCGGTGCAACAATCCGACAACGACGATGACCACACATCTACCCTTCATATCCGTAGTTTCATCTGCAGAAACCCAAATATATTTATCGGATAGTTTTGATTTTATTGTAGAAATTGTTTTGTCATATTGCCCTTGTACGTAATATTTTCTAATTGTGGATTCATCGGGTAAGTCTCGTTCAGCATACTTCTTGATAAATTTTTTAAAAACGCGATTATTAATTTTTGTGAAAGGTATATTAGCAGAAATAAATGTTCCACATAAATCATCAAAAAAGTTTGTAGTTGACGTTCCTGATACATTGTTTTTTGTTTTAACATAAGCCCGAAGACATTGTTTATTACGAATAATTAAATTGCGTGAGCAGAAATTGCAAACCACTTCCCCTTTCTTAACGAACATGAAAGTATTGCCAAATTCAGCTAGCAAACAATTCATTGCAGGATTTTCAAATTAAGTACAACTATAAAATAAAAAAAATAATTCAACTCTAAGTATAACACAGAAGAACAAATTCGAAATGGAAAATAAAAACAGATATTCACACAAAATTTCAAGAAACCACACAATTGAAAGAAACTGCTCAAATTATCTACCGACAAAGCGGAAATTTAAACAAGGCAAGCGACTGTACTCGATCAACGCCAAAGCAGGTGTACTGGTAGGTACACCACATGAGCCGAAGCCAGACCGGCTAGCCGCTCGTGTCCCCACCAGCACGTGTCCCATGCACGACACTGGAAAATATACATTTTTGTCCGGCCACTGATTAGGTGACACGGAATATTAGCAAAAATCAGGATATTCAATAGGCTTCTTGTTGATTTTTTATTCAATCTTAATAAAACCAACACCATTGGATTCCCCTCTTCTTGAGCTTCAAAAATATCATTTGCAGGTTTTATACAGATTTAAATGTGTTTTAACGTCATGTCATTTTTCTCTCGTTATCATTACTAAAAAACCGAGCTATTTCCCATATAAATAAACCAAGGTAAATTATCTTAAAATCCTAGGATTTATCCCACTTAACCTTAAAAACACACAAAAAAAACTTTTTTTCCGGAGACTTCAACATTCGATCAAACAACAAACCCGAAAAAAAAATCAAATCTCACCTTATTTCTCAACGCTCTCAATAAATCCCTAACGGAATCTCCTTTATACGACCGATACTTTCTCAAATCACTTGCAACTTCGTCGTGAATATGATACCTCCAGTCCCTTTTCACCACTTTTTCAGCGTCAGCTTCCAAACATCGGAGGACAAAATCTTCATGATCTGCTTTTTCGACACGATCGCTGACATCTTGGAAGAAGGCCAGGATCGTCGTGCTGTTCCAAAATATGGGATGGGCTATGGCCGTGTTGCACGAGGGCCTCAGGTGCGGCTGAGAGGAGATCAGGGCCCCGATGAGGGGCCGTTGGATGGCAACCTGCCACGCGGGAGATTTTAGTTCGTCGAGATTGTATTCGCCGCCTAGGATGTTCGCCTGGCGTCTGAGGGCGTCACCGAAGGGGTGGCAGCCCTCCGAGAGCACGTAGTAGTAGAGGCAGCCCAATGAGAATAAATCAACTGCGTATGTCTGAGGGGACAAAAAAAAATTGATAAAACTTGGTAGGAGTATTCTATAAACTCTAAGAAATAATTTAATATAATAAAACCCTAAACAACCCTATAATAAGGTCGGAATGATTTTTTTTTAAATTAAACCGAAAACAATAATATTGTAGTGGTGTCACTAAAAATTGCATAACTCCAAAACTAACTGAATAATTTTGATAAAACTCACTACGATTATTCTATAAACTCTAATAAATAATTTAAATATAATAAAAGCCTATACAACCCTATAATAAGGTCGGAATGATTTTTTTTTTAAATTAAACCGAAAACAATAATATTGTAGTAGTGTCACTACAAACAGCATAACTTCAAAACTAACTGAAAAATTTTGATAAAACTCACTACGATTATTCTATAAACTCTAATAAATAATTTAAATATAATAAAAGTCTATACAACCCTATAATAAGGTCGGAATGATTTTTTTTTAAATTAAACGGAAAACAATAATATTGTAGTAGTGTCACTACAAACAGCATAACTCCAAAACTAACTGAATAATTTTGATAAAACTCACTAGGATTATTCTATAAACTCTAATAAATAATTTAAATATAATAAAAGCCATACAACCCTATAATAAGGTAGGAATGATTTTTTTTTAAATTAAACCGAAAACAATAATACTGTAGTAGTGTCACTACAAACAGCATAACTTCAAAACTAACTGAATAATTTTGATACAAAGCACTACGATTATTCTATAAACTCTAATAAATAATTTAAATATAATAAAAGCTTATACAACCCTATAATAAGGTTGGAATGTTTTTTTTTAATAAAACCGAAAACAATGATATTGTAGTAGTGTCACTAAAAATACCATAACTCCAAAACTAACTGAATAATTTTGATAAAACTCACTACAATTATTCTATAAACTCTAATAAATAATATAACGATAATCGCAGTTGAATAATAAGAATTATTTTTTTTTCTCGGAATCACGAGTTCTTACCGTTCTTACGCTGTTGTTCAACATCTCTGGGGCAATCCAGCCGTCCGTACCGGTTACGCCCGACCTTCTCGAGAAAGATACCCGACCGACCTGTAGCTTCTTACACAGCCCAAAGTCGGATATCATTGCACGTACTTGGCCCTTAGCATTCGGCATAGACAGCAGAACATTCTGCGGCTTTACGTCTCTGTGAACTAACAAAAACAGCTGTAATTCGGTTATTTTTCAGAATATCTTCGTGAAACTTATAGGCTAGGTCAATGAAATGTTTATCTTTAGGAAAAAAATTAGGGGAGATAAGAAAGTTTGTTTCGGTTCGCGAAAATTGGTTTAACGGAGATGGTAAAAGAATTTTCCGGAAACTGTTATAATTCGGTTAATTTTAAGTTAATCTTTGTGAAATTTTCAGGTTATATGCCTGAGGTGGTTATATATCCCAAACTAATTGTTCGGAAAGAATATTTTGTTAAAGTTTTGAGATAAACGCGTTTGAAGGAAAGTTAACCTACAAATTTTTTGCGTAATTACCTATATCTAGGGAATGTAGGTGCCCTAGGCCTGAAGTGGCTTGGTACAGAATCTCTAGAGGTGTGATACAGCTCCTGTCGCTCTTTCCTTGGATGTAGTCGTGCAACGTAGCTTGGCACAGCTCCAGCGCAATGTATCGGAACAAGCGATCTTGTTCCGTACAATAATAGCGAATAACATTCGGGTGGGCGTCACTCTCTCTCAACAGAGTCACCTCTCGGTCGGCGAAGTTGAAGCACTCGGGAAGTAAACGCTTAACAGCAACGTTTCTTTTGTCAAATTCACCCCTAACAAAAAAAAATAGTTAAATTGAGTGCTTCCATATGACTTATTTAAAAATATTTCAATATTTCTGAAACTGAGCAAGAGACACCCTGTATACTTAATAGATAGCTTGGAATGTGCTAAATAGAATGGTTTTTATTTCAAGTCCCTACGATACACCCAAGAAAAGTTATTTACGTTAACGTAAACACGTACAAATGCTAAAAACGTCGGATTTGCGGACTCAAAAAATGGCTGTCATTTGTGAACCGAGTAAAATATTAAAATAACGAAATTGTTTTTGCATTCCCAGACAACAACTCTACGCAACGCACACAAAAATGTCGATAATTACCGGTACACAAAAGTTCCCTCGCAACCCTTTCCGAGTAAATCTTCGGGGTTGAAGAAAATTTTCCCGATGCGGATTTTTCCGCATTCGAGCTCCTCGGGCATGGCTGTAACGTGGCCGTTCCTCTCGAGTGAACTCTGCTGACTCGAGCGGGATCCGTTCTGAGACCACTGCTGAAATTCTCTCACCTAAAACCCAAAAAAAAAAAATCGGTAAAAATTTTTTTTCCGTTTTTTTTTTCGGGTAAAACGTTTAAATTTTTAGTCACCTGCATCTGCAGATACCAGAACATAGCGATGACACACCCAACCAAAATGATTATCAGCAATTTGAGCCCTTTGCTATCCTGGTGGTTCACCCAATCTCGAATGCTTTCGTAATAAAATTTGATCAAATTTTCGGACGAATGACTTTCTTCTGAAGGTCTTTCTACGATCTTGTCGTTTTCCTCCTTCGTTTGGACACCAACGGATGGGTTTGTTACCACCTAAATAAAAGATAAATTTTGTTTAATTTTAAGGTTAATTAATGAAAAAACTAATGAAAAACTACATTAAAACTAATACTATTGTAAATCTATAATAGAATATGCCTGATAATTCCCTAATAACATGATAAAATACTTAATTATGCAGTAAAAATCTATATTTTTCAATACTCTTAACAAATTACATCAGAAAAAAATTATTTTTATCATATGTGAAGGTGATACTACAATAAAACTAATATACTTGAAAATTTATTATGGAATATGCCTGATAATTATCTGGAAATATGATAATAGACTTAATATAGCAGTCAAAACCAATATTTCTCAAAAGTTTTGATACATAACGACATAAAAAAATTAAATTTTAACATAAAAGCAAATGAAGTATGACATTAAAACTAATATATTTAAAAACTTCTTATTGAATAAGCCTGACAATTCTATAAAAACATGATAATAGACTTAATATCACAGTCAAAACCAATATTTTTCAAAAGTTTTGATACATTACGTCATAAAAAAATTTAATTTTAACACAAGCAAATGAAGTATGACATTAAAACTAATATATTTAAAAATTTATTATTGAATAAGCCTGACAATTCTATAAAAACATGATAATAGACTTAATATCACAGTCAAAACCAATATTTTTCAAAAGTTTTGATACATTACGTCATAAAAAAATTTAATTTTAACACAAGCAAATGAAGTATGACATTAAAACTAATATATTTAAAAACTTCTTATTGAATAAGCCTGACAATTCTATAAAAACATGATAATAGACTTAATATAGCAGTTAAAACCAATATTTTTAAAAAGTTTTGATACGTCATAAAAAAATTAAATTTTAACATAAGCAAATGATGTATGACATTAAAACTAATATATTTGAAAATTTATTATTGAATAAGCCTGATAATTCTATAAAAACATGATAATAGACTTAATATCACAGTCAAAACCAATATTTTTCAAAATTTTTGATACATTACGTCATAAAAAAAATAAATTTTAACATAAGGAAATGAAGTATGACATTGAAAACTAATATATTTAAAAATTTCTTATTGAATAAGCCTAACAATTCTATAAAAACATGACAACAGACTTAATATAGCAGTCAAAACCAAGGGCGTAGCCAGGGGGGGGGCAGGGGGGGCACCTGCCCCCCCCTGGCGCTCAAAATAAAAATGCTCAAAATTGTATTAGGTACATAATAAATTTACAAAGACACATAACATGTACTGTAAAAGCCAGTTGTGATTATTTTATGAGAAAATGTAATTTAATAAATTACCGTCGAGTATGCAACTCAAATACCAGTACCTAGCTCCAAATCTCAGTACAGGGTGAGGTATTTATTGTTAAGTTGATTTATTGGGAATTAATAGAGGAATTGTTTATGCAACCGACAAGTAAGTTGAAGTAAAAATTTTAGATTGCTTTATTACAAATAACCTTATATAATAATATAATGTTATTTGTAATAAAGCAGTCTAAAATTATATCTTCAATTTACTTGTCGGTTTGGCAACCACTATATATCTACTTTGTATATTACTGAAGCCTGTGTGATGTGTAGTTATTGAACGCGATAATAAAGCAGTTTTTTTTGCAATGGATATAAGAAACTATTTTACTAAGTATTAATTATTATTTGGAAACCACTGTTATATCGTTGTATGATTGGGTGATTAGGATTACTGGTCCTAAAGAGTATTTCAGTTATAGGATTACGTGATTACAGTGTTATCACTGTATCCGTAACACTGTAATCACGTAATTATTGCAGTTTAAGTGCATATAGCTAAATATTACTTTAGATTAGTCTAGTTTTGTTGAGTTTCGAGTTTGGTCTCGTTTGGCAAATGTCAACCCGTTTACCTATAGTTTGTCTTTTAAGCAATAGATGGCGCTATGGCGGTTCTTGCATTAATTCGCTGTTCGCAAATATCTTGGAAATTATGATATATTAGTATTACTGTTCTTGTACACTTATATGTACATTTTGATACATTTGATACATGTCGTCCAAGAATATATATTTCGGTAGCATGCTCAGCGTTCATCGCAACAGTGCAAATGAAGACCAAGAGCAATTCAAAGAATCTGTCCTGCAGAAGTTTTCCGAAAACAAGCGGAAACTTAACATTACGTAATGTTTTATTAGCATATTTCATATTATGTACATACCTCATATATATATTTTTATAAACAAAAAGATATGCGATAAGAAATATTTATTTACGTAAATTTTGGTATTTTTCTGACTCCTTGCCCCCACCTGTAAAAACTTCTGGCTACGCCCTTGGTCAAAACTATTATTTTTCAAAAGTTTTGATACATTACGTCATAAAAAATTAAATTTTAACATAAGCAAATGAAGCATGACATTAAAAAAACTAATATATTTAAAAATTTCTCTATTGAATAAGCCTGACAATTCTCTAAACACATGATAATAGACTTAATATTGCAGTCAAAACCAATATTTTTCAAAAGTTTTGATACATTACGTAATGAAAAAATTAAATTTTAACATAAGCAAATGAAGTATGACATTGAAAACTAATATATTTAAAAATTTCTTATTGAATAAGCCTGACAATTCTATAAAAACATGATAATAGACTTAAAATACCAGTCAAAACCAATATTTTTCAAATGTTTTGATACATTACGTCATAAAAAAATTAAATTTTAACATAAACAAATGAAGTATGACGTTGAAAACTAATATATTTAAAAATTTCTTATTGAATAAGCCTGACATTTCTATAAAAACACGATAAAAGACTTAATATACCAGTCAAAACCAATATTATTCATAAGTTTTGATAGATTACGTCATAAAAAAATTAAATTTTTACATAAGCAAATGAAGTATGACATTAAAACTAATATATTTAAAAAATTCTCATTGAATAAGCCTGACAATTCTATAAAAACACGATAAAAGTCTTAATATACCAATCAAAACCAATATTATTCAAAAGTTTTGATAGATTACGTCATAAAAAAATTAAATTTTAACATAAGGAAATGAAGTATGACATTAAAACTAATATATTTAAAAATTTCTTATTGAATAAGCCTGACAATTCTATAAAAACATGATAATAGACTTAATATCGCAGTCAAAACCAATATTTTTCAAAAGTTTTGGTACATTACGTCATAAAAAAAATTAAATTTTAACATAAGCAAATGAAGTATGACATTGAAAACTAATATATTTAAAAATTTCTTATTGAATAAGCCTGACAATTCTATAAAAACATGATATTAGACGTAATACAGCAGTCAAAACGAATATTTTTCAATAGTTATGATACATTACGTCATAAAAAAATTAAATTTTAACATAAGCAAATGAAGTATGACATTGAAAACTAATATATTTAAAAATTTCTTATTGAATAAGCCTGACAATTCTATAAAAACATGATATTAGACGTAATACAGCAGTCAAAACGAATATTTTTCAATAGTTATGACACATTACGTCATAAAAAAATTAAATTTTAACATAAGCAAATGAAGTATGACATTGAAAACTAATATATTTAAAAATTTCTTATTGAATAAGCCTGACAATTCTATAAAAACATGATATTAGACGTAATACAGCAGTCAAAACGAATATTTTTCAATAGTTATGATACATTACGTCATAAAAAAATTAAATTTTAACATAAGCAAATGAAGTATGACATTGAAAACTAATATATTTAAAAATTTCTTATTGAATAAGCCTGACAATTCTATAAAAACATGATATTAGACGTAATACAGCAGTCAAAACGAATATTTTTCAATAGTTATGATACATTACGTCATAAAAAAATTAAATTTTAACATAAGCAAATGAAGTATGACATTGAAAACTAATATATTTAAAAATTTCTTATTGAATAAGCCTGACAATTCTATAAAAACATGATATTAGACGTAATACAGCAGTCAAAACGAATATTTTTCAATAGTTATGATACATTACGTCATAAAAAAATTAAATTTTAACATAAGCAAATGAAGTATGACATTGAAAACTAATATATTTAAAAATTTCTTATTGAATAAGCCTGACAATTCTATAAAAACATGATATTAGACGTAATACAGCAGTCAAAACGAATATTTTTCAATAGTTATGATACATTACGTCATAAAAAAATTAAATTTTAACATAAGCAAATGAAGTATGACATTGAAAACTAATATATTTAAAAATTTCTTATTGAATAAGCCTGACAATTCTATAAAAACATGATAATAGACTTAATATACCAGTCAAAACCAATATTTTTCAAATGTTTTGATACATTACGTCATAAAAAAATTAAATTTTAACATAAACAAATGAAGTATGACGTTGAAAACTAATATATTTAAAAATTTCTTATTGAATAAGCCTGACATTTCTATAAAAACACGATAAAAGACTTAATATACCAGTCAAAACCAATATTATTCATAAGTTTTGATACATTACGTCATAAAAAAATTAAATTTTAACATAAGCAAATGAAGTATGACATTGAAAACTAATATATTTAAAAATTTCTTATTGAATAAGCCTGACAATTCTATAAAAACATGATATTAGACGTAATACAGCAGTCAAAACGAATATTTTTCAATAGTTATGATACATTACGTCATAAAAAAATTAAATTTTAACATAAGCAAATGAAGTATGACATTGAAAACTAATATATTTAAAAATTTCTTATTGAATAAGCCTGACAATTCTATAAAAACATGATAATAGACTTAATATACCAGTCAAAACCAATATTTTTCAAATGTTTTGATACATTACGTCATAAAAAAATTAAATTTTAACATAAACAAATGAAGTATGACGTTGAAAACTAATATATTTAAAAATTTCTTATTGAATAAGCCTGACATTTCTATAAAAACACGATAAAAGACTTAATATACCAGTCAAAACCAATATTATTCATAAGTTTTGATACATTACGTCATAAAAAAATTAAATTTTAACATAAGCAAATGAAGTATGACATTGAAAACTAATATATTTAAAAATTTCTTATTGAATAAGCCTGACAATTCTATAAAAACATGATATTAGACGTAATACAGCAGTCAAAACGAATATTTTTCAATAGTTATGATACATTACGTCATAAAAAAATTAAATTTTAACATAAGCAAATGAAGTATGACATTGAAAACTAATATATTTAAAAATTTCTTATTGAATAAGCCTGACAATTCTATAAAAACATGATAATAGACTTAATATACCAGTCAAAACCAATATTTTTCAAATGTTTTGATACATTACGTCATAAAAAAATTAAATTTTAACATAAACAAATGAAGTATGACGTTGAAAACTAATATATTTAAAAATTTCTTATTGAATAAGCCTGACATTTCTATAAAAACACGATAAAAGACTTAATATACCAGTCAAAACCAATATTATTCATAAGTTTTGATACATTACGTCATAAAAAAATTAAATTTTAACATAAGCAAATGAAGTATGACATTGAAAACTAATATATTTAAAAATTTCTTATTGAATAAGCCTGACATTTCTATAAAAACACGATAAAAGACTTAATATACCAGTCAAAACCAATATTATTCATAAGTTTTGATACATTACGTCATAAAAAAATTAAATTTTAACATAAGCAAATGAAGTATGACATTGAAAACTAATATATTTAAAAATTTCTTATTGAATAAGCCTGACATTTCTATAAAAACACGATAAAAGACTTAATATACCAGTCAAAACCAATATTATTCATAAGTTTTGATACATTACGTCATAAAAAAATTAAATTTTAACATAAGCAAATGAAGTATGACATTGAAAACTAATATATTTAAAAATTTCTTATTGAATAAGCCTGACAATTCTATAAAAACATGATATTAGACGTAATACAGCAGTCAAAACGAATATTTTTCAATAGTTATGATACATTACGTCATAAAAAAATTAAATTTTAACATAAGCAAATGAAGTATGACATTGAAAACTAATATATTTAAAAATTTCTTATTGAATAAGCCTGACAATTCTATAAAAACATGATAATAGACTTAATATACCAGTCAAAACCAATATTTTTCAAATGTTTTGATACATTACGTCATAAAAAAATTAAATTTTAACATAAACAAATGAAGTATGACGTTGAAAACTAATATATTTAAAAATTTCTTATTGAATAAGCCTGACATTTCTATAAAAACACGATAAAAGACTTAATATACCAGTCAAAACCAATATTATTCATAAGTTTTGATACATTACGTCATAAAAAAATTAAATTTTAACATAAGCAAATGAAGTATGACATTGAAAACTAATATATTTAAAAATTTCTTATTGAATAAGCCTGACAATTCTATAAAAACATGATATTAGACGTAATACAGCAGTCAAAACGAATATTTTTCAATAGTTATGATACATTACGTCATAAAAAAATTAAATTTTAACATAAGCAAATGAAGTATGACATTGAAAACTAATATATTTAAAAATTTCTTATTGAATAAGCCTGACAATTCTATAAAAACATGATATTAGACGTAATACAGCAGTCAAAACGAATATTTTTCAATAGTTATGATACATTACGTCATAAAAAAATTAAATTTTAACATAAGCAAATGAAGTATGACATTGAAAACTAATATATTTAAAAATTTCTTATTGAATAAGCCTGACAATTCTATAAAAACATGATAATAGACTTAATATACCAGTCAAAACCAATATTTTTCAAATGTTTTGATACATTACGTCATAAAAAAATTAAATTTTAACATAAACAAATGAAGTATGACGTTGAAAACTAATATATTTAAAAATTTCTTATTGAATAAGCCTGACATTTCTATAAAAACACGATAAAAGACTTAATATACCAGTCAAAACCAATATTATTCATAAGTTTTGATAGATTACGTCATAAAAAAATTAAATTTTTACATAAGCAAATGAAGTATGACATTAAAACTAATATATTTAAAAAATTCTCATTGAATAAGCCTGACAATTCTATAAAAACACGATAAAAGTCTTAATATACCAATCAAAACCAATATTATTCAAAAGTTTTGATAGATTACGTCATAAAAAAATTAAATTTTAACATAAGGAAATGAAGTATGACATTAAAACTAATATATTTAAAAATTTCTTATTGAATAAGCCTGACAATTCTATAAAAACATGATAATAGACTTAATATCGCAGTCAAAACCAATATTTTTCAAAAGTTTTGGTACATTACGTCATAAAAAAAATTAAATTTTAACATAAGCAAATGAAGTATGACATTGAAAACTAATATATTTAAAAATTTCTTATTGAATAAGCCTGACAATTCTATAAAAACATGATATTAGACGTAATACAGCAGTCAAAACGAATATTTTTCAATAGTTATGATACATTACGTCATAAAAAAATTAAATTTTAACATAAGCAAATGAAGTATGACATTGAAAACTAATATATTTAAAAATTTCTTATTGAATATGCCTGACAATTCTATAAAAACACGATAAAAGACTTAATATACCAGTCAAAACCAATATTTTTCAAAAGTTTTGATAGATTACGTCATAAAAAAATTAAATTTTAACATAAGCAAAAGTAGTATGAAGTATGACATTAAAACTAATATATTTAAAAATTTATTA
The DNA here is from genome assembly GCA_963966075.1 of Aphodius sticticus. NCBI lineage: Eukaryota > Metazoa > Arthropoda > Insecta > Coleoptera > Scarabaeidae > Aphodius > Aphodius sticticus. Next base: position 2,080,463 of record OZ014510.1, read on the forward strand.
TTGAATAAGACTGACAATTCTATAAAAACATGATAATAGACTTAATATCGCAGTCAAAACCAATATTTTTCAAAAGTTTTGGTACATTACGTCATAAAAAAAATTAAATTTTAACATAAGCAAATGAAGTATGACATTGAAAACTAATATATTTAAAAATTTCTTATTGAATAAGCCTGACAATTCTATAAAAACATGATATTAGACGTAATACAGCAGTCAAAACGAATATTTTTCAATAGTTATGATACATTACGTCATAAAAAAATTAAATTTTAACATAAGCAAATGAAGTATGACATTGAAAACTAATATATTTAAAAATTTCTTATTGAATAAGCCTGACAATTCTATAAAAACATGATAATAGACTTAATATACCAGTCAAAACCAATATTTTTCAAATGTTTTGATACATTACGTCATAAAAAAATTAAATTTTAACATAAACAAATGAAGTATGACGTTGAAAACTAATATATTTAAAAATTTCTTATTGAATAAGCCTGACATTTCTATAAAAACACGATAAAAGACTTAATATACCAGTCAAAACCAATATTATTCATAAGTTTTGATACATTACGTCATAAAAAAATTAAATTTTAACATAAGCAAATGAAGTATGACATTGAAAACTAATATATTTAAAAATTTCTTATTGAATAAGCCTGACAATTCTATAAAAACATGATATTAGACGTAATACAGCAGTCAAAACGAATATTTTTCAATAGTTATGATACATTACGTCATAAAAAAATTAAATTTTAACATAAGCAAATGAAGTATGACATTGAAAACTAATATATTTAAAAATTTCTTATTGAATAAGCCTGACAATTCTATAAAAACATGATATTAGACGTAATACAGCAGTCAAAACGAATATTTTTCAATAGTTATGATACATTACGTCATAAAAAAATTAAATTTTAACATAAGCAAATGAAGTATGACATTGAAAACTAATATATTTAAAAATTTCTTATTGAATAAGCCTGACAATTCTATAAAAACATGATATTAGACGTAATACAGCAGTCAAAACGAATATTTTTCAATAGTTATGATACATTACGTCATAAAAAAATTAAATTTTAACATAAGCAAATGAAGTATGACATTGAAAACTAATATATTTAAAAATTTCTTATTGAATAAGCCTGACAATTCTATAAAAACACGATAAAAGACTTAATATACCAGTCAAAACCAATATTATTCATAAGTTTTGATACATTACGTCATAAAAAAATTAAATTTTAACATAAGCAAATGAAGTATGACATTGAAAACTAATATATTTAAAAATTTCTTATTGAATAAGCCTGACAATTCTATAAAAACATGATATTAGACGTAATACAGCAGTCAAAACGAATATTTTTCAATAGTTATGATACATTACGTCATAAAAAAATTAAATTTTAACATAAGCAAATGAAGTATGACATTGAAAACTAATATATTTAAAAATTTCTTATTGAATAAGCCTGACAATTCTATAAAAACATGATATTAGACGTAATACAGCAGTCAAAACGAATATTTTTCAATAGTTATGATACATTACGTCATAAAAAAATTAAATTTTAACATAAGCAAATGAAGTATGACATTGAAAACTAATATATTTAAAAATTTCTTATTGAATAAGCCTGACAATTCTATAAAAACATGATATTAGACGTAATACAGCAGTCAAAACGAATATTTTTCAATAGTTATGATACATTACGTCATAAAAAAATTAAATTTTAACATAAGCAAATGAAGTATGACATTGAAAACTAATATATTTAAAAATTTCTTATTGAATAAGCCTGACAATTCTATAAAAACACGATAAAAGACTTAATATACCAGTCAAAACCAATATTATTCATAAGTTTTGATACATTACGTCATAAAAAAATTAAATTTTAACATAAGCAAATGAAGTATGACATTGAAAACTAATATATTTAAAAATTTCTTATTGAATAAGCCTGACAATTCTATAAAAACATGATATTAGACGTAATACAGCAGTCAAAACGAATATTTTTCAATAGTTATGATACATTACGTCATAAAAAAATTAAATTTTAACATAAGCAAATGAAGTATGACATTGAAAACTAATATATTTAAAAATTTCTTATTGAATAAGCCTGACAATTCTATAAAAACATGATATTAGACGTAATACAGCAGTCAAAACGAATATTTTTCAATAGTTATGATACATTACGTCATAAAAAAATTAAATTTTAACATAAGCAAATGAAGTATGACATTGAAAACTAATATATTTAAAAATTTCTTATTGAATAAGCCTGACAATTCTATAAAAACATGATATTAGACGTAATACAGCAGTCAAAACGAATATTTTTCAATAGTTATGATACATTACGTCATAAAAAAATTAAATTTTAACATAAGCAAATGAAGTATGACATTGAAAACTAATATATTTAAAAATTTCTTATTGAATAAGCCTGACAATTCTATAAAAACACGATAAAAGACTTAATATACCAGTCAAAACCAATATTATTCATAAGTTTTGATACATTACGTCATAAAAAAATTAAATTTTAACATAAGCAAATGAAGTATGACATTGAAAACTAATATATTTAAAAATTTCTTATTGAATAAGCCTGACAATTCTATAAAAACATGATATTAGACGTAATACAGCAGTCAAAACGAATATTTTTCAATAGTTATGATACATTACGTCATAAAAAAATTAAATTTTAACATAAGCAAATGAAGTATGACATTGAAAACTAATATATTTAAAAATTTCTTATTGAATAAGCCTGACAATTCTATAAAAACATGATATTAGACGTAATACAGCAGTCAAAACGAATATTTTTCAATAGTTATGATACATTACGTCATAAAAAAATTAAATTTTAACATAAGCAAATGAAGTATGACATTGAAAACTAATATATTTAAAAATTTCTTATTGAATAAGCCTGACAATTCTATAAAAACATGATATTAGACGTAATACAGCAGTCAAAACGAATATTTTTCAATAGTTATGATACATTACGTCATAAAAAAATTAAATTTTAACATAAGCAAATGAAGTATGACATTGAAAACTAATATATTTAAAAATTTCTTATTGAATAAGCCTGACAATTCTATAAAAACATGATATTAGACGTAATACAGCAGTCAAAACGAATATTTTTCAATAGTTATGATACATTACGTCATAAAAAAATTAAATTTTAACATAAGCAAATGAAGTATGACATTGAAAACTAATATATTTAAAAATTTCTTATTGAATAAGCCTGACAATTCTATAAAAACATGATATTAGACGTAATACAGCAGTCAAAACGAATATTTTTCAATAGTTATGATACATTACGTCATAAAAAAATTAAATTTTAACATAAGCAAATGAAGTATGACATTGAAAACTAATATATTTAAAAATTTCTTATTGAATAAGCCTGACAATTCTATAAAAACATGATATTAGACGTAATACAGCAGTCAAAACGAATATTTTTCAATAGTTATGATACATTACGTCATAAAAAAATTAAATTTTAACATAAGCAAATGAAGTATGACATTGAAAACTAATATATTTAAAAATTTCTTATTGAATAAGCCTGACAATTCTATAAAAACATGATATTAGACGTAATACAGCAGTCAAAACGAATATTTTTCAATAGTTATGATACATTACGTCATAAAAAAATTAAATTTTAACATAAGCAAATGAAGTATGACATTGAAAACTAATATATTTAAAAATTTCTTATTGAATAAGCCTGACAATTCTATAAAAACACGATAAAAGACTTAATATACCAGTCAAAACCAATATTATTCATAAGTTTTGATACATTACGTCATAAAAAAATTAAATTTTAACATAAGCAAATGAAGTATGACATTGAAAACTAATATATTTAAAAATTTCTTATTGAATAAGCCTGACAATTCTATAAAAACATGATATTAGACGTAATACAGCAGTCAAAACGAATATTTTTCAATAGTTATGATACATTACGTCATAAAAAAATTAAATTTTAACATAAGCAAATGAAGTATGACATTGAAAACTAATATATTTAAAAATTTCTTATTGAATAAGCCTGACAATTCTATAAAAACATGATATTAGACGTAATACAGCAGTCAAAACGAATATTTTTCAATAGTTATGATACATTACGTCATAAAAAAATTAAATTTTAACATAAGCAAATGAAGTATGACATTGAAAACTAATATATTTAAAAATTTCTTATTGAATAAGCCTGACAATTCTATAAAAACACGATAAAAGACTTAATATACCAGTCAAAACCAATATTATTCATAAGTTTTGATACATTACGTCATAAAAAAATTAAATTTTAACATAAGCAAATGAAGTATGACATTGAAAACTAATATATTTAAAAATTTCTTATTGAATAAGCCTGACAATTCTATAAAAACATGATATTAGACGTAATACAGCAGTCAAAACGAATATTTTTCAATAGTTATGATACATTACGTCATAAAAAAATTAAATTTTAACATAAGCAAATGAAGTATGACATTGAAAACTAATATATTTAAAAATTTCTTATTGAATAAGCCTGACAATTCTATAAAAACATGATATTAGACGTAATACAGCAGTCAAAACGAATATTTTTCAATAGTTATGATACATTACGTCATAAAAAAATTAAATTTTAACATAAGCAAATGAAGTATGACATTGAAAACTAATATATTTAAAAATTTCTTATTGAATAAGCCTGACAATTCTATAAAAACATGATAATAGACTTAATATACCAGTCAAAACCAATATTTTTCAAATGTTTTGATACATTACGTCATAAAAAAATTAAATTTTAACATAAACAAATGAAGTATGACGTTGAAAACTAATATATTTAAAAATTTCTTATTGAATAAGCCTGACATTTCTATAAAAACACGATAAAAGACTTAATATACCAGTCAAAACCAATATTATTCATAAGTTTTGATAGATTACGTCATAAAAAAATTAAATTTTTACATAAGCAAATGAAGTATGACATTAAAACTAATATATTTAAAAAATTCTCATTGAATAAGCCTGACAATTCTATAAAAACACGATAAAAGTCTTAATATACCAATCAAAACCAATATTATTCAAAAGTTTTGATAGATTACGTCATAAAAAAATTAAATTTTAACATAAGGAAATGAAGTATGACATTAAAACTAATATATTTAAAAATTTCTTATTGAATAAGCCTGACAATTCTATAAAAACATGATAATAGACTTAATATCGCAGTCAAAACCAATATTTTTCAAAAGTTTTGGTACATTACGTCATAAAAAAAATTAAATTTTAACATAAGCAAATGAAGTATGACATTGAAAACTAATATATTTAAAAATTTCTTATTGAATAAGCCTGACAATTCTATAAAAACATGATATTAGACGTAATACAGCAGTCAAAACGAATATTTTTCAATAGTTATGATACATTACGTCATAAAAAAATTAAATTTTAACATAAGCAAATGAAGTATGACATTGAAAACTAATATATTTAAAAATTTCTTATTGAATAAGCCTGACAATTCTATAAAAACATGATATTAGACGTAATACAGCAGTCAAAACGAATATTTTTCAATAGTTATGATACATTACGTCATAAAAAAATTAAATTTTAACATAAGCAAATGAAGTATGACATTGAAAACTAATATATTTAAAAATTTCTTATTGAATAAGCCTGACAATTCTATAAAAACATGATATTAGACGTAATACAGCAGTCAAAACGAATATTTTTCAATAGTTATGATACATTACGTCATAAAAAAATTAAATTTTAACATAAGCAAATGAAGTATGACATTGAAAACTAATATATTTAAAAATTTCTTATTGAATAAGCCTGACAATTCTATAAAAACACGATAAAAGACTTAATATACCAGTCAAAACCAATATTATTCATAAGTTTTGATAGATTACGTCATAAAAAAATTAAATTTTTACATAAGCAAATGAAGTATGACATTAAAACTAATATATTTAAAAAATTCTCATTGAATAAGCCTGACAATTCTATAAAAACACGATAAAAGTCTTAATATACCAATCAAAACCAATATTATTCAAAAGTTTTGATAGATTACGTCATAAAAAAATTAAATTTTAACATAAGGAAATGAAGTATGACATTAAAACTAATATATTTAAAAATTTCTTATTGAATAAGCCTGACAATTCTATAAAAACATGATAATAGACTTAATATCGCAGTCAAAACCAATATTTTTCAAAAGTTTTGGTACATTACGTCATAAAAAAAATTAAATTTTAACATAAGCAAATGAAGTATGACATTGAAAACTAATATATTTAAAAATTTCTTATTGAATAAGCCTGACAATTCTATAAAAACATGATATTAGACGTAATACAGCAGTCAAAACGAATATTTTTCAATAGTTATGATACATTACGTCATAAAAAAATTAAATTTTAACATAAGCAAATGAAGTATGACATTGAAAACTAATATATTTAAAAATTTCTTATTGAATAAGCCTGACAATTCTATAAAAACACGATAAAAGACTTAATATACCAGTCAAAACCAATATTATTCATAAGTTTTGATAGATTACGTCATAAAAAAATTAAATTTTTACATAAGCAAATGAAGTATGACATTAAAACTAATATATTTAAAAAATTCTCATTGAATAAGCCTGACAATTCTATAAAAACACGATAAAAGTCTTAATATACCAATCAAAACCAATATTATTCAAAAGTTTTGATAGATTACGTCATAAAAAAATTAAATTTTAACATAAGGAAATGAAGTATGACATTAAAACTAATATATTTAAAAATTTCTTATTGAATAAGCCTGACAATTCTATAAAAACATGATAATAGACTTAATATCGCAGTCAAAACCAATATTTTTCAAAAGTTTTGGTACATTACGTCATAAAAAAAATTAAATTTTAACATAAGCAAATGAAGTATGACATTGAAAACTAATATATTTAAAAATTTCTTATTGAATAAGCCTGACAATTCTATAAAAACATGATATTAGACGTAATACAGCAGTCAAAACGAATATTTTTCAATAGTTATGATACATTACGTCATAAAAAAATTAAATTTTAACATAAGCAAATGAAGTATGACATTGAAAACTAATATATTTAAAAATTTCTTATTGAATATGCCTGACAATTCTATAAAAACACGATAAAAGACTTAATATACCAGTCAAAACCAATATTTTTCAAAAGTTTTGATAGATTACGTCATAAAAAAATTAAATTTTAACATAAGCAAAAGTAGTATGAAGTATGACATTAAAACTAATATATTTAAAAATTTATTATTGAATAAGACTGACAATTCTATAAAAACATGATAATAGACTTAATATTGCAGTCAAAACCAATATTTTTCAATAGTTTTGATACATTACGTCATAAAAAAATTAAATTTTAACATAAGCAAATGAAGTATGACATTAAAACTAATATATTTGAAAATTTATTATTGAATAAGCCTGACAATTCTATAGAAACATGATAATAGACTTAATATTGCAGTCAAAACCAATATTTTTCAAAAGTTTTGATACATTACGTAATAAAAAAATTAAATTTTAATATAAGCAAATGAAGTATGACATTAAAACTAATATATTTAAAAATTTATTTTTGAATAAGCCTGCCAATTCTCTAAAAACGTGATAAACGACTTAACATCAATATTTTTTAATCATCTTGAAACATACATAAGTTTATATAGAAAACAAAAAACGTACCTTTTCCGATTTCTGTATCACGTTATGACCACTCTCAGTATAACTACCGTCCGTTAACAGCTTCAAATGGTTAGTCGTCGTCCCGGCAATCAAAATTTTCGTCGAACTATACTCGGGAACATTATAGTGACCTATATAGACAATCGTAAAGTTCTTGTACCCCGGCAGTGCTTGAAAAACATTCGGATCAATATCATATACACCTAAAAACAAAAAAAAACTTCTGTTTTATTACATTTATTGATATAAAAAAATATCTACCTTCACTAAACTCGTAATTATGTCCCGGAATCTTAAAAAACTCGGAATATAACTTCGGAGATTCCGAACTTCGGGGGCCCTCCAATAGCAACGGCCCGATTTCCGATGCTGTGATCTTAACCAAGTTTTGATCGACCAAAGATGGAAGGGCGTATAATCCGTACAGATGCTCCCCGATGTACAATGTAGGACTGTCAAAAAAAAATTTGAGGTTAGAAAAAAAAATTTGAGGTTATAATTTTTAAATTACTATAATTTCATATCCGAAAGCTGCGTTTGAAAGGTGTCTTGATGCGTGTGAAGGTGTGTCGTAAGATGTGCTAGAGTTGCGTTAGCCATTCCCGTAAACGGTAGAGACAAAAGCCCGTTGACGTCCAAAATAAACGCAGCGACTACCGGGCTTTTTAGGTCGACTTCCCAGAGAACGGAGCCTTTTCTACGGTCCATTGTGACTAGTCTTCCGGAGGAACTTGACGTAAAATGAGCTAAATCTAAAAAAAAAAACATTTTATACAGGGTACTAGTATCAGTTGCAAAAGTATTGAGCCCTGTGTTTGGAGGCTTGTAACTCTGTTACGACTGAACAAAAAAAATTGGAATAAAACGTGTTATACTCCTAAATTATTTCTACATAACATGAGCGACTATCAAAATTTTCTGCTCCTAGGTTTGGACAGATGCGCAAGAGAAGTGTAAAAATGTACCATATTTTAGCACTTTTTGCTACTTTGAGAAGTCATAACTTCCAAACCGTTCCATATAGAAAAAAATCAATTACTCCAGCGTAATCGGCGTCAAAAACTGTACCAGGGACCAAAATCTCAATTGAGTGGGAGGTACTTTTGCTTTTGCCAACTGATCAAAATTTTGATAAAAATCGTACTTTTTTACTTTAAATTTGAAGTGGCACGCCTAATTCAAAATCTAGCGCCCGGATTGATATGAAACCTTCGCTATCTTACTAAAATGGATGCGCTGATCACGAATTTACATAGAACAGGTCTCTTTCTCTACTGGTTGCCGAGTTGTGCTCAAATAACGTTTTTTTCAAATAACACAAAAATAAGCGAATTGACCACATAACTTCAATATGGTACTTCTTAGGCATATAAAAGTATACATATTTTTGATGTACTCGTCGAGAGCTATCATTTGGTGGTGGGTTAATCTCTATCGCCAACGGTTGCAAAGTAATTTTTTTAAAATTTTTTTTCTATCTCAATGGGCTAAATTTAGATCGAAAAGAATATCAAATTTTTTTGAGAGATAGGGCTGTCTAATGGTGTCGTGCTTATGCATTGGGCTGTGCTGAGTTCAACGGTGTGCTCGGTTTTCCCGTAAAGCGTACGGTTTGTCCAGAAAATGTAAAATTAGGATTTTTGCGGTTTTTCGCGTTTTTCTCGCGAACCGCTCAACTTAGAGCAACGCGGTCTTCAGAAATGGTTTCCTCGGCCAATTTCCTATCCAGTGACGTGTGAATCGTCAAAATCGGATGGCTAGATAGAACACAGTGCGCCTTAGCAACTCAAAACATAGTAAAATGGCAATTTTAGCAGTTTTTGATACTTTGAGAAGTCATAACTTCCGTACCGTTCCATATAGAAAAAAAATCAATTACTCCAGGGTAATCGGCGTCAAAAACTGTACCAGGAACCCAAATCTCAATTGGGTAGGAGGTAGTTTTGTTTTTCCCAACTGATCAAAATTTTGATAAAAATCGAACTTTTTTACTTTAAATTTGAAGTGGCACACCTAATTCGAAATCTAGCGCCCGGATCGATATGAAACCTTCGCTATCTTACTAAAATGGATTCGCTGATCACGAATTTACATAGAACAGGTCTCTATCTCTACTGGTTGCCGAGTTGTGCTCAAATAACGTTTTTTTCAAATAACACGAAAATAAGCGAATTGACCACATAACTTCAATATGGTACTTCTTAGGCATTTAAAAGTATACATATTTTTGATGTACTCGTCGAGAGCTATCATTTGGTGGTGGGTTAATCTCTCTATCGCCAACGGTTGCAAAGTAATTTTTTTTAAATTTTTTTTCTATCTCAACGGAAAAATTTAGATCGAAAAGAATATCAAATTTTTTTGAGAGATAGGGCTGTCTAATGGTGTCGTGCTTATGCATTGGGCTGTGCTGAGTTCAACGGTGTGCTCGGTTTTCCCATAAAGCGTACGGTTTGTCCAGAAAATGTAAAATTAGGATTTTTGCGGTTTTTCGCGTTTTTCCCGCGAACCGCTCAACTTAGAGCAACGCGGTCTTCAGAAATGGTTTCCTCGGCCAATTTCCTATCCAGTGACGTGTGAATCGTCAAAATCGGATGGCTAGATGGAACACAGTGCGCCTTAACATTTCAAAACATAGTAAAATAACAATTTTAGCAGTTTTTGGTACTTTGAGAAGTCATAACTTCCGTACCGTTAAGTTGCAAAATGCCACGATACATTTAAAATTAAAGATATGTTAAATTTATGCAACGAAGCACTGTATCAAAAGAGATATGGCAAGATTGTGTTGCATAATATCATCAACAACTGATTTTCGGCAGAAATAATATTGCGAAGTAATAATAAATCACCAAACAGAATATGTATACAATTCCACAAATAAAGAAAAAAAATCACATATGCTAGTTTAAAAAAAACTGAACGAAAAAATGTCGAAAATATTGAATACGGTCCTGAGAGAGTTGATCGTTTGAAACCGTCGCGCAAAGCCTTGCATCGTTTCCCGCCCGTAATCCTCTTTCCCCCGAGGGGAACCATCCTGCGCACAGAATCGATTACATTCATTTCACTCTTAAAAATTGCCAAATAACTTTAATGTTATTATACATCAATGAACGAGTATCACAATAAATAAGGATTGTTTACGTGATAACTGCGTTGTCCTGCTATTGTTCGTTTCTGAGATATCCGCGCTCATAAAAAGGTCGGTTACAGACTTTATTACATACTAAATCAAGGAAATAAAAACGCCAATCTATAGAAGAGACTCTAAGTGTAGGCTGACCAAAAATTAAAATTTTTTCGTTAAGTGGTTTACGAGAAAAAAAATCGGAAAGTCGATAATTATTTTAAAACTACAAAAATCGGGTATTTTCTACTTTTCTCGCGATCGTGGCCAAACCGATGGGCAGAAAAATTTGATAGTCACTCCTGTTATGTAGAAATGATTCAGGAGTATAACGCACTTTATTTAATTTTTTTTTGTTCAGCCGTTTCAGAGTTACGGGCCTTCAAACCACAGGCTATACTTTTGCAAGCGAAAGTAGGTACTTTATACAGGGAACAACTTACTGTAAGCTAATAGCATATCCTTGCTCATTGGGCTAGCAGCGTAATCGTAAAAACTGACGTTCCATTTCTTATTGTTGTGTCGACTGTCGACCATCATTATGGAGTAGAGAGTTCGGCCAACGTAAATAGCATCTGAATTTGGAGCGGGACAAGTGGGACTTACGTTGTCCCAACTCAAGATGTGATGCTTTTCGCCAGTGGCAGGATCCAGTGAAAACCAGGTATCTTTTTTCTTCCCTAAAAATTTTTTACTCGTAAGTTATTTAAGAAAAAAAAACTGCAAAAACAATTTTATTATTTTTCTATTGTACACGTGTAGATAATTCTTCTGAATTATTTCAGGAAGATAAATAGTCTTCTTTCTTTTTTTATTAACAATGAAGTGATTATTGACATAATTTTTTGTCTTTTATCAACTAATTTGAAATTGTTTAAACAATTAGCATTTGTTTAAACAAAAATATACGATATTACGAACATATTTTTCCATTTTTTGCAGAAGTTATTAAATTACTGGCTTTTTTTTGTCATGTATTAACTAATTAGCAATTATTTAAACAAATACAATTTGTTTAAAGAAATATATATGTATACAATAATGCGGACATATTTTCTATTTTTTTTAAAGGAAATTATTATTAGGTCATTGGCATTTTTTGGTCATTTGCTAACTAATTTGCAATTGTATAAACAAATACCATTTGTTTACAAAAATATACAATGTTACGGACATATTTTTCTCTTTTTATCAGAAATTATAATTAGATTGTTGGCATTGTTTGTTATTAATTAACTAGTTTGAAATTGTTTAAATAAATATCATTTGTTTAAACAAAAATATACAATGTTACCTACTGTGCATCTTTTTGACAAAAATTATTATTGTACTTCTTATCGTTTTTTTTCTTGCCAAATTTGTTAAATAATTTTTAATTATAACCTATAATAATTAGTGTTGCAACCACATTACTTATTAACACTTATGAATACTTATTAATAACTTTTGTCAAGAAATACGTACATTGAATATTATTGTTTAAACAAATGTATTCGTTCAAACAATAGCACATTAAGTAACAAAATAGAAAAAACTTGCCAACAATGTAACAATATAATTTCGACAAGAAGAAAAACAAAAAACATTGTAAATTTTTGTTTAAGAAATTGGTACTTGTTTAGAGAATGGCAAATTCAAAAAGTGACAAAGTAAGAAATTACAAAAAACTTGCCAACAATGTAACAATATTATTTCTACAAGAGGAAAAACAAAAATCTTTGTTTAAAAAATTGGTACTTGTTTAAAGATTTGCAAATTCCTTAATAAATGACGAAAAAGTGCCATTCATTTAATAATTAATGTAATAAAATTTCTTCAATAAATATAAAAAATATGTCCGTAACAATGTATATATTAGTTTAAACAATTACAAATTAGTTAATAAATGTCCAAAAACTGCCAATAATCTAATACTAATTTATGCAAAAAAATATAGAAAATTATATCCATTACAATGTATATATTTATTTAAACAATTGAAAATTAGTTAATAAATGACAAAAGCTACCAATAATCTAATAATTTCTGCAAAATTAGAAAAATATGTGCGCAACAAAATATATTTGCGTTCAAACAATTGCTGATTAGTTAATAAATGACAAAAGCAATAATTTAATGTTTGTAACAAATGGAAAAATGAGTTCGTAACATCATATATTTTTGTTTAAACAAATCGTAATTGTCTACACATTTTTTTAATTTTTAAATTAGTTAATAAATGACAAGAAACATATCAACAATTCAATTATAGTAATTTCTGTCACAAAAATAATAAATCACGTAACTTCGTAAAATTTTAAATTTTGAGAAAATTTTGCCTCATTTTTAGGGTACTGCAGGGAAGGGTGGGGGCGGTGAAACGTGAAAAAAAAATTGAATTATATTGTTAATATTGTTAACAAGAGAATTGCTTTTTATATTGTTAAGTAAGTAAGTATTGTAGTTTTATATAACAACATTTTGAATAATAACTAATTTTAAAATGAGAGAAGTAATTCTTTGTTTATAATTAATATTATCCAATAAATATAATCAGCATCATGTGGACTACTGTTAATATGAGAATGCATTTCCTTAATTCCGTAATACAAAGAGCATTTAGTCATTGGATTGAAAATGTTTAAAATTAGGTAATAATTACTAATATATAATTTGAGAGTACCTATCCGTAGACCGTAAATTTTATTTAGCCGGAATATATGAATAAAATATACCTTTTATTAATTAAATTTGCTATTATTATCTCGTTTATCGAACTCCTTGCAAGAGTTAAGATCAATTAACTTGTTGCAATTTAATTGAAAAAGGATATTACAAATAAAAATGCTTAATTCAAAACGTATACGGCCGTAGTACCGCATGAGATAGAAAGAGACTATCATGACTAAACTTTAAAATGTTTTAAAATAGAAAGTAAGCGTAAACTCTAGTTATTTATCTATTCAACAGATAGCTTGGAATGTGCTATATAGAACAGTCGTTATTTCAACTCCCTACGACATACCTGAACAAAGTTATTTAGTTTAACGCAAACGCATACCAATGTAAAAAACGTCGGAGTTTCTGACACAAAAATGGCCGCCATTTCTCAACGGAGTAACATAGAAAAATAATAAAATTGTTTGTAGACTCCCAGAATATTAGAGAATAGAATTTCATAAAAAAACATAAAAATTTTTCGGGTGTCCAATTTTTCTATTGATGTTACTCACCTGTATAAAGAATGCCGTCTGTACTCCGACATGGTGACGACGCAACAAGTTGTGGAACGGTAAACGGTAACTTCTTTAAAGGTTCACGATTATTTCCCAATAAATACAACGAACCATCACGAGGGTCAGGTAAAAATAACGGGACGATAGCTTCGCTTGTGTTCAACGGAACTTGCACCACAGGTTCTAAAATTGCAAAAGAACAATTAAAAACACAATAAAAACATACAGGCTGTACAAAAAATACATACTATCGCTTATCGACCATCGTATCACCCCAGTGTCTTGTTCAATCGCATGCAAATTCCCGTCTAGCGTAGAAAACAGCAAAAGACGATCATCAGACTCTTGTGCTATATCAGTACTCCTAATGTGATCCTAAAAATGTGTTGTTTACGAAATATTTAAAGGCATGTAGCGTAATTTACCAACCTCTTGCGAAATCGCGATAGTTATCGCTGTGATCCACGCAAAAATGTTCAAACTAATCCATAATTTATGTGCGGGCATGTTAAAAGTTGATCCAGATGCCCACGCATTTATTTAGGGTTCTTCGGAGCTCGTGTATTTAGATCTGTCGTCCAGATTGGCTGATAAAAATATAAATCACGATCGTTTGATAACGGAAAAATCACCTTTTTGCTGCTTTATCTAGCGGCCGTCGAATCAAAACATAACACTCACGATTTTGACAGCGCGTTTGCTGATTAGTTCTCTAGCAACGCAACAGATGGCACCACTACAAATCACTACCGGGCGGTTGTCAACACTGCTTGTCAAACCGCGATAACCCAAGCTTTTGTCCATCAAAATTTAGATTTGGTTACAACTGGTTCATTACTCATTATTACTCATTCGTAATTAATAATACAGTAAGAATCACTAAAGATGTCAGCAGCTAGCACGCCACCAGGTAAAAAATAACCTTTATTTTATCAATTTTTTTATTGAAATTTACCATTTTAGCAAGCCCAAAGCAGGCTACAGTGGAACAGAACAAAACCGGTACGTATTTTCAACACTTCCCGTTTATCCTATTGATTATTTTTGTAATTTAGACGATGAAAAACATGACTTAACCGTCAATGAAATCATGGTGGTCGATCCCGACACGTTGGAGTTAGATTTGAACCACGGTAGGATCGGGAAATTACAGAATCTAGAGCCGTTAAAACACATCGAGAGAATTTATTTACGTTGGAATTTGATCAAGAAAATTGAGAATTTATCCACGCTTGTCACGCTACAAGAATTGGAGTTGTACGATAACCAAATCACGAAGATTGAAAATCTCGATGCACTTGTTAATCTTCAGTAAGTTTGTTTTATACATATTATACAGGTTTAACCTAACAAAATTGTGTAGTAAATAGTTTATTAATGAATGTAGCCTTTATTTGACAGCTGTCTCATGAGGCAACTGTCAAATTGACTGTTATTTGACAGACAAATTGACAGTTAATTGATAGTTGTATATTTATGTTTTTCTTTGTTTATACAGAATTTTGGATCTATCGTTTAACCGTATCAAACATATCGAGGGATTAGATAATTTAAAGAAGTTGGATAAATTATATTTGTCCTCGAATAAGATAGCCAAGATTGAAAATTTGGATGCGTTAAAAAATCTAACCCTTATCGAGTTAGGGGACAACAAAATAAGGGTGAGAAACAATTATAATTTTTATTAAATAAATAAATACTAAAAGTACATTTATAGACCATTGAAAACCTTGATAGCCTAACCAATATAAAGCAGCTATATTTGGGCAAGAATAAAATTACGAAGATTGAAAATATCAACCATATGACGAAACTGACCTGCGTGAGCTTGCAAAGCAATAGAATAGTGAAAATTGAGAACTTGGATAAGCTTGTCGACTTGGATGAACTATACATATCGGAAAATGGCATCACTGCCATTGAGAATTTGAAAGCTAACGTCAATTTGACGACGCTAGATTTATCGAAGAACAAAATTAAGTGTATTGAAAACGTATTTCATCTGGCAAAGCTTGAAGAATTTTGGGTAACTATTTTGTTGTAAAAGAAATGTCTTATGGTTTATTTATTTATTTATTTTTAGTTGAACGATAACGAAGTTTCGAGCTGGAACTGCGTTCAAAAGTTGGGTACTTTAAAGTCGTTGGTGACTATTTATTTGGAGCGAAACCCCGTAGCGGCTGACCCAGCGTATAGAAGGAAAGTGAAGATGATGATTCCATCGTTGAATCAAATTGATGCCACTTTGTGTCATTAATTATTTTGAGTTGATTTCGCTCGATTTCTAACTGTATTAATTTGCATTTTTCACTGTATTATTAAGTGTAATTGTTAGAATAAATATGTAAACTTTTGCAAAAAAAAAAATAAAATAGTAGGTACCCTTCCTCTTCTATGTGAATGTTTATTGAAAAAAACGTACTTAAGCAGTTGAATAAAATTTTTCTTAGAAGGATTTATAGCATTTTTATTTATCGTCTAGGTTTAATTAATTGAAAACAAACTAAATCTATTCCAAACTAAAGTTTGGCTCTTTAATTCTAGTTGCAAAGCATTAAACTAAACAAATTTCTGAAACAAAGTCTTAACATTTCACTTAAAAAGAATGCAAACTCTATATACTTGAAAATTTCTCCTTGGCAAACTAGATTAGATAGAGAGCTCTAATTTTCAGGATTAATTACCCAATTTATCTGTGACTTAAGCATGTACGATAATAAATTTTATCTCAACTACTTTGCTCGTAATCGCAAATGAAACAAAATCGTAACATTCTAGCACTTGGACACAAGGTAAAGTCTATATTTCAAAAATTCTCCTAGACAAACTAGAATAGATAGAGTGGTTCAATTTTCAGGATTAATTACCCAATTTATCTGTGACTTAAGCATGTATGATAATAAATTTTATCTTAACTACTTTGTTCGTAATCGCACATGAAACAAAATCGTAACATTCTAGCACTTGGACACAAGGTAAAGTCTATGTTTCAAAAATTCTCCTGGACAAACTAGAATAGATAGAGAGGTTTAATTTTCAGGATTAATTACCCAATTTATCTGTGACTTAAGCATGTATGATAATAAATTTTATCTTAACTACTTTGTTCGTAATCGCACATGAAACAAAATCGTAACATTCTAGCACTTGGACACAAGGTAAAGTCTATGTTTCAAAAATTCTCCTGGACAAACTAGAATAGATAGAGAGGTTTAATTTTCAGGATTAATTACCCAATTTATCTGTGACTTAAGCATGTATGATAATAAATTTTATCTTAACTACTTTGTTCGTAATCGCACATGAAACAAAATCGTAACATTCTAGCACTTGGACACAAGGTAAAGTCTATGTTTCAAAAATTCTCCTGGACAAACTAGAATAGATAGAGAGGTTTAATTTTCAGGATTAATTACCCAATTTATCTGTGACTTAAGCATGTATGATAATAAATTTTATCTTAACTACTTTGTTCGTAATCGCACATGAAACAAAATCGTAACATTCTAGCACTTGGACACAAGGTAAAGTCTATGTTTCAAAAATTCTCCTGGACAAACTAGAATAGATAGAGAGGTTTAATTTTCAGGATTAATTACCCAATTTATCTGTGACTTAAGCATGTATGATAATAAATTTTATCTTAACTACTTTGTTCGTAATCGCACATGAAACAAAATCGTAACATTCTAGCACTTGGACACAAGGTAAAGTCTATGTTTCAAAAATTCTCCTGGACAAACTAGAATAGATAGAGAGGTTTAATTTTCAGGATTAATTACCCAATTTATCTGTGACTTAAGCATGTATGATAATAAATTTTATCTTAACTACTTTGTTCGTAATCGCACATGAAACAAAATCGTAACATTCTAGCACTTGGACACAAGGTAAAGTCTATGTTTCAAAAATTCTCCTGGACAAACTAGAATAGATAGAGAGGTTTAATTTTCAGGATTAATTACCCAATTTATCTGTGACTTAAGCATGTATGATAATAAATTTTATCTTAACTACTTTGTTCGTAATCGCACATGAAACAAAATCGTAACATTCTAGCACTTGGACACAAGGTAAAGTCTATGTTTCAAAAATTCTCCTGGACAAACTAGAATAGATAGAGAGGTTTAATTTTCAGGATTAATTACCCAATTTATCTGTGACTTAAGCATGTATGATAATAAATTTTATCTTAACTACTTTGTTCGTAATCGCACATGAAACAAAATCGTAACATTCTAGCACTTGGACACAAGGTAAAGTCTATGTTTCAAAAATTCTCCTGGACAAACTAGAATAGATAGAGAGGTTTAATTTTCAGGATTAATTACCCAATTTATCTGTGACTTAAGCATGTATGATAATAAATTTTATCTTAACTACTTTGTTCGTAATCGCACATGAAACAAAATCGTAACATTCTAGCACTTGGACACAAGGTAAAGTCTATGTTTCAAAAATTCTCCTGGACAAACTAGAATAGATAGAGAGGTTTAATTTTCAGGATTAATTACCCAATTTATCTGTGACTTAAGCATGTATGATAATAAATTTTATCTTAACTACTTTGTTCGTAATCGCACATGAAACAAAATCGTAACATTCTAGCACTTGGACACAAGGTAAAGTCTATGTTTCAAAAATTCTCCTGGACAAACTAGAATAGATAGAGAGGTTTAATTTTCAGGATTAATTACCCAATTTATCTGTGACTTAAGCATGTATGATAATAAATTTTATCTTAACTACTTTGTTCGTAATCGCACATGAAACAAAATCGTAACATTCTAGCACTTGGACACAAGGTAAAGTCTATGTTTCAAAAATTCTCCTGGACAAACTAGAATAGATAGAGAGGTTTAATTTTCAGGATTAATTACCCAATTTATCTGTGACTTAAGCATGTATGATAATAAATTTTATCTTAACTACTTTGTTCGTAATCGCACATGAAACAAAATCGTAACATTCTAGCACTTGGACACAAGGTAAAGTCTATGTTTCAAAAATTCTCCTGGACAAACTAGAATAGATAGAGAGGTTTAATTTTCAGGATTAATTACCCAATTTATCTGTGACTTAAGCATGTATGATAATAAATTTTATCTTAACTACTTTGTTCGTAATCGCACATGAAACAAAATCGTAACATTCTAGCACTTGGACACAAGGTAAAGTCTATGTTTCAAAAATTCTCCTGGACAAACTAGAATAGATAGAGAGGTTTAATTTTCAGGATTAATTACCCAATTTATCTGTGACTTAAGCATGTATGATAATAAATTTTATCTTAACTACTTTGTTCGTAATCGCACATGAAACAAAATCGTAACATTCTAGCACTTGGACACAAGGTAAAGTCTATGTTTCAAAAATTCTCCTGGACAAACTAGAATAGATAGAGAGGTTTAATTTTCAGGATTAATTACCCAATTTATCTGTGACTTAAGCATGTATGATAATAAATTTTATCTTAACTACTTTGTTCGTAATCGCACATGAAACAAAATCGTAACATTCTAGCACTTGGACACAAGGTAAAGTCTATGTTTCAAAAATTCTCCTGGACAAACTAGAATAGATAGAGAGGTTTAATTTTCAGGATTAATTACCCAATTTATCTGTGACTTAAGCATGTATGATAATAAATTTTATCTTAACTACTTTGTTCGTAATCGCACATGAAACAAAATCGTAACATTCTAGCACTTGGACACAAGGTAAAGTCTATGTTTCAAAAATTCTCCTGGACAAACTAGAATAGATAGAGAGGTTTAATTTTCAGGATTAATTACCCAATTTATCTGTGACTTAAGCATGTATGATAATAAATTTTATCTTAACTACTTTGTTCGTAATCGCACATGAAACAAAATCGTAACATTCTAGCACTTGGACACAAGGTAAAGTCTATGTTTCAAAAATTCTCCTGGACAAACTAGAATAGATAGAGAGGTTTAATTTTCAGGATTAATTACCCAATTTATCTGTGACTTAAGCATGTATGATAATAAATTTTATCTTAACTACTTTGTTCGTAATCGCACATGAAACAAAATCGTAACATTCTAGCACTTGGACACAAGGTAAAGTCTATGTTTCAAAAATTCTCCTGGACAAACTAGAATAGATAGAGAGGTTTAATTTTCAGGATTAATTACCCAATTTATCTGTGACTTAAGCATGTATGATAATAAATTTTATCTTAACTACTTTGTTCGTAATCGCACATGAAACAAAATCGTAACATTCTAGCACTTGGACACAAGGTAAAGTCTATGTTTCAAAAATTCTCCTGGACAAACTAGAATAGATAGAGAGGTTTAATTTTCAGGATTAATTACCCAATTTATCTGTGACTTAAGCATGTATGATAATAAATTTTATCTTAACTACTTTGTTCGTAATCGCACATGAAACAAAATCGTAACATTCTAGCACTTGGACACAAGGTAAAGTCTATGTTTCAAAAATTCTCCTGGACAAACTAGAATAGATAGAGAGGTTTAATTTTCAGGATTAATTACCCAATTTATCTGTGACTTAAGCATGTATGATAATAAATTTTATCTTAACTACTTTGTTCGTAATCGCACATGAAACAAAATCGTAACATTCTAGCACTTGGACACAAGGTAAAGTCTATGTTTCAAAAATTCTCCTGGACAAACTAGAATAGATAGAGAGGTTTAATTTTCAGGATTAATTACCCAATTTATCTGTGACTTAAGCATGTATGATAATAAATTTTATCTTAACTACTTTGTTCGTAATCGCACATGAAACAAAATCGTAACATTCTAGCACTTGGACACAAGGTAAAGTCTATGTTTCAAAAATTCTCCTGGACAAACTAGAATAGATAGAGAGGTTTAATTTTCAGGATTAATTACCCAATTTATCTGTGACTTAAGCATGTATGATAATAAATTTTATCTTAACTACTTTGTTCGTAATCGCACATGAAACAAAATCGTAACATTCTAGCACTTGGACACAAGGTAAAGTCTATGTTTCAAAAATTCTCCTGGACAAACTAGAATAGATAGAGAGGTTTAATTTTCAGGATTAATTACCCAATTTATCTGTGACTTAAGCATGTATGATAATAAATTTTATCTTAACTACTTTGTTCGTAATCGCACATGAAACAAAATCGTAACATTCTAGCACTTGGACACAAGGTAAAGTCTATGTTTCAAAAATTCTCCTGGACAAACTAGAATAGATAGAGAGGTTTAATTTTCAGGATTAATTACCCAATTTATCTGTGACTTAAGCATGTATGATAATAAATTTTATCTTAACTACTTTGTTCGTAATCGCACATGAAACAAAATCGTAACATTCTAGCACTTGGACACAAGGTAAAGTCTATGTTTCAAAAATTCTCCTGGACAAACTAGAATAGATAGAGAGGTTTAATTTTCAGGATTAATTACCCAATTTATCTGTGACTTAAGCATGTATGATAATAAATTTTATCTTAACTACTTTGTTCGTAATCGCACATGAAACAAAATCGTAACATTCTAGCACTTGGACACAAGGTAAAGTCTATGTTTCAAAAATTCTCCTGGACAAACTAGAATAGATAGAGAGGTTTAATTTTCAGGATTAATTACCCAATTTATCTGTGACTTAAGCATGTATGATAATAAATTTTATCTTAACTACTTTGTTCGTAATCGCACATGAAACAAAATCGTAACATTCTAGCACTTGGACACAAGGTAAAGTCTATGTTTCAAAAATTCTCCTGGACAAACTAGAATAGATAGAGAGGTTTAATTTTCAGGATTAATTACCCAATTTATCTGTGACTTAAGCATGTATGATAATAAATTTTATCTTAACTACTTTGTTCGTAATCGCACATGAAACAAAATCGTAACATTCTAGCACTTGGACACAAGGTAAAGTCTATGTTTCAAAAATTTTCCTGGACAAACTAGAATAGGTAGAGAGGTTTAATTTTCAGGATTAATTACCCAATTTAGCTGTGACTTAAGCATGTATTATAATAAATTTTATCTCAACTACTTTGCTCGTTTTCGCACATGAAACAAAATCATAACATTCTAGCACTTGGACACAAGGTAATGTCTATGTTTCAAAAATTCTCCTGGACAAACTAGAATCGATAGAGAGGTTAAATTTTCAGGATTAATTACTCAATTTATCTGTGACTTAAGCATGTATTATAATAAATTTCATCTCAACTACTTTGCTCGTAATCGCACATGAAACAAAATCGTAACATTCTAGCACTTGGACACAAGGTAAAGTCTATGTTTCAAAAATTCTCCTGGACAAACTAGAATAGATAGAGAGGTTTAATTTTCAGGATTAATTACCCAATTTATCTGTGACTTAAGCATGTATGATAATAAATTTTATCTCAACTACTTTGCTCGTAATAGCACATGAAACAAAATCGTAACATTCTAGCACTTGGACACAAGATAAAGTCTATGTTTCAAAAATTTTCCTGGACAAACTAGAATAGGTAGAGAGGTTTAATTTTCAGGAATAATTACCCAATTTATCTGTGACTTAAGCATGTATTATAATAAATTTCATCTCAACTACTTTGCTCGTAATCGCACATGAAACAAAATCGTAACATTCTAGCACTTGGACACAAGGTAAAGTCTATGTATCAAAAATTCTCCTGGACAAACTAGAATAGATAGAGAGGTTTAATTTTCAGGATTAATTACCCAATTTATCTGTGACTTAAGCATGTATGATAATAAATTTTATCTCAACTACTGTGCTTGTAATTGCAGTTGAAACAAAATCGTAACATTCTAGCACTTGGACACAAGGTAAAGTCTATGTTTCAAAAATTCTCCTGGACAAACTAGAATAGATAGAGGGGTTTAATTTTCAGGATAAATTACCCAATTTATCCGTGACTTAAGCATGAATGATAATAAATTTTATCTCAACTACTTTGCTAGTAATCGCACATGAAACAAAATCGTAACATTCTAGCACTTGGACACAAGGTAAAGTCTATGTTTCAAAAAATCTCCTGGACAAACTAGAATAGATATAGAGGTTTAATTTTCAGGATTAATTACCCAATTTATCTGTGAGTTAAGCATGTATGATAATAAATTTTATCTCAACTACTTTGCTTGTAATCGCAGTTGAAACAAAGTCGTAACATTTTAGCACTCGGACACAAGGTAAAGTCTATGTTTCAAAAATTCTCCTGGACAAACTACAATAGATAGAGGGGTTTAATTTTCAGGATTAATTACCCAATTTATCTGTGACTTAAGCATGTATGATAATAAATTTTATCTCAATTAGTTTGCTCGTAATCGCACATGAAACAAAATCGTAACATTCTAGCACTTGGACACAAGGAAAATAAAGTCTATGTTTCAAAAATTCTCCTGGACAAACTAGAATAGATAGAGAGGTTTAATTTTCAGGAATAATTACCCAATTTATCTGTGACTTAAGCATGTATGATAATAAATTTTATCTCAACTACTTTGCTCGTAATAGCACATGAAACAAAGTCATAACATTCTAGCACTTGGACACAAGGTAAAGTCTATGTTTCAAAAATTCTCCTGGACAAACTAGAATAGATAGAGAGGTTTAATTTTCAGGATTAATTACCCAATTTATCTGTGGCTTAAGCATGTATGATAATAAATTTTATCTCAACTACTTTTCTCGTAATCGCACATGAAACAAAATCGTAATATTCTAGCACTTGGACACATGGTGAAGTCTATGTTTCAAAAATTCTCCTGGACAAACTAGAATAGATAGAGAGGATAAATTTTCAGGATTAATTACCCAATTTATCTGTGACTTAAGCATGTATGATAATAAATTTTATCTCAATTAGTTTGCTCGTAATCGCACATGAAACAAAATCGTAACATTCTAGCACTTGGACACAAGGTAAAGTCTATGTTTCAAAAAATCTCCTGGACAAACTAGAATAGATAGAGAGGTTTAATTTTCAGGAATAATTACCCAATTTATCTGTGACTTAAGCATGTATGATAATAAATTTTATCTCAATTAGTTTGCTCGTAATCGCACATGAAACAAAATCGTAACATTCTAGCACTTGGACACAAGGTAAAGTCTATGTTTCAAAAAATCTCCTGGACAAACTAGAATAGATATAGAGGTTTAATTTTCAGGATTAATTACCCAATTTATCTGTGACTTAAGCATGTAGGATAATAAATTTTATCTCAACTACTTTGCTTGTAATTGCAGTTGAAACAAAATCGTAACATTCTAGCACTTGTAAACAAGGTAATGTCTATGTTTCAAAAATTCTCCTGGACAAACTAGAATAGATAGAGAGGTTTAATTTTCAGCATTAATTACCCAATTTATCTGTGACTTAAGCATGTATGATAATACATTTTATCTCAACTACTGTGCTTGTAATTGCAGTTGAAACAAAATCGTAACATTCTAGCACTTGGACACAAGGTAAAGTCTATGTTTCAAAAATTCTCCTGGACAAACTAGAATAGATAGAGAGGGTTGAATTTTCAGGATTAATTACCCAATTTATCTGTGACTTAAGCATGTATGATAATAAATTTTATCTCAACTACTTTGCTCGTAATCGCACATGAAACAAAATCGTAACATTCTAGCAATTGGAAACAAGGTAAGATCTATGTTTAAAAAATTCTCCTGGACTAACTAGAATAGATAGAGCGGTGTAATTTTCAGAATTGATTAATTTAATTTATCTTTTATACAAATAATAACATTTGTTATTAATAAAAAAATTATTAAGACCGATATTTAGAAATTAGGAAATATTTTCAATGGGTGGTGAAATATCTACAAAATGAGGGTTTTAAACTTAATATTTTTAACAATTTAAGGTTCTTTTGACCTGTATCAGAGCTAAGAATCGACCTCACTCGTATAATTAGCCGGTGATAACGAAATTAAATGGATATGATGCGTTTACAAAATTCTTGGCACCTGTTTTTTCTCCAGTTCGGTGTTTATAAATAGCAACGCCTGGATAATTATGGACCTCCTGTGGTTGCGCGCGTGTTTCCCGGGATAAGTTTTAGATTTTCCAAAGCGCGCCAGCAGTTTTTCGCTCCCCTCATAGCGATTTTCTGCAAAAATCACCATGGGCGAAGAACAGTACATGTTACGCTGGCACTACCAAGAAACAACGCTCTGTAGAAGCTTTTCAAACCTTCTAGACAACGAGTTACTTACAGATTGCACAATTTCGGTTCGTCACAGAAAATTTAAGACCCACAAATTAGTTCTTGCAGCATGCAGCACCTACTTCTTAGATATTTTCCAGGTAATTCAAAGAAATCAAGACAAACTAAGCTATGAATAACTAATATAACGCTTTTAAATTAATAATAGATTCATTGAATGTAGAAATCTGTTAAATTTGACGTTTTGCCTTCGTTTTTCCCTGGCGGGGAGTAGCAGAACTAAACATAACCTAACTTTTTTAAATCTGTCATACGACAATTATTAATTTTAAGGTTAAATTTGTATGTTTAGAATTTGGGTCCTTCTGAAAGTCCGATTGTTGTCCTTCATGATGTTTATGTTGAGGACATGGAGGCTATTTTATCTTACATTTACAAAGGGCAATGTCTAGTGAATAAAACTCAAGTTCCTAGACTCATAGCGCTGGCAAAAGGGTTAAAAATTCAAGGATTATGTAACATGAAGGTAAGTTTGTCTACCGAAAAATTTGAAATTTGCTAAATTAAACTATAAAAATTATTTTCAATGTTTTTTAGGCATCCGATATGTTAGATAGAACTACTACAAGCGACTGTGATCAAACGACAACAAAATGTGATAAGGATTCAAACAATCCGGTAGAAAATAATAAATTAACGGAAGATTTTTTAGTGCAAGGTATCTATTTATAATTTTATTTCGTTAGTTGACCTTGGATTGCCCTTAAACAATATTAATCAAGGTCATGGGCGCCCGCAGGAAATATTTCCAAAGGGGTGCAAAACAATACCTAAAGGGCGAAATGTCCATACGACTAGCAACCGTATTTCAATCAGTTTCCACAGAAAAATGTTTATAACTTCCGAAGAAATGTTTGCATAAATTTCTATCATACCTCAATTTGTTGGTAATTAAGAGACCTATTAACCCTATGACATTCAGAGTTTTACCCCCCCCCCCCTAAATAGTGATAATATTCGTTTGTATAGCTAACGTATTTCAATCAGTTTCCACAGAAAAATGTTTATAACTTCTGCAGAAATGTTTGCATAAATTTCTATCATACCTCAAATTGTAGGTAATTAAGAGACCTATTAACCCTATGACATTCAGAGTTTTACCCCCCCCCCTAAATAGTGATAATATTCGTTTGTATAGCTAACGTATTTCAATCAGTTTCCACAGAAAAATGTTTATAACTTCTGCAGAAATGTTTGCATAAATTTCTATCATACCTCAAATTGTAGGTAATTAAGAGACCTATTAACCCTATGACATTCAGAGTTTTGCCCCCCCTAAATAGTGATAATATTCGTTTGTATAGCTAACGTATTTCAATCAGTTTCCACAGAAAAATGTTTATAACTTCTGCAGAAATGTTTGCATAAATTTCTATCATACCTCAAATTGTAGGTAATTAAGAGACCTATCAACCCTATGACATTCAGAGTTTTACCCCCCCTAAATCGCGATAATATTCGTTCGTATAGCTAACGTATTTCAATCAGTTTCCACAGAAAAATGTTTATAACTTCTGCAGAAATGTTTGCATAAATTTCTATCATACCTCAAATTGTAGGTAATTAAGAGACCTATCAACCCTATGACATTCAGAGTTTTACCCCCCCTAAATCGCGATAATATTCGTTCGTATAGCTAACGTATTTCAATCAGTTTCCACAGAAAAATGTTTATAACTTCTGCAGAAATGTTTGCATAAATTTCTATCATACCTCAAATTGTAGGTAATTAAGAGACCTATTAACCCTATGACATTCAGAGTTTTGCCCCCCCTAAATAGTGATAATATTCGTTTGTATAGCTAACGTATTTCAATCAGTTTCCACAGAAAAATGTTTATAACTTCTGCAGAAATGTTTGCATAAATTTCTATCATACCTCAAATTGTAGGTAATTAAGAGACCTATTAACCCTATGACATTCAGAGTTTTGCCCCCCCTAAATAGTGATAATATTCGTTTGTATAGCTAACGTATTTCAATCAGTTTCCACAGAAAAATGTTTATAACTTCTGCAGAAATGTTTGCATAAATTTCTATCATACCTCAAATTGTAGGTAATTAAGAGACCTATTAACCCTATGACATTCAGAGTTTTGCCCCCCCTAAATAGTGATAATATTCGTTTGTATAGCTAACGTATTTCAATCAGTTTCCACAGAAAAATGTTTATAACTTCTGCAGAAATGTTTGCATAAATTTCTATCATACCTCAAATTGTAGGTAATTAAAAGACGTAGTAGTCTGTCGACGCTTGGAGTTTTGCCCCTCACTGCAGGCGCCCATGATTAAGGTCAAACCAAGGTTATAACTTTTTTTTACAAAATTAATTATTTACGCGTATTTTTTTAGATAGAAAAGACGACTACCCCAATTGTCTTCTAGACTACAACTCAAAGAAGGCTTTGAAAGATTCCCCGGAAATTTGCAAATGTTTTATTTGCGGAAAATACCTTAGTAACCAGTATAACCTCCGCGTGCACATGGAAACGCATAAAGATACGTATTATTCGTGTGTTTCTTGCCCGCACGTGTCGAAAAGTCGTGATGCCTTGCGGAAACATGTTTCTTACAGACATCCTGATGAATATACGTCAAGAAAAAAGAAAAAAACCTGTTAAACGTAGATTTTGTAGATGAAATTTGTATTGGTTATAAAGAAATACAAGGGATATATTTGTAAAAATTTATTTACCAAAAAAAAAACCCTGTCTCGCAACACTCCTAAAGAAAATCACATGTTAATGAATTATGTATAATCGTCTGAAGAATTTTGGCATCCTTTTCACAAGAACACAAAAAAAAGGATTTATTATAAGTCGTAAACCTTACAAAAATATATTAAGACAAAATTATAAACTAGTCATGGACATCATCCGATATTATAATAAATACTTTCAAACGAAAAACCTGAATAAATAGAATTATTTAAAGGTAGTATTTTTTAGGCCTTAAACAATAAGCACGCGATAGAAAATTAATAAAGGAACACAAACAAAACAAATGCAAATGATGATAAAGCTCTGGACACGAAAAAAATACTGTCAAATAAAAATGTAAATTTAAAAAACGTAATACGAATATATATGAATATATATATAGCTATATATAACGCATTGCGTATTTATATTTTTAATTAAATGCAAAATAAAAAGTCCTCTCTCTTTTTTTTTTAACCAATCAGCTTTTAAAACGGCGTAATATTCCACATCTTCGTGTTGCAATCTTGCCCGACGGATACCACAGTGTTGTTATCCAACCACGACAATCGGGTAATTTGGCTTTGAGCATGGGCATCTAGATTAATAAAAAAAATTAATTTCAAAAGTTCAAAGACGAAAAAAATTTTTTTAAAAAAACACTTACTTTTAATAATTATATGTTTATTTGGCTTTTCAACAGACCATACGATGATATTTGTATCCAAACTTCCGCTGGCAACAAGGAGGGAATCGGGGGACCACGCTATAGTATTAACCCTTGCGTTGTGGAAGCCCCATTCTTGATTTGTTGCAAGCTACAAAAAAAAATTATTCGATTTCCAAATATTAAATTGTTGTTAAAAAAGGAAGAACTGCCCAAATAATATCAATCAAGTCAAAATTTCACTGACATACAGTTACTAGTTTTTGTGATATTTGCAATTTAAAGATTAGTATGCTATTTAGTACCTTAATATTGCTCTGTATACAGTGTGCTGGGTAGTACGATGTAAAATATTTGAAGGGTTATAGAAGAAGCCATTTAGAATCTATTTAACTAGATTTATTCATATAAAAAGTTTTTTGGTTATCAAGGTATTACACAATTTTATAAATACGTTTTGCAATTTGTACAAACGTACAGCGAGCGAACCTGAAGACTTAGTAACTTCAGGTGGGGTCTGAAGTAAACCAGAAACAGTGTAATTTTAGGAGGACTATTGTGAAAAATTGTTCACTTGTGTGAAAATTGTGCGGAGACGTTTCATTGTAATAGTATGTGCGCTCATACACAAAAACAAACAGAAACGCTAAAACCTGTCTTGATGAGTTACGTTTGAGAACGGATTTGTATTCAGTACAAAAAACAATCAACAATATCTACTTACTATTGTTAATTGGTTTAAAATAGGTTATTTTTCTGGAGAGACAATTTGGGATAATATGACAAATTGGGATAATATGAATGATAGTATGAGTAATATTGATAATGTGAATGGAAAGTGGGTTATTTGGAAGTGTTTTTAATAGATTTTTTTGCTATGAATGAAAATCTGAATCTAACAATGCCTATCAGTTTGTTTTTGTTGCATATTTGGTTTTTGTGTGTGAGCACAGAAATCACATCAAAGAAAATCTGATTTTCCACACTCAGAAGTCAACAAATATTCACGATAGTTAACCTAAAAGTACAGGGCTTAGGGTTTACTTTAGCAGTAATTTGAAATTTTTAAATCACATGTTCGGTTGCCATACGGTAGACAGTAAAATATACTTACAAAATATTATATAAAATTGTTAATATGTTGATAAAGATAATACTTTGTATAAGAATCAAGCTGGTTTAATCGTTTCTAAATTATCTTTTCTATCGTCACTTGACTACCAAATACCTTATTCACAGCAATACATGACCTTTTTTTTGACTTATCCAACAATATGTATCATTAACTGTGTTAACTTACCTATTTGGACAAATAAATATTATGTTATGTTATGTTATTAAAATTTACAATTGCATTACATTTTTGTTAGATTGCAAATATTACAAAAAATAGTAACTTGGTGTATGACATACTAGATGTAACTGTCCCACACGTTCCCAGACGTTCACACACATTCACTCACATTCACACGCGTTCACACACATTCGTAAGAAAAGTCCAGGCAAGAAAAGTCCGGGTAATAAAAGTCCGGGTAGGAAAAGTCCGGGTAGGAAAAGTCCGGGTAATAAAAGTCCGGGTAAGAAAAGTCCGGGTAATAAAAGTCCGGGTGAGAAAAGTCCGGGTAGGAAAAGTCCGGGTAACAAAAGTCCGTGTAAGAAAAGTCCGGGTAACAAAAGTCCATTGGGAATCTTTAGCAGTAACTATGGCTCGCAAGATAAAAATTGCGTAGTTCTTGCAGTAACTATGGCTCGCAAGATGAAAATTGCGTATTTCCTGCAGTAAGGAGTGAAATAAAGGGTTATTACAGCCAACACATTGTACAGGGGTGTTCCAAGTTCAATGAACAGCCAGTATAGTGTATCTAATATCTTTGGATACTATCATCTACCTACTGGCTTTGACTATTGTCTCAGATAGTTTAAAGGCAAAATCGGCAAAAATGTTGTTTTCTAAATTTAGTTTTTAAGAAGATCCTGCAACGGGCATATTTTAGAAAAACAGTTAAATATCTTTCAAACTATTAACGCTGTGACTTAGCAACATACTCAATTGGATTAACAAATTTAGTAGTATTCATATTATAATAAAATATACAGGACGTTCCTTTTAAAAAAATTGTATATACTTTTCGCCACACCTAAATGCAACACCCTTTATAAATAACAATATTTTTACGTTATTGAAAATGGCGAGTCAAACAACTTTTGTATAAAATATTTTTTTCTTACTCAAACGAAGTAATGCACCATTTTAAAGGTCTGTCTTTTATCTTTAACCCACAACAATAATTTAAAAAATCTAACAAAAAATGGCAAAGTTTTGCCTATTTTTTGGTAAAAAAGAAACGTTTTTACGGTAAAATATTTACGGTAAAATTTTCTACGGTACCTTATATTCGGGAAGGCTGTACAGTATAACCTTCCTATGCGCGTCGCACGCCACAAGATACTTATCGTCGGGGGAATAAGCGACATCTGTAACAGCCCCGAGATGGTCAAGCTCCATTTTTTGGACCAATTGCGTTCCTTGAAGTTCGTAGATGTGCACCTTGTTGTCCATGGCGCCACCTATGGCGACATCCCCGGCAAGAGAAACGCTGGCACTCGAAGGTTCGTAGGAAACCTGCAATTCGCTAACTTTTCTATCGTCTTGAATCACAGCAACCCCGTTAACGCTGGCAGCTATAATAATATTCTTCTCCTTTAGGATGTCCATGCCCCGTGGTTGCGAACCCAATTTTACGTCAGTTTTCGTGTACGAATTATCTGTACGACAAAAAGAGTTTTTTAGTACCACCAAAATTGATGTTTTTTTTTAATAATAATGATGTTTATTTAGTTAAAAGAAACTCAAATCACCCGATATGACCGATTCGGTAAGTTTCCAATTTTTATAATAACTTTTGACGACAAATAGTCTTGAAGGTTCTTTTCAAGTTATTTTGGGTTAATTCATATGAAAAATGGTCCAGAAAACAATTAAAAATATTTTAGAAAAGATAAATAGTCATTAATTAAAAGTCAGTAAGTTGATGTCTTACTACTATTGAGAAAAACAATGATTTATAAACAAATTGCAAAGTACAATTATCTCGTTTTTCAACAAAGTGTTACTTAGTAGGTTTTAATTTGAACCCGAAGGTAAATAACTCAAACTTTTAAATAGTGGTTTAATAAAAGAAAGGCAGACCTTTAAAACGATGTTTACTTTGTCTTATTACGATGAAAACTAACAAAGTTACAGCCGAAAACAAACGGAAGTTGTAACGTCTATCAAATCAAAAATTTCATCAACGTATATAGCTGTAACTTTTTTATTTTTCAACGTAACAAAATCATTTATACACCATTTTAAAGCTCTGTTTTTTATCTTTAATCCACAATTATAATTTTATAATATATATATATATAAAACTTCGTCGTAGCGTTTCCTTTCTATACTATCTTGATGATTAATTCACTAGACTCATTTTTCCAATCCTAACCTTCTGTCTCCTGTTTGTTAAATAGTTTTCAAACCATTTCAATTCTTTTCCACTGATTCGGTAAGTTTCCAATTTTTATAATAACTTTTGACGACAAATAGTCTCGAAGGTTCTTTTCAAGTCTTTTCGGGGTCAATTCGTATGAAAAATGGTCCAGAAAAGAATTAAGAAGATTTTAGAAAAAATAAATAGTCAATAATTAAGTCAGTAAGTTGATGTCTTACTACTATTGAGAAAAACAATGATTTATAAACAAATTGCAAACTACAATTATCTCGTTTTTTAGCAAAGTGTTACTTAGTAGGTTTTAACTTGAACCCGAAGATAAATAACTCAAACTTTTAAATTGTGGTTTAATAAAAGAAAGGCAGACCTTTAAAACGATGTTTACTTTGTTTTATTACGATGAAAACTAACAAAGTTATAGCCGAAAACAAACGGAAGCCGTAACGTCTATCAATAAAAATTTTCATCTACGTATATAGCTATAACTTTTTCATTTTTTAACGTAACAAAGTACTTTATACACCATTTTAAAGCTCTGTCTTTTATCTTTAATCCACAATGATAATTTTATAATATATATATATATACATATATATATATATATATATATATATATATATATATATATCACCCGAAAAAAATAACTTACTTTCGATATCAAACTGCTTAACGGAATCATCAATTCCGCAAGTATACATGACGTTTCCGTTCGGTCTCATGCCGTTGATTTGGTTCCCGTGCCCAAGGCCTTCCACGCGGTCATTTTCACCACTACCTGCGTTCCAATTTGTAACAAAACCATCGTGAGACCCCGTAAAAATACTCGACCTGTCTTCGCTCAGAGCTAACACGGTTATCGGCTTATTGTGTCCTTTGACGATCCTCAAAGGTTTCGAAGGGTCGTTCACGTCCAAATAATTGATGAATCCACTCAGGGATACAGAGAGAAGATATTGGTTTTGCCATAAGCAAGAAACCTAGGAAAAAATAAAGGATTTTGTTAAAAATTTTGGTAAAAATTGTGATTTTTTGCTTTTTTTTTTGAGAATGGTCATCGTAAAGCAGTAGTTTTTAACGGGTTCTAACTTCTTACTAATTTCTTACTTAATTTTTAATAAAAGTTGTACCTTTATGTTTTTTTTCTCTTTAATTTTGATGCACCATGAATCTCTTTTGTGATCAAAAGTGCTCCCCGACTTCAAAAAGGTTAAAAATTACTGTCTTAGAGCAACGGGGCTTACACAAATACATTCCCCGAGCAATTTCCTATCCGATATAGTTTGAATCATTAAAATCGGACGTTTTTTTTTTTTTTTTCTTTTTAATGTAATAATAAATCACACCTGTTGATCTTCCACGGTGTTCCCGAGGACGAATTCGGACACCATCTGCCTAGTTTCGACATCCCATAGTCTCGCGGTTTTGTCGCCGCTCGAAGTTAGCAAATGTTTTCCGTCAGGGCTCCACCCCACTCCGTAGACTCCGCCGGAGTGCGCGGGGGACCCCACTTCGCCGACTAGCTCCGAGGTGGTCCCGTCGTACAGGAAAACTTTGCCGTCGAACCCGGCTGACGCAAATAGGTTACCAGTGGGGGAATAACGAACAGCTTGTACAAACCTCGAGTGTTCCTACAAAAAAAAAAAATAAGTTTTAATGTTTTTATAGGTTAAAAGGATGTAATTCTTAAATCTAAACGACATTTCCGAATAAAATTGTTCGGTAATATTGAAAATAAAGGTAGTTTACTCTTAACAAGAATTCGTATTTTCCGAACCACCCTGTGTACGGTGCGTAAATTGGTAAATTTGATAGTTGCTGTATAGGTTTGAGAGGGTCTGCTAACTTTTATAAAGAATAAAATTTTCTGTGAAGTCGATAATAAAAAAGTTGTACAACTTTTTTTATTATCAAAAAATTACAGATATACAGGGTGTTCCTAATTATCATGTAAATACAAAAAGGGGTAATTCTTTGGCTTATTTAATGACTAAAAATTCATATAAACATAGGTCCGCAGACGCTTCGATGCCGATCTACAGGGTGTTGAAGTTTCAAGATTTTTTTTAGTTTTTTCTTTATAGCTCTGGTAGTTTTTGAGATATTTAGGTCTAATTTCGAATATGGGTTACGCTGTAGGACTTACATCATTGGGCATACCAAATGGTTTTAAGAATCTACAGGGAGATATTTTTTCAGGGGTCATGCCCCCTTTTCTCCCCATGAACTTTTTTTCGGTGCGCCGCTGGTGGATTCTAAAATACAAAATGCATTTTTTGTTTTATTCTAAAGCATTTTAATCTTCTGTAGTTTTTTCGTATTTACCACCGTTATCGAGAAAAAAAATAAAAGCTAGATGTTTCGCTAGATGAAATTAAATTTTTTTAAATAATTGGTCTAGTATGCCTTGGCTTGATTTAGATAACCTTTTGTTTGTATTTATTTTGACATTTTATTCGCCACCAACTGTTAAAAAATAAAACTAGGATACAAGAGCTATAAAAAAAAACTAAAAAAATCTTGAAATTTCAACACCCTGTAGATCGGCAACGAAGCGTTTGCGGACCTATGTTTATATGAATTTTTAGTCGTTAAATAAGCCAAAGAATTACCCCTTTTCGTATTTACATGATATTTAGGAACAGCCTGTATACATCAATCAAATTTTTACTAATTTATTAGCAAAAATCTGGAATTTTCAAACTAAAATGTTCTGTTTGCAATACAGAATACATTGGACAGACTGGTCAAAACTTAATAATATGATTTCATGAACATATTAACAGAAAAACTTTAACTTTTAATAAACATTTACTCGAAAATAAAACTAAAATTAAAATTGAAAACATTACCCCTTTACATCTTTAAAAAAAATCTATTAAAATGGATTGTTACGAAATAATAGAAATTGACAAAAATATTAGAGAAAATTATAACATAATAAATGAAATAACTGAATTTGATGATCAATACATTTTCAAATTTTTCTTATAACAAATTATTCAAATCAACATGTCAAAATAGAAATAAATATTTATGTCAAATACACTGCTCAAAAAAATTACGGGAACACTTTTTTCAAAACCTGTAACTTTATAAATAATAGTTCTACGCAAATCAACGACCTAAGACGAGCACATGGAATAGAAACTTCTGATCAAACTGTTAAATTTTTGTGAACAGTATTAATATAACAACATAAAAATACTATTATACAGTCGAAACCGGATATAACGAACTCCGGATATAACGAACGCCCGCTTGTAACGACAAAAAAAGAAAGTCCCGTCAGATCGCCGTATAGTTACATGTATGTTTAGCTCGCTTATAACGAACGCGTATATAACGACCGCCCGGATATTACGACCAAGTTTTTATCCATTTTTAGTTCTACAAGTTCGGTTATAACGACCAGTTAACGAACACTCAGCACAAAATCTAGTCGGATGTCTCCTGCCCGCAAAACTTAACCTATTTTCGCCAACAGGACTAATAGGAGAACCCCTACCGTTTGTTTCACTATTCCGCGGTTACGTCTCCTCTATTTCCCACCTCTATTTTTCTTATCCCGTAAGACTTTTAGCTTGGATATATGCATTAATACAAAGTTTATTTAAAAGAACATGTAGCTATGTACAGGGGATTTCTTTAAGAGCGACGCATTTCGTTTTTTCAATTAAAAGACTTGTGGGTTAGTTATGGAAATGATTTTTATTTCAAATGAAAGTACAATCAATGCTATTATTTATGGAATACGACATCATTCAAACGTCCGCCGCGGAAGCGCTGGTACGAGTGAATACGCTGGACCCTATTTTCCATGACTCGAGTACACAAATCGGTCGAAATACCAGGAATTTCGCATTCGATGTTGGCCTGCAGATGTTCTAACGTTTCTGGCTTGTTGGCATAGACCAGCGATTTAATGTAACCCCAAAGAAAATCTAAAGGGATTAAAGACAGAAACGTTAAAGCACTGCAGACCAAAATCGAACGCGTATTTCGACCGATTTGTGTACTCGAGTCATGGAAAATTGGGTCCAGCGTATTCGCTCGTCCAGCGCTTCAGCGGCGGACTTTGAATGATGTCGTATTGCCATAAATAAAATATGCCATAAATAATTGCATCGATTACACTTTCATTTGAAATAAAAATCATTTCCATAACTAACCCACAAGTCTTTTAATTGAAGAAAAAAACGTAATGCGTCGCTCTTAATGAAAAACCCTATACTTATAAGAAATATATGTAATGGTTTAAAACACAGATAATTTATATTTATTTTGTTTATTCTGTGTTCTTTATTATGTATTCTGTTGATTTTATTTCATTTTTATTCAATTTTAGTAAAGTTTTTATATATTAACTTAGAAAAAAACATCAAATTATCGCATGTCTGCTTATAACGAACGACCGCTTGTAACGAACTAGCGACATGGCCCCTTGAGTGTTCGTTATATCCGGTCACGACTGTAGTTATACTTTTATTTTAAACACTACTAAAACTAAAAGTATGACATGGTAATTTTATTGACTGTAAGTAAAACTTTGATTGATGTATATAATAACAATAATAATAATATGTTACGGTCATAGTGATAAATAGGTTATTATTAATAATTACCGGTTATTATTAATAATAGCCAAGTGGCGAGGTTAAAGTGAGAATTTATCACATGAACCGGCTATTATTAATAATTTCCAGCATGCTGTGGTCAATGTGATATATTTCAATTCTATATTGCATTAAGGTGATGCTACAATATAATAGAGCCTCAGATTTGGAATTCTGTTAGTATCTACATAATCGCCACACAACGAATCTATTCACTGGGTTTTCAGTGTTGGGCCTTTAGTGACGTTAGTCCTGACTCACTTATTTAGTTAGTACTCATGACTAAAACAAGGAAGATTATCAAAACGAGACTAAAAGATGCCAATCCATACTAATTGCATGCACGAGTGTGTAACTCTTTGGGTCATGCTTATTTGCGCAATTCTTAAAAGCGAAGTAAGTAATAAATTAGAAACTCGGTTTGTATTATTCTGCCAGTGCATACGTACATAGTGCTTTTGTATTTTGCAATTCGTGGCAAGAAAAATTATTTTTATTTATAACTTATTATTTATTATCTTTTTAATTCAAAACTTTAAAAAATGTTTTATATTTAATTATGAATATAAAAGTCCTTCTAGACCTTTATTTTTTTATGGTAGTACAACAATTACACCATTTATATTGTAAAAAGAAAGCAAGGTAAAGTTTGTAACAATAGGACGTCATCGTCTTTTGTTTTTTGTATTTGTAAATGTGATACAGATTTTATTTGAGTTACCTAATGTTTATTTTACTTATTAAGAATATATTTTATTTTTAAACTGATTCCTGGACTTGAGAATAATTGTGTTTTTGTTATTGTTATATATTTTCATATATCTAAATAAATAATGTATATAAGTCTTTTTTTGTTGGTGATAAACACTTTTATAATAACCGCCTTATAAAAGAGATTATAGCCGTCACATATTAGATATGCTTACGGTAGGTGTAGGTAATGGACAACCTTATGTAGGGAAGATTGGGGCCAGTTATTACAATGTTTAATCTTTTATTTATAAAATAGTACTTTATTGTAAAACACCAAAAGTAAAAATTAGTGTTAGGAACAGAACCATACAAAAATGTTTGCATCATTTGTGCGGTGCAATTTATGTAAAAGCATCTATGTAAACTAGTCTCGCATATTCTTGCATGTATTTGCATGAAAATACAATATTGAAAAAATTAATATTAAATGCGCAAAATTTCAAGATAATTGCGATTTGAGAATTTACTTAATAAATTGTAATTGTACATTTACAAAAAACTACCCACATGCATTAAATATAAAATGGGTATTACTGATAATAAAATGGTTAACGTTTTTGAACAC
The DNA here is from genome assembly GCA_963966075.1 of Aphodius sticticus. Lineage (NCBI taxonomy): Eukaryota > Metazoa > Arthropoda > Insecta > Coleoptera > Scarabaeidae > Aphodius > Aphodius sticticus. The sequence continues at coordinate 2,118,712 of OZ014510.1, forward strand.
TCTGTATAAAATGTTCATTTTTATGTTTTCGTCATTGAGCCGTCCTTGGGTGTATACCAAATATCATTACCAATTATATCCAGTAGTTTCTAAAGTATAAGGGAGACAAAAGAAAACATTCTGTATTATCAATGTTTTGTATCATTCGTAATTTTGGTCATTGGGCTAGCCGTACTGATGATTTGCGTCGAGTAAATAAATATAATAGCTTACATAGTAATCAAAATAACTTAGCTGTTCTTTGAAGACTGTACACAAAAGATCTTTTGTAAAAAGTAACGTTTTTATCACTTTTACCGTGCCCGTTAGGAAAATATTAACAACAGCCGGTCCATGTGATTATTTAAGTGTTTCTAATCACATTGACCAAATGATGCGGTTATTATTAATAATAGTCGGTAATTATTATTAATACAAACCACATTTATCACTTTAACCATACCATATATATATCTGTAACTTTTTTATTGTAGCAAAATAAGTAATACACCATTCTAAAAGTCTGGTTTTTATTTTTAATCGACGATAATAATCTTAGAATTAACTAAAAAAATGGTGGATTTTTCTAGAATTTTTCTGAAAATTAATTTACATCAGCAATATTCTATAAATAGAATTTCTAGTCAGCGTTTCGCAAAAATAACAATGTAGCCAATATTATAATGAATCTAAAAGCTAATAAATCATATTTTTACGTAGCCTCCTTATCTTTATCTTATAACATTCACACAAAAATTATCTTATAAGTTAATCAAAGGTACTTAAAAACCTATATTAAAATCGAAATTCCATAAGAAAAAAATTAGTTCTAACCTGTTTGGTCATCTTGAACTTAAACGGGGGCCCCTCGAACACTCCGATGGTATTATCCTCCGAACCTGTGATAATTCTAAAGGGCCTCGTAGGTCTGAAGTCGCAGGAATTGATCGGTTTCGACTGCCCCGAAATTTCTCCGACGGAGGTCCCCGTTTCCGACATAAAAACATGCCCGAACCTCTCCCTGCCTTCCCCGACGACCACCATCCTCTGGTTGTCCGGCGACCACGCGATATCCTTAATCGGGCCCCCGATCGGGTGAAACTCATTCTTCAAAATATGCTCTTTATTCACCGTATCCCAAATACGAATCTTCCCCGATTGATCTAAAAGTATAAAAATTGTAAAAACCGGTTAACGATTATTTTGAGGTTAAAACTCACCTCCGGAGGCTATATAGAAACCGCTAGGGGAATATTTGGCTACGTTCACTGGTAAGGAGTGTTCCGTGTATATTTCCGATATAGCAGGGTTCTAAAAATAGTTGATTTAGTGTAAAGTTTAAAAAAGAATCAAGATTTACTTCTATATTTCGGATAATAACAGAGTTTCCGTTGGTGTATAAGAAGTTTTTGCCTTTGGGGTCGCCCCCTAAGACGAGGGGTTGCCCCCTTTGGGTGCGTGGTAGGGTAGCATAAACGTTTTCTGCAAAAAATAGATATTTACAAAGCCGCCGCCCTGTAAAAAAGCGGAAAATTGTGAATCATACTTACTAAGCGAATAAGACATTTTTGTTTACGTGGTTATATAATTTCCGGACGTTCTTTTTGGTAGATAATTCGCTTTCTGTGGTTTCAGTCGTTACGATACGGCGAGGAACGAATTATTACAGCCATAAAATATGTAAAACTTCCTGTTTTGGACAGTTAGTTTTGCCTAAAATGGTAATTTGACGTCTTATCGCGGAGTAGGGGAGGTGCCGGCCTCTACCGGCGAGTTAATTAGTAGACCGCTCGTCCAATAGAATCGCGGCGTACGGATTTAAATTTAAAACTTGGACGCGATTCAAGAATAGATTTCGACAAAATGTGAAAAAAGGGCGTAATTTATTATACTTGGCAATCATCTTGGTTCAAAATAACCACGGTAACTACCGAACTATAAAATCAAATTAACGTAAAATACGCGTGAACTCCGTAGAAAGTTGGGAGAAAGTATTGCGTTTTTTTATTGCGGTTTTATCTAAATCTGTATATAAACGCAAATATTTAGTATTGCAATGGATTGTTTTTGGTTTGTTGTCTACGAAAATGGTTTCCTTTGTGAGTTCTATTAATTATATCCATGACGTTTTTAATTCTATTAATTGATTTGTTTTACAGAAACCTGCATTAGCGATATTTTTGGTTTTATTGGAGATATCTTTAGTTTTCTCTCAAAGTGGTAAGTTATTTAACAAAATTTAATTATTTATACGTGGAATTTTGATTTTTTCTTACAGGATTACCTAGAAATAAAAGAAGAAATAACCCGTTTGCATCTATTGGACCCACACACGTTTTTGTTAAAACGTACAAAAATGCAAACTTCAAATGGGGTGTTCGACATTATAATCCATAAACTACTTTATATTTATAATGATAATAATGTTTATTTAGTTAATTAGATATTTAAACGAATTAAAACAACTTTATATCCCGAAAAAACTCATATTTATTCTTATCTAATACAAAACAATGTACAGTGGTCTAAATTATTTAAAAGAGACAACGTAGATATATAACATATACATATATATGAATCAACTGATTATACTTAACATCTAAATTGAAAAAAAATTCATTACACTTAGTCGTTACTATAAAATTCTAAACAGAGCTGACATGCTGTTTTGTTTTCGACGAATTTATAATTTCGACGAGACATTTTCCAAATTCCTCGATAAGCCGGCCCTTGGTATCATCCTCGGGCTCTCCTATACTTTCCGAGTGGGCCGCTACAGCCAATAGGCACTGTGTTGTAGCTTCTATCACGTTAATATTATTCAATGCTTGCCTGTTGAAAAAAAAATAGAAAAAAATGATTTTAATGGTAAATTTACAATTTTTGTTGTTGGAAGGGGTACTTACTTGCTTGTGCAAACTCTTTTCGCCCGTAATTGCATTATATTATCATTCGGCGTTGGTGTTTTGTTAGGCTGTGACGGAACCCTTCCGAACACTACTTCTACACTCTGTGGTCTAACGTTCTTTTTATCCATCGTGTCCTCGATGTTTCTACAGCCGATGCATTTACAGTTACTCGAACACGCTATCTTTGCCTAAAAATCATAAAAAAAAGTTTCATTTGTCTAGCTTTATAAACAAAAAAAATAAACAAAAGACAAAATATTGTTTTGTGATTTTAAATTTGGAAGTATTTTTTATATCTAAACAACAATTCCAAATAACATTCTTCAGCAATATCAAAAATAACGCTACTTTACTTGTAACACAATTCATAGTTTCTAAACCACCCTGTATACGGTGCATAAATTGTAAAGTTCGATGGTTGCAGTATTGAACAGAAAGACAGACCTTTAAAACGATGTTTACCTCGTTTTAATACGATGAAAACTAACGAAGTTATAGCCAAAAACAAACGGAAGCCGTAACGTAAAGACGTATATACTTTCTTATTTTTCATCGTAAAAAAACAATCTATACACCATTTTAAAGGTCTGCCTTTCACCTTCAACCCACAACAATAATTCTTTAATATACATCGTCCGAAACTACTTACCTCGTAACATTCGCAATAGTTCTTCAGACACCCAGACCTCTTGCAGTTGCACCCCTTCGTGTGTTTTCGCACCGGGGTATCCCCCGTATCCTTCGACTTACCGATCTTCGGCCTGAACGCGTTCGGATTTCGATCCAAGCAATTTTTTATCGCCCTCTGTCGATGCTCTTCGTTCTCCAGATTATTGAAGCAGTTCACGCAGTTGCACTTGTAGCAGAATTCCCCGTTCGCAAAACAATCGCAGTACAACTTCAGGCACTGTGATTTCGTGCAGTTGCAAGGCTTTCGGGGCCTCATTCCGTTCGATTCTAGGTTAAGTGTCTCACCGGAAACCGGAACTACCGCGTCGTTGGTAGGCTTTATAGGCGAAGATCGAATTGGTATCGGGATTTTTGGGGTTGAAGTTGCTCGTTGAAGGTAGCTAGCGGGTACCATTAGGAGTTGCCCCGCCGAGTTGTTTACGATTGTTTGTTGCACAGGTGTGGATGGTTTCGAAATTTTCGTCGGGATTATGTTTTTAACCATAGGCTGTGAAAATAGATAAATGTTTTTTTATAACTTAAACAACAGTTGCACTTAGAGCTTCCTTCTTTTTTAATAACAAATATTCTATCCAAGCATCAAAAATAGTTACAGAAGAACAGTTTTTCCTCTTTTTTTTGTTTCTTATGTGAAATTGGGACGTTTACCTTAGAAATTACAAAAAAAAAACTATTAATACATACTTTTACTTCAGAAAGAACAATATTTCCTTCGGAAAGACTGTTGTTACTTAACGTAACGATCTTGCTACCAACGCTGACGGTATGCGACGGTTTTGTGGTTGTACTAGAAGTCGTATTCGTGTTCGAATCAGTTTGGGTGGTCACGAATTTGATGTACTGCACCTACGCACAAAAAAAAAAAACATAACCTAAAATTTTTTTAGAAAAAATTGAAAAACGCACTCCTTTCCCGGGGATGTTGATCTGATGTATCTGCCCGGCGGAAATCGGTTGACTCCCGGCCATCTGGATCAACTGGCTGGGGCTCAATAACGTCGGACTGGACGTTGACTTCAACAAAATTCTCTGCGGCTGTTTCACCGCGGAGGCTGTCTGCGGCGCAGGCAGGATTTTTGTAGGTGAACGCACCTGAAATTCAGCACCTCTAAGCTAAACTACCGAAATAAGTGAGAAAAAAAATTTTGGTTCCCAAACTTTTTGCCGGACTGGTATACAGCTCGAGCTGGTATACAAGGACGGGCAAAAGTAGCATTTTTTTTTACTCACCAGTCTAATGCCTTTTTGTTGCGATTTATTCAGGAGTATCGTCTGTTTTGATGAGCCGGCACCTTGAGAGATGATCTTAGTGCCCGGGAGTAGCCCCATCTGTTGAGCTTGCGCCAACGTGATGGTTTTCGTAGGGGTTGACGTTGTTCCGCTTACAATTTGCGTTATTTTTGCTTGGGGTTCACTTTTTTGGACTACGACCACCTGTTTGTTATCTGTAATATTATTAAATTAAAAAAAAAATAAAAAAAAAATCAATAAATAAATAAAAAAAAAATTTTTTTTATATTTATGTACCGTAAGTTTTGATTGGTGTTGACTTCATAATAGGTTTAAAAACGTTCTTCATGACGACCTGTTTTGGTTGCAAAGTTCCGCCTTGGGTGATTGTTTTTACCGCAGGTTTTATGGCTAACGGCTTTCCCAATTGTAGGTTAGAAATGTTGATGGTTTGAGGTGACAGTAATTTGAATTGTTGTCCATTCCCTATTAAATAAAAATTAATTATGCGTCAATATTAAAGTTTATACGTATGTATCGTTTATATATTATATTTTTATATAATAAAACACGTAACACAAATAAAATTTGTATAAAACAAAAAATATCGCAAAAATTATGTTTTTAATTCTTCTAATATCAAAGAAAATTTGGTAATTTTTGTATTGTTTCTTATAGAAGTAGCGACATCTATAGAAATACATTAAAAAAAGTCTTAAAAGACCAAATTGACAGCTTATTATACCAACATTTGAAAATTAAATCAAACATTATTTAAAACGTATTTTCCAACAGATTTCTTAATAAAAATCCTACAAAAAAATCTCACAAAAATTGTGTTTTTATAAATATTGTAAAGATTGTAATAATATTAGGGTTTTTGATCAAATATGACAAGAATATGAAACAAAAGTAGGTAATATTCAGGGATGTTAAATTACGGTAATTATTTTTTTTCGTAAATTACTGTTGAAATTAGAAAAATTAATTTTAATTACCACGTAAATAAAAGTTCAAAATGGTAAATTACGTTGATGTAAATTACCGGGTAATGCTGGTACTTACATTACTAAAAATGATTTTAAATAGTCATTGATACTGGAAAGACAGACCTTTAAAACGACGTTTACCTCGTTTTAATACGATGAAAACTAACGAAGTTATAGCCAAAAACAAACGGAAGCCGTAAAGTCCAAAAAGTAAAAGACTAGTATATAATTTCTTATTTTTCATCGTAAAAAAATAATTTATACACCATTTTAAAGGTCTGCCTTGCCTTGCACCTTCAACCCACAACAATAATTTGGTGTAAATTACCGGGTAATGCTGCTACTTACGTTAATAAAAATGATTTTAGATAGTCATTGATACTAGAAAGACAGACCTTTAAAACGACGTTTACCTCGTTTTAATACGATGAAAACTAACGAAGTTATAGCCAAAACAAACGGAAGCCGTAAAGTCCAAAAAGTAAAAGACTAGTATATACTTTCTTATTTTTCATCGTAAAAAAATAATTTATACACCATTTTAAAGGTCTGCCTTGCACCTTCAACCCACAACAATAATTTGGTGTAAATTACTGGGTAATGCTGCTACTTACGTTAATAAAAATGATTTTAAATAGTCATTGATACTAGAAAGACAGACCTTTAAAACGACGTTTACCTCGTTTTAATACGATGAAAACTAACGAAGTTATAGCCAAAAACAAACGGAAGCCGTAAAGTCCAAAAAGTAAAAGACTAGTATATACTTTCTTATTTTTCATCGTAAAAAAATAATTTATACACCATTTTAAAGGTCTGCCTTGCACCTTCAAGCCACAACAATAGTTTGGTGTAAATTACCGGGTAATGCTGCTACTTACGTTAATAAAAATGATTTTAAATAGTCATTGATACTAGAAAGACAGACCTTTAAAACGACGTTTACCTCGTTTTAATACGATGAAAACTAACGAAGTTATAGCCAAAAACAAACGGAAGCCGTAAAGTCCAAAAAGTAAAAGACTAGTATATACTTTCTTATTTTTCATCGTAAAAAAATAATTTATACACCATTTTAAAGGTCTGCCTTGCACCTTCAAGCCACAACAATAGTTTGGTGTAAATTACCGGGTAATGCTGCTACTTACGTTAATAAAAATGATTTTAAATAGTCATTGATACTAGAAAGACAGACCTTTAAAACGACGTTTACCTCGTTTTAATACGATGAAAACTAACGAAGTTATAGCCAAAAACAAACGGAAGCCGTAAAGTCCAAAAAGTAAAAGACTAGTATATACTTTCTTATTTTTCATCGTAAAAAAATAATTTATACACCATTTTAAAGGTCTGCCTTGCACCTTCAAGCCACAACAATAGTTTGGTGTAAATTACCGGGTAATGCTGCTACTTACGTTAATAAAAATGATTTTAAATAGTCATTGATACTAGAAAGACAGACCTTTAAAACGACGTTTACCTCGTTTTAATACGATGAAAACTAACGAAGTTATAGCCAAAAACAAACGGAAGCCGTAAAGTCCAAAAAGTAAAAGACTAGTATATACTTTCTTATTTTTCATCGTAAAAAAATAATTTATACACCATTTTAAAGGTCTGCCTTGCACCTTCAAGCCACAACAATAGTTTGGTGTAAATTACCGGGTAATGCTGCTACTTACGTTAATAAAAATGATTTTAAATAGTCATTGATACTAGAAAGACAGACCTTTAAAACGACGTTTACCTCGTTTTAATACGATGAAAACTAACGAAGTTATAGCCAAAAACAAACGGAAGCCGTAAAGTCCAAAAAGTAAAAGACTAGTATATACTTTCTTATTTTTCATCGTAAAAAAATAATTTATACACCATTTTAAAGGTCTGCCTTGCACCTTCAACCCACAACAATAATTTGGTGTAAATTACCGGGTAATGCTGCTACTTACGTTAATAAAAATGATTTTAAATAGTCATTGATACTAGAAAGACAGACCTTTAAAACGACGTTTACCTCATTTTAATACGATGAAAACTAACGAAGTTATAGCAAAAAACAAACGGAAGCCGTAAAGTCCAAAAAGTAAAAGGCTAGTATATACTTTCTTATTTTTCATCGTAAAAAAATAATTTATACACCATTTTAAAGGTCTGCCTTGCACCTTCAATCACAACAATAATTTGGTGTAAATTACCGGGTAATGCTGCTACTTATGTTAATAAAAATGATTTTAAATAGTCATTGATACTAGAAAGACAGACTTTTAAAACGAAGTTTACCTCGTTTTAATACGATAAAAACTAACGAAGTTATAGCCAAAAACAAACGGAAGCCGTAAAGTCCAAAAAGTAAAAGACTAGTATATACTTTCTTATTTTTCATCGTAAAAAAATAATTTATACACCATTTTAAAGGTCTGCCTTGCACCTTCAAGCCACAACAATAGTTTGGTGTAAATTACCGGGTAATGCTGCTACTTACGTTAATAAAAATGATTTTAAATAGTCATTGATACTAGAAAGACAGACCTTTAAAACGACGTTTACCTCATTTAATACGATGAAAACTAACGAAGTTATAGCCAAAAACAAACGGAAGCCGTAAAGTCCAAAAAGTAAAAGACTAGTATATACTTTCTTATTTTTCATCGTAAAAAAATAATTTATACACCATTTTAAAGGTCTGCCTTGCACCTTCAACCCACAACAATAATTTGGTGTAAATTACCGGGTAATGCTGCTACTTACGTTAATAAAAATGATTTTAAATAGTCATTGATACTAGAAAGACAGACCTTTAAAACGACGTTTACCTCATTTTAATACGATGAAAACTAACGAAGTTATAGCAAAAAACAAACGGAAGCCGTAAAGTCCAAAAAGTAAAAGGCTAGTATATACTTTCTTATTTTTCATCGTAAAAAAATAATTTATACACCATTTTAAAGGTCTGCCTTGCACCTTCAATCACAACAATAATTTGGTGTAAATTACCGGGTAATGCTGCTACTTATGTTAATAAAAATGATTTTAAATAGTCATTGATACTAGAAAGACAGACTTTTAAAACGAAGTTTACCTCGTTTTAATACGATAAAAACTAACGAAGTTATAGCCAAAAACAAACGGAAGCCGTAAAGTCCAAAAAGTAAAAGATTAGTATATACTTTCTTATTTTTCATCGTAAAAAAATAATTTATACACCATTTTACCTTCAACCATTTCACCTTGTACCTTCAACCCACAACAATAATTTGGTGTAAATTACCGGGTAATGCTGCTACTTATGTTAATAAAAATTGGTAAATAAAAGTCATTATTTTGTAGATAACTGGCAATCTGACTAACAATGTTAAATTTCCGTAATTAATTTTATCAGTAAATTACCGCTGAAATTTAAATTGCTACTATAAAATTTCAATTACCACGTAAGTAAAAATTGTAATTGGTAAATTATATTTTGTTAAATTACCGGGTAATTCAAAATGCTAATTTACCCATGACAGTAAGTTATGTAAAAAAAAATTTGGGTACAGCCTTATAAGTCATTATATTGTAGATAATCACCAATCGCTGATGCTTTTCCTGATTTAATAATAGTAATTCATTATTAAAATGAATTAGGTACTACTTTTTCGACAGATTTCTTAATAAAAACCCTACAAAAAATGTCACAAGAGTGTTGTTTTACATAAATACGGTAAATATCATAATAATATTAACGTTTTAAATATAAATCGTACCTTGAACGAATAAAAGCTGTTGCCCAGCAACCGGTTTGATAGCAATCGGCAATTTTGCCGGCTTCGGAGCAATATTTAAAGGTCGCAAAGGAGGCACAGTTTTCGGTTTCGTCTCAAGAATGATATCCTCGACGTTTTCATGTTCCGTTTCGATCTCAATCTCCTGCGCCCCAAGCTCTGTCTCTACCATTTCTTCGTCTTCCGCTTCTTCAATATGCATCGAAACAATCTCCTCCTCGGAAGCTACAAAAAACACCCAATCGTAGCAACGCTAAACATAAACGGACACATACCTTGATTATCCATATCGGAAGATATATTCAGACTCTGCGAGAGCTCCGCAAATTGTTCCAAGTCGCTCGAAGACAATGTAGACAAATTTGCTTCTTGAAGGGAGGTATTATCCATGTTTAACGTGGATATAAGGGCTTCCACAGACTCCGTGGTACCTATTGAGAATTTACGTGAGTACTTGGTGTTTTTTTGGAAGTTTTTTTTAGGTAGGTGGTTGCTATTGAGGTTATAGTTTGTCGGGATGTGGTTTGTAGCGATTACCTTTATCTGGGAACGACATATTCGGTTTTATCCTATATTTATAGATGGAAACAAACACAACATAACTTTAAAGCTTCAAACTCATATTACTTGAACGACGCAGATGATGCCAACCGAAGGGAACTAAAACTAGGACCGTACCCAGCGCTGCATTCCCCTATATCGGCGACGCGCGCTAATTCAAAAATAATAAATCGGTTGATATTAAATTCTGTTGATTACACTGTGCAACAGCAAACAAAATCGTACATGCTAATGGCTGTGGCTTATTTGAATGTTCATCTTAATTGTAAAAACGCTATTATAAGTTTTTTATCACGTTAGAATTTTGAGAAATTTTGCAAAAACTTCTAAATTTAAGTTGCTGTATGAGAGAAGGGTGCCCATTAGGGTGATCAAAAATATGCATTGCAACAATTTTTGTGATGATAGAAAGCAACGATCCCCTCAAATCGTTTCCAAATCCAAAAAAGACATGTATACTTTTTTTTTGGAAATGATCTTTAACCGTGCTTGTCGAAGTCTTAAATTTACATGGGAAAATGCATGGGAAGAAGACTTCTTTTGGTATTTTTCAAATAATTGTTCAGGGTTTGGGAAAACTTAAGATTACATATGGATTTGACGCCCCCAACCCACCCCCATAGTGCCCTGAAAACTACTCTTAAATGAAAAAATGTACATTCTTCAGTGAATTGATCCTTCTAATCATTTCAGTCTCTTTTTCTCATAGGAATTATTACTATAAGTCTAGTGGAATGTTTACAAATATTTGTCAGTTAATTTAGATTTGTTCAAACAATATCTATTTGTTTAAATAATCGTCTTTCTCGAAAATCAGTCTGAATTCTGCTTTTAGTTTGAAATGGAAAATTATTATCTTACAGTGACATTATTCATTAAAAAATTTCTTCCTATTGTTTAAATAATAATAATAATAATAAACTTTATTGAAACCCAAAATATTACAGTTCAAGTCAGAGAGTGTGGTAATATATCAGATTAAATTTGTAATGCTTCACAGCAGTTGAAGTATTCCTCGATGTTGTAGGGAACGGCATCCGTCAGCAGCTTTTTAACTCGCTGCCTGAATACTCTCGGTGGCAGCTCCCTGATGGCTGGTGGTAGGGCATTGAAAAGCCTGTAGCGTATTACGGACAGTTCTGCTGCGTGAAGACGTCGGAATAAACAATCAATTATTATTCATTTTCAACTGTTTTTCTAATTATGCTAGGAAATTCAGGTTTTTTATGAAATTTACTTATAAATTTCTAGTTCGAGATATCTAACAAACCTATTATCTATATTATCTGAATATCTGATAAACCCACATTTGATTAAATAAATTTGTTTGTTTCTTTGTTAAGAGTAATCAGTACTGCTGGTACGTCTTATAAAATAAGCATCCATAGTCAGCTTAATGTTGTATCAATTCTCTCATGTTATACATCAAATTATAGATAAAGGTGTATTACTTGCTGTGGTAATGTATATGTATTACTTGTTGTTGTTGTATCCACGCTACGTGAAAAATACAACTTATTCATGTACTCGAAGTAAAGTTTTGAGTGAAAAAAGCATGTAAGATATTAATATTTTTACGTGAAATTTTGTACACTTATAGAGGAAGGTGTAACTTAGACCTATTATGTGGTACTTTTTTCAATTTTAACCTGAGTTCTTCGTAAAAATATTGCAAAATCAGCCAATTTTATGTCATATTCAGAAATAGATTTGTCAAAAAGGAACAGAACTATCAAAAATCTACCACTAGACGCAAAACTATATATCTTTTATCTTTAATTTGGTGTATTTCTTTTACGATTATGTGAACTAATTGCTGAGAAAAATCCTCAGAACCTTTGCGTGTTTTGCAAGCAAAACGTGGGGGGTATGGATTCCCATTAAGTTTGTTTAAACAATTTTTGTTTGCAATTGGCTTCAAATTAATTTTTTTAGATCGGTCTGGCCAACTGTTATTCTCAAGTGACAGCATTTATATTTTGGGATGATTTCCATTGTTTAAATAAGAAAATATTATTCGTTTTCAATGTCATTCATTAGAAAAAAATTGAAAACTTTTTTTCGGGAAATTGGGGAGAGTTCTCTAATACATATTAAATTTCCTAAAGTCAACAAATTTGATTAATCACATTTCTTTCTCCATTTCTTATTCTGATTTCCTACCACTGTGTGTCGCAAGATAATGTTGATTTGTTGCTGTCTGGAAACTGTTCCCTGAACTCTAATTTGATAAAATATTCAAAACGAGTATTATTTTATTATTCAAACACTGGAAATCATCCCAAAATATAAATGATACGTCTCTTCAGAATGACAGTTGGTCAGACCGTTCTAAAAAAAAATAGGTTTAGGCGAATTGCAAATAAAACTGTTTAAATAAATGGCATTTGTTTAAACAAAAGTTAATTTCACAAATAAACTGACTATTCTACCATAATTAGAAAAGAAAGTTGAATTAATTGATTGTAATAAACTGCCATTTCGAACTCAGAAAGCAGAATACAGACGGATTTTCGAGAAAAACGGATCATTTAAACAAATAAAATTTGTTGAAACAATTGGAAATTAACTGACAAATGTTTATAAACATTCCACGAGACGTATAGTAATGATTTGTAGAAGAAAAAAAGGTTATGAATTGATTAGAACGGTCAATTTTCTGAAAAATGTACATTTTTTCATATAAGGGTAGTTTTCAGGGCACTATGGGGTGGGTTGGGGGCGTCAAATCGATATGTATAATAGGTCAAATTATTCCTTGGAAAATCCTCTACAAGTCCTTAAGTTGTCTTAAGTTTTTTTAAGCTTTCCCAAACCCCGAACAGTTATTTGAAAAAACCAAAAGAATGTCTTCTTCCCACGAAATTCTTCCAAAGTTTAAATTTGTTGATAAATTTGTCTTCGTAACGCGTACGAAAAAAACAATCAAAGTTATGTCAAATTGACTTGAAATGTCACTCGACATTTATCAAAAATGTTGAATACAATTATACCATTTTTTATCTATTAATTTTAACTCTCCTCCGATTATGTGAAAAAATATTTGAACAATGGATGAAAGAGCCGGAGATTGCGACGATTGCGCGTCCATTTACACGAAAGTGGTAAATTCCGACCCGAAGACCGAGGTTCGCATGGTAGAGTGCAAAGCGAGGAACAAATGCAAGTGCTCCAAAGACGGAGGGGGTTCGGGCTCGGGGGGGTCTGGTGGGGGCGGCGGCGGTTTTTCAGGAGGAGATGGTGACACATCCATCCGGGGTCTTTTTCATCATTTATTTTCGTGCGAGGGTTGCTGTGTCGACCCTGCAACGGAAGAACCAAATTTAGTGAGTCTGCATTCTATATAATACAAAAAAAACTCTTTCAAAAGGCTTTATAATACCGAAAAGCTGTTCAATTCAAGTGCCGTTGTTGGAAGTTCGGACATAAAAGCACTGATAACCTAGCAATAGGCATCTCTATTTCTACCAAATAGCGAACACATTCTTAACGTTGATTTCCAGTAACATACGACATCATTAAATGTGCTAATTTAAAATAATTTTTATATTTAGTTATTACGCAACATTTATGCTGTTTTGTAACTGGTTGTTGGGAATTTTCTAGTTTCCATTAAAGAGGATTAAATACGAAATAACTAATAGTCATAAATACTGCATCTCAGACACATGTTGCGACCCCATTTTTACCAGATTTTTGCATCAAATGCTCGAATTCGTATTCAAACGAGTCTGTGCCTGCAATCTGTAGTTTGCACAAGATAACTCTGTCACGCGGAAGACATCATGCGACGCGGAAAGCCAACAAGCAAGGAACAGCGTTCTGTAATTATCGCTTTTCATCAGGAACGATTGTCAGTTCGTGAAAGTGCAAGAAATAAGTCAACGATAAGTTAGTCAACGATAAGCGACACTCTTCACCAATATGAAGAAACCTGGAATTTGGATGACGTGTTCGGCCGGGACTATCACGAATAATTTCCCAAGCGGATGAAGAACGATTAAAATTAATTTTTAAGCTAAACAGAAAATTGACCGCACCTAAAATCACCTCTGAAGTCAATCGCGATCGGCCAATTTTCGTAAGCACAGGGAAAGGACGTCTCCAAGCGAAAAATCTGCATGGACGCGTTGCCGTATGCTAACCATTGCTTGGTCGGGAAAACCGTCAGACACTACTGTTTCCAGTCTTCATTTGTCCAACTTCGATGTGTTCGTGCCCACTGAAGTCGTTTCTGACGATTTCCCCGACGAAGCAATGGTTTTCGTACGGCAACGTCATGCAGATTTTCCGCTTGGGGACGTCGTTTCCCTGTGCTTACGTAAATTGGCCTTTCACGATCGCGATTGACTTCAGAGAGGTGATTTTAGGTGCGGTCAACTTTCTTAAAAATTAATTTTAAACGTTCTTCATCCGCTTGGGAAATTATTCGTGATAGTCCCGGCCGAACACGTCATCCAAATTCCATGTTTCTTCATATTGGTGAAGACTATATCGTTGACTCACATATCGTTGACTTATTTCTTGCATTTTCACGAACTGACAATCGTTCCTGATGAAAAGCGATAATTACAGAACGCCGTTCCTTGCTTGTTGGCTTTCCGCGTCGCATGATGTCTTCCGCGTGACAGAGTTATCTTGTGCAAACTACAGATTGCAGGCACAGACTCGTTTGAATACGAATTCGAGCATTTGATGCAAAAATCTGGTAAAAATGGGGTCGCAACATGTGTCTGAGATAAAGTATTTATGACTATTTGTTATTTCGGATTTAATCCTTTTTAATGGAAACTATAAAATTCCCAACAACCAGTTACAAAACAGCATAAATGTTGCATGATAATTAAATATAAAAATTATTTTAGATTAGTACATTTAATGATGTCGTATGTTACTGGAAATCAACGTTAAGAATGTGTTCGCTATTTGGTAGAAATAGAGGTGCCTATTGCTACGTTATCAGTGCTTTTATCATTATTTCCTATATGTTTACTATGTGTCCGAACTTCCATGAGCGGCAGTGTATATAATCAAACTCTATATCATACTCTATCATATCGCCATATACAGGTTAGTCAAAATTACCGGAACACCTAAATAATTTTCCAACAGTAAACAATGTCGAAAAAAATTCAAGTAATAGTTGTTTTGCTTTAAACAGTCTATCGTTTAAATATATTTTTAATATACAGGATGTTCATTTTATTCTGGATATTTGGTATCCTTTCCTTTTTCAAACAGAACATTTTGTATAATTTTACATTTGCTAATTCGAAGATTAATTCTAAGAATCTTTTGCATGATTTCTTTTATAAAATACATTATTTTTGAGTTATGAGCAATTAATCAAAAATAGACGAAATTACCGAATACATAATTAATTCTCCAACTAAAAAAACTTTTGCTGGGTTTAAACAAACTATTGTTTATTCTGGAAATTTGGTAACTGATAGCACGACCTGTATTTTTTAATTGTATTATTAAATCTTTTGTAGAAATGATTAAATACAATACTATCATTTTTTAATTATAAGCAATTAATCAAAACTCCTGTTTTTCCGTTCAAAAACAGTACATGTCCATGATGATTGTTTTAATCACAGCTCTGCTTTGAATGCAAATAGAAATAAAATATGTACTCTCTGTGAATATTTTGTCTGTTGGCACAAAATAGGTAACTGCTATACTTTTCAAGATATTGCACCGACAAAATTATTTTGTTAATTTTCTCAGAACTCACTTTTTGGACTTGTACTCTTTTCGAACCGACCTATTCAAGTAAATTACTTTGATTTTGTAATCCAAGCGCCATCTACCGACAAATAATCTACTCTCCGCGCGACGGCGTTTGTACTAGCGCCATCTCTGAAAGCTTGTCGGAACTATAACTTTTTTACGAAAAAGCGAACAAACTAATGTAAATTTATAAACATAAATAATAAATAATACGTTCCTAAATGCGTTATATCCCGAATACATCAAAATTTACTTTTAAAACTCCCAGATTTTCCCGATTTAAACATAAATTCACATGGCAACAGCGCGTTATATCGAATACCGGCAACGGCGCACGTCACGGGAGGTTCTCAGGTCATAAGGTCCACTTGGCGTGACGTTAAGTTAGCGATTTCTCCGCATTATTCGAAGGCGAAATAGTGCAATTTCACGCGCGCCGCAAATACAGGATAAGTTTCATTTAGTTCCCGTGTTCATACCACATAAGTCACAGTAAGTACGACCAGAAATAATTACGATTTTCGCGACAACGTGCCGCACGATTTAGCTGCGTATTTTCGAGATTTCGTAACAACCGGCATGTTGGGCATATCGTTTTTTAGGCGCTTTGATAGGTGTATTAATTAGCAATTAGGTTTGATGCGATATGCCGGTAAATTAGTGAATGTTATGTAAGATGTTATAATCGATATTTACTAGGGGTTTCGTGTATTGGTGTTCTAGTCGTTCTAAATATGGGGCGATCGATATTTAAAGGTATTTCTTATTGACGGGGTGGGTTTATTTAGGGAAATACGACGGTTTTCTTCGGTGGAACGTAATTTCAATTAATTTCCGCCATTTTCTGGGTTTGTGACGTCGCTGCCTGGCGAAATGTGCCAAGAATAAGTTAAAATTGTAACAGTACGTGCACGTGACCTCAGGGCACCGCTTTTTACTTTTTAGTTTTGAAAATAGTCAGGAATCTAGCTTTTGTAATTATAGTACATACCGAGTTACGTCTAAATTTGTACTTGGTGATTATCTTTTTTGAATTTCTAATACATAATATCCCTAGTTTTTAATGCTGTCAATAAAAAAATCAAGTAATCAATAACATTTAACTGTTTCCATAGATAATGTCTCCTCCACCATATTCCGATCTTGGAAAAAATGCAAGGGATGTATTCGGTAAAGGTTACCACTTTGGTCTGATCAAATTGGACTGCAAGACGAAGACCACGTCGGGCGTAGAATTCAACACGGGCGGTACGTCGAACCAGGAGACGGGCAAAGTTTTCGGGTCGTTGGAGACCAAATACAAGGTCAAAGAGTATGGCCTTACTTTCACCGAGAAATGGAATACCGATAACACTTTGGCCACCGAAGTTGCCGTTCAGGATCAACTCATGAAGGGTCTTAAATTGTCTGCAGACTGCACGTTTGCCCCACAAACCGGGTAAGGTCTTTTTTACGGTGCTTTTATAGAGTTGTGTAATGTTGAGAAAAATGTGGGCGTTCTATTTGGTAATTATGTAATTTTGTGACAGAATAAATCACAAATCCGCGTTAATAATCTTATCTTGTTGTTTTTTTGGGACATAATTATGTGACTATGTTTGTTTTATCTCGGCAGAGTTGACATAAAATGGTCGGTTGTTTTATTTGATGATCTAATTAAGTTATATGAAATTATAGATTTATGGTTATTGTATAATTTTTAATTTTTTCGGTTATCTATATTATTATTTGCCTAAAACGGTATAATTCTGACAAAATTCTAATTATTTTAGGTTGTATATATCTTATTTTTGCATAGAATGATTTAGTTCTGCAGGTTTTTTTAAATTTTTTGTGTTTATGGATCGTACTTAAATGATATAGTTTTTTTAATTATTTGAGGTTATGCCTAAATTAATTTAATACTACAAAGTTCTAAATTTTGGGGGCTATGTTAGTTAGTTTTGCGTAAAATGACATATCATTTTAACAGAAACATAATTCTGCCAAATTTTGAGATTTTTTGAGGATATGTATCTTAGTTTTTTGCCTAAAACGATATAATTCTGCCAAATTTCTATTTTTTTAGGTTATTTATTTTATTTATGTGTGAAATGGTATAGTTCTACAGTGTTTTTCTAAGTTTTTGAGGTTATGTATTTTAGTTATACTTAAAATGATTTCATACTACCAAAATTCTAATTTTTTGAGGTTATGTTTGTTAGTTTTGCGTAAAATGATATGGTTCTGCCAAATTTGTAATTTTTTGAGGTTATGTGTCTTTGTTTTGCAGAAAGCGATATAATTCTGCCAAATTACTATATTTTTGAGGTTGTGTAGCTTATTTTTTTGCCTAAGGCGATATAATTTTGACAAATTTATGTTTTGAGGTTATGTATCTTATTTTTGCGTAAAATTACGTTATTCTTCCGAATTTAATTTTTTTTGAGGTTATGTTTTTTATTTCTGCATAAAACGATGTAATTCTGCCAAATTATTAAGCTTTTGAGATTATGTATCTTAGTTTTTTACCTAAAACGATATACATAATTCTGCCAAATTTCTATTTTTTAGGTTATATATTTTATTTTTGCGTAAAATGATATACAAGTTCTACAGTATTTGTAACTTTTTGAGATTATGTATTTTAGTTATACTTAAAATGATTTCATACTACCCAAATTCCAAGTTTTGAGGTTATGTTTGTTAGTTTTGTGTAAAATGGTATGGTTGTGCCAAATTTGGAATTTTTCGAGGTTCTGTATCTTAGTGTTGCAGAAAACGATATATTCTACCAAATTACTAAATTTTTGAGGTTATGTAACTTAGTTTTTTGCCTAAAATGATATAATTCTGCCAAATTTCTTTTTTATAGGTTATACATTTTATTTTTGTGTAAAATGGTATAGTTCTACAGTTTTTGAGGTTATGTATTTTAGTTATACCTAAAATGATTTCAAACTACCAAAATTCTAATTTTTCGATGTTATGTTTGTTAGTTTTGCGTCAAATGATATAATTCTGCCAAATTACTAAATTTTTGAGGTTATGAAGCTTATTTTTTGCCTAGAACGATATAATTCTGTCAAATTACTAAACTTTTGCGGTTATGTATCTTATTTTTTGCCTAAGCCGATATAACTCTGCCAAATTACAAAATTTTTGAGGTTATGTAGCTTATTTTTTGCCTAAACCGATATAATTCTGCCAAATTACTAAATTTTTGAGGTTATGTAGCTTATTTTTTGCCTAGAACGATATAATTCTGTCATATTACCTAAACTTTTGAGGTTATGTATCTTATTTTTTGCCTAAAATGATATAATTCTGACAAATTTCTAATTTTTTGAGGTTATGTATCTTATTTCTGTGTAAAATTACATTATTCTGCAGAAGTGAATTTTTTTTGATGTTATGTATTTTATTTTTGTATAAAGCGCATAATTCAGCCAAATTACTTAATTTTTGAGGTTATGTAGCTCATTTTTTGCCTAAACCGATACAATTCTGCCAAATTACAAAATTTGAGGCTATGTAGCTTATTTTTTGCCTAAAATGATATAATTCTGACAAATTTCTAATTTTTTTAGGTTATGTATCTCATTTCTGCGTAAAATTGCATTATTCTTCCGAATTTAATTTTTGTTTGAGGCTATGTAGCTTATTTTTTGCCTAAAACGGTATAATTCTGACAAATTTCTAATTTTTTTAGGTTATGTATCTCATTTCTGCGTAAAATTGCATTATTCTTCCGAATTTAATTTTTGTTTGAGGTTATGTATTTTATTTTTGCATAAAGCGATATAATTCTGCCAAATTACTAAACAGTTGAGGTTATGTAGCTTATTTTAGCGTAAAACGATTATAATTCTATCAAATTTCTGATTTGTTGGAGGTTATGTTTTGAGATACGTAATATCTACATTTTTCTAGGAGCAAGACTGGTCATATTAAGTCCGCGTTCGCGAACGACAATGTAGCGCTCAACGCTGACATGGACCTGGATAGGAACGGTCCTTTGGTCCAGGGCTCGGCAGTCATCGGCTACCAAGGGTGGTTGGCCGGTTATCAAACAGCTTTCGAC
The DNA here is from genome assembly GCA_963966075.1 of Aphodius sticticus. Classification (NCBI taxonomy): domain Eukaryota; kingdom Metazoa; phylum Arthropoda; class Insecta; order Coleoptera; family Scarabaeidae; genus Aphodius; species Aphodius sticticus. Next base: position 2,138,630 of record OZ014510.1, read on the forward strand.
ACTCAGAACAAGAAGCTCACGAAGAATAACTTTGCCCTTGGCTTCTCAACAGGCGACTTTATTCTTCACACCAATGTGTAAGTACATAATTAGAAAAGAAAAAAATTAATGAAATTATTTACCCTAATATCTAATCTAAACTATTTAGAAATGATTTGTTTTGTATTGTGTCTTTCTAATGCGTTTTAAAGAGTTCGTTGGTCAATTCTTTTAACCCCCTTCCCGCAAATGTATTGAAACGATGTATTGACTGTAGTGACCTTAGCGATGACGGTCAAGAGTTTGGCGGTTCGGTCTACCAAAGGGTCTCACCGAGGTTGGATGCCGGCATCCAGTTGGCCTGGTCTTCGGGAAGCAACAACACCAGGTTTGGCATCGGCGCTAAGTACGACCTTGATAGGGATGCGAGCATCAGAGCCAAGGTCAACAACGCTAGCCAGATTGGTTTGGGTTATCAGCAACGTTTGAGAGACGGTGAGTTTTCTTTTTTGATTCTTTTTCCTTAGGTTATTTATCGTAATATTTTTGAAGAAATTTTCGAACAGAAGTTTTCTCGGTTTTAAACTAGCTAATGTCTAAATATTATATTTTCAATGTATTCTCATTTTATTCTGGTAATTTAGTAACCTTTCCTTTTTCAAAGAGAAACATCCTATATAATTTTACAGTTTCTAATTCTAGGATTAATTCTTAGAATTTTTTGTAGAACTATTTTTTTTTAAACTTAATTACTGGAACACTAAATAATTCTTCAACTCTAAAAAATGTAATAAATTCAAACAAGTTTTTTGATTTCAAATAAGCTAAATATATTTTTGATGTACAGGTGTTCATTTTATGAAGGAAACTTGGTAAACTTTTCTTTTTCTAATAAACCAGCCCGTATATTTTACATTTTTAATTCTAAGAGCTTTTGTAGAAATATTTTTTTATAAAATGCATCGTAAGTTTATAAGCAATTAATCAATAATTAACTAATAAAAATAAAAAGAATCAAGAAAAAATAACAAAACAATGAAATAGAATTATACTAAATGTCAGAAGTGTCAAAGTAAAAGAAATGTGTATGTAAATGGGAAAATAATCCTAATTTGAAGTTCAGAAGTTTTTACTAATTGCTTATAACTAAAAAATGATTTAAAAAAAAAAGGATAAGAAAAAATTCTAATAATAAATACTAGAATTAAAAATGTAAAAATATACAGGGTCTTTTAAAAAGAAAAGGGTTACCAATTTTCCAGCATAAAATAGACACCCTGCAGTTTATAAAAAAAATATTCCTACAAAAAATTCTCAGAATTAATCTTAACATTAAAAAATTTGAAAATACGCAGGATGTTCTATTTGAAAAAGGAAAGATTCCCACATTTCTAGCATAAAACGAACAAACAAAAAATTCCTACAAAAAATTCTCAGAATTAATAATCTTAGCATTAAAAAATTAGAAAATATACAGCATGTTCTATTTGAAAAAAGAAAGATTCCCAAATTTCTAGTATAAAACGAACAAACAAATATTCCTACAAAAAATTCTCAGAATTAATCTTAGCATTAAAAAATTTGAAAATGCACAGTATGTTCTATTTGAGAAAGGAAAGATTCCCAAATTTCTAGCATAAAACGAACAAACAAATATTCCTACAAAAAATTCTCAGAATTAATGTTAGCATTAAAAAATTTGAAAATATACAGGATGTTCTATTTGAAAAAAGAAAGATTCCCAAATTTCTAGCATAAAACGAACAAACAAATATTCCTACAAAAAATTCTCAGAATTAATAATCTTAGCATTAAAAAATTAGAAAATATACAGCATGTTCTATTTGAAAAAAGAAAGATTCCCAAATTTCTAGTATAAAACGAACAAACAAATATTCCTACAAAAAATTCTCAGAATTAATCTTAGCATTAAAAAATTTGAAAATGCACAGTATGTTCTATTTGAGAAAGGAAAGATTCCCAAATTTCTAGCATAAAACGAACAAACAAATATTCCTACAAAAAATTCTCAGAATTAATGTTAGCATTAAAAAATTTGAAAATATACAGGATGTTCTATTTGACAAAGGAAAGATTCCCACATTTCCAGCATAAAACGAACAAACAAATATTCCTACAAAAAATTCTCAGAGGTAAATCTTAGCATTAAAAAATTTGAAAATACGCAGGATGTTCTATTTGAAAAAGGAAAGATTTCCAAATTTCTAGCATAAAACGAACAAACAAATATTCCTACAAAAAATTCGCAGAATTAATCTTAGCATTAAAAAATTTGAAAATATACAGGATGTTCTATTTGAAAAAGGAAAGATTCCCAAATTTCTAGCATAAAACGAACAAACAAATATTCCTACAAAAAATTCTCAGAATTAATCAGCATTAAAAAATTTGAAAATACGCAGGATGTTGTATTTGAAAAAGAAAAGATTTCCAAATTTCTAGCATAAAACGAACAAACAAATATTCCTACAAAAAATTCGCAGAATTAATCTTAGCATTAAAAAATTTGAAAATATACAGGATGTTCTATTTGAAAAAGGAAAGATTCCCAAATTTCTAGCATAAAACGAACAAACAAATATTCCTACAAAAAATTCTCAGAATTAATCAGCATTAAAAAATTTGAAAATACGCAGGATGTTCTATTTGAAAAAGGAAAGATTCCCAAATTTTTAGCATAAAACGAACAATCAAATATTCCTACAAAAAATTCTCAGAATTAATCTTAGCATTAAAAAATTTGAAAATACGCAGGATGTTCTATTTGAAAAAGGAAAGATTCCCAAATTTCTAGGATAAAACGAACAAACAAATATTCCTACAAAAAATTCTCAGAATTAATCAGCATTAAAAAATTTGAAAATGCACAGTATGTTCTATTTGAAAAAGGAAAGATTCCCAAATTTCTAGCATAAAACGAACAAACAAATATTCCTACAAAAAATTCTCAGAATTAATCTTAGCATTACTTAGCATTAAAAAATTTTAAAATATTCTTCAGGGTGTTCTATTTGAAAAAGGAACGATTCCCAAATTTCCAGCATAAAACGAACACCCTATATATTAAAAATATATTTCAACCATAGCTTGTTTAAAGCAAACAACTTTTATTTGAAAAATGTATTGAAATTGTTTTACGGTTGGAGAATTATTTAAGTGTTCCGATAATTTTGACTAACCCTGTATATTTTTTATACATTTTTTGAGGTTATGTGCTGTGGTAGTATGGTAGAAAATGTGATAGTTCTGTCATTTTTTAGGTTATGTACTGTAGTATTGTGGAAAGATTATTATTCTGTCAAATTTTTAACTACTTGAGATGCTGTAGCTTAGTTTTGCATTAAATGATAAAATTCTGCCAAATTTTTGAGGTTATGTACCTTCGTTTTAAGTAATGTGATATAATTCTGCTAAATTTTTTAATATTTTGATGTTATGCACCTTAATTTGCATAAAATGATTTAATTCTAACAGATTTTTATTTTTTATTTAGGTTATGTACCGTACTTTTGCGGAAAAAATTATAATTCTCCCCGTATTTTTAGTTTTGGAGGTAACATATTGTAGTTTATCGGAAAAGATTGTAATATGTACTGTCAAATTCTTAAATATTTTGATGTTATGTCCCTTAGTTTTGCGTAAAGTGACAAAATTCTGACTAATTTGTCGCGGTTATGTACCTTAGATTTGCATATGATATAATTCTGATAAATTTTTGTACTTTGGTTTTGCGGAATAGGTTGGCTAAATTCTTTATTTTGTGCGGTTATGTACTAAGATCTAAATTTTATCTGCGGTTTACGATTTTGATTTTGTTTTTAGGTATCACCTTGACGTTGTCGGCGCTCATTGACGGAAAGAACTTCAACAGTGGCGGTCACAAGATCGGTTTGGCCCTCGAGCTCGAAGCTTAAAATCTAATAAGAAGAAGAATACAAGATGGCGGTTAATCTGTTGTTGAAACTTCATCGTCCCGCTATTCTGTAGATATTTTTATTGACTTTTAGGTATCAAATATACATGTACTTGTTTTACCATTTTTTATTTCCGAATACTGTAAGTTGTAACATTGAAAACTCGAGACGGAAGGCGAGTGACAGCCCGTCGATTTCGAGTACCCGTTTCACTACCCTCTTTTGTTATATTCGCGCGGTGAAATTGTGTATTCCCTCAATTCTAGAAAGGCGTCGTCTTCACTTAGGCTGCTTTCACGGGCTGTTACCCGCAACGGTTTTTGTTCTGTTTCTCTGATCATACTTTTTTTTGTAACGCAAGATGCCCCCATTGTTTATACGATTAGCTTTTTTTCCAGTATGAACTGTTATAAGTATTATGTTTTCGAAAATATATACACAAAGTGTACTATTGCCTAGACTGACGCTGTTTTATTTCCCAACCTAACCTATAAATTGTTAGGGAAATCCCCGCTATGTATAGGCTTACCATAATTATGAAATTCCTAACCGGGACAGGAATGACGTTAGAAAAGACAATATAAAATAATTGTGTAAGTATTCAATTAAACGAATACTTAATAAAATTTGAGATGCCAACATTTATTTTGTAGAACGATAAATGAAGTCAAATTAGACTATCGTTGGAAATACTCGGACTTACTCTAACGCGGAGGAAGAAATTTATGGGGATATTAGCTACGATGGCGAACATGAAGAATAAAATAAGATGGCGTTTCCACTGTGACATAAATTCATAGTAGAGGTTTACAATGGCTGTAAGTTGTTGCATGAACAGAAGTATTACTACATTTGTGAGATCGTTGAATTTCGACCAACAAGATTGTCGACCAATCTGGATATTTAATATTAATTTATGAATTATTGTGTATTATTATTGTTAGGTCACAAATGACAAATTATATGCTTAATAACCTTTTAGCTGTTGTCGATCTTTCGAAGTAAGTCAAGATATTTAGGGTGTTCCAATTAAAATTCTTAAACTATTTGACATTATTTAGCAAATGTGAAGTTGTTCGGGATAAGTCATATTAGAATCGCAAATCAATAATAACTGTCAAAAAGTGCGATACTTTTACTCTCCAAAATTTGTTCCTTTGTTTTATCCTTGTTAGTTACCCCGGAAAGATTGTTTGAAGAATGCTTGTTTTTGATTTTAATTTCACAATATCCCAGAAATAGTTGACAAAAGCCTAATATAAGTTGATGTCAAAACAATTAGGATAAAAATCTTACTGAAAACTGCAATAATATACCTAGTGTCCCATTTAAGCAAACATAACTTTGTGTTGGTACGTTGTTGTGGGATATTGAGCAAGCATCAACATATTTTCTTGCTGTAGAGCGTATGACTGTCTGTAACTTGTATGTATGGAAAAAACGTAAATTTGATTTCTTAAGCCCATTAATATACTTTGTTTATAGCGTGGGACACCCTGTACATAATATTCTAAAATCAATACCAAAGAACGATACAACCTCCACTATACAATTTTAAATCGTCTATTGGTAGAAAATTATGCAGTCATTTTTGGAAAAGTTATAAATATTTTGCTAAACCAGAACACCGAAATGTATATTCCATGTTCAAATGAAGACACCTCAGTAGTTGGCCTCGGAGCATTCATGTATGACTAACCGAACTAATAACCTACAATTTTGTGTATGATAGAAAGTTATTCAAACATTTTTTTAAAAAATATAAACATTCTATTTACGTAGCCCACTAAAATATAAATTTCCTCCAGTCGGTGTTTACAATTTTTGTAAAAGCTATAAACATTTTTCTGTTACAGATACATTCGTTCTATAAATTTGAAATTGTGGAATTGCGTTGAAATATTGTTACAATCATTAATCGATTAGTCACTATTTAACACTTTGCTGCTGATAACCTTCAAATCATGATAATGTGTATCTTTCTCATAAAAGGCAGCATCAAAAGCATGAGGGCAGTTTTCTTGACAGAAAATTTGATAGTACATTTCTAAAATATTTCAACTTGCTGACAACTAAGATAGAAATCTGTGATAGTATGTTAAGAATTTTAACCGGGACATAATACCAAACCGGCCGGGACACCGGGACCGATGTCTCAAACCAGGACTGTCCCGGTCAAACCGGGACATATGGTAAGCCTAGCTATTACATAAAAAGAAAACTATTAAGAAAAATCGTGTAATTCTATTCACACTTACAACGGATTGGTTAACAAAAATATAAAATATATATTATAATGTTCCTCCAACTTATCTTTTTATGTACAGTTAAAATTTCGGCAACACGCTTTAAGAATATTGCAGCTTTATAAATTGAGATTCCTGTTTTGAAATTGTGTTGTATAAAATCGTATATCTGCAAGCTTAATTATATCCAAAAACATCGCCTCCTTTTCTAAAATCTGAGTTTGCGTATATAGAACCGTTTTTCTTAAACATAGCGCAGACTATGGACCCCCGATCTTTATATCTGTCTGTCTTGTGACCCAACGCTTGTAAACCATCCAAAACAGGCTGAAAGAAAATGGAAAAATTTCATTTTAACCTACAAATTATATATTTTGAAATTACCTGTAAATTTCCGTATTCATACGTAACTGCCATTGGGTACAATTGATGATGGAACCTTGCGGCATCAACTGCCTCTTTGATATTCTGTTCAAACCACAAAATTCTCATTATAACCTAAAAAATAAAAATAAAATTTAACGTTAAATTAAAACAATTCACCATAAATAAGAATATCAAACCTCAGCCACAGCAGTGGTGATTTTTGTGCCTCCGGAAGCTCCTATAACTAATCGTACGTCACCATTTTTGTCGGTAATGATAGTTGGACTCATGGAGGACAACGGTCGTTTCCTTGGTAACATGGCATTGTTTGGTGACCACGGCACACCAAAGTAATTATCGAAATATGGATATGAAAAATCGTCCATGACACTGTTTAAGACTATCCCAGTTTGGTTTGAGGTTAACCCTGCTCCAAAACTGCATGGAAGAAGCATAGTTGAAAAAATTGTGGTTCTTTTTAATTTACTTGTAGGATAAACGCCCCAAAAATTCAGACATGTTAAGAAATGTTTGTCACATTTTAAATTTTATATTTATGTGGTGCTAATGACTACACTGATAAAAATGAGTGCGAATTTACAAATGTAATTTACATTTTTTTTCAGTAAACCTACCCTATTTGTCGGCAATTTTACCATAATTATAAGCAAAAATACTAAATATCATTGAAAATGCAGTTACATTCATTAATTGTACAAACTGTATGTAAATTTGCTAACAAGTGTGTAAATTTCATAATAACAATTACTTCCAACGGAATAAAACTACATATCTATACATTAAAACTACTGTCTGATATGTAAATTTGCCTTCTGCTCGTGCAATTTTCCTTTCTAGATGGTAAAGTGCTACCGAGATAATTTTTATCGCGCTTGCGCAATAATGGGATATACAGTTCGAGTTCCGTTCGCCGTTTGGTTGTGTTTACAGCAGATAAGTTAGAGTTTTATTGAGTGCGATTGTTATATACAACTAATTTAACACTGTTAGTGCCTCTGTGACTCATCCTTTATCGGTGTGGTGTGGAATATTTGCTCCATATGGTTCTATAGGATTAAAAGATATAATATTGGTACATTCATCTCTTTGTATACTATGGAGGACTTTGCAAATATATACTACAAAGTGCAGGTAAAAGTTTGCAGTCTTGATATGTATAATTCCAGTTTCACTAATTGGATGTAATTTTTAGGATACAAGTGTTGATGATACTGACATTCTACAAATTCAAGGACTTGTGTGGTGTCCATAGGTAAGATTTCATTTATTGTTCTTTGTCGCACATGCGGTCTTACAATCAAATTTATTACTAACATGTATTTCGTCCTTTCAATCACCAATATAAAAAATACTTTTCTATAGACAATCATTAATAACTTTACACACACTCTGTACCTCAAAGGAAAGCAGCTGCTGACATTGTTATACCCTGTATATGATATATGACTCATGTACTTCTTATTTTGATTTCAGGTGACACATTTTGGACTATATTATATGCTGTGGTTGGATTATCCCCAGGTTCCCTTACTCTGGAGACGGTTTAGCTTTTTAAAAATTATTCCAAGTCAGGGTTCAAAAACGAATAAGGATAAAACCAAATCCACTGAAAGGTGATCAAACTTATTATGAAAATAAATAAGTAAATGTTTGTATGCAGTCTAAGTAAGTGTGTGACGTAAGTTTACCATAGGTATTTCAACTTAATATTGTTGAAATAATATTTAATTTATATTCAAAAGATATATTTCTCTCTGTGAAACAGATCAATTTATTTTTTTATATGATATGTAGATAAGTATAGTCCATGGGTTCCTATTTTATTTCATTTACTTATGATTACATTTTTGTCAAGAACTTCTATTTATTTAATGTTAAAAATATGAAATATTTATAAAAAAATATATAGATATATAAATATTATAAATATGTTTCACATGTTACTTATTGTTAAAATTATAATAAAACTTCATACTATTATTTTTTGTTCTTATTTATGATCTCCACATTAATAGCATTTTACTAGTGATTTTACAGTTGACAATACAGGCTTGTCCGAGCAGTCGCAAAACCAGTTTACAAACAATTCTTTTGTGAGAAACCAGATGTTTCATTGGTATTTATAATGGAGTTATCATAGCAACATGTGTGGTCCATCACAAAAGTACTGATTGTTAACTGGTTTTGCAGTTGCTTGGACAAATCTAATATTAAAGTTGCAGAAAGTTTACTGTACAACAATCAACTGCAATTCCGTGTTTACGGTAAATTTACTGAACGTCAGTAATTTTACTTACAAAAGTATATATAAAACCGTACACATCGGAAACCTCATTTCATATGAGAAGTAAATTTATTAGCTCAAAGTAAAATTACAAACCACATGGTATTTTCCCTTCGATACACGGAGATTAAAAATGACCGCCGACCCACACGGTAAAATTACCTTTTCAGTTTTATCAGTGTATGTCCACTAACTAGTAACTAGTAACTTTTTTAGGTGTTTCCGGACAGAAAAAAGATTTTTTTAATGGAGATGGCATGAGTTCAACTGGTAGCTCCAGATGTTCGCTACCCTCTGCTGCTAGTGTTCCAACCTTATATCGTATTTATATTGTATAAACAGGCTGTATATAAAATGAGTGCAATAATTTCTGGGGGTTATAGATCTTCATAATTGGAGTAAAAAATTCAAATACGTTTTTTTCTCTAAGTGACACCAGTATTGAGTAGTTAATTATTGAAAATGCAGAATTTGACGCCGCATGTTTTTAGAAAGGGTAGTAGCGACTTGACCTAGATCCTGTGGCGAAACCGCTGACAGCTGAGCGAGGGGAAGTCCCGTGCGTGCTTTAGTTTACGTTCTGCAGTTGTTTCCGTTTATCGGGTTTCTCGGTAGTTATTTTGTGGTTTTGTGTTTCAAAATGGACGATTTTAGTAGTGGTGAGTACGTGGGCATGTTACTTGTTTATGGTGAATGCAGAAAAAATGCAGCGGCCGCTCAAAGACTTTATTCGCAACGATTTAGAAACCGGCGCGTCCCTAATAATAGAACTTTTGTTTCCGTGGTTCAACGGTTAAGCGATAGTCCTGCTCGGGTATTTTTGCCTAACCATGGAGGAAGAGGCTGTCCACGCGATCGTAATATGGTAAATACCGAAGAACAAATCTCGCACATGGTCCACGAAGATGATCGACGAAGCACTAGAACAATATTGCTCGACAAGTCGAAGTTTCGCAGGGGATAGTGCACAGAACGCTACGTGAAAACTTACTTCGGGTATATCGGGAAACGCGTGTACAAGATTTGCTCCCACAGGATTATTTACAGGGGGTTATCTTTTGTGAGTGGTTTCGTGGTCAATGTCAAACCAATAATTTGGTACTTTCCACTGATGAAGCGACGTTTACCCGAAACGGAATTTTTAATGTGCCACTGGACCTATGAAAATTTGCGAATTATACGACGTACCAATTTTCAGCACCGATTTGCCACTAATATCTGGGCCGGAATTATTGGCAATTGTTTAGTAGGGCCAGTGGAACTGCCGCCCTGTCTTAATGGGGAAGAATAAGAATTTTTTACAAAACACACTACGAGGTTTGTTAGAAAATGTGCTGCTTGATGTTCGCCGTGAAATGTGGTTTATGCACGACGGTGCTCCTGCGGATAAGAGCCGCATTGTAGTGCAACAGTTAAGTGAAACATTTGGTGCAAAGTGGATAGGGATTAATGGACCAAGACGGTGGCCAAGTCGTTCTCCAGACTTGAATCCTCTGGATTTATATTTCTGGGGTTATTTAAAAGGATTAGTGTATAAGACGGAAGTAAACAATGAAAATGAACTCCGTGAGCGAATTTGCAATTGTGCTGAAATTGTGCGCGATGACATTGAACGCCGCTCTTTATGTGCGAATTGGAGGCGCCGGGCAGAAGCGTGTTTGGATGCAAACGGTGCGCACTTTGAGCAGTTTCTTTAAAATTTTTGGTAAGTTTACTGTTAAATCATTGAATACGTCGTTATTTATACGCATTTCGTGAGCTCCGCGTGCTACAGATAGGTGCGGGCTAGGTTTCGACGGAGTACTACACATTATGAAAACATGTAGGTAGCGGCAATTGAAGTTTCAACTGCAAAATTTTGAAAAATTTAATTAAGTTTTTTGTTCCTCATATTGAGGTTAGATTAGATTTTTTTTTAACCAACTGAACAGAAATGTCTGAATTTTGGACGTTTACCTTATACATACTATAAGTTTATGGTGCTTGTAACTGACACCGCGTCTCCATTTTCTGCCAAAACTGACATATGGGCGGTCCCATGATCTCCTTTACTATAAGCTTCGGCCCCATAAAATCTGGGATCAAGACTAGTAGAATCATCGTTTATTTGGTTTCTGATGTAATTTGCATATTTTCTCGAAGTGAGGTTATGGACCAACTGAAAAAAAAATTAACCCAAAACATTTTCTTGGCTTCTTATTCTGTAAATTTTTCCCATCTTATACAGGGTCCTGCAACTCAGCTCCCGTCTTCTGTAGCTCAGTTACTAATTTAGCTAAGTGTTTGACATTTTGCAGGCTTACTCTGTACTTCAAGTTAAATTTCAAGAAATTATTTTTGATTATACAGGCTGTCCCAAAAATGTGCAACGCCAACGTGATATATTTTTTTAAATTGCATGCTATATATTTTTTTACACATTTGGAAGCCTGTTATGGTTGCCTACATACCACCAAAATTTTATTGAAATCGGCTGAGTGACTGCAGCGCAAAAAAATAAAAACAAAAGAAAATTGATTTTGCATCGTTGGCTTTAAAAATCAATAAAAACCACAAATTGCACCTCGTTAATACAATTTTGCGACGTCCTTATTAAGTTAGATCTAGTAGTCTCGTTAACCAAGTGTCATTGATCCAAAAAATACAGGATGACCAAAATCTAGTGTCAAACTTGTCAAACTTCAAAGCGTGTTATCGTTCTTATTTTAAATTGGAACCCGTACATTTTTTTAGGTGAAACGATACAGAATTAAAAAATAAACATTGTTTCTAAATACAACCCCGTCACAATTCCCAATATTTTCAAAGTTATTCGCCAAAAACTCATTTTTCAACGTTTCCAACGGCAATTGTAGGTAATAAATATCGTACGTGGCGTTGAAAAACAATTTATTTCATAAAATATAACACAGAGAAGTATTTTAGATTTGAGTGTACTTAATTAAGTAGTTGTTCGAAATGTCTTCCGTGCTCTTCGAGGCACAAACGAAGACGAGTATGAAATGACCTCGCCACTGCTCTTAATAGGTCGGGCGTAATAGTTAGAAATGCATCTTTCTTGCATGTTTTCTGGTGTTGTTGGAGGTTCAGCATAAACGATGTCCTTAACGTAGCCCCACAGGGAGAAATCCAGTTTCGTTAAGTCCGGTGATCGAGGAGGCCACGCAACTGGTCCTCCTCTTCCAATCCACCGATTTGGGAAGATTTCGTTGAGCTGGTGCCTGACATGTAACGAGTAATGTGCTGGAGCTCCATCATGTTGCAGCCACATTTCCACCCTTACCCTATATGTCAATTTTTTAGTAAATTTGGCAATTGAACAACTACTTAATTAAGTACACTCAAATCTAAAATATTTCTCTGCGTTATATTTTATGAAATAAATTGTTTTTCAACGCCACGTACGATATTTATTACCTACAATTGCCGTTGGAAACGTTGAAAAATGAGTTTTTGGCAAATAACTTTTAAAATATTGGGAATTGTGATGGGGTTGTATTTAGAAACAATGTTTATTTTTTAATTCTGCATCGTTTCACGTAAAAAAATTTATGGGTTCCAATTTAAAATAAGAACAATATCACGCTTTGAAGTTTGACAAGTTTGACACCAGATTTTGGTCATCCTGTATAATTTGGATCAATGACACTTGGTTAACGAGACTACTAGATCTAACTTAATAAGCACGTCGCAAAATTTTATTAACGAGGTGCAATTTGTGGTTTTTCTTGATTTTTAAAACCAACGATGCAAAATCAATTTTTTTTTGTTTTTATTTTTATTGCGCTGCAGTCACTCAACCGATTTCAATAAAATTTTGGTGGTATGTAGGCAACCATAACAGGCTTCCAAATGTGTAAAAAAATATGCATGCAATTTAAAAAAATATATTACCATGGCGTTGCTGATTTTTGGGACACGCTGTATTCTCAAAAATAATTTCTTGAAATGTACCTTGAAGTACAGGGTAAGCCTGCAAAATGTCAAACTCTTAGCTTAATTAGTAATTGAGCTACAGAAGACGGGAGCTGAGTTGCAGGACCCTGTATACGTACATCATCAATATTATTAAAATCCATGTCACCCAATTCAGATCTCCTAGCATAGGCAAATTTAAAAGCTTCTATAGCCCTATGAAACGTGAGGACTGTGTTGTTAACGCCATCTATGCTGTCGGTGTTCATGTTGTAACCGTCCAAAACGTTTAATATAAACGCTAACAGAGGGCCACCTCCGGGCAAACCCATGGAGTATAAACGGTCCCCGTTGCTGAATTCAGTTGTTATTGGCTCAATCCATTGTGCCCTAAATACATACAAATACATACGTTATATTTATTAGATTCCATACCTTTACAAGTTCAAATTGGCACTAATCAAAATTAAGTTGACATTAACTAATTTAATTGTCAATTCAAATTAACATCTTATACCTCTTCCAGACTCTCGCGAGACATAGCGAGAGACCGCGAATCGGGAGAGTGTGGATGCCACACTCGCCCAAATTCGCTAACATTCGAATGCCAGAAGTCTCTACGGATTCAGATAGTCGGACAAAAATCACGCGTTCGCCGAGCGACTCGCCTCAATTGTGCGCTCTCGTATCGATCCATTCAAACTGGATTGTTGACGAGGCGCATAGCAGTTTTTGTGCGTACCCGAAGGTATTATTTACGACAGGGGTCTGATTTATGACATCAAACACGTGCGGTGAAGGGGCTCTTCGACCATCAATGTAACCCGAAATGTAGGTAACGAATGGAATAAATTATTTAGTATTGAAATAAAAAGATTTCAAAATATTGAACACGATAATTTTATATGCAAACGACAAATAGTTTACATTGATATTAAATTAAATATCCGATAGTATTTTTTACTCTATTTGTGACATCCCCATTACTATAATTTGTCATTTAAAATGGAAAATATACCAGATAATGATATTTATTTGTGTATTATTGAAGAAATGCAAATGCATATCAATAAATTAACCATCCGTATTATAAGACTACTAATGAAAATTAATATTAATAGCAATATTAAATCAATAATTAATTAAAACTAAAGAATATATTATTTATCTCTATCAAATAAATCTTATCAGTTCCAAGTTATTCAAGTATTATTTTTCTATGATGTCTGAATCTATTGTATCGTTTTGGTACAGTTCTTTGATGCAAATTACGACTGCGATCTACATAGGGCAATTACTAAGTTATTGATTGATAATATCGTTGTTACATACCAGTATACAGGGTTGGTCAAAATATCCGGAGCACCTAAATAATTGACCAAACGTAAACATCTTCAAAAAATCAAGCATAAGTTGTTTGATTTTAAACAAGCTATCGTCTAAATATATTTTTAATATACACAGTGCTTATTTTATTATGGAAATTGGCAACCTTTCCGTTTTCTAATAGAACACATACATTTACATTTTATAATTAAGATTAATTCCATGAATTTTTTGTAAGAATCATATTTTATACAATGCATCATTTTTTAGTTATAAGCAATTAATCAAAACTCAAACTTTTGTTTTAACTAAACGGATAAAAAATAGCAGAACAACAAAATAGAAAAATAAAATTAAATCTTAATTAAATGTTCAAACAACAAATTAAAATAAATGTGTGTATGTGTGTGGGAAAAAAACAAAGTTCAGCAGTTTTAATTAATTGCTGATAACTAAAAAGTATGCATTTTATGAAAAATGGTGCCTACAAAAAATTCTTAGATATAATCTTAGAATTAAAAAATTTAAAATCATACAGTATTGTTCTATTTGAAAAAGGAAATGTTGCCAAATTATTTTTTTTTACGGTTGGAGAATTATTTAGTTGTAATTTTAACTAATCTGTATAGATATGCACTATAATATTTGATTTATAACGCAATACATTATACAAAATAATAATTATGCAATTATTTAATTTTGTTTTATGGACAATCGTATTACTATGTCTTATATTAGTATGTATATGGTATCTAATATAAATGATAAGAATAAGGAATCAATTGCATTTAAGAAATTTTTCAAATATTTATTATATTTTATATTAAAGTTTTATTTACGTTATTCAATTAATTATTAATTAATAATAACCACAATTTCAATGAAAGTATGCACACACACTATACGCTGAGGCAGCGGCTACTTCAGCGACGTCCATTCTAAGTCACCAGCAGATGAACAGAGAATCCACGAGCCGAGCGCCGAGAATGTGGATGGCCTTCTTTGACCGCTATGTCTCAGCCAGCCTCGCCGAACTTTTCGCCGATTTATTCGGGCTGAGTCAGGAGGTAGCATTAAAAGAACCCTTCCACGTTCTCATAATGCGTTATATACAAAAAGTTGACGCCGTAAACTCAAAAATCTTGCAAATGATCTCGGAGTTTAAAAAAAAACGTCGTATAGATGTGTGAAAAAACAAGACGTACCAGAGAAACAGCATGGAGGTAAACGCCGAGTTAAAATCACAGACGAACATAGTCGTTTATTTGAAAATCAAATTGAAAGACATCTAACGATAACTCTCCAGCAGTTTAAAGAAAAGATTTTATAATCATATGAAATTATTGTCACTAAAGAATGTATTCGTCAACACCTCGACGGTCTTATGTATATAATAAAACAAGTACGTCGAGAGCCAGAAAGAGCCAACAGTATAGACAATAAAACAAAAAGGTTAGAATATGTAAGAACATTACTTAATCTTCAAGCAGAGAATTTGCCAATAATTTATCTTGACGAAAGTAATTTTAATATGTATATTTCGCGGACGCAAGGACGTTCTAAGAAAGGAAGTCGATGTACATTTGTAGCAGCCGGTACCCGAGGCGCAAATATACATCTTATTGGATGCATAGGTAATTCTGGTCTAATACATTATGAGCTAAGATCATTTAAAAAACCAGAAGCAAACGAATTTGTTAAACAATGTTTGATAAACGCCCAAAATATATACCAAGATCCAGTAGTTATGGTTATAGATAATGCGCCTTCTCACTCTTCTATTGAAGAAGTTTTTTGCAGAAGAGGTATTTTCTCACCATAGATTAATAAGACTCAGTTCATACAGTCCCATGTTAAATCCGATTGAGCAAGCATGGTCTGTATTAAAGGCTAGTGTAAAATCAGATTTGGCAGATAACCTAAGAGATGTTTTAGCAGGAGAAGATCGGCATAATATCTCCCAAACTGTATACAGAATGCGCCGGTTAGAAAATATTGTTCCGAATAATATTAACACAATCAATGTGGCCAACTGTGCAAGATTCATAGCCCATATCCAAAGATATATTCCAGCAGCATTAAATATGGAGGATATTATTTTCTAAATAATTAATTTAGCAAATATTCTTGTCATTTTGATATTGATTAGTGCCAATTTGAACTTGAAAAGGTATAGAGTAGTTTATTTTGAAAAGAATTGAAGATACTAACGTATAATTCATCATGTCTTCCTGAGTTATGATTCCTCCCACATTTTGGACATCGTCGACAAATGTTTTGGCCAACCCACCAGAATATAGCTCCTCCCCACCCTTATCTGCAATAATCTTCAGAGTTTCGCACAGTTTTTTGGGCTGAACTTTCGATCCGATGGGCCTAAGGTGTTCCCCTGTCTCATCAGTGAACCAAGTCCTTGAAAAACATATGAATCATATGTGACCTCGCACGAGAGAGTCGCCCTAACTGCCATCTCTCGTTTCGATAGTATTGACTCATGCGCCTTCAAACACAGGAGTCAATACTATCGAAACGAGAGATGGCATTAGTAACCAGCGTCAAAAACTGTATCAACTTACTTCAAGTGTGGATCTTTCTTGATGTTTTTCTCGTCAGTTAGCAGGGAATCATGCTGGGCTAAGCTTAGCATGTAACCAGATTCGCAGAGTTCTATGGTAGGCTGAATCAGTTCCTTCCATGGTAGTTTTCCAAAGCGCTGGTGTGCCATCCAGTAGCCTTTTAACTCGCCAGGTACACCAACAGCTAGCGGCCCTACGAAGAAAGAACCAAACCAACCAAAGAACACAGGCTTTAGCTATAGCTTTATCATCAAATTCGGCACCATTACGCTGGTGAAGAGTGGGATATGGTCTTACCTTTCTTGGATGTGACCTTGTTGTCCTTGTATATCTCCTGTCTCGCGTTGATCGGGGCAAATTCTCTCGCGTTGAGCGTGTATGCTTTTTGTTCTTCCCTGATGTAGATGGTCATGAGGAACCCGCCTCCAAGTCCCATGCTCTGCATGTTGACAATGCCATTGCAGAATAGTGTTGCGATAGCTGCGTCCACAGCTGAACCATTTTTCTCCAAGATTGTCCTGAAAAGATGAGGAGATAGTTTATTTAGTACATTGTTATGTTATTTCAACCCCCAATTTGCATGGTTGCAAAAATATGTGGTTGCCGTTATACCACCTTCGACTCCGGCTCTTGATTTTGTTTGTAGGTTGACTCCACTTACTGAATTTCTGCTAAATTTTGATTCCAACTGCAGAGACCTGGTTTAGCACAACACATTTCTTTAATCGGACATACATTACATACTAATGTACTTATTCAGCATTATTAACAAATTATTGAAATAGCATGTTGTGATAATCACATTCATCTTTTTTTTTCATCCTAATCATTTAAAAATGATCACAATAAAGATGCATTTATTTTTTCAATATAATTATGCACCTACTTAACCTAAATCATACAACGAAATAAGCGTTCAAATTGGTGGCAGCGCACGACTCTAGTGACGTTACGATCTCCCTTTACCCCTCAAACTGAGAAATCTCGTACTTGGATAACCTTACTACTTTATAGACCTTGGTTTGGATTCATCATTTCTTTCTGAGTAATTTGGTATGCCACATGCCATGTTTTAAATACAATAAGATAATAAAATTGACTGAAATTGTACTTCGAGAATTGCTGAAATTCGCATGGTGTCATGGAAGAGATTTTGTGAAACAATGTGATATCTACCCATCTGTACCCATCTGTTGAACAAAATTGGTGAAAACCCAGAATTTTATAAAAAAAAAATATAATGGTCCGATGAAACATATTTTCTAACTGCGGTATTTTCAACTGAAAAACAGCACCTTTTTGTACCGCGCCACAATCAGGTGCCATTAGGTTTTAATGTATGGTGCGGTATAGTGGCCAACTGATTAATCGGACCAATTTTTTATAACAAAAATTCAACTTCGGAGAGGTATCGGCAATATTGCTCTCTGAGGACGTGGAAGAAAGAATGGACGATATACCGTTGTCCTTACGCTAAGGTATGTGGTTCCAACAAGACGGAGCACCTGCACATAATGCCAGAATTGTGAGGAACTATTTAGATATAAGACAAACGGAGAGTAATTGCTACGAATTCAGAAGTATCATGACCACCAAGATTGCCGGATCTTACCTCTTGTGATTTTTATCTATGGCGTGACTTAAAAAATAAGGTGTATGGTGTTTATAATTTTGGAAACGTTGGGGAGTTACGTGACACCGTCATCGCCGCTTTCAATTCGATTGACAGAAGAACCCTCGGTAAGATCACCGTATTACGGAACGCTGTGAAAAATGCCTCCACGAAAGGCGAGATTTTTGAAATCGTTATTTAGTTTGTGACATGTTGTTACTTTTTTATGTTGTGTAGTTAGTACAAATAAATACATTCAAAAATTTTACTGTGACTACTTTACTGATTATAGGCACATTAATACTGTATCATTATTTATTATTGGCTTATTGTGTTCTAAATATGACATGTGGCATACCAAATTACTCAGAAGAAAATTCTGAATCCAAACATGTATAAAACCAATATGGCGTCCATAAGAAAAACAAAAGTTATGTTTGTTTCTGACGAATTCATTGGCGAAAAATATTTTAAATCGACATAATGAAATTGTAGACAAAAAAGTGCCTTTATAATGTCAAAACGCTTTTTTCATGGGATCACAAATAAAGAAGTTATGACCATAATTAAAAAAATAATTTTTTTGGTTTTTTCGAAATAGCTTGGAAACCAATTGGAATTCATCTGTTTTCTGAACAGATTATGAAACCGACTTTCTATCTTTAATAATAACAAAAGTACCCATACATTTATTCATTTCCTGTATAAATATATATATACATCAACTGTATTTCTTTTGTTTAAATTTTATAATCAGCAAAGGTAATCTCATGATTATTAATTATTATTCACAACACAAGATGACGCATCGTCAAGTTTACAAAGCGATTGCCTTGCGCTAAAACAGTTTCACAACTTGGACGATAAAATAACTTGAAGGCCAACGAGCTAGTCTTTTGTTTTGTAAACAAGACACTCTCTCTCTCTCATACAAAGAGAGAAATGATAACAAACCTCGAGATTGAAAACAAATAATAAAAAAAAACACACACATCCTAGATAATTATTTATTCAATAAAGTAATTATAATGTTAGGAAAAAATATATAAAGTTCGCTAGGAATTTTCCCATTAATTCAAAGCAAAATAAAAAAAATATTCAAGTAGTCTAACCACCTCTGCTTTAGAGACCCCCCTCGGTTACAAGGGGGGCCACCATCATTTCAAAAATCACAGAGAAAAAAACCTAATTCGTATCCTTATCTACTAAATCGTCCTTGTTTTCATCACAAAATAATTCCCCAGGATACTCCTTCAGTTCTTGGTCTTCACTTCATGCTTCTTGTTGATCTCGGTGTTCATCAACTTCGTCAGGATCTTTCTCGAATGTCCGCTGGGGTCAAAGTGATTGGTATGCTCGCTGACTTCCTTCTTCGTCCTTTGTTTTCCACTGTGACCACAATAGATGTGCTTGTCGTATTCGAAATTGTAGTGTTCGTATTCATCAAAATGACTTTCGGACATCTTCGCTTCTGGTCTTGGTATTATTAGCACTCAAAATGGAGGATGGACGATTCTCACTGCTTAACTGAGCTGATTTTAAATGTTCTACAACGAATTTGCTTCGCTTTCTGAGTCTGGATTCTCACTGACTTGACGTGTGGTCTTGTTTGCTTTTATATACCCATGGCAACGCATGCGTATCGGCCAACTTGATAGCTCTGCTTGCGCTGTTTCTGTTTGGCCGGAGAAAATCGAAGATTCCAGAGTTGGACTTGCAGTTTACGCGCCTTTACTAGTAGCAGCATTTTTATACTGTGAAGTACGCATCATTCATTGAGGAAAACCATCTGAGTGTGTCTATTCCTTCACTCTACATTGTAAATGCATTATTTTTCGTAATTATGTCCTCAATATTTCATAAAAATTAGCGTTAAAAATTGAATCACAAAAAGTCCCGCCAAAACGATACTTTCTGTTGTGTGACGTCACCCGATAGTAGATGTCAAATCGGCCCATATGGTCTGTCAGCATCGGCATCGTCGCCGTTTGGTAATTGTGTTGTATGATGTGTTGTTTTCGCAATTTCTACATAAAAATGGGTTATAAATGGTGTATAAATCCACAATGCAGAAATACGTCAAGAAAAACTCCGGATAAACTATTTGTAGCTGTTCCGCAAGATTTGAAACTGCGAAGAAAGTGGTTGGCTCGTAGAAATCCAAATGAAATAAATAGCGGCCAATACAAGTGTTTTTTGTTGTGAAGATTACTACGACATAAGTAAAACTGACTAGAATAGGTAATCTATCGTATTTTCGAACAAGGTATTATCTGATCTGACAGCTTAAGGTTACGGCTATCCTAACCTACAAAGTTATGCTTGCATGGCACTTTAGTGCTATTAAATTTAAACGGGAGAAGCATAAGAGCGCGTTCGGATAACCCGGTATTGTACGGTGAGAGTGACGCGCTGCATAATAGGCGGACTAACGTCATACGGCGTTTATGTGCATATAAGAGAGAGACAGCCGACCCAGATTATCTGAGCATTGCTCTCCCCATACCCTATCCTGACAAACCGAACGCGCTCTAAGCGTACTAACGAATGACATCACTGGTGGCTGAGCCAATTACAGAGCGTTTTCAATCACGTGATACGACGTGAATAAAATTCAATTTTAATTTTGGTTTTTAATACAAATAATGAATATTTTTTATACCCTATTATAAGTGCGTGTAAATGTATAAGCCTCAACGGCTACCTAGCAATTCTTTTTAGGTTATGTTTTTATATGTGTATCCTTTATTCACTGGTTGGCATATAAGTTTTTTTAATGCAGGTTAATAGGATAAAATTGGTTATATTTACAGATAAAATAATATTAAGGCGCTCCTACACGCAGTGCCAATGTCTCGCCAACGTTGGTGATGTGACGCGCTGCGCGTAGTGTGCGCATTCACTTCGTCAACATTGGCCAACGTTGGTATTGGGCGCAAGGTATTTCTGTGTATCGTAGAAGGCTCGTAGCGTCCCGTAGAGAATTAAAAATGAACAGTGAAGACGATATCATTGCTGGTGCCGCAGCTCGCATTATTTTAAGCAGTGCATTGTTGCTTAGAATTAAAAAAAGGAACCCTCGAAAGAGGACACTGTTTAATAAGGTTGTTAAATATTAAACAAGTTTTTCAGTCACTATTTATACAGTACCTTAGAAAATATTAAATACATTGGAATACAAATATACAGCAATACAGGAAACAAAATTATTTAGTTTTTTATATTTGCCACGTGACATTAAAAAAATCTCCCTTTTTATTTTCTTTATGTTTCAAGCAACAAATGCGGAATAAGATGGGATCAGATCTGATACACTGAGTGGTCTATATTTTTATGCAGGACCCTGTTAATTTGTGTCGTTTCTTTATATAAATATTTCATTTCAGTCAAAACGATGAATTCATAATTTTGATTTAAAATATAATTTATATAATAAAACTGAAATTATTTATAATAAGATACAAAGAAAAATTGAGAACCCTTACATACACGGAGTTTTAATTATATAAATATTAAAACTCCGTGTATGTATATTATGTAGGTATATTTATTATCAATCCAATATTTTTAGCAACAGATATACTTTTTGAAATTTTTCTGATAATCAAAATAAGGAAAAGCATCCAGTATAGTTTTTAAACTTTGTTGAATACATTAAATACATCAGATTATTTAAATTTGCCGCTTAAAACTAATCTATAAATTGTTAATTAATAAATAGTTAATTGTTGTTAATTATGTAAATGCAACTTTGTTTGATTGTAGTCAAGATTGTAGGGAAGAGGGTTTACCGCAGTCCTTGGACCCCTATACCGTATGACTCCCCATCGTGTGTAGATTCATATCCCGCTTCCCTCCAACCCCCTCCCTCACCTTTCCCACCCCACCCTAGCGAATAAGGTTGACCGCAATCCCAGAACCTAAATACCGTACGACTCCCCATTGTGTGCGAATCATTTTTAAAATTTTAATGATGACGTCATTTCTGGAAAACCCGGAAGTCATACTAACCTCAAGACCATCCCATAAATTGGCATTTTCTGTCTATTAACACAACGTTCATTCCTTCGGCGTCAAAAACACAAAAAATAAACAAACGTACCTATGCCGTGGGTCACCCATTATAACGACTTCAATATTGTCTTCAGAATATTAATTTATTGCTTGTTAATTTATTGTAACTGTAAGGTTAATATAATGCTTATAAGAACCATAATTATTGTGAATAAATTTACAAAATATTAAAAGAAGTTTTCATGTTTTTACATTTGGGCAATCAGGCATTTGGGCAAATAATAAATCATCATTGTCCTTAAAGTACGTACAAACATAAATAATGCAGTATATATGATAAAACATAGATAGATAACTAAACTTTTCATCGGTAGTACGTACAATGCTAAAACAGAATGAAATAAAGCGGACAAGGTCGACATATTGGCGATGTGCATTGGCACAGTTGGGTCCCGCTACGCGAAGCACTCCGATGGCCAATGATGGCCCCTATTGGCAGTTCGTGTGGGAGCACCTTTATACCAATAATGAACATCGTGTAGAGTCCAACCCTGTATTATGACACGCGTGTTGAAACATTTTAAGTATTATTTGTCATTGGAACGACTATGTAAAACAATAGTTTTCTAGATTTTTTCGTCTAATATCTAATCTTAGCATTTGACACAAAAACAAGATACATCTTGACTCAATTGTTGCTTGTAATCTCTATTTTTTTTCTCGTTCAATATAATAAAAACAACAAAACATGGAATTTGTTGTTATAGTAAGCGAAATATGATACAAATTCACAATAGAATCGACAAATCTGGAACAGCAGTAAAATAAATTTGTAGAAAAGTCAAGGTCTAATTTATTTACGCGTTTAAAACTGAAAGTGATAATAAAATGACAGCCAACGCACGTATTTATCAATATTATTTATCAAATGCACGCTTAGTAAAAGGTGTTGCATCATTAATCATTATACAAAAAAAAAACAACACTGAAAACAGTTTTTTTTACAATTTTGTCTGTTGACAATGTTCCTGTCATATTTTTTTCGGGATTGATTATCTTGTTTATCCCAAATGTTTTGTCTGAGAACCGACATTGGCCCACATGTTAGATAATAATCTCATAATTCAGTGTTTATTATTGTGCTTATTATCATTTATCACACGAGTGTTGTTTTGGTTCACGAAAAACTGCATACATCAGCAGGTACAAATATTAACATGCGATAAGAAGCTATTTATGTTGAAAGAACTCTAGAATCTCAAATGATAAACTCGTGTTTGTTATTTGCGAAAATATTCCATGCCAGAACATTGAAATGTCTGCATTACACTGTATTTTTTTGCAATGGATGTTACAGTGAACATATACTTTTCGCGAGACATAGTGTAAGTTATTGAGCTGGTAGAACTGAGCATAATGGCATACACGAAATTTTCCAAACACCCCCAAAATCTCGATTTTTTTCAAAAAAACCTGTTTTTGGGTACTTGCATGTGTTTAAAAATTCAGAACTCCGTCATTTACTATTCGATTTCCAAAATAAAAAATGAAATTGAAAGAGGGAATACAGGCCATTGCAAGGATGTACTACTCGGTCAGATCCAATAACAAATCGAAAAGTTATGGACGTTCAAATTCAGAAGTCATTATTTTCAGATTTTCTGAACTTTAACAACAGTTTGACGACCTGTTTCAATCCATAATATTTTATTTCTATTTTTTTATTGAAAGCCCATTTAAATTTGCGTTTAATACGAGTTTGTTTATTAGAATCGGTTGAAATTTAACTGAGTTATCGAAGTTTAACCACCGTGTTGACATTCACACTAGGCAGAAGGAATATACCTACGGCCCGACCGTAATAAATCCGTACTCGTACATTAACTAGACATTATTTTGTTTGTTTATTACCTTGTTTGATTGTATTTTAGTCTATTTAATATGTTATTAAGTATTATTCGACATGTACCCAAATATCGTAAAATCATTAATCGACATGCTTAACCTATTACAATATTGTGTATACTATTAGGACGATGTAGGTCTTTAGTATCACCAAATTTCATATAAAATAACAATGAAACTGATCCATAAGCAGTAAGAAATCAGCTCTAGTGCAAGCTTCAGTGCAAATATAAAAAAAGTAAAATGTGTGACAATCGCCATAAGTTTTGTTACGTCTGCGGATTGTTTGTGGACAAACAGCATCGGCTACAATTAGTAAAAAATAAATTAGTGGTTGAGGCATATAACAATTTTTTTGACCGTGTTTATACCGCAAGTCGCTGGTATGAACCAGAATACGTGTGTGTAGTTTGTTCGTCAAAATTGAAGTTATGGAAATCAAAAAATGTTGATAACTCAAGAACTGGAATGGCATTTTCTACTCCGATGATAAGGCATCATCAAACATTTCCTAGATTGAGTGAAGCTAAAATTAAAGAAGGTAGGTTATCTTACATTTCAAATCGTTGATAGTAAGAATTTAGGTATTTCAACTGATCTATTTTCAGGAATATTTGTTGGGCCGCAAATTCGGAAAATTACGCGGGACAACGATTTTGCAACTAAACTGAATGATGTGGAAAGACGAGCCTGGAATAGTTTTATTTCATTGTACGATAACTTTCTTGGAAATGATAAAAGTGCCGACTACGCAAATGTTGTATAAGAGTTTTTGAGTGCCTACGGTGAAATGGGCTGCAACGTGTCTATCAAAATTCACTTTTTGCATTCTCATTTGAATTTCTTTCCGGACAGTCTTGGCCAACTCAGTGACGAGCAAGGTGAACGATTTCATCAGGAAATGGAAGCTATTGAAAAACGTTTTCAAGGAAAAAACACCATCAACATGATCGTAAACTACTGCTGGTCACTTAAACGCGAAACAGATGATGTATAAACGACGGAGATCGAGTAAACATTTTTAAGTTTTGTTGTATTTCTTGTTTTTTTTTTTAATTTTTCATAAATCACGACAGTATCTCAGTACTGTTCCAATAAACGAGTGAAAATTTTACTGTTAGTGCAATTTATTTTGAACCCAAATATACCTGGAAATGTAATGAACGTAAACTCTAATGTACTTAGTAAGATATTGTGGATAGTCTGGCAGGTAACAACAAAAAGGAAAAGAAAAAAAAACAGTGTCATAATTTTATAATAACATAGTAAATATAAGTGCTAGTAATGTCTAATTAATGTGTATAAAGACTACGGATTTATTACAGTCTGCCTGTATATTTCTTCTCCGTAGTGTGATGTGTCTAGCCGGTCAATAAAAATTGATAATTCTGTTAAATTTCAACCGCTTCTAATAAACAAACGCGTATTAGACGCAAATTTAAATGGGCTTTCAACAACAAAATAGCAAAAAATATTACGGATTCAAACAGGTCATGAAATTGTTGTTAAAGTTAAAAAAATCTGAAAATAATTGGAAACTTCTGAACTTGAACATCCATAACTTTTCGATTTGTTATTGGATCTGACTGAGCAGTACATCTTTATAATGGTCTATGATTCCTCTTTTATTTGCATTTTTTATTTTGGAAATCGAATAGAAAATGGCGGAGTTATGAATTTTTATACACGTGCAAGTACCCAAAAACGTTTTTTTTTTTTTAATCGTGATTTTAGCTATGTGTCGTGAAAAGTATATATCGTTTTTCTTTTTTTGTAACAGTGTTATAATATCCACTTTTACTTACTTGCCAATTTCTGCACAAACGCCGGAATCTGCGCAGACAGCAGCTTTTTTGAAGATGTGCAGCGTTGACCTTGACGGTGGTAAAGGCTTGACCACATTAGGAGGGGACAGAATCTTGGACGCTTTCTTGGAAAACGCCCCCATCAGGTGTGCCAACCCCAGTCCAACGCATATCAAAACGATGACGGCTATGATAACAGCATACCTGGTACGAATCTTGGGCCTAGAACAAAAAAAAATCATATTTTTCCTTCATACTCGACAAGCTTGCATTGTGCCAAACAACCCCCACGAAGGGGTTGTTGGTACAACTTTACAGCAGCGCGCTTGTATTACTATAGATACGCGCTTCTCCGCTTCAGGGCGCGCGGCCGTTTTTCATCATATTTGCAAGCATTTTTCGCCTATTTCCCAACATTTTAACGCAAAATCAGAATAGACGTTTTGTAGCACAATACTTTTACTTTCGAAATCCGTTAAAAAAATTAAAATCGGACCACCTCCGACGCATCCAGGCTCGCCGAAAGATATTGCGTAAAAAAATTTAAAACGCAATTGTGCCAAAACTAATCATCGCACAACGCTTGGGTTGCGTACAGTCAAAGCACCCGTCAATCGCTACTTTCTCGCAAAAAGCCTGCGCTACAACTTTGATAGTACCGGAGATATGAATTTTTGAAAAAAACGCTGATTTTTTCGGTTTTTCTGTATTTTCTCCGTTAATATTAATCCGATTGAGTCCGTGTAGGGCTCGTTTCTTTCGTCTTTTAATTCTCTACAATTCGTCTGTGGAAAGCATCAAGATTGCTCCATCGGTTCAGTCCTTATTTTTCTTAAATTCTAGGGAAAGAGTTCATACCCGGAAATACAAAATATGTGTATATTTAACACGAGCGACAAGAGCCAAAATAAACATTTATAGATTTTTCTCGTAACCTATATTTAGCAAACACACGTTTAGGTACATTAGAGACTCAAAACATTAAAACCTGCAGTATTGTCTTGAATAATTTTAAAATTAAACTCCGAAGACTGACCTTGACATTGACAATTTTTTCCTGTACAATTTTAAACGGATTATACAGCAAGTCTCAAACATCTCGATACATTTTGCGCGCTGTAATGACTAGTTTTTCTATGCTCTAATAAATTCTCAAGTACATTGACTTTTAGTAACTATAATACGCCGACTAGATTTCCAAGAATAGTAAGTACAGTCTTCTAGAAGATATTCCTTAGATACGTGCAGGTGATCATGTTTTGCCAGAACACAGACCAGACGCTTGTTTACAAATAAATTCTAGAAGCGGATTACATCACAACTTGTTATCAAATATGCTCTCAATCGATAAAAAAATAAATACAGGGTGAGTTTTTTACACAGGAGTTGTTTGACTCATTAGTTTCAATACAGTAAAATTATTTTCATTTATACAGGGTGTTGCATTTAGGCGTGACGGAAACTCACTACAGTTTTTTAAATGGAACGGCCTGTATATCATATTTTATCACAAAAAATAGTAACATTTGGTATATGACATACTAGGTGTAAATTGGAGCGAAATAAAGCTTTATTACAGCCAACACATATTATACAGGTGGTTCCATTTAAAAAACTCGAGAAAAAGCCATTTGAAAAACATCAAAATTTACTAAGTTCAATGTACACCCTGTATAGTGTATCTAATATCTTTGGATAGTATCACGTACGTACTGGCTTTGACTATTGTCTCACATAGTTTAAAGTCAAAATCGGCAAAAATGTCGTTTTTACATAGTTTTTAAAAAGATCCTGCAACGGGCATATTTTGGCAAAACAGATGAATGTCTCTGGAACTATTAACGCTGTGACTTAGCAACATACACGGTTGGATAAACAAATTTAAAAATTCAATAAAATAAAAAATTTAAAAATTTAAAATTTGTATAAATGAAAATAATTTTACGTTATAAAAAATGGCGAGTCAAACATCTTTTATATAAAATATGTTTTCTTTCTCAAACCATTTATTAATTATCGACCGCCGGGATACTAATAATTCACCCTGTATAAAAACGATGATTATTTATAATTGTAAATAAATAAAAACCCACTAAACTGCGCATTATCTCGCTAAATAAAACAATGAGAAAGTTATTACGTAACAACACACGCCTTCGCAGATACTATCTTTTGTTTTTCGCATATTGTTATTTCATGGCCATCTAGACTTATTAATGTGCCATTATTTATACAATTACACTTCATATGATATATAAATTTAGGTGCAAAAAACTTATAAAAATCGGTAAATGCTGAAATATTAAACAGATTTAATATGACCACTAATTCTTCAGTTTTAAATATTTTTATCTACTGCGTCCCATGCGTAGATGACGCAAGTGCATCTGTCAATTAACTTTGGTTTAAAAATAAAATTAATTACCTCCCATAGACGAAGCATTGTTTTAAAAATACGTTCAAAATAAAATATAATCTATATAAAGCTTAAAATATCTTTTTAGAATCGCTTGCAATCGCATAAACTGCGAAATATCTACATTCTATACATATTTAAACATGCATGTAGCATGCTATAGTATTGCCAAAGGGTTGGGGCTTTCTTAGTTTTGCTCTGTTCATCAAAATACGCCAGCATGACGTTTTCGGTGATGTTTTGCGACTCTGGTAAGTGATCGTGCATCATTCTCGTCAACTAAACATCAAATCCCCCTTTCGGATACAATACAAGGACCACATTTACCTGAATAAGGAGTTATGCGAAGATCAAACCTACATCGTAGATATGATCGGGTTCAAATACTGCCGCGGGATTGTATATACGCAATAAATAGTTTATTGAATATCAGCATACACGTAGCAAGCTATAGTATATCTAAAGTGTTGAGGATTTCTTAGTTTATGTAACCTATATATGTTTTCGGTATTTTGGACTAAATTCGTTTATTTAAACAACTCAATTTGACGTCTTATAAAACTTGTATAATAATATACTATTAGCTGTTATAGAAATAACATGACTTGAAACGCGAATATCTAAGGTGGTCTTTTTTTGCTATACCAAACCAGTTCTCAAGCCATCTTGTAGGTCATTGATATCGCTATACATATATTTATAATAAACCATGTCGGGGACTTTTATTTCATTCAAGTAAACAATACGTAGCAATTTTAAACGCAGTTACAATAATCTTTAACATTCTGTTGAACAATTTAAAATACTTATTGCAAAACCTGCAATATATCTACGAACGCTACCTTTGAAATTGTTGAAATAATTCGAACGAATACCATCCTATATAGATATCGATAACAACTGCGTATATATATATAATCTTGCATATTTTTGCGAATTTTTCTGGTGCGTTTGCACTTTTGAATAGCTCTGTCAACAAACACATGCTTCAAACCTGTTTACAAAAATAAATCCAAACATTTCGTGTACGTAATATTTATACATATAGCAGATGAACAGACAGCAAATGAACGTAAATGTCGATAAACTTATACATAAACACACACACATGCAATATTATTGCAAGGTTACGAAATGAACAAACAACATAATCTTTGAGTGTGTGATGAGACTTATAAAAATAACGGTACATATGTGACCACGCACGAGAGAATCGCCCTAACTGCCATCTCTCCTTTCGACAATATTGACTCCTGTGTTTGAAGGCGCATAACTCTAAAACTACCGAACAGAAAACACTGAAATAAAGTGTATCGTACTCCTGAATCATTTCTACATAAGTTGTATGACTGTCAACATTTTTTGCCTCTCGGTGTAAACATGAGCGCGAGAAAATGTCCCCGATTTTTACACTTTTAAATTAACGTTCGTCTTTCCATTTATATCTCAGTAACTAATATTAGCACGATATCGGGATATGCATATAATCAATCGTCATATTTTATTTAATGTGACTGTAGAAACAGAATTTCATAATAATTTTTAAGTAATTTTTAAAGCCATTTAATATGGATGATATAAATTTCGTGCAGCGCGCACTACGTCAATCGTAACTGTACATGGAAACGTAGCTGGGACAGTGGAAAATTATTTACTATTAGTACGATACGATCAGAACAATTTAATTTCGGAATTTTTAATAGTAGTGCGAGTTAAATATAAATAATGAATTTAGATGTACAATTAATTATACCCAACAATATTTTACAAACACGGATTCAAACGGATTCACAGATCGCGTCAAAACTTCGCATCTCGTTCGACTGCCTCGCACCAAAACCCACAAGCGAGGGAAGCCGAACTGCGCAAAATATTGTTCATGTTTATTTCGGTCTTAAAAATTAACAAATAGTCGGAACGCTATTAAATTCAAGGGATATGTATCGCAGTAAATAAGGATTATTTGCATGCTAACTGCGTTGTCCTGCTAACGTTCGTTCCTGAGACATCGGCTTCCATCAAAATCTTGTTTGCAACATTTATTACATAAAAACTGAAGGAAACAGAAACGCCAATCTATAGAAGGGAGTCTAGATGCAACCTAAACAGAAACTAAAATTTTTGTGGTGTGTTTTAAGATTTCCTTAATCAAAGATTTATCACAACCTTAAAATATTGCGTTTTAACTGAACGAAAAATTTCGATAACTTAAAAAAATCTGATGTGGCCAGGCACATGACTTTATCATACTATATATAAAATTAATAGTTTAGGTGCATGAGATATTATTTGATCGAGATCGGCTATGTCTGCATTAAAATAAAACTAGTAGACCTAGACAGATAAATCGATTAAAGCTGCGTTCGGATATTGTACTCCGTTGACACCGGGTACACCGTCCAAATGACACGTGTTATTGGGTGTAGAAAGTGTGAAGGTGCGTTCCGATTGGTGGCAATGATAGGTAATGGCGGTGGTAGCAGACGAAATTATAGTGTTTCTCACATGTCGTGATGAAATTCTATTAGAAATACTATAATGGCGCCTACTACCACTGCCATTAGCACTAATGAAAGCGCACCTTAACGGTGTTCAATATCCGAACGCAGCTTGTATTGACAGTAGTATTGTCAAAGCATTAGCGTTTGACACTGTCTACCGTCATTATAATCACATCTGACATCTAATCTGACATATCCTGGCTACTAGTTTTAATGCAGTACGACCGATCTCGATGAAATAGAATTTGCTCATGCAGCTAAACTATTGATTGTACCAAAAAATGTCATAGTCATAAATTATTCAGAAATTCCTCTAGTTTAATTTATTATTTAACTATTTCGACGAAATTCCAGAAATGCCGGCTTATTTACAAAATCTTTCAAAAATGCTAAGACGAAACCTCCAGTTCCTTTGGACCCTTTTTAACAGAAAGCTTTTCAGCTCTAAGTTTGGCCATGAAACTTCTAAATATGAAGTTTCGTCCCGATACCTTTAGTAGTTTCTCCGGAATCGTCGCCACAAAAAAGGGGTACACACACACACACACCCACATACACAGACATTTTTTTGTACCTTGGTCAAAAATGTTCAGGGGACCCAAAAAGACATATTTCCGCTAAAATCTCAAACATTCTTTTTGGCACGATTACAATACTTTACATACTACGTATGATAAAGTAAAAATTTAATTCTTTCACTCAACACAATCATAATTATTTGAACTAAGTAAATCTCGTTCGTTATAAATATAGATTTCAGATATAGTAACCGCGAACAGTAGGCAACAACCTAATCAGAAAACAATTTTCGTTGAGTTCCTAAAATTACAACTATACTTTTTCTATTCAAAACAACGGTTAAAAAATAATATTTAGGTTTAACAGTAAATAAAAATTGTCACCTCGATAACATGACGCACTCCCACATAAAAAACGATCATCATCAACAAATAATAATGATCGAAAAAACAAACATAAACTCTAAATACCACGTCAGTAAACACCTACAATCCTGAACGTACCCTAACGGCTCACATATCGGTAAGTTAGGAACCTACAACGCCTCGAATACGTCCAGAAACGAACTTTGAGGTTAGGCCACCTAAATAACAAATTCTACTTACGCAAAAACACGTCCCATTGAAAACTGTCGATACTGCACTTTTCTAAAACCAAAAAACTCCATACTTTTCGGTCTTTTACCCACAGATTTCGCCGTTTTGAGCTTTCGTTTTCTAACAACACCACAGATGGTCTGATTTTTAGAATAGCCGTTTTTTATATCGACCATGCTAACTCTGGGTTTCTGGAATTTTTGTGCATTCTCACAATTTTATTTAATGGTCAAAGTGAAAAGTTGGAGTTTTCTGACTGCATTGTAGATGCGAATGCGGTGAAACTGATTTTAAAGCTGCATGGGCACATGAGAAGGGCATGTGCTTTATGTAGGGTCGATAATACAGCGCGCATGGGCACTACGTGTAGACCAAGCTTTTGAATTTTGTAAAACTGATGCAATAATAACCACTATTTGATCAGGAAACTTTGTCAGGTTCTTAAATACCGAAAAAATGTTAAACTCCTAGATATATTTCACGTTGTTTATAAATTAAACTCACAATAGTCACGCACTAGCACGGAATCGTTATTTTTTTATCAACGTATGCCTGGAATCTAGTCGATATTAGCCACAAATATTTAGAAATCTACCAACAACAAACTACGTTTTAATAGCGGCTATTAAAACTAACGACAAATTTTATATAATTATGCGTAACTTACCAAGTAATTGCCGCTTAAATTACCCCAACATTTGTCGGGAAGACAAAACACACTTTCAACTGTAATTTGGTCATCTTCCACTCAAAAAAATATACATCCCCCACTGACGTTTCGCAAAATCTGACATTGACATAACGTTTAGTTTTACTTTTCGATAACAGATAGCGCTCGCCCGCTATTAGATAAATATCAAACAGCGCAAAGAATAGAACTGTCAAATTTTATTGGTTATGATGTATAATTTCGTTAGTCAAAGTAGATGCAAGCACTGTCTGATATGTAAATTTGCCTTCTGCTCGTGCAATTTTCCTTTCTAGATGGTAAAGTGCTACCGAGATAATTTTTATCGCGCTTGCGCAATAATGGGATATACAGTTCGAGTTCCGTTCGCCATCCGTTTGGTTGTGTTTACAGCAGCTAAGTTAGAGTTTTATTGAGTGCGATTGTTATATACAACTAATTTAACACTGTTAGTGCCTCTGTGATTTATCCTTTATCGGTGTGGTGTGGAATATTTGCTCCATATGGTTCTATAGTATTAAAAGATATAATATTGGTACATTCATCTCTTTGTATATTATGAAGGACTTTGCAAATATATACTACAAAGTGCAGGTAAAAGTTTGCAGTCTTGATATGTATAATCCCACTTTCACTAATTGGATGTACTTTTTAGGATACAAGTGTTGATGATACTGACATTCTACAAATTTAAGGACGTGTGGTGTCCATAAGTAAGATTTCGTTTATTGTTCTTTCTCGTACATGCGGTCTTACAATCAAATTTATTACTAACATGTATAACAGATATCATTTCAATCACCAATATAAAAAGTACTTTTCTATAAACACTCATTAATAACTTTACACACACTCTGTACCGCAAAGGAAAGCAGCTGCTGACATTGTTATACCCTGTATATGATATATGACTCATGTACTTCTTATTTTGATTTCAGGTGACACATTTTGGACTATATTATATGCTGTGGTTGGATTATCCCCAGGTTCTCTTACTCTGGAGACGGTTTAGCTTTTTAAAAATTATCCAAGTCAGGGTTCAAAAACGAATAAGGATAAAACCAAATCCACTGAAAGGTGATCAAACTTATTATGAAAATAAATAAGTAAATGTTTGTATGCAGTCTATGTACGTGTGTGACGTAAGTTTACCATAGGTATTTCAACTTAATATTGTTGAAATAATATTTAATTTATATTTAAAAGATATATTTCTCTCTGTGAAGAAGATTGATTTATTTTATTATACGATATGTAGATAAGTATAGTCCATGGGTTCCTATTTTATTTCATTTACTAATGATTACATTTTTGTCAAGAACTTCTATTTATTTAATGTTAAAAATATGAAATATTTATAAAAACTATGTAGATATATATTATAAATATGTTTCACATGTTATTTATTGTTAAAATTATAATCAAACTTCACTTATTTTTTGTTCTTATTTATGATCTCCACATTAATAGGATTTTACTAGTGATTTTACAGTTGACAATACAGGCTTGTCCGAGCAGTCGCAAAACCAGTTTACAAACAGTTCTTTTGTGAGAAACCAGATAAAGTTTCATTGGTATTTATAATGGAGTTATCATAGCAACATATGTGGTCCATCACAAAAGTACTGATTGTTAACGGGTTTTGCAGTTGCTTGGACAAATCTGTGGGCTAAGAGCAATAGAAACCTTTCCAAATTTAAAAAAAAAAGACGTAAATGGACCAGAGAAAATAGAATAGTTTATTTCAGTTGAAAAGGCGTCAAATAAAAATGACAAACTACCAGAGAAATTTTAAAAACTAAAACTGTATGTGTTCCTTACAAATAAATATACAGTACATCTCCACGGATTGAGGTACATAAAGGAAACAAATTTTTATTGTGATTTTTCAAATATGCCTAGTTGTGGGTTATTTCGTTGTAACGTGTCACACCCGTCACACCCGTTTAACGACTATACATAAGCAATGGGGGCTTTTATTATTATTTTGATGCAACATTATAACAAAAAGACGACTCATCTTTTAGAATTGTTGTAGATAGATCTTCAAACTGAGAAGTTTTGGTAACCTAAAACTAAAAATTCGCGGAATGACCCTAGTGTAAAGTTTCTATTCTAATAATAAAATTAATAAATAATTCTAGTTTTTATCTGAAATTTAGGCTAGCTACTGTTGTATTGATTGCATCATGTGTGTACTGGCTAGAATAAGCATATAAATAAGCCAATAATCTTGTCAAAGACATTAATAACAATAATGGGAGTTAAAATCAAAGTAGTACAATGTCACACAAAGATTTTAAAATACAGCTTACCTTTTTCTAATTTTCGCACCGTCCGTGTCTGATATTTCTAGAGACGTCACCATTTTTTCGTGAATATGCTACAAACAGAGAATTGATTAATGAAAATGTATTGACTTTTGTTATACAGTAAAACCTCCCTTCTCCATCATGAGAAAATCGAATTAATTTAAGTTGTGTTTAGTTGGTAAGAATGTTATTTATATTTTTGTATCTTGTAATGCAAGAACAACAAGTATCAAGGAAAATTTTGATAAAACTTCTACTTTATATTTAGGAATCACGTGGCAATTATTATATTACCAAATGTTAAAATAATTATTGTTGTAATAAGTATTTACCGGCACAGGTAAGCACAAATGATTCAATAAGTGAGAAAAAAATACAAGGACGCAATAATAATAGCTATAGCATCATTGAAGACGGTTACAATTGTTCTAACTGAGATTTAGATAATTACATACTTATTTGTTACTGTAATATTGCTGTATGTCCTACTTTTCAATCAGATGTTTATAGGGAGTTATAATAAAAGAGTAACTTTTGATTTTAAACTATAATAGGTGTAAACATACAACAGGTTTAAAACATCACCTACAAATAATTATTAATATCAATAAACACGAAAAATTGTTCAAACTTACTCAATATAAACATAATAATTACCAAGATGCATTAGCAGAACTTAAAAATGGGGTTTTTATACAATATTATAAAGTATTATCACTTCTTATTTCATTTAGAACTTACCTGGTTAAAAAGTGAGGTTAGAACATTTAGGTGTATACGAAAAACTTCACCGCATACTCAGCGAGTCTGTTGTGTTGCCACTTGCCAGATGTGACTGTAGAGGTTATGGTTGGTATTAATTCTTCTTGAGAATGTGTTTTGTAGTACGTCATAATGATGTTGTCATCACTGTTCTATAATGACTAACTTATAGGTTAACATTCTTTAGAAATTCGTAGCGGATCTTATCTGAAAGTGGTTAAAGGTATTTTAGAATTTATCTTTTCTTTGTTTCCTGTTGGTAATCGCGTGAACGAAGCTAAAATGCGAAGAAATTAAGTAAATAAAACAACCAGCAGACGTTTCGTTTATTGCATTTTATTCAATTGCAGAAAATAAATAAAAGATCTCATTAATAAGTACCGCCGTTATTATTTATCTAATAATACTGTCCAGATATGTTGCATCTTCTATATTTAGTTATATTTTGTTATATTTATATGTAGGTTTGTATATATTTGTGTGATTGTTAGAGTTTACCCTGTTGTTATTTATAAAATAATACAGAAATAACCTAAAAATAAACGCGATTTTTACTTGTTTTGATGTAGCCTAAAGCGCAAGGTACTGTAGGCCTATTTTATAACCCCAATTTTTAAACCATTGTGCAAATTACTTGCTCGTTCCTAAGTTTTTAACAAATTTCAATAAACATCTACTAGTACTAACATTGTATAGATTCATATCTAATAATATCTTGGAAATACTGTACAGTATTTCTTTTTTTATACATTAATACATTTTGGATTGCATATCAACAGGTGTTTTCATATGGGTCATTCTATGTCAAATCAACACAGTTGTGTTTGAAGGTTAGCAACTTAATAAACACAATAAAACAATACAAAATAGGGCAAAAGGCAAACTGTATTAAAAATTGTTCTGTACTGCAGTACACCTATTGTAAATTGCATCAATATTTTTTGTGATTTTATTTATATTACTATGTGAAACTTACAAAAATATATATGGTATGTCCTGTTTTAATACGCATAATAGACGGATTTAAAATTGAACAATACATGTCGTTTCTGAGTTATATGAGATAATATTTTTGGGTCTGTTATGTTGTAAGAAAATCCTGAAAAAAGTTTGATTTTTACGACCAGGGGTAGAGGAAGAAAATGAAAGTTTACACCAGTCGATATTGTGTATTGAAACGGTACATACGCTATTCATGCTATTTTCCGTTCGTTGCATTCCTTTTAAGACGTGATAGTAGAGGCAGTTAAGAACCTATTTAACCATATTTATCACTATAAAAACTATTATTTTTACTATTATTTCAAAATCGTCTAATACTTATTGTTTCCATGAAAACTTTCGAAATGTGATCATCCTTCAAGCTGAAACGGTCGTTTTTTTAGTGGTATGACCCGAATACGCATGTTTTGAACCCAGATTCGCATTCCGTATAAACACATTTATCGAAAACGCCTAACCAGTTTCTATTCACAAGCTTACTATTGTCTCTCCTCAACAATAATCCATTTTAATGCAGAGAACTGTGTATGCGAGTAGGTGCTTTCGATGTATTTTCTTGCCCTGAATATAAATCCGATTCGCTTTAAGCAACAAATTCCAAGAAGTTCATATAGAAGTACAAAGTTTTTTTCGGATGATTTTTAAGAGTCTAGGTCATCGGGGTTGTTTGCTATACATGATCCAAAACGGAAAAATATACGTACATAACGGCTTGTACTATCGTGGCCATATATTATGTCCCTTCTTTTGATGTCGATTTTCTCGCCAATCTAGGGGTGAAAAAATTTGAAAAAATTCTGGTCCTGTCCTTGATTAATATACTACAACGCATAAAAATTAGAAAGCTGTATATGTTGGCGTTTGCCCGATTTTTCCAAATTAAGAAGAATTGGCGCTGTTTTGGACCCATAAATTTCATTCGTTTAACTTTACCAATTAATTACTTCGGAAATAATCCATAGATTTCAACGAACTAAAAAGTAAAATCACCTGCGGAATGGTAGCTTTCAATGTGCATTTTTGTAAAATAAT
Organism: Aphodius sticticus; assembly: GCA_963966075.1. Lineage (NCBI taxonomy): Eukaryota > Metazoa > Arthropoda > Insecta > Coleoptera > Scarabaeidae > Aphodius > Aphodius sticticus. The sequence goes on from OZ014510.1 coordinate 2,176,442, forward strand.
CGGAGTAGTGGTTAACCCACAAAAAGTTATATTATGCAATGCCAGCAATTTCGTTATTAGAAGAGCTAGGATGATGAAGTGTCGATCATAGGCTACATAAGAAATCATATATTTACAGTTTATTACAGAATCATTGTTTATCTTGCATTTTTCCTACAAAAGATCGTGTTGAAGCATCTCATGATCGCCGCAATTGACGCGGCGGTCTTCGGTTTTCGGGGTGATGCGGGGGAAGGGATCGACAGCGACGCTGCCGGTAGTGGGAGATCGCACGGGCTCAAAAGTTACTCCGAGAACAGTGTTTACGGACACAATATAACGACCTATCAGTTTTATACGCTCAGAGCTGCCATTTGTAATATATGTAATATATCAAGAGTTGTATTTATGTTATATTGTTTTTGCCTGTTTAAATATTACTAATAAATAAACACAAAAACGGACTCAGGCGGAGTCACGCGCAAAACATTGTTCATGTTTGTTTCGGTCTTAAAAATTAACAAATGGTCGGAATGATATTAAATTTAAGCGATATGTGACGCAGTAAATAAGGATTATATGCATGCTAACTGCGTTGTGCTGTTAACATTCCTTACTGATCTATCCGCTTCCATCAAAATCTTGTTTACAACCTTATTGTATGAAAACTGAAGAAAACAAAAACGCCAATCGATAGAAGAGACTCTGAAGGCAACCTGAACAAATATTGAAATTTTTGTGCTAAGCGGTTTAGGAGAAAAAAAATCGGAATGACGGCAGTTTTACAAATTTACAAATGCAAAAATCGGGTACATTTTTTGACTTCTCTCGCGCTCATGTTTACACCGAGAGGCAAAAAATTTTGATAGTCATACAACATATGTAGAAATGATTGAGGAGTATGACACACTTTATTTCAAGTTTTTCTGATCAGTAGTTTTAGAGTTATGAGACATCAAACACAGGAGTCAATACTATCGAAACGAGAGATGGCAGTTAGGGCATTTCTCTCGTAGCGGGGTCACATATTATAACCAAAATTCTGAATTTAAAAATTAAGAATTTAATTCTGTTAGTTAAAATTACTACCTTGACAAGTTATCGTTCTTTTTGTGTATTGGTAATCAGCTGTCCGCCGTTCTCTCACTGTTGACAGTACCGCTAACGACTCCCTTCCCCGCATCACACCAAAACCGTAGAGCGTCGGAATTCACGCGGAGTTTCAGCACGATCTTTTGTATGGAAAATGCAAGATAAACAATGATTATGTAATAAACTTTAAACCTATGAATTATTGGGTAGCCTATAGTCTATATTTCATTATTCTAGCTCTTCTAATAACGGAATTGCTGGCATTGCCTAATATAGCTTTTTGTGGGTCAACCACTCACCCAATCATTTTACAAAAATGCATATTGACAGCTAACATTCCGCGGGTGATTTTACTTTTTAATTCGTTGAAATCTAAGGATTATTTCCGGAGTAATTAATTGCTAAAGTTAATCGAATGAAATTTACGGGCCAAAAACAGCGCCAATTCTACTTAATTTGGAAAAATCGGGAAAACGCCACTATATACAGCTTTCTAATTTTTATGAGTAGTAGAGTATTAATCAAAGACTGCATCAAAATTTTTTTAAATTTTTTCGCCCCTATGTTTGCGAGAGAATCGACGTCAAAAGAGGGGACATAATATACGGCCACGATAGTACAACATACCAGATGCATTGAACATAAAATTGTCAATATTTTGATAACCGTAATCATTTGTATGTAGCTAAATATGGTCAAATATGTTCTAAATTACCTCTCACGGTTTCAAGGAATTGCATCAAATTACATATAAGCCTGTATATCAATTTTTGGATTTTCCTTTACAACGTGATAGAAATAAAATCACAAAAACCGCATCCGCACCTATCCGCAACAGATTTTGCAGTAGTTGTAATGTCAAATATATGTACTATAATTTGAACCACTTTCAAGAGCTTAATTAAGCTAAACACTAAACTAAAACACTCAAATTCTGCATAAAACTGTTTTTTATAATAGCGAATGTTCTCGGCCCTGCAATAAACAAAATTGTGGGTAAATTTTAATAAAAACAATGTCAAATGAAGGTACTTCGTTCTAAAGGAGGTATAACAAAAAAATCACATTTTTCCTTAACACACAAAATTGCAACCGTTTTCAAGAGCGTCAACTTACGTCGTGGGTTATTCCGCAGTAACGTGTCACACCCGTCACGCCCGTTTAACGACTATACATGAGTTTGATGAAAAATCTTATTAAATTGCCGTGACGGTCGTTACCAGCACAGCGATCTCTTGGTTTTGGTAACCTAAAATTAAAAATTCGCGGAATGACCCTAGTGTAAAGTTTCTATTCTAATAAAGTTAATAAACAATTTTAATTTTTATGTGAAATTTCAAAATCCAAGTTGGTGAGGCATAAAGCTGTGTTTATTCGACATGGAATTACCCATACAGGTTTAAGTTTCTTGTGTTTTGATTCTAAAGACGTAAGCACATCTTTTAAGGGTATAGGTACAGATTTCAAGTTATTTCCTAGTTGACTAGTTCACATAATATCACATCGATAACATCACATCGAGAAACTAAAAAAAAAACAAATTAATAAACAAAAAAAAATAAATAAACCAACAAAATCATAAAAAGTGAGATCTATAACACAATTTCTTGCGCAATCTGTTGACCATCAATTTTCGAAGGCCATGCTACCAAAACATGATCTTCAATATGATTCACCACCATAACTTTATCCGAAAACGCTTGCTCTTCAGAAGAACTACTTTTGTTGCTACTAGAACTATTATCCAATAATGGTTTCATACTAGGGAACTTTTTCTCTAAATCCAAACAACCATCTTCATCTTTATAACGGAGTTGACGCCATTTTCTCTCTATTAACGTAGTTGCTGACGTGGAATGTTTTCTGGTCATCTCCTTGGAAGGTGACCCAGGGCTAGAATGAGTTTTATCACTTTCTTCTGAGAAAGCCCGAGTTATCAGTATCCTGGGTTGCCTTTTTGGCGTTCCGTCCAACACCGTTTGAATCACAGCCGCTTTTTTCGCGATGTGGTCATCAACGCCAAAGAATTTTTGTAGTAGGATGTTCGCAGCACTCATGGAGGTCTTATGGTTGATCTTCTCATCCTGAAAGATATAATTTAACAATATAAATCATGTAACAAACCGACAGGGTGAGTAAGACTTTAAAAGAGACTGAAATCTTCCAGCCCTGTAACATTTAATCAGAGCCTATCACAGTGGAAGCTATAACCTATGAAGGAGAAGCCTTTAAGCTAGTTACTCCAAAGGAAGTTGCCCAAATGATCAAAACAAACCTGAATCCAAAGAAGGCAATTACCTAAGAAAGGTATTGTTATGCTGACGTATCTACTAAATGCAGCTTTCAGATTAAAATACGTCCCCATGTCTGAAAAGTAGCAAAACTACACTGATAAAAATGAGTGCGAATTTAAAGTGGTAAAGTGCTACCGAGATAATTTTTATCGCGCTTGCGCAATATTGGGATATACAGTTCGAGTTCCGTTCGCCATCCGTTTGGTTGTGTTTACAGCAGCTAAGTTAGAGTTTTATTGAGTGCCATTGTTATATACAACTAATCTAACACTGTTAGTGCCTCTGTGACTTATCCTTTATCGGTGTCGTGTGGAATATTTGCTCCATATGGTTCTATAGTATTAAAAGATATAATATTGGTACATTCATCTCTTTGTATATTATGGAGGACTTTGCAAATATATACTACAAAGTGCAGGTAAAAGTTTGCACTCTTGATATGTATAATTCCACTTTCACTAATTGGATGTTCTTTTTGGGATACAAGTGTTGATGTTACTGACATTCTACAAATTCAAGGACTTGTGTGGTGTCCATAGGTAAGATTTCGTTTATTGTTCTTTCTCGTACATGCGGTCTTACAATCAAATTTATTACTAACATGTATAACACATATCATTTCAATCACCAATATAAAAAATACTTTTCTATAAACACTCATTAATAACTTTACACACACTCTGTACCTCAAAGGAAAGCAGCTGCTGACATTGTTATACCCTGTATATGATATATGACTCATGTACTTCTTATTTTGATTTCAGGTGACACATTTTGGACTATATTATATGCTGTGGTTGGATTATCCCCAGGTTCTCTTACTCTGGAGACGGTTTAGCTTTTTAAAAATTATTCCAAGTCAGGGTTTAAAAACGAATAAGAATAAAACCAAATCCACTGAAAGGTGATCAAACTTATTATGAAAATAAATAAGTAAATGTTTGTATGCAGTCTAAGTACGTGTGTGACGTAAGTTTACCATAGGTATTTCAACTTAATATTGTTGAAATTATATTTAATTTATATTTAAAAGACATATTTCTCTCTGTGAAGCAGATCGATTTATTTTATTATACGATATGTAGATAAGTATAGTCCATGGGTTCCTATGTTATTTCATTTACTTATGATTACATTTTTGTCAAGAACTTCTATTTATTTAATGTTAAAAATATGCAATATTTATAAAAAAATATGTAGATATATATATTATAAATATGTTTCACATGTTATTTATTGTTAAAATTATAATAAAACTTCATACTATTATTTTTTGTTCTTATTTATGATCTCCACATTAATAGCATTTTACTAGTGATTTTACAGTTGACAATACAGGCTTGTCCGAGCAGTCGCAAAACCAATTTACAAACAGTTCTTCTGTGAGAAACCAGATAATGTTTCATTGGTATTTATAATGGAATTATCATAGCAACATATGTGGTCCATCACAAAAGTACTGATTGTTAACTGGTTTTGCAGTTGCTTGGACAAATCTAATATTAAAGTTGCAGAAAGTTTACTATACAACAATTAATTGCAATTCCGTGTTTACGGTAAATTTACTTAGCGTCAGTAATTTTACTTACAAAAGTATATATAAAACCGTACACATCGGAAACCTCATTTCATATGAGAAGTAAATTTATTAGCTCAAAGTAAAATTACAAACCACATGGTATTTTCCCTTCGGTACACGGAGGTTAAAAATGCCCGCGATCCACACGGTAAAATTACCTTTTCAGTTTTATCAGTGTAGTTACCAAAGATATTGTGAAGGGACGCCTACAGACTCACCCTGTATACCAAGAGCCTATGGACTCACCCAGTATAGTAAACCGAGGACGAACACGGGAGACGCCGAAGCGACAGCCGTAACTGCTGATCAAGCTGTTTGGTGCGGGGACCGGGGGGGAACCGCCAACGGTCACCGCATCGGACGCGAACATTATTACATTACGATTACGACCATCAATTAAGACGTAGGTACCAAGTCACGTATTATAGATACACTGTCGATATACGAATAAAACCATTTAAGGATGTAGTTGTTATCTGTGCTACGCCACCCCACATACCATCCCCGCCCGTACAATTATCTGAGGTCTCGCAGGAACATCACAATTGGTGGAGGCACGCCGCGTATTCCGAGTAAAAAGGTCTATGGTGAAGACAAGGAGTCAAGTAAGAGAAGCAGAAGAACCGAAGAATACAGCGAAAAACATGAGCGACACAAGTGATACGGAAGACGAAAAAATCCCGATGGTGAGGCCAACGAAATTTGCGGGCGGAGCAAAAGAAAATGTAGAGCAGTTTTTGAAGATTTATTCAAGAGCGGCAAAGGCAAATAAATGGACAGAAAATACAAAGGCACTCCAATTACCATGCTATCTGGAGGGAGCAGCCCTGAATTGGTACGATACAAATGAAGACAATCAAGGTATGGACGACTACGTCCAGGTGTCCCAAAAGCTGAAGGACGCGTTTAAGAATCCAATCATCAATTCCCAACTGCAGTACGAACTTTCAACGAGGACCTCCAATGGCAACTCCAGCAAAAAGGTAGGTCTCAACCTATAAATAATCTAAATAGACGGAGGAACAATTTACCGAGTAGGACACCTGACGGTCGCGTAATTTGCTATCATTGTCGTAAACCAGGACATTATGCTCGGGACTGTTGGTCAAAAAACGGTCCACAGTAAAAACGTTGCAGAAAAATAGGGTTAGGCAGAGAAAGCATTGTTATTTTTGTAAAAGTAGTACTCATAAGAAAATAAATTGTAGAGTTAGAAAAAGAATACTGAAAAATTTGGGACCAAATAGTTGTGCAACAGTTACGTCGATAGAATTAGTCAAAATAAAAGGAAAAGTGAACGATAGAGAAGTAAATTTTTTGATAGATACAGGAGCAGGTATTAGTTTAATTCATTCTAAGTTCATAACAAATAAAAATTCGATTGTTCCATCAAATTATATGCAAATAAAATCTGCTTCTGGTCATTGCTTATGGATTTTAGGTAAAGTTAATGTTAATTTCACTGTAGATTCTTTAGAATTTTCGCATACGTTTTTAGTTATAAAAAATTTTGAACTCGAAGCAATTCTTGGAAATGATTTCAACAGTCGTTATGGCGTCAATATTAATTTCTTAACACGTAGTCTTCAGCTACTTGTTAACGGTGAAACTGCAATTCTGCATTTTGACACAAAGGAAAATACGTGTGTGGAAAGTGTTGCAGACACAACAATTTCAAGTCGTGTCACACCACGAGAACGTATCATGCTACAACCTATGACGACTCAAAAAATAGAAGTACAGTATTCTGCGAAATTGCCAGCGCACTGTTATTTTGAACCCAATACGAATTTATTTAAATGCAATGCCATTAAGATCAACGAACGTTTTTACTTGACACCAATTCCCTATATTTATGTAACGAATATGAGCGATAGAACAATTATAGTAGAGATTTTTGCCAAATTAGGAACCATGATAGAGATTTGGGATAAACCATACTTACAGTTAGATAAAATAGGCCTTTCTGCCCACCTTTCGGTTGGCAACGATCAGGATAACTGTGTATCAAAATCATTATCAATAAAAGAGTTCGAGTCGGATCTAAATGTAAATCCTAGGTTAGATAGAGAGCAGCAAAATCAATTGCAAACTTTATTACGAAATTATAAAGACATTTTTGCGCGTAGTAATTATGAGTTAGGTAGAACAAACGTTTGTGAACAAACAATAGAAACGGGAGACGCAAAACCAGTTCACCAACCACCATACAGGGTGGCGCATAAAGAAAGACAAATAGTTCGGGACCAAGTACGTGAAATGTTGGATGCAGGTATAATTAGACACTCTTATAGCCCATTCTGTAGTCCGGTAGTATTAGTAAAAAAGAAGACAGGCGAGTGGAGATTTTGTGTGGATTATAGAAAATTAAATAAAATTATTAAATTAGATGCATATCCGTTACCAGTAATTGACGACATTTTGTTTTATTTAGAAGGGGCGCATTTCTTTTCAACCCTAGATTTATTTTCAGGATATTGGCAAATTAATATTGCTGAAAAACATAGACATAAGACGGCTTTTGTGACATCAGACGGACTATTTGAATTTAATGTCTTACCATTTGGCTTGGCCTCAAGTCCGGCTTGTTTTCAGAGGTGTATGGACGAAGTCCTAGCGGGATTAAAGTGGATATCGTGCTTAGTTTATTTGGACGACGTAGTAGTTAAAGCTGATAATTTTGAGACACATTGTAAAAATTTAGAGGAAGTTTTTAATAGATTAAGGCAGGCAAGTTTAAAATTAAAACCATCAAAGTGTACGTTTGGATACCAAGAAATAAAAATATTAGGTTATGTGGCTTCGTGTAAGGGACTGTCACCAGACCCTGACAAGATAGTAGCAGTATCAAACTTCCCTACACCAAAAAGCGTAAAAGATATACAATCATTTTTAGGACTAGCTAATTACTACAGAAAATTCATTAAAGATTTTGCCAACATCGCGCGACCATTGACTCAATTGACTCGAAAAAATATTAAATTTTGTTGGAACGAAACAGAGCAAGAAGCTTTTGACAACCTAAAAGAACGCTTAATTAATTATCCCGTGTTACGTCATTTTAAACTGGACTTACCTACAGAATTGCATACTGATGCGAGTGGATATGGTTTGGGGGCTGTTTTATTGCAGACCGATGGTACGGAAACGTATCCGATCGCATACGCCTCTAAACGATTATCTGACGCGGAAATGAAATACAATACAACAGAAAAAGAATGTCTTTCACTGGTTTGGGCAATGGCCCATTATAGAAATTACCTTTGGGGTAGAAAATTTCGGGTAGTGACTGACCACCACGCGCTGTGCTGGCTCCATAAACAACAAAATATGACATCAAGGTTAGGGCGTTGGGTTATTAAGTTACAGGATTTTGACTATGACATTGTGCATAAGAGTGGTAAACATCATACTGACGCGGATAGTTTATCACGTAATCCTATTCTGGATCCGAGTGACTCAGATACTCATGAAATTTCTGTGTTAAGTATGATTCCGATGGACATTGCGGATTTACAGAGACAAGATCCCAACCTGTTAGAATTATTAGAAGCCATACAAACTCCTGATTCCGCTGATAATAGAACTTGCAAAAAATCACGTAGCTATTTAATTGAGAATAACATTTTATACAAAAAGAATTTTACACCGTCCGGACAAAATAAACTATTGGTAATACCAGAAAATTTGAAATCAGAAATCTTATTTGGAGCTCACGATGACCCATTAAGCGGAGGTCACTTAGGTCTTGCAAAAACGATGGGAAAAATTAAAGTTAGGTATTTCTGGGAAAATATGAATAACGAAATTGAAACTTATGTAAAGACATGTCTTTCTTGTCAGCAAAGAAAACATCCGCATCAAGGCCCTTCAGGTCTAATGCAGCCGTTAAAAGTAGGAAAACCGTTCGACCGAATTGGTATAGATCTTCTAGGTCCTTTCCCAAAATCGGAAAGTGGAAATACATTCATTATAGCCGCTCTAGATTACGCGACAAAGTGGGCCGAAACAAAAGCGATTCCAACAGGCACCGCTAAGTGTGTGAGTGATTTTTTGGTAGAAAATATAATTTGTCGTCATGGATGTCCGATTGAACTCCTAAGCGATCGAGGTAAATGTTTTATGGCTAACTTGGTTACTGAACTTACTAGAAGTTTAGGTACGCGCTCAACATTCACTACCGCGTATCATCCACAGACCAACGGTTTAACAGAACATTTTAATGGTACATTAGCAACTATGCTTGCCATGTATACGAGAACTGATCAGAAAAATTGGGATTCCTATGTACCCTTAGTTACGTTCGCATACAATACATCTAAACAAGCCACTACTAAAGAGTCACCCTTCATGCTTATGTACGGTCGAGAAGCTAAGTTACCATTCGATGCTGCTTTAGGTATTGATGTGTGTAAGGATGAAACTGTAAGAGAATTTTTAGAAAGAATAGAAAATGTTAGGACTACCGCATTAGTAAGAATAAATAATGAACAAGTTATACAAAAGGGACGATACGATCAGGGCCGTAAGTCAGTGGATTATGAGGAAAACGAAGAAGTACTCATTTTTACACCGTTTCGTAAAGTAGGCAAATCAGAGAAATTATTAACGAGATGGCATGGGCCTTATAAAGTCAATAGAAAAATTAATGAGGTGAATTACGAAATAAAAATGAAAAAAGCCAACAAAAATGTTTTAGATACAGTGCACGTAAGTCGCATGAAGAAATACCACGCTCGCGCTTTGTAAGTAGGTTATAGAAACAAATCATGCTGAATAAGGTAAATTGAACGATAGGCACACATAAAGGAAAATATTTTGAATTAAGTATTTAATAATTGATAACCAAAACTTTTGTTTATTACCGAGAGTAAGTGACGTAGAGATTAGCAATGTAGATTGTTTTACAAAGTTAGCTTTGGGTGCATCCGTTTCAGACCTGGTAGCTTCCTGTATAATGTCCTGTTATCAAAATAATAAAACACTGGTCCAACAAGTGGCTCCCGAAAAATTTGTTATAGTTCAAGCAAGAGGTAATCTGACACTCGAATGTGCCAATTACCCTGGCCGAGTAATCGACACGCAAGAGTTTGGATTACACGGAGCGTTACAACTCCAAGTTCCCTGTTCCTGTTCTTTAAAGCAATTGTCAGTTACGTTGATTCATAAAGTGTTTCCATGTGATTTTGCAGGCAGCAAAGCATTTCAAATCTACCACATTCTACCAGCTTTATGGTCGAAATTACAAACACTGTATGTCCCGCCGATTAATCATTTAAACCAGCTGTCCTATAGGAACGCATCAGAATGCTTAACCCTAAAATGGAACGTCAGCGTTCCGCACTTTAATTTCATTCCTAAGTTTAATGAGCAACCTGATTCAAATGAGGAGCAATCATATTCGTTTATACATCATTACAGTCAACATTCAATCAAGCTTTTTCAGTGTATCAATATTCTTACGACAAGTTGTGTTTTAATTATATTATTTCGAAACCCAGCACTGATTGGACTAGGTGTCGTACATGCAGTAAGAGCAATCAGTGTGTCCGATTCGATCAATTGTTTCAGTAATGTCATCATTATAGGTTTGGCGAGTGTTTTTGTCTTTTGGTTAGTATACCAATGTATTAAGAAAAGTCGAGTAAAGAAAGAAATAGAAATAAAGTTAGAATCCGTGGAAGCTCAGTCTTCACAAGATGAGATACCGACCATAGAGGTCAAAGAGCGAAAGAGTAAAGTTACGCGTAACGCAGCAAAGAATTAAGATAGAAAGATAACTTAGAATTCCCTATTTTGTAGGAAAGAATTATTGCAGAAAAAAAAGAGAGAGTATAAGTGTTATAACTGAAGTATTAGTATTGTATAAATTCGTCTGCAGACATGTGTAAGTTTTGTGAATGATAAAGAAATTGTTAGAGGAGGAGCGCTCAAATAATTTTAGAAACCATGGTTTAATAGTTTAATTTTTTAATGTTGTATGCTTAAGGTTTAATGTCAAATGTTTTAGAATTTTACGAAAGTTTAGATTGCATTTTTTACTATAAGAATGACCTTTGTTTCCAGCACTAGATGCTGAGGGTCGCAAGTTTTTTTAATATAAGTACATACGTAAATACGTACCATAAGTATAAGTTGGATTAGGGATAGAAATGCAGTTTTGTTAATACTAGATGTAAGGTTAATGTGTAAAGAAAGGATACTGGTTTTGTTTTGAATTTGCAGGATGCACGAACGGATGCCGCTGAGGGACCTCTGGTGTTGCTGATCCTCTACATCGGGGTCCGATGTTTTTAACAAGGGGGAGTGTGAAGGGACGCCTACAGACTCACCCTGTATACCAAGAGCCTATGGACTCACCCAGTATAGTAAACCGAGGACGAACACGGGAGACGCCGAAGCGACAGCCGTAACTGCTGATCAAGCTGTTTGGTGCGGGGACCGGGGGGGAACCGCCAACGGTCACCGCATCGGACGCGAACATTATTACATTACGATTACGACTATCAATTAAGACGTAGGTACCAAGTCACGTATTATAGATACACTGTCGATATACGAATAAAACCATTTAAGGATGTAGTTGTTATCTGTGCTACGCCACCCCACATACCATCCCCGCCCGTACAATTATCTGAGGTCTCGCAGGAACATCACAATATCAAATCTCTTCGAAAAAGATGTGACAGTCGTCACTTTCGCGGATGACACGGCTCTAACGGCAGTGGGATCAACTATTGGAGAATCTACTAGGGAATCTTCAACAAGCTAGTAATAAATGGACCAAAAAATGGAAGACCAAACTCAACGAACTGAAATCTGTCCACATTAACTTTACAAACAAAAGAATCGACGCCACACCTCATGTCAAGATTAACGACGCCATAGTTCCATATGCGAACACTGCAAAGTATTTGGGTATGACTCTGGATACAAAACTACGGTGGAAAGAACACGTTAAGAAGAAAAGAGTAGAGCTTGGCCTCAAATACAGAGAACTGTACTGGCTTCTGGGAAGAAACTCTCAGTTGTCAGTGCAGAACAAAGTACAAGTTTACAACCAAGTACTAAAACCGATTTGGTTATACGTCAACCAACTTTGTGGTGTCACGCCAAAAAAAAGCAAATATACAAGGAAACCAGACTTTCGAAAATAAAGTACTAAGGAATATGGTTAACCCTCCTTGGTACATACGGAACAGTGACCTGCACCGTGATCTTGGTGTCCCATCAGTCATCCAAGAGATAAAAAGATTCGCCACTAAGCATAAATCTCGCCTAAGCCATCACGTCAACGTAGAGGCCCTGCAGCTACTGGACAACCAGAATCTAGTGAGAAGACCAAAAAGAACTAAACTCTTCGAACTAGTGAATCAGTGAAATGTGTAAAAAGCAGAGCACAGTGAGTGAAGTGTTAATGCTTCTTGTTTAGGAACAAGTACATATATTACCTGTTTGTCATCATCAAACACCACTGACAACTGGTCGTCTTCATTCTTGGGCACCTGTAGCGTGTTGCAGCTGCTTGTATGCAAGATGGTCCTTTCCTGGGATGGACTCAAGTTGATATCAGTGATGGACTCAGGTCTCCATGTCAACTCCGAAGCTATCCTCTTGATTTTTGGACGTTGTGGGCTGCCAACAGCTTTCTGGACATCAAGCAATGCTTCTGACAATCTCCTTTGGATGATGGGCTTGCTCAGGAAGCCAAGAGGTGTCAAGGACTGCCTCCGCGACCCACAAGTCGAAGGCGTCCTTGCTTGTATCTCCTGGTTAACCTCATTCTTCTGGAGCTTCTTCCTCCAGTAGTTCTGGAATGTTTTGCGAACGGTTTTGCTCTTGACACCATACAAGAAACCATTGATAGAAGGTGAGCATGTTAGTAGCGTGAATACTGTTAAAATGAAATGGGGATGTATGTTAGAAGACTTGGGGTTGGTTGGTTCTGCTAAGAGGGTGTTTGATGATGACTGCCACATGATCATGACGTAGTATGGAAGGTACAGTATGGTGAAAGAACCAAGGAGCTGGAGAACTGAGTATATGGCGCTTCTTCCTCTGAATTTTGGACCACCAGCTGCAGGAGCTGTCACTGTTGGTACGAAGAACGGGTTTCTTTGATGGGTGATGGTAACTTGCGCTGAGAGGGTTACTTCGTATATCGCTGAAGCTATCCGATGCCTATGGTACCTCGCAATCATCAGAATCTGAAGACAAAACAACAAATCAATAAGAATTCGATACCAACATAAATCTTACCTTCATATTGCAGCATATTATTAGAGTTGCTGGCAAAAGCAAGGTTACACCTGTATATACAGCTGAATACCATAGAGCACCTGTACCACTGGTGAAGTCAGGTACACAAGCACCTAAACCTGAGTTATATTTGTAGGGTGCTATTGTAAACAAGGGTGGCACACATAATGCCACGGAAACAGTCCAACCAGTGGCCAGACCAAGCAAGATCTGAAAATGATAAAACATCAATAGTTTAAACACCAATTTTGACCATCTTCTGGATTTGAAGCAATCTGGCTTTGAACCAATCTCGCTTTTACCTTTTTCGGACTGACTAGATGACTGTAATGGAGTGGTGATGCTATGGCGTAATATCTATCGCAGTTTAGGCCACATATCGTCCATAGGAGGAGGGGATGCAGTAATGTGAAGACAAACCCATGAAAAGCACAGGGTACACCTATGGACAGCCAGTTCTCCTTGTTGAGGCCAGGAGCTGAGAATGACAGGAAGATGATGCCCAGTAGTGTGTCGACAGCACCCAAATGAAGAAGAAGCAGATTATTAGCCGATGACACCTGGAAAATTGTGAAAAACATCAGAGGAGGAATATTATTGAAAATTCCTAAGACTACGTTGGAAGAATATTGGTCCCAAGACGGTACCCAGGAGTAATATCCTGTTTTTACATTTTGAAAAGACATTTACATTTACATTTATTTCGGAACATGTTTATGGCGATGTTCTAATTATTACAATTACTTTGAACGGCCGGCTTCCAGCCCCCCCCCCCCTTATGGGAAGTTACGTGTATAGAAAAATGCAAATTACTCGAGTACCCTAACAGATATCGCAATGAAACTAACACTGTTCGATCGAGCATTCTTTGGTCAATCTAAAAGTGGAAAAGTCCGATCCGAAATATGTAAATTAGTATCCGTAATTAATTAATAACTGATTAGGTGACCCGAAATATTAGAAAAAATCGGGATATTCAATAGGCTGTATCTCGTTGACCCTTTGTTCAATCTTAATAAAACCAACACCATTCGATTCCCCTCTCCTTAAACTATAGGAATGTCAAAAAGTCCGATCGCAAAAAGTTTTCTCAAAGAAAATAACAATAAAAATTAAGTTTTTGTTTGAATTGATTAATTTTTAGGTTATGTTTTTGAGGGCGTTGTTAGTTTAAATTTTCACCGTCCGCCGATAGATGTCGCCACACCTGTGCACAAATCCTTGGCACAAACCTAACCTATGTTTCATTTTAGCTGCTATGTTATGACCAGTGGCCGGACAAAAATGTATATTTTCCACCGTCGTGCATGGGACACGTGCTGGTGGGCACGCGAGCGGCTAGCCGGTCTAGCTTCGGTTCATGGTGTACATACCACTACACCTGCTTTGGCGTTGATCGAGTACAGTCGCTTGCCTTGTTTAAATTTCCGCTTCGTCGATAGATAATTTGAGCAGTTTCTTTCAATTGTGTTGTTTCTTGAAATTTTGTGTGAATATCTGTTTTTATTTTCCATTTCGAATTTGTTCTTCTGTTTTATACTTAGAGTTGAATTATTTCTTTATTTTATAGTTGTACTTAGTTTGAAAATCCTGCAATGAATCGTTTGCTAGCTGAGTTTGGCAATACTTTCACGTTCGTTAAGAAAGGGGAAGTGGTTTGCACTTTCTGCTCACGGAATTTAATTATTCGTAAACAAATAGTAAACAATGTCTTCGGGCTCACGTAAAAACAAAAAAAAAACACATGGAAAATGTATCAGGAACGTCAACTAAATACTTTTTTGATGATTTATGTGAAAAATTTATTTCTGTTAATATACCTTACACAAAAATTAATCATCCCGTTTTTAAAAAATTTATCAAGAAGTATACTGGACGAGACTTACCCGATTAATCCACAATTAGAAAATATTACGTACAAGGGCAATATGACAAAACAATTTCTAAAATAAAGTCAAAACTATCCGATAAATATATTTGGGTTTCTGCAGATGAAACTACGGATATGAAGGGTAGATGTGTGGTCAACGTCGTTGTCGGATTGTTGGACCCGCAAGACTCATATAAACCCTATTTAATATCTACTCAGTTTCGCTGCACCGTCAAAGCTGAAGAGATATGTACAATAGTAAATGACGCCATAAAAAAGTAGGAATCACAGACGCTACCAAAGTATTACTGTTTGTTTCTGACGCTGCTGCGATTATGTTAAAAGTTGGAAAATTACTTAAACAAAATTTTTCAAATATTCTTCATTTGACATGTTTTGCACACGCTATTCATAGAATTTGTGAATTTATTCGGGAAGAATTTCCAGACGTGAATACGCTAACAAGCATATGCAAAAAAAAATTATTGAAAGCTCCTTCCAGATTGTCTCTTTACAAGGAAAAGTGCCCTAATCTACCTTTGCCACCACAACCAGTTATTACGAGATGGGGTACATGGTTAGAAGCGGCAATTTTTTATGTAAGAAACTTTGATATCATCAAACCATTCGTCTTAAATTTACCTGATGAAGCAGTTAGTATTAAAGACTGCAAAAAAGTACTATCATTACAAGATTTGCATGAACAATTAAAATTTATTGATACAAATTTTGCGCAAGTATTGCCAACCATAAAGTTTCTAGAACAACAAAATGTTGAACTTGCAAGCAGTTTTCAAAGGATTGAATCTCTGTACGAAAAGTTACGAAGCATTGAAGCACCAATCAGTAAAAAATTTAAAAGAAATTGATGCGGTAGTACATAGAAATCCGGGTTTTATTATTTTAAAACAAATCTCTACGAATTCATTTACGGATGAAGGAATTTCTCAAAAATATTCCATTTTGGTGTTGGTTTATTCTTTTGCGCCTGTGATGACTAGCTGCGATGTAGAAAGATCATTTTCAAGGTTTAAAGATATTTTAACATCTAAGCGAAATAATTTTACTGAAGATAATTTAGAAAAATATGCAGTAATACAATCGTTCAATGCATATCCAAGAAATGAGTAAAATATTTCAGTGGGCACGTGTTGCATATAGTTACGACAAACATTTAATATTAAATTCACTCGGTTTACTACCGACCGCCAGCCGCTTCGCGCCCTTGGATATCAATCCAATCGACCGCATAAGTCGTCATTGACTCATGCGTGCCCGCTACGCACACTCATAGCTGGGCGACTTCTAGCACTGCTAGACATACATTTTTGTCCGGTCGCTGGTTATGAGTTATGACTTATGTTCCACACGAACATTGGTATTTGTAAATAAACAAACCCTAAAAAAACTAAGTACGATGTTTGAAACGGGCGATTTGGATTTCCATGACGTAAGCAACAAGTTTCAAAAACAAATCCGATAAAATTTAACAATTAAATCTCACAGTGTAATACAAAATTAAAAATAGGTACCTAGTGTTGTGCAAAACGAACGAGATACATTCGGAATATTTTATTATTAAATGTGGATACTTCATTGAATTTGAAAATCAATATATGGAGGAAATAAGCTCGTATTTTGTATATTTTCGACACGTTTTGTCGAACAATACACCACGATAACAAACCATACAAACTTTCAAACCAGGTAATTAAACACAATTTTCAACGTTTCATATCAGCAGATAGTTGTAACAAATATATCCTGTATTTCGTGATTTATATTTTTTTGTTTGCAATACCACAAAAGTTTAATTTTATTTATTTACAATTCATGACATCAGTTCTTTTTTTATGAGTCTATAAACGTGTCGCATGCAAAACGTGCTGGCGAAAACATGACATAACCTAAATAAACTTGATCAGACGGCCAATATCCTTGGTATTACATGCGGAACATAAAACGGCGGCGTAAGTGTGCTCTTTTATTGCAGTGTGTACAATAAAATAGCAACCCTTATTCAAGCAATAAGGGTTGAATGGCCACACCGAATGTGATGTTTGTATTTGCACTGACATTCAATATAGATACACAAAAGAACAAAGGATCATCAGATCTAACCTAAAATTGGAAATATCTCCGCAAAAAAAAATACAGATAATACCCCAAACGGAAATTGCTAAAAAAAAATCATTAAATTCTTAGTTGTTCATTTTTTTTTTTTCAAAATTGTAATAACGTTAATCAATTCTCAAGATCTTCTTTATAATTTGCCGAAGAAATCATAAAAATCGGTCAAGTAGTTCAAAAGATATCAAATGTAATGATGGTTTAGTTACCTGTCTTGTGATTAGTATGACAACTAGTATGTACACGTTTAATATGAGGCCCAAGACAGTTATTAGTATTAAAGCTAATGTCAGGGCAGTTGATGTCATGTCACCGCCTCCTATGTTACATCTCCAAGTCTTATGATCATCTTGAATGCCCCCTTTGAGGTTATGTTATCTGAAACAAAAATGAAATATTATAGAAAGAACTTTCGGTGAAACTTATATTACACAGTGATTATTTTTTGACGTTTCTTAAAACCAATGAAATGCTTCTTTATTTGTCACAAGGGTAAGTTTCAACCAATTATGTCATTATTGTAGTGGGAATAAATCTCTTGTGATTATTCTCGGGAATAATCACTGTAGCTTTTATTTGCCTAGCAACTGTCAGATACTTGTCAAAATAATTACTTAATTGTGTCAACGCGAAATGGGTGAAAGTCATCGGTTTAGTACCTTTTCTAATGCAGAAATTACAAAAAAGATTTTAGAAACTACTTCGAAAAATACTCTAATAAGTAATCAGTCTATATGGAGACAATTTAAGACCTTCACCAAAGAAAGAAATTATATTCTGGATCAATCTACTACAACAGCTACTCTGGCATTAATTTTAAAAGATTGGGCTTATAACATGAAAAGAAAAGACGGAAATGATTATAAAGAAGCAGCAATAAAGACAATGTGGAATAAAACGGCAAAATTAGTTCAAGAACTTTACTTTAATAAGTATAACAGGTCCTTTGATCCTTTCCGTGATATAGAATTCAGAAATGCTCGGAATGCAAGAGATGCAAAAAGAAAAATTTTACAAAAACATCCGGAAAAGCACAAACAAAGTTTTGTGGCACTTTCTAATACAGAATTGTTGCAAATTTTTAACTATTGGGACGAAGATACACCTTGTGGATTGCAAAGAAAGTTCTTTCACGTTGCATCGTATGAACTAGCTTGGAGGGGAGGAGAAGCTACGAAATGTTTAGTTCATTATTTTAAAAAAGAAACCGACATAAAAAGATTAAATACTGGCCGCATTGAATACAATCCCATCTTTACAAAAACTGCACAGGGTGGAGCACAAAGGTGCGCTAATAGTAAATGGTTGACTCCAAACATAAATAACCCAGATATTTGCCCTGTTCGTCTTTTTGAAAAACTAATGAGTAAACGTGAAGAAAATATTAAAACCGAACGCTTGTTTCTTACTCCAAATCCGGCTTGGCAAACTCATGGTTTTTGGTATAAAAACGTTCCTGTGGGAATAAATTCCATTTCAAAATGGATGAAAGAATCCGCAGAAAAAGTAGGTCTAGACACAGTTACGAAAAAAAGAACTAACCATTCTGCCAGATCAAATGCAGTAAGTAACTTTTCAAAAGCTGGTGTAGGAGAACAAGAACTAATCAAGGTCACTGGTCATAATTCTGCAAGTTCGATTAAACCATAGAAAATACGCAGGAGGAAACACTTAATATAACAAGCAATTCCAAATCCTCAATAAATAATGAGTCTCGAAATATTTTTAATAATTGCGTTTTTCATTGTACTAATTTAAATTGTTAATTCTTTTAATATATTCACAATGTGTCAACGATATTTTCATATATTGTAAGTAATAATTAATTAAATTAAATTTTTCAATAATTTTATGATAGTTTTATGATAGTTTAGATCTTTTTTATTGTAAAAATTTGTGAATCTAAAAATAATCTAGTCAAATATAACTCGAGAGTTCCATAAATTAGAAAATAATTTGACAGATTTTGTTCAAACTTGTTGCCATTTGGCAATAGCCACTCGAACTCGAGCCCTGTGGGCTCTCGTGACTATTGCCTGGCAACAAGTTTTCAAACAATCTGTCAAATTATTTTCAATTTATTCTCACTCTCTTGTTATATTATTACTGAAAATATACTTTTCACCTCCAAAATCTCGATTGTTTTAACAAAAAAACTGTTTTTGGGTACTTGCATGTGTATAAGAATGCAGAACTGCGTCATTTTCCATACGATTTCCAAAACAAAAAAGTTCCAATAAAAAGTTGAAAAGTTATGGACGTTCAAAATCAGAAGTTTCCGATTACTTTCAGATTTTCTGAACTTTAACGACAGTTTGATGGCCTGTTTCAATCCATAATATTTTATTTCTATTATTTTATTGAAAGCCCATTTAAATATGCGTTTAACACGAGTTTGTTTATTAGAATCGGTTAAAATTTGACTGAGTTATCGATGTTTAATCACCGCCTTGACATTCACACTAGGCAGGAATATACCTACGGCCCGACCGTAGTAACCCTACTCGTGGTTCACATTAACTAGACATTATTTTGTTTGTTTATTACCCTGTTTTATTGTATTTTAGTCTATCTAATATGTTATTAAGTACTATTCGACTTGTACCCAAATATCGTAAAATCATTTATCGACAATCTTAACCTATTACAATTGCGTATACTATTAGGACGATGTAGGTCTTTAGTATCACCAAATTTCATATAAAATAACAATCAAACTGATCCATAAGCAGTAAGAAATCAGCATTAGTGCAAGCTTCAGTGCAAATATAAAAAAAGTAAAATGTGTGACAATCGCCATAAGTTTTGTTACGTCTGCGGATTGTTTGTAGACAAACAGCATCGGCTACAATTAGTAAAAAATAAATCAGTGGTTGAGGCATACAACAAATTTTTTGACCGCAAGTCGCTGGTATGAACCAGAATACGTGTGTGTAGTTTGTTCGTCAAAATTGAAGTTATGGAAATCAAAAAATGTTGATAACTCAAGAACTGGAATGGCCTTTTCTACTCCGATGATATGGCATCATCAAACAATTCCTAGATCGAGTGAAGCTAAAATTAAAGAAGGTAGGTTACCTTACATTTCAAATCGTTGATAGTAAGAATTTAGGTATTTCAACTGATCTATTTTCAGGAATATTTGTTGGGCCACAAATTCGGAAAATTATGCAGGACAACGATTTTGCAACTAAACTGAATGATGTGGAAAGACGAGCCTGGAATAGTTTTATTTCATTGTGTGATAACTTTCTTGGAAATGATAAAAGTGCCGACTACGCAAATGTTGTACAAGAGTTTTTGAGTGCCTACGGTGAAATGGGCTGCAATATGTCTATCAAAATTCACTTTTTGCATTCTCATTTGAATTTCTTTCCGGACAGTCTTGGCTAACTCAGTGACGAACAAGGTGAACGATTTCATCAGGAAAGAGAAGCTATTGAAAAACGTTTTGAAGGAAAAAAACACCATCAACATGATCGCAGACTACTGCTGGTCACTTAAACGCGAAACAGATGATGCTTTGTATAACGACGGAGATCGAGTAACCATTTTTAATTTTGTTGTATTTCTTGTTTTTTTTTTCTATTTTTCATAAATCACGATAGTAATTCAGTACGGTTTCAATAAACGAGTGAAAATTTTCTGTTGGTGCAATTTATTTCGAACCCAAATATACCTGGAAATGTAATGAACGTAAATTCTCATGTACTTAGTAACATATTGTGATAGTCTGGTAGGTAACAACAAAAAGGAAAAGAAAAAAAAACAGTGTCATAATTTTAGAATAACATTGTAAATATAAGTGCTAGTAATGGCTAATTAATGTGTATAAAGATTACGGATTTATTACAGTCTGCCTATATATTTCTTCTCCGTAATGTGATGTGTCTAGCCGGTCAATAAAATTTGATAATTCTGTTAAATTTCAACCGATTCTAATAAACAAACGCGTATTAGACGCAAATTTAAATGGGCTTTCAATAAAAAAATAGCAAAAAATATTACGGATTCAAACAGGTCATCAAATTGTTGTTAAAGTCGAAAAAATCTGAAAATAATTGGAAACTTCTGAACTTGAACGTCCATAACTTTGCGATTTGTTATTGGATCTGACCGAGCAGTACATCTTTATAATGGTCTGTGCTTCCTCTTTCATTTACATTTTTTTATTTTTGAAATGGAATAGAAAATGGCGGAGTTATGAATTTTTATACACGTGGAAGTACCTAAAAACGGTTTTTAGGTAGATAAAACGTAGATGAAAAAATAATATGCACTAGGTGTTATACACAAACACCTATGATGTGCTGTTAATTAATAATAATAAAAAATCAAACTAGGGAAACAATAACAGTTCAAAGTTGATTCAACTGACAGTTTGGGTATCTTTTATTATACTATAAGATTAGATTCGTAATTATACAAAAATGTGTATCGATAACCATTTTATCTTAATATAATGGATACAATTGATAACATATTTATTTTCAGTTAGTTGCAAAATGGCTAGCGACAATTTTTAACATGGCTACTCAAATCCTAAACTTGGTTAACCTAAGAAATGTAGGCGACAACGTAGAAAGAAAGACGAAGAGGCAACTGTTTATGGTAGAAGATTTTTTGGCCAACATTTCGATCAGAACGCAACAATTAGTTGACAGTTGTAAGTTGAACAATGAAAACTACCAATTTCCGGTAATAACTGAATTCGACGTACCAAACTTTAGTGTTTACCAGAATGCTTTGTTTAACATAGAAATCATACAGCGACATATGGAATATTTGGTTGAAGTGAGTACTAAATTACGTCAAGAAAAAGATGGTATTCAAGAAGACTTGGATGTAGCTGTCGCAGGTAAATGTAAAGTTGAGGAATATTATAAGAATGTCATGATCGAAAATGTTAATATTACGAAGAAGTTGAAAAAGTTGCAAAGGTGTAACAAGGAATTAGAGCAGAGAATTGAGGAGGACTCCAAAAAACATACAGAAGTTAAGTTGCAACACACAAATTTAGAATTAAGGAATCAAGAGCTTCAGGAAGAGAATCAGGAATTGCTGGACAAGGTTGAAACCGATTTGGAGGAACAAAACAAAGTTGCCACGAAGAACAACTTCCTTCATAATCTAGTACAGAAGCTAAAATCAACCATCAAGAAGAAAACAGAAGAACTAAAGAACAAAACTGAAGAAAACAAGGAAATTAAAGGCACTTTAAACTACCTAGAAAGCAACACATGTCATTGCAGAATACCTATAGATATAGACGGAATTATAGAAGAAAATCGAAGGTTATGGGATGCTTATAATCACCTACAAATGGAATACGTTAGTTGTGAATACGAAAAAGACGAATTCAAGAAGAAAATCGACGAAGAAAACGAAAAAATCAAAGTATCAAAGGAAGAAATCAAATCAAACTTAAAGAATTCAATTCTAAGTAAGTCAAAAGAAAAATTATTAAGACTAAACGACACCAAAGACAGAAGATCTTCAACCTTATTATCACCAAATCTAAGGAAATCAATCTTGACGAAATCAAAAGAAAAACTAGTAAAACAAACGGAAGATTTGGAATCCCTCAAGGACAAAATCACCCAATTAGTAACATATATCAACGACAATGATACTCAATCAAAAAAGACCCAACTCGACTATTCTAACCTACAAGAAAAGTTGCTAAACACCCAGGAGATGCTCCTGGAGTACAAAACTTCATTTCAACAGATGGAAGACCTTTTGGACAACAAACATGAAGAATACGAGCAAAAACTGTCAGTTCTAACCAAAGCTTTAGAAGATGAAAGCGAAGAGAACCACATCCTCAAAGATCTGCTGTCAAACTCTTTGATCAAAGCTCTTGTGGACGTCCATGTAAAGATGGAGGATTACGAAGAACTTATCTGTCAAAATTTTGATGCCACGGATGACGTATGCTTGGATTTTTTGCAGAAAATCGAAGACTTACGTGAGATTTGTGAAGACGAAATTATCAAAATCGTAGAAGCTGTTGATGAAGAACTTCAGGGGTACAGAAGAGTCATTGAACAAATGGAAAAGGTTGATGTAGAGGAGTTTCTAGTAGTAGTCAAGGAAACTATTTATTAATTATTGTAGTATTTGTATTATCTGTATTTTCGATTATTTAGAAATAAAGGCATTTTTAAGAAGGTATTATGTGTTAGATCTTTTAATTCGTCATGCACTTTTTTGTCCAATTCTTTTTTAGAAACCTGTAACTTTTAAATTCAAAACTATTCAAAATCAAGACAGATTTCTTGTCCTTTCCTTTCTACGTCAGCGTGCCACAGCACGAGACCTCCTAAACGACCTAAGACGAGCACATGGATCAGAAAGTTCTGATCAAACTGTTAGAAACAGATTAAAAGAAGCGAATTTGAAACCAAGAAGACCTGTCCGCGCACCACGCCTTACGCAGCATCACAAAGTAGGTTTCCTCTGGATCACAGAGATTGGCAACTTCGTCACTGGACGCCTGTACTGTTTACAGACGAGTCCAGATTTCGTTTAACTCGTTGCGACGGTCGAGTACGTATATACAGACGTGGTGAACGCTACGCAGCCGCTATTATACAGGAAGTGGATAGATTTGGTCGTGGATCTGTGATGGTTTGGGCTGGAATCAGTATAGATAACAGAACTGATCTTGTTGTGGTTCCTGGTAGACTAAATGCCATGAATTACATCGAAAGCATCTTGGAGAACCATGTGGTGCCTGCTGCATATGGCGTCGGTCAAAATTTCATCCTAATGCAGAAACTTTTTACAAGAGGCGGTATTAATTTACATTTTTAAGTATAACAGATACTTACGTATAAAGCAAGATAATGACTACTCAACTCTCAAAAGTATTAAAGCTGGAGTACCACAAGGTAGTACTTGGCCCAATTCTTTACCTTCTTTACACACATGATCTTCCGCAACCAGATGGTGTTACCGTTGCCACTTTTGCTGATGACTGCTATCATGGCGGTAGATACAAATGTTGAAGGAGCAACGCTAAAACTGCAGAATGCTGTCAACAATATTAGTGATTGGATGTAACGATGGCTAATTGCATTGAACGAAACCAAATCCGTTCACATAAATTTTACCAATAAGCGAATACAACACGTTCCAGTGAAAATAAATAACACCACCGTACCCTACTCGAGCACCGCAAAATACCTCGGTATGACGCTGGACACCAAGCTTCGCTGGAAAGCACACGTTAAAAAGAAACGAGAAGAATTGGGCATAAGATACAAGAAAATCTACTGGCTTATTGGTAGGAAGTCGGCTTTGTCGACATATAATAAACTCCTACTTTACAAGCAGATACTTAAACCTGTGTGGACCTATGGTATCCAACTGTGGGCCTGCACTAAGCCAAGCAATATCGCCATCATCCAACGCTTCCAAAATAAGGTGCTAAGAAACATGCACCTTGGTATATAAGAAACAGAAATCTCCACAGGGATCTTGAGATGGAATTAGTAGCCAACGAAATTGGAAAGTTTGCAGAGAATCATCAGAACAGACTTCTCCAGAATGTTGAGGCAATCCAGCTTCTTGACAATTGTGACAGTGTGCGAACACTCAAAAGAACTAAACCTTTTGAGTTGGTGAAGTGATGTTAAAAAAGCAGAGCAATAATATAGCTAGATAGTCATCAGACTAGGTAATTAATATAGCTAGATAGTCATCAGACTAGGTGTTATACACAAGTACCTATGAGGTGCTGTTAATTGTTTTTGTAATTTTGTTTAGTTAAATATAAGTAATTTTTTAAGCAGAGTACTATCTAGTACGTATGTATATCATACTGTTATCATAATATATTAATAACAATTCTTGTTTAACCATCTCTTGATAACATTTGACATTCATTTGGCATATTTGTGTTACTGAGCTATTCCGTAGTATATTTTATAATAGTTTATACAAAAGTTTGTTTGATTAAAATGAATTTAAAATTGATGTCAAAACCAATGATTATATTTATTTTTTTACAAGTAGCTTCTCTACAATGTGCAGGTAAGTCAGTAGATGTATTTTTGTTAAAAGAATTTTGTTAAAAGCTCTTTTGGACAGCTGTGTAACAAATCAGTAGAAAATAATGGTACCAATCCCGAATAGGTACTATCGATATCACGGCATACCAACCTGATAGCAATTAAATTTAATTTGAAAACTCAAATTTCACCTCAACAACATGAAGTTACATTATATACAAACGCTAAATAATGGTATATGTAGTACATAGTTGTTATAACTGTTATAGCTGTTATAACTTCAAGCCCAGAACAATTATTCCGCTCACAGTTTTTGAGATAAAACTTTAATAAAACACCGTTTCTGTAAACATACGTCTCTATAAACACAATCGCTTTTACTCGAGTTTGTAGGCTACGTGGGATCATAGAGCAAGGCAACGACCTGTCAAGAAGGTGCGGACATAACCTATAAAAATGTTTCGTGCGTATTAGCCAGTGATTGTAGTGTATTTATAACGGATTTTGTGCAATTTTATAGTGATATAATGGCTGAAGGTATGTTCAGGAATAACTTGATACAGTTTTAAGTAAAATTTTAAACGTTTTTGTTGCCGTATAAACAAACAAAAACTTCCATACTTTCTATTTTAAGGCAGGTAAAAGTTTGCGTAGTGTGCGCAAGATCCAAGTCGAGTGCCTTTAAACTTATTATCTATACAATTCTTAGCATATCTCAGGTACTTACATAGATAAACGTAATACGTTTTTTAAGTGCTTACGATTATATTTCGTTGTACACGTTGTCAATTATCATCAAAGCGTGTTGTGACATGTATTAAATTTATTTAACACAAATATTAGGGGTTCAATTTGTGTTAAATTATACTAAAAATGATATGACTGAAAAGTTATCGGACACTCTGAATATGATAACCCCGAACTTCGAACAGAATTTAAAAAGGGTGAGTTTGAATTTTTGTCGTGTTTTATTCATTTATAATCCGTTGATATTTAGTTTGTTATTTGTTTGATCCGTTTGCGATTAAAATTTTAATTAATACTGTCGAATTAGCTGGCTGTAATTTATAATCGTATTTATTTTGCAGGGTTTTATAAATTCTGGTGTTAGGATTCAGAACAGGGTTGGAGATGTTTCCCATAAACTGGAGGACGTCCTGGTCACAATTGATAATTCAACAGTGTAAGTTTATTTTTTTTATAATTATATTATTATATTATCTGTAAAAAAATATTTTTTTTTACAAAATTGTGGTGGTGTAATTTAGGGACACCCTGTGGAGTTATCACGGAATTTAGTTATGTTCTCAAAAGTACTCTATTTATAAGCTACATTTATTCTGAATAAGAAGCTTTTAGATTCATCTAAATATCTGAACTTTTGTAGTAGATACAAAGTTGTACGTAAAATTTAAAATGCTGTTAAACCGCTAGTATTAGATTATTCTTTTTTATATCAGCAATAAATTAATACAGAGATAATAAAATTTATTGAAAACTAGAGATAAAAAAATTTGATCTGGCCAGGCACTTGAGTTTATCATAGTGTCAATAGAATAAAAATATGTGTCACATCCTGTAATTAATGGTAATTTACCGATTTTTAATTACCGTAATTTACGGCGTAAATTACCGATGGTAATTTACCGTCAATTTAAATTACCGTTGGTAATTTACCGACAATTTTAATTACCATTGGTAATTTACCGGAATTTATAAATTAATTTCAAAGACCTTCCATCAGTTGACGCATGAATGCGCCCCAGCCCTCCTAAGCAGTCGACCAGTGCACTGTTGTTTGCGTTTGCCTGGGAAGTACCTAACAATCCGCATGGTGCATGGTCGGACTCGTGCGTGACAATGTTATTCAAGGTGTCATTTAGCCAATGGAAATGGGTCTATGGGTAAAGTTAACATCCAATGACAGTCCCATTGCCCGTAAACGTTATATTTTTACTATTCCAAATAATCAGACATTACTTGAGAAAATACAGAACTAATATTTTGTATTTAATGAATAGAGAAGTGGAAAGCCCCTTCGCCAATGGCAACCAATCCAACAAATCCGATAATGCAGCTCTGAAATCAGAAGCCATTTATTGTCAGAATTCACTTTTTAATAAATATGCCAGTGTTTAGAAAAATGACAAATGAGAAAAACCCTGTGTGAACCGGAGAGTTATTTTGTGAATGTGGACAGAATTTAAATTGTTTATTTTCTACTATTATTATTCTGTTTTTGTAGTAGTGCTATAATAGTATCATATTATACAAGTTTTATAAGACGTCAAATTGGCGCACGAGTTGTTTTGGGCACGACGAGCGTAGCGAGGAACGAGTGCACCAATACGTCTTATAAAACGAGTGTAATATAGTATTTTTTCTACTTTGCGTCATTAATTTTATATAAGTTTAGAAATTGTAGTTACTATATCGCGCTAAATTAGAATCTAGGGTATTTTGCGGGTACCACGTGGTAGCACTGTAGTAACTGTCAACTTCGTTAAGGATGATATCGATGAGATAAAATCATGACAAAATCTAATTGTGAATAATTTTACTCTACTTTAGCCTACAAGTTTGAATAAATATTCAGCGAGGTCGCAACGATGATCATAATGGAGCTTGGGGCAACACTTTTAACCCTACTGTGATAAATACATGAAACTTAACCTAAAAAGTTAACAATTTTAAAATAGTGGTTTCACAAGTATAATAATCAGAATAGAAAGTGTTTGGCGGTGACTGATTAGTTACTTCGAAGAACAAGAACTTACTAAAGAATTGTTATAACGCGTAACGTTTAATAGCGGTGTCTACCTAATTCCGCTACGTAGCCGTTGCGGCTTATATATTTACAAGCACTTATAATTGAAACCCAATTCTAATTTCGGCAAAGTAGTTTATTAGAATAAATTATACTTAGTAAAATTACATGTGATGGAGGTAATAGAAATACGTTGCACACAACCAGAACTAAGACGAAGTCGAAAGCAATGGACAAAAACGAATATGAATTGAACCGAGCATCCAAGCGTCCAAAATATTACCGAAAACTTATATGTTACATAAACTAAGAAATCCTCTACACTTTAAATGTACTATAGCTTCGTACATGTATGCTGATAAACCATTTATTGCGCATATACAATCTCGCAGCAGTAATTAAAATCGTTCGTATCTACGATGTAGGTTTGATCTTTGCATAATACCTTATTAAAGTAAATGTGGTCCTTGAATTATATCTGAAAAGGGGATTTGATGTTTAGTTGAAAAGAATGATAACGATCACTTACTAGAGTCGTAAAACATCACCGTAAACGTCATGCTGGCGTATTTTGATGAACACAGCAAAACTAAGAAAGTCCCAATCCTTTGGCCATACTATAGCAGGCTACACCCATGTTTAAATATGTATAGAATATTGATATTTAGCAGTTTATGTGGTTGCAAGCGATTGAGAAGATGCAGTGTGTGGTTATGTTGCGTTATGTATTGTACGTTTGACATATGGCATTTGATATCACTGTGTACCAATCAGACAAAAATGTTACTGTTTTCGGTATTACAATGTGTTAATTGTAACACCGAAAACAGTGTTACAATGTGTGCATTGTGAATGCAAAGTAGAAAAAATAGTATTCTATGTAGTCTTTGCATTGGTTTTAGTACTATCAAATCACGCAAAAGATCAGAGATAGCTTGTTATCCACAAAATGATAATTTAAGGTTTTACCAAACATTTTTATTAACATTAGTAGTAATCATAACTTTACCATTTTGAATTTTTAATTACCCGGTAATTTAAACAGGCGTAATTTACCATTTTGAATTTTTAATTACACGGTAATTTAAACCAGTGTAATTTACCATTTTGAATTTTTAATTACCCGGTAATTTATGCCATCGTAATTTACCATTTTTAGTTTTTAATTACGTGGTAATTTAATATTTGAAATTAATAATTTTAATTTTAACGGTAATTTACGAAAAAAATTAATTACCGTAATTTAACATCACTGGTTGTCCTGCTAACATTCCTTCCTGAGATATCGGCTTCCATCAAAATCTGATCGCAACCTTTATTACTTAAAAACTGAAGAAAACAAAAACGCCAATCTATAGAAGAGACTCTAAATGCAACCTGAAGAAAAACTGAAATTTTTGTAGTAAGTGGTTTAAGAGAAAATAAATCGGAAAGACAAGCGTTAATTTAAAACTGCAAAAATCGGGTACTATTAATTTTACCAAAAAATGTCAAAGACGTAAATTATACAAAATTGCCTCTACTTTAATTTATTAGATAGATATCGTCCCGATATCTTTAGTAGTTTCGTCCCGATACCTTTAGTAGTTTCTCCGGAATCGTCGCCACAAATTTTTTCCACAAATTTTACATTTTTCCCATTATCTCTCAGTCACAAACGTATAATTTCTATTATTTCTAGGGAATTACGAAATCTGACACTAACAAGAACGCCTCAGTTCAAGATTATCCTGATGGAAGCGGATCTAGAAGGATTTTGTATCGATGTGGAGTTGAATGTAGGCAATCTGTTGGTAGAAGGTGAATATGAGGTCACGAACAGGACTTTACAGAGCGTCCTTCCATTAACACATATCGGAAAAATCGTGTGAGTACCTTGTATAAGGACGAACATCCTTACTAGTGTTATTTGAGTGGTATTTCGCTTGCCACAAAGAATCCTTGGCCAATCAAATTGTGTGGAAGGACCTCGTTATGCATTTGTTTCGTTTCAGGTTTGTTCTGGATAACGTCATGTGTAAAGGAAAAGCGGGGATATATGTGACCGATGATTCGTTTGTTATTCATAATTATGATTTGCAATTCAGATTAAACGAAGTCATAACTAAGGTATAATAAGTTAATTACACAAAAATTGAATAAGTAATATTAATTTTGTATGTTTGTGTATAGGTTATGTACTATAATCAAACCGGAGTAGAAGTTTTTACAGAAACAGCAGCATTACATCAAGGTGAGTTTAAAAATCGTTCAAATTCAAAGTTCCACAAGTGTCACTTGTAATATACTGGCTCAGAACCATGTTTTTTGCGAAAAAGTGATAAAGCTATGCACTTTTCGAGGTAGACCATTCCATACAAAAATAAAGTACATTAAATTTCCTATAAGAGCACTCCTGAAATGCATTTTTGGTTGAACGGTTTGGCCGCTAGAGCGCGCTGAAAAAAAGGAAAATTTTCCTACTTTATGTAAAACCCAGTTTTTAAGTTAGTTAAAAAGGCTGACTGTGCTAAAACTACATTGATTTCCCTACAAATTGCACATCTTAATCACTTATTTTGGCCAAACCGTGTAGCCGCGAAATTGGGTTGATATACAGTAGAGCGTCGATAATCCGAACTAATTGGGACCGAAGGTGATTCGGATTATCAAATTGTTCGGATTATCAAATATAGCAGCTAAATACTAGAAACTACGAGTATTGGATAGAAGTTCAATCTTAATAAAAACCAACACCATTCGATCCCGCTCTTCTTAAACTATAGGAATGTCAAAAAGTAAAAATCGAAGGATATCGAAGGGATATCGAAAAGATATCAAAGGGATATCTAAAGGCTTTATTTATTATTTATTTATGATTTATGTATGATTTATTTATTATTTATTTATTATTCATTTAACTAATTGGGACCGAAAGTAATTCGGATTACTAATATATACAGGGTCCTGCAGCTCAGTTCCCGTCTTCTGTAGCTCAGTTACTAATTAAGCTAAGAGTTTGACATTTTGCAAGCTTACCCTGTACTTCAAGGTACATTTCAAGAAATTATTTTTGATTATACAGGGTGTCCCAAAAATGTGCAACGCCAACGTGATATATTTTTTTTAAATTGCATGCTATATATTTTTTTACATATTTGGAAGCCTGTTATGGTTGCCTACATACCACCAAAATTTTATTGAAATCGGTTGAGTGACTGCAGCGCAAAAAAATAAAAACAAAAGAAAATTGATTTTGCATCGTTGACTTTAAAAATCAATAAATACCACAAATTGCACCTCGTTAATAAAATTTTGCGACGTCCTTATTAAGTTAGATCTAGTAGTCTCGTTAACCAAGTGTCATTGATCCAAATTATACAGGATGACCAAAATCTAGAGTCAAACTTGTCAAACTTCAAAGCGTGTTATTGTTCTTATTTAAATTGGAACCCATACATTTTTTTAGGTGAAACGATGCAGAATTAAAAATTACAAAAATACTAAAATACTAAACACAACCCCATCACAATTCCCAATATTTTAAAAGTTATTCGCCAAAAACTCATTTTTCAGCGTTTCCAACGGCAATTATTGTAGGTAATAAATATCGTACGTGGCGTTGAAAAACAATTTATTTCATAAAATATAACACAGAGAAGTATTTTAGATTTGAGTGTACTAAATTAAGTAGTTGTTCAATTGCCAAATGTACTTAAAAATTTACCCAAATGGCCCAAATGGAACGAGTGCGCCAATACGTCTTATAAAACGAGTGTAATATACTATTTTTTCTACTTTGCGTCATTAATTTTATATAAATTTAGAAATTGTGGTTACTATATCGCGCTAAATTAGAATCTAGAGTATTTTGCGGGTACCACGTGGCAGCACTGTAGTAACTGTCAACTTCGTTAACGATGAGATCGATGAGATAAAATCATGACAATAATAATTGTGCATAATTTTACTCTACTTTAGCCTACAAGTTTGAATAAATATTCAGCGAGGTCGCAACGATGATCATAATGGAGCTTGGGGCAACACTGTTAACCCTACTGTGATAAATACATGAAACTTAACCTAAAAAGTTAACAATTTTAAAATAGTGGTTTCATAAGTATAATAATCAGAATAGAAGTGTTTGGCGGTGACTGATTAGTTACTTCGAAGAACAAGAACTTACTAAAGAATTGTTATAACGCTTAACGTTTAATAGCGGTGTCTACCTAATTCCGCTACGTAGCCGTTGCGGCTTATATATTTACAAGCACTTATAAGTGAAACCCAATTCTAATTTCGGCAAAGTAGTTTATTAGAATAAATTATACTTAGTAACATTACATGTGACGGAGGTAATACAAATACGTTGCACACAACCAGAACTAAGACGAAGTCGAAAGCGACGGTAAAAAACGAATACGAATTGAACCGAGCATCCAAGCGTCCAAAATATTACCGAAAACTTATACGTTACATAAACTAAGAAATCCTCTACACTTTAAATGTACTATAGCTTCGTACGTGTATGCTGATAAACCATTTATTGCGCATATACAATCCCGCAGCAGTAATTAAAATCGTTCATATCTACGATGTAGGTTTGATCTTCGCATAATACCTTATTAAAGTAAATGTGGTCCTTGAATTATATCTGAAAAGGGGATTTGATGTTTAGTTGAAAAGAATGATAACGATCACTTACCAGAGTCGTAAAACATCACCGAAAGCGTCATGCTGGCGTATTTTGATGAACACAGCAAAACTAAGAGAGCCCCAATCCTTTGGCCATACTATAGCAGGCTACACCCATGTTTAAATATGTATAGAATATTGATATTTCGCAGTTTATGCGATTGCAAGTGATTAAGAAGATGCAGCGTGTGGTTATGTTGGGTTATGTATTGTACGTTTGACATATGGCATTTGATATCAATGTCTACCAATCTTAGACAAAAATGTTACTGTTTTCGGTATTACAATGTGTTAATTGTAACACCGAAAACAGTGTTACAATGTGTGCATTGTGAATGCAAAGTAGAAAAAAATTATTATGCAATTCTGTTTCTACAGTCGCTCTAAATACTGTTTCCAACGGATGATACTGGACTCACAAATAACAATTCATTCTCTAGAACTAAAATCGATTTCTATTTAAGATAAAGCCCTTTCTAACAAATTGATATCGACACATTCAATGTGATAGCACACTCAGCTCTAATGAAGTTAGGCCTTCCTTTTTTTTAACAGTTATACCTAATTTAAGTAAATTAGATTGTGCATGTATCTTTTTATTCCAGATAAAACTTTAGTAAAAACATTCTGGGTCCAACTAAATGATATGTTAAGATTCCTTCTACACAAACAACTTGGCGATGTCTTAGTAGAATATTCAGTTTCCGAACTTCTACTGGATGAACCACAAGAGATGATGTATGTATTGTATTTATTATACTGTTTGTTTTTAAAAATAATAAATTTGCGTTTTGTTTTTCTTTCTTTAGAACACTAAGTAGAAATACAAGACAGACAGCTAACAAATTTGTGGATACGTTGCTATGCAACGCAAAATCTTACTTGAACACAATAAACCAAACCGAAGTTGAGGTACCAGGCATGAACGTTGTGTTCAAAGGTAGGCCACCCGGCGTGCTTCAAGGCACCTTTGAAACGTCACCAGGGAAGATTACTAACTTATCGACATTGACCAGAATAACCGAGACTAGCTTCTTTGAAGATAGTAAAGGAGTTTTGACGTTCTACTGCAGCATACGGATGCGTGAATTCAAAGTAATATTAAATTTAATAGTTATGAAGCTTATTTGTAAGAAATTTGTATTTTTTTGGTTGCCTTTTCAAGTTCAAATTGGCACTAGTCAAAATCAAATTGGCACCCACCTAAATCAAATTGACAAATAACAAATTCAAGTTGATATTAAATAATTTAATTCTAAATTCAAATGAACACTTTAAAAGACGTTCCAGAGAAACAGCATGGAGGTAAACGCAGAGTTAAAATCACAGACGAACATCGTCGTTTTTTTTTTAAAATGAAATTGAAGGAAATCCAATGATAACTCTCCAGCAATTCAAGGAAAAGATTTTACAATCATGTGATTTTGATGTCACTAAAGAATGTATTCGTCAACACCTCGACGGTCTTATGTCTACAATAAAACAAGTACGTCGAGAGCCAGAAAGAGCCAACAGTATAGACAATAAAACAAAAAGGTTAGAATATGTAAGAACATTACTTAATCTTCGAGCAGAGAATTTGCCAATAATTTATCTTGGCGAAACTAATTTTAATATGTTTATTTCGCGGACGCAAGGACGTTCTAAGAAAGGAAGTCGATGTACATTTGTAGCAGCCGGTAGCCGAGGCGCAAATATACATCTTATTGGATACATAGATATTTCTGGTCTAATACATTATAAGCTAGGATCATTTAAAAAAACAGAAGGAAACGAATTTGTGAAACAATGTTTGCGAAACCCCCAAAATATATACCAAGAACCAGTAGTTATGGTTACAGATAATGCACCTTGTCATTCTTCTATTCAAGAAGTTTTTGCAAAAGACGAATTTTTCACCATAGATTAATAAGACTCAGTCCATACAGTCCCATGTTAAATCCGATTGAACAAGCATGGTCTGTGTTAAAGGCTAGTAAGACTCAGTCCATACAGTCCCATGTTAAATCCGATTGAACAAGCATGGTCTGTGTTAAAGGCTAGTGTAAAGTCAGATTTGGCAGATAACCTAAGAGATGTTTTAGCAGGAGAAGATCGGCATAATATCTCCCAAACTGTATACAGAATGCGCCGGTTAGAAAATATTGTTCAGAATAATATTAATACAATCAATGTGGCCAACTGTGCAAGATTCATAGCCCATATTCAAAGATATATTTCAGCATCATTAAATATGGAGGATATTATTTTCTAATTAATTGATTTAGCAAATGTTGTTTATTTAATATGTCCATGTTATTGTTTTAAAATATCGTATATTTAATGATAAGCTCAACTTGTTACTTGTCAACTTGAATTTTTTACTAGTCATTTTAATTTTGTTAATTGTCATTTTGATATTGATTAGTGCCAATTTGATTTTGATTAGTGCCAATTTGAACTGAAAATGTATACTTTTTATAAATTACACATGTTTCTCTTTTCTTTTTAGTTTTCATTTAACAGTATTAAAGGGATATATAGTGGAATTTCGTCTGAAGGACATTTGAATGCTACAATTTACAGAAACACGATTTTTGTTAAGATATTTGTAGAAAGAGATAATAATAATAAATGTCTACCGAAGTTGGACATCCTGCAGGTTAGAGAGCTTAAGTAAGTATCATTTTCTGTTTGTTTTTTATTTCTATTTCGGTAGTAGTATAGCTATAACGGTTCTAGATCAATTTCGTGTTACTTTATTTTTTTTCAAAAAAACTGTTTTTGGGTACTTGCATGTGTATAAAACTGCAGAACTCCGCAATTTTCCATTCGATTTCCAAAATAAAAAATGCAATTGAAAGAGGGAACACAGACCCTTATAAGGATGTACTGTTCGGTCAGATCCAATCACAAATCGAAAAGTTATGGACGTTAAAATCAGAAGTTTCCCATTATTTTCAGATTTTCTGAACTTTAACAACAGTTTGATGACCTATTTCAATCCATAATATTTTATTTCTATTTGCAACGCGGTCATCGAAATGTCTTCCTCGGCCAATTTCCTATCCAGCAACGTCGGAATCGTTAAAATCGGATGGTTAGATCAAACACAGTTCGCTTTGACATTTCCAAATATAGTGAAATGGCAGTTTTTGATACTTTGGCAAGTCATAACTTCCGTACCGTTCGATATACAAAAAATCCCATTACTCCAGCGTAATCAGCGTCAGGAACTGTACCATGGAATAAAATCTTAATTGGATGGTAAGTAGTTTTGCTTTTGCCAACTGGACAGAATTTAGATAAAAATCGTATTTCTATAATTTTAAATTTGAAGTAGCGCACCTAATTCGAAATCTAGGCCCAGTGTCGATATGAAACCTTCGCTATCTTACTAAAATGGGTGCGCTGATTACGAATTTACACAGAACAGGTCTCTATCTCTACTGGTTACAGTTGTGCTCAAATTACGTTATTTTAAATAACACTAAAATAAGCGAATTTGACAACATAACTTCAAATTGGTACTTCTTAGGCATATAAAAGTTTACACATTCTTGATGTACTCGTCGAGAGCAATCATTTGGTGGTGGGTAAATCTCTCTATCGCCAATTCTATCCTATTCTTTTTTATTTCTATTTCGGTAGTAGTATAGCTATGTCGGTTCTATATCAATTTCGTGGGTTACTTTAATTTTTTTCAAAAAAACTGTTTTTGGGTATTTGCATGTGGATAAAAATGCAGAACTCCGTCATTTTCCACTCGATTTTCAAAATAAAAAATGCAATTGAAAGAGGGAACACAGACCATTATAAGGATGTATTGTTCGGTCAGATCCAATAAAAAGTCGAAAAGTTATGGACGTTCAAATTCAGAAGTTTCCCATTATTTTCAGATTTTGACCTGCTTCAATCCATAATATTTTATTTCTATTTTTTTGTTGAAAGCTCATTTAAATTTGCGTTTAATACGAGTTTGTTTATTAGAATCGGTTGAAATTTGAATGAGTTATAGAAGTTGAATCCTTGAATAACTTTTTAAGTTTTGTTGTATTTCTTGTTTTTTTTTTATTTTTCATAAATCACGATAATAACCAGTACTGTTCCAATAAACGAGTGAAAATTTTACTGTTGATGCAATTTAGTTTGAACCCAAATATACCTGGAAATGTAATGAACGTAAACTCTAATGTACTTAGTAAGATATTGTGATAGTCTGGCAGGTAACAACAAAAAGAAAAATATAAAAAACAGTGTCATAATTTTATAATAACATAGTAAATATAAGTGCTAGTAATGTCTAATTAATGTGTATAAAGACTACGGATTTATTACAGTCGGCCTGTATATTTCTTCTCCGTAGTGTGATGTGTCTAGCCGGTCAATAAAACTTGATAATTCCGTTAAATTTCAACCGATTCTAATAAACAAACGCGTATTAGACGCAAATTTGAATGGGGTTTCAATAAAAAAATATTACGGATTCAAACAGGTCATCAAATTAAAGTTGAAAAAATCTGAAAATAATTGGAAACTTCTGAACTTGAACGTCCATAACTTTTCGATTTGTTATAGGATCTGACCGAACAGTACATCTCTATAATGGTCTATGCTTCCTCTTTCATTTGCATTTTGCATTTTGGAAATCGTATAGAAAATGGCGGAGTTATGAATTTTTATACACGTGCAAGTACCCAAAAACGTTTTTTTTTTTTTTAAATCGAATCAGAATCATTTTGATAGTAAATTTTGTCCGCTACAACGTGGTCTTTTTAGTTATGCGCGTTTTACGTAAAAGTATTCAAGTCACACCACATCACGCGTGAGTTTAGTTCGCACTAGCGATTGGTAACCCTGTTGTAATCGGATTTGAGATTATTACTGAAATCTGGGCGTGTGTAGAGTCAAATTGACGAAGGAGTGAGACCGAACACGGTCACGTGGGCACATATATAGGACTAGCTAGCTTTAGAGCACCAGATGCAACTATAATCAAGTTACCTGCTACTCTGGTGGCATCGCAAATTTGTCTGGATCTAGTGGCAAGCCAATTAGCAGGGCTACCAACACCAGGGAGGTAATTGACTGTAACAGAATCGGCATTACAGACCAACTAATCGTCATGTGAACAAGTGGGGTAGAGTACAGACAAAATGGACAAAATTGAAAATTTTATAACCGTAAATGGAACATATGTGACCGCGCAGGAGAGAATCACCCTAACTGCCATCTCTCGTTTCGACAATATTGACTCCTGTGTTTGAAGGCGCATAACTCTAAAACTACTTTTTTTTTATTAATTAACAGCACCTCATAGGTACTCGTGTATAACACCTAGTCTGATGACTATCTACCTATATTAACCTAACCTAAATTGCTACGTATAAAAAGTGTTCGATATTAAGTGTTCCCCATTGGTGTAACTTAAATTTAGTTTGGATGCTGACGCTTTAAACCTCACACACTGCACGTCGCTCTGCTTTGTGCACCTATCACTCACATAACACTGTGCTATGCTTTTTTAACATCACTTCACCAACTCAAAAAGTTTAGTTCTTTTGAGTCTTCGCCCACTGTCACAATTGTCAAGAAGCTGGATTGCCTCAACATTCTGGAGAAGTCTGTTCTGATGATTCTCTGCAAACTTTCCAATTTCGTTGGTTACTAATTCCATCTTCAGATCCCTGTGGATATTTCTGTTTCTTATATACCAAGGTGCACCCACGATGTTTCTTAGCACCTTATTTTGGAAGCGTTGGATGATGGCGATATTGCTTGGCTTAGTGCAGCCCCACAGTTGGATACGATAAGTCCACACAGGTTTAAGTATCTGCTTGTAAAGTAGGAGTTTATTATATGTCGACAAAGCCGACTTCCTACAAATAAGCCAGTAGATTTTCTTGTATCTTATGCCCAATTCTTCTCGTTTCTCTTTAACGTGTGCTTTCCAGCGAAGCTTGGTGTCCAGCGTCATACCGAGGTATTTTGCGGTGCTCGAGTAGGGTACGGTGGTGTTATTTACTTTCACTGGAACGTGTTGTATTCGCTTATTGGTAAAATTTATGTGAACGGATTTGGCTTCGTTCAATGCAATTAGCCATCGTTGCATCCAATCACTAATATTGTTGACAGCATTCTGCAGTTTTAGCGTTGCTCCTTCAACATTTGTATCTACTGCCATGATAGCAGTGTCATCAGCAAAAGTGCCAACGGTAACACCATCGGGTTGCGGAAGATCATGTGTGTAAAGAAGATAAAGAATTGGGCCAAGTACACTACCTTGTGGTACTCCAGGTTTAATACTTTTGAGAGTTGAGTACTCATTATCTTGATTTATACGGAAGTATCTGTTAGAAAGGTATGATTTTAATAGTTGGCTATACTCGAAGGGTAGTATCCGTTCCAGCTTATAGAGTAGGCCTTCGTGCCAAACTGCCTCTACTATCACGTCTTAAAAGGAATGCATCGAACGGAAAATAGCATGAATAGTGTATGTACCGTTTCAGTACACAATATCGACTGGTGTAAACTTTCATTTTATGTAGAAAATGAATTGCTATGTAATTTTTAAGTTATATTTAAAGCGATTTAATATGAATGATATAAATTTAATGCAGCGCGCATTACGTCAATCGTAACGGTAAATGGAAACGTAGCTGGGACAGTGGAAGATTATTTACTATTAGTACGATACAGAACAATACGATATAGAACAATTTGATTTAGATGTACAATTAATTATACCCAACAATATTTTACAAACACGGATTCAAACGGATTCACTGATCGCGTAAAAACTTCGCAACTTGTTCGACTGCCTCGCACCAAAACCCACAAGCGAGGGTTTAAAAATTAACAAATAGTCGGAATGCTATTAAATTCAAGTGATATGTATCACAGTAAATAAGGATTATTTGCATGATAAGTGCGTTGTACTGCTAACATTCGTTCCTGAGATATCGGCTTCCATTAAAATCTTGTTCGCAACCTTTATTAATTACATAAAAACTGAAGAAAACAAAAACGCCAATCTATAGAAGAGACGCTAATATTAATAACTGCGAACTATAGGAAACTTATAGATTTGTATTGCGTATTGAAACCTTGAGTTTGCAATTCGTCACTCCTAAGTCTTTGGTAGTGTTTTGAGATCCGTACAGGATGGTGTACGTGCTCTCCCAGGATACAGGAGTCCGGAAGGACTCTACAGAGCCTTCTAGTCCTTTGATGTTCGGAAAATAAGATTGAAATTGATTGAAAATCCGATCTGAGGACTTGTAGCGTGGATGTGAACACTGCGAGAGCTGAGAAATTCTCTCAACCTGCTTTACGTTGTCCTTTTTTTCTTATTAGATAAAAGGATAATACGAATTGCGTGTTACATACGATAAAAAATATCATCGTACACACACAATTTTTTATTTGAGTTATAGTTGCAAACGCTGCCATATCAATTTAGGGAGTTATAAATTTTTATGCTCGCCTGCATACATTGGATCATCAAAAATGTATTTCCCCATATAGAGGAAAAGCAAGTTGTAGAATTGGCCCGATACGCTTTAGTACTATAATATTGATCAGGTAAACCTCTGACATAAGCCAGCAATTGAACTTTCAAAAATCCTCTTGGGCAGACTAGAATATATAGAGACCTGTAATTTTCAGGATTAATTATCCAATGTATCTGCGACGAAAGCGTGTATAATAATAATTTTTATCGCAACTACTTTGCTCGTAATCGCACATGAAGCAAAAGCATAACATTCTACAGCCAAATATTTGCCAAGTATATGAATATTTGTCAAGAAAAAACCTGCTCTATTCAATTCGTAGCGAGTCCACCTCTAAAATAAATTTATATATTCGACCTTCGGCTGTGCGGACGAGTTTTTTATGCCATATACT
The DNA here is from genome assembly GCA_963966075.1 of Aphodius sticticus. Lineage (NCBI taxonomy): Eukaryota > Metazoa > Arthropoda > Insecta > Coleoptera > Scarabaeidae > Aphodius > Aphodius sticticus. Next base: position 2,216,991 of record OZ014510.1, read on the forward strand.
TGGTATTTGCAATACCCAGGTGAAGTGGGTATAGCAAATGCAAATGCGACAAATATTGGTGCATTTATTTGCACTCGATGAACATTTTAGTACGCTGTTTAATTTTTCCATTTTTTAATTTCGTTTTGAGTGTAGTAGGTCGTATACGTAGATTGACAATAGATTTGTAATTATTAGTAAGATTTTTGATTTTTCTAAAGGGCGAAAACCGCATAAAATTGTAGTTTTGTGAAACCGTCAGACAGACAGTTTTCCGGAAACCGTCAGACAGAAATTAAAAAAAAAAAATATTGTTGTTTTTACATTTTGTTAAATAAAAAAGATTTTTAATCGTCTTCGTTTCTCTTCAAGTAATAAACATCATGAAAATTTTATAGACACCATGCCTATAAAATAATTTATTTGGAAAATTATACTTTATTTGCTTGTATTTATAAATTTGTCGATTCTTATGATGTTTATTATTTGAAGAGAAACGAAAGCGGTTAAAAATATTTTAATAGTAGAGACAATTTTGTGTAGCTTTTTTATTCAACAAAAAGGTTATATTTTGAAAGCTCATTTGTTTAAATTTTTGTTTCAGAAGCTAATTGATTTGTATTTCAGACAATATGAGGACATATTTATACAACGAACCTAGTAGTACAATTGGATTTAGTAGAACTTTAAAGATGACGAAGAAACCATATCTAACATTTCTTTTATGGGCAATATCTTCCTAATTTAAATAAAAAAATACATATTTTGTCTCATTAAAATAATAATTTTTTTAAACTAATTCACATCAAATGACCAATTGTATTGTTTTACAGTCTGTTAAAATTAGATGCTGCGAATTAATAATACAGAAAGCTGATGAATTAACAAAAAAATCATTAAAATGAAACAAACAGTCTCGTCAAGATTTGTTTTGTAAATTTCCACAAGAATGCCCTTGTTAGTACGCAGTGAATTCTGCACTTATGTAATTAAAAATATGTCGGCATTATAAAATAAAACCTTGCTTGTTCGTAATCAAATTATCAGTTTGATTTGAAAAAGCTAATGTGCAAATAAGGCGAACTAATCAAAAAAATAGCTAGTGCCCATTCGGTACGCACATGTAGCAAGTCCTTAAAGAAAATTTTCACGTATTAGAAAATGCGCGATGCATGAATGTCCAATGCATTTACTGTTGCAGTGCAACTCTGACGGTCCGTCATCACAAACGAATATTGTCCAAATTTGTTGGCATGTCATAGATTTTTTTTAGTTTTATAAAAATCAGCCGGTAATAAAGGATGGATGAAAAATGTTCGGTTAACGAACTTAAAAGGAAAAATAAATCACTCATGGCATAGTTTAGACCAATCAATAACAAACATTTTCGATTTTCGTGGCAAATATATTTGCCAAATATTTAACATGTGGCAAATATTTGATATTTGGCAAGTATAGGAATATGTAGCCCCGGCTTACCACTTAAAAACAACGTATAATCGTATAATTGCTAAATTTCCGAGGTATTGTTCCAACTAAGATTAAGCATAATAAGGACTAAATGAAAGAAATTAACATTAGATCAGTATCTCTAATACGGCTGAAAATGTCAGGGTATGCGAGGACAAAAGAAACACGATAATAATCGATTTCCTTTTGAACTTCACCAGGACAATCATCCAAGGTTCTTTGCAGATAATCTCCACCCATTAAAAATCCGATTAACTGACAATCTTCTTCCTTTTGGATCTTAACGAATCATCCACTTAGCATGAAAACCTGCTGAAGAAAGCTCGACATAAATTCTAGTGTAAACTCATGTTAAAGATTTGTTTGAATGAATTATGTTGGATTTGTCGTTTAGTTTAGTTCGTGGGGGTGCCAAGCACCCCCACGAAAGGGTTGTTGACTCCTGTGTTTGAAGGCGCATAACTCTAAAACTACCGAACAGAAAAAATTGAAATAAAGTGTATCGTACTCCTGAATCATTTCTACATAAGTTGTATGACTGTCAACATTTTTTGCCTCTCGGTGTAAACATACGCGCGAGAGAAATGAGAAAAGGTCCCCGAGTTTTGCACTTTAAACACAGGTTGCATTTAGAGCCTCTTCTATAGATTGACGTTTTTGTATTCTGCAGTTTTTGTGTGTCACAAAAATTAATAATCCCGTTTTTAAAAAAATTATCAAGAAGTATACTGGACGAGACTTACCCTATGAATCCACAATTAGAAAATATTACGTACAAGAGCAATATGACAAAACAATTTCTACAGTAAAGTCAAAACTATCCGATAAATATATTTGGGTTTCTGCAGATGAAACTACGGATATGAAGGGTAGACGTGTGGTCAACGTCGTTGTCGGATTGTTGGACCCGCAAGACTTATATAAACCCTATTTAATATCTACTCAGTTTCGCTGTACCGTCAAAGTTGAAGAGATATGTACAATAGTAAATGACGCCATAAAAAAGTAGGAATCACAGACGCTACCCAAGTATTATTGTTTGTTTCTGACGCTGCTGCGATTATGTTAAAAGTTGGAAAATTACTTAAACAACATTTTTCAAATATTCTCCTTTAGACATGTTTTGAACACGCTATTCATAGAATTTGTGAATTTATTCGGGAAGAATTTCCATACGTGAATACGCTAATAAGCACATGCAAAAAATTTTTATTGAAAGCTCCTTCTAGATTGTCTCTTTACAAAGAAAAGTGCCCTAATCTACCTTTGCCACCACAACCAGTTATTACGAGATGGGGTACATGGTTAGAAGCGGCAATTTTTTATGCAAGAAACTTTGATATCATCAAACCCTTCGTCTTAAATTTGCCTGATGAAGCAGTTAGTATTAAAGACTGCAAAAAAGTACTATCATTACAAGATTTGCATGAACAATTAAAATTTATTGATACAAATTTTGCGCAAGTATTGCCAACCATAAAGTTTCTAGAACAACAAAATATTGAACTTGCAAGCAGTTTTCAAAGGATTGAATCTCTGTACGAAAGGTTACGAAGCATTGAAGCACCAATCGGTAAAAAATTACAAAAAAAAATTGATTCGGTAGTACATAGAAATCCGGATTTTTATATTTTAAAACAAATCTCTACGAATTCATTTACGGATGAAGGAATTTCTCAAAAATATTCCAATTTGGTGTTGGTTTATTCTTTTGCGCCTGTGACTAGCTGCGATGTAGAAAGATCATTTTCAAGGTTTAAAGACATTTTAACATCTAAGCGAAATAATTTTACTGAAGATTATTTAGAAAAATATGCAGTAATACAATCGTTCAATGCATATCCAAGAAAGGAGTAAAATATTTCAGTGGGCACGTGTTGCATATAGTTACGACAAACATTTAATATTAAATTCACTCGGTTTACTACCGACAGCCAGCCGCTTCGCGCCTATGGATATCAATCCAATCGTCATTGACTCATGCGTGCCCGCTACGCACACTCATAGCTGGGCGACTTCTAGCACTGCGAGACATACATTTTTGTCCGGCCACTGTTTATTACTTAAAAACTGAAGAAAACAAAAACGCCAATCTATAGAAGAGACTCTAAATGCAATGAAATTTTTGTGGTAATTGGTTTTACAGTCATACAACTTATGTAGAAATGATTCAGGATTATGACATACTTTATTTAATTTTCTTCTGTTCAGTAGTTTTAGAGTCATGGGCCTTCAAACACAGGAGTCAATACTATCGAAACGAGAGTAATATTCAGTATAGGGTCATTAGAACGTTTAAAAAATACTAATTTTATTCGATATAGAGAGGAGAAAACCACTTTTCTCTCTATTGAATTTTCACTTCGCGTTGAAGCTAAAACCTCATTGAGATGTGATGAATTGCTTTTCATCGCTCCAGGCCTGCTAAGATCTTTGTTTTCCCTCTAGATCCTCTTTTGTTAAACTGTTAAAATGTAGAGATAATGCTGAGGCATCTCAATGACTCGCAAAAAGGTTCCCTCTTAGAATATCTGAAGCTTAAATTCATTCATTATTTATGTATTTATTCGTAGTCGATTAACGAATTTTCAAAATGTCTGACTGTTTTTTTTTCTCGGATAACTTTATTAATTTTATAATTTTTTTTTTGTTTATTTTTAGGGATGTTGATGTTGACATCTCTGGACTTGGGGCATTGGGATGGTTATCTGATAGGCTTACATCCTGGACTAAAGGACACTTGAGAGACAAGGCTTGTGCGTGTTTAGAAGAAAAAATCAGGACTGCGTTTGAACATGCTATAAAAACAACAAATTGTGATGCCTTGTTAACTGTATGATGTTTATTGTTACGTTTTTCCTTGTTACGTGTTATAAATAAATAAACTAAGGAGAAACTAGTTTAATTTAACTAACAACACACACAGCGAAGTATATTCTCAAAACGTGAGAAAATTATTTACTTGCGGTTATTGCTTTAGATGAAAGTTAATATTTACTTGGTTTCAAACAATTTCTTTCATTTAAGAATTCCTTGTTCTAACAATTCAAGAATATCCCAATCTCAGAGTTATTAGTTTCGGTTAAGTATATAATTTTCAAACCAAGTAGTTTAAATTCTCAATTCAAGAAGTTGATCAATAACTTAAATCAAGTAAGCCATTGCTTGCAACGCGCTTGCGCATTTGCACTCAAACGTGCACGAACGTTGCCGAGATTTAAGATTTTTCGCATCGGCCTTTGCCTTCAGTTAGTTGGGGGTCTGCTATGGCGTCGTGTTCGCTGACTACCGAGTATTGTCCGGGAAGAGTTTAATATGTAAGTATATCTTTACTAATTTTGTAGGTACTGTACGCAATAACTACGCGATCTATAATATTATGAAAGTATATAGTTTTAATTTTGCGTGAATAGCCTACAGTACTTATGTTCAACGTATTTGCGACGCAGTTCGTAGTTGTGACTTGTGACGCACACGGTACGTAAATTTTGCCTAGCCATATAGTGGTCACCAAATCAACATACATGTTACAGAAAACTTACTTGTGTAATATAATGGAAACAATTTGATGTCTAATAGAACATGGTGCTTTTTTTATGCCTTAGATATTGTAGGTAGTGATAATTTATAAATAGGTAAGTATATATGTAATTAAGCAAAGAAATTTCATACAATAAAACAAATATCATTCGCTAAGTTATTGTCTACTTATTTCACATAATTCCCTACCTTTTTAGAAAAAAACTAAAACAGTAATTTCTATTCAATACATTATGATCATGGTCTTGAACTAATAATATCTATACTCATTTCAAGAAAATATTTTCTCATTGTCAAGCATATATATTCACTTTAAGAAAATTCCATTATTCTCAACGTGAGAGTAGTTTTCTTGAATTAATAATATCTATACTCATTGCAAGAAAATATTTTCTCAGATATACAAGCATATGATCATTTCAATTCAACAATATCTCTTTATTCTTAACTTGAGAAAATATCTACTTGCGGGTATAGCAAACTAATCATTTCCTTGGATGAAAGCATATTGCTTTGAGTGAAGTATTTAATTTTCTGTGTGCATAAATTATTATCCAACTAATTATTATTATCAAATATTAAAAAATGATTTCCGGTATTTGTTCACAATTTGTTGTGTTGGTGTAACGCTGGTTTGTGGTTACCACTTAAGGGAAACCGTAAAAGTGAGTCAGCCGTCTTATTAATTTCTTGGAATTTGAAAATTGAATTTCCTCAATTTGTTGGGGCGCTGTTTACCAACTTAGTTAATTACCTTGCGAATGCGTGGGTTCTATTTTCGTGCCTTTAATGTATAAACAAGCTGTAAACATTTATTTGCATCACCATTACAAACTCAGGCTTTCGATAAGTGGCATGATGGACTCTTTGAGAAACTGGAACAGCAGCTTCCTACTGAATATACAGAACTGTTAAAATCATATCTGAAGGACCGTCACTTCAGGGTGAAACAAGATGACGAATACTCCTCGCTACGCAATATCAATGCCGGAGTACCACAAGGAAGTGTATTGGGACCACTTTTCTACATACTGTATACTTATGATATTCCTGTTCCGGGAGAAAGCACAGTGGCAACATTTGCAGAAGACACGGCTATTTTGGCGATTAGTGACAGTGTCGAAGAAGCAACTGAAAAATTACAGATAGCTGCAAACAATATCAACCTCTGGGCAAAGAAATGGCGCATCAAACTAAATGAAGGAAAATCCACGCATGTAAACTACACCAATAAGAGAGTTAACTATATTCCAGTAACCATTAATGGGAACGATATTCAATACGCGGATACAGCGAAATACCTTGGCATGACACTGGATGCCAAGCTTAGATGGAAAGTACATGTCAAGAAAAAGCGGGACGAACTCGACCTAAAATTCCGCAAAATGTATTGGAGGTCAGCCCTGTCAGTGCAAAATAAGCTCCTACTATACAAGCAATTGTTAAAGCCAGTATGGGTGTATGGAATACAGTTATGCGGATGCACTAAGCAGTCCAATATCAACCTCATTCAGAGGTTCCAAAATAAAGTTCTAAGGGCCATTGTTGGTGCACCATGGTACATCAAAAACACCAATCTTCATCGGGACCTTCGCATGGAGATGGTAACTAGCGAAATATCAAAATTTGCTAAGAAGCACGAGGATCGTCTACTCCACCACGACAACATTGAAGCCATCCAGCTGCTAGACAACAGCGCGCTAGTGCGTCGGCTGAAAAGAACTAAACCATTCGAACTAGTGCGGGAGTGACTAAAAGCAGAGCACCCGTAGTGTATTCAGTGATAGTATAAGTGAAAACAACCGCCGTCTACTTGAGTGGTAAAAACTGTCAGACTAAAACAACTTGGGCCAATGGGCAAAATTGTAGAAATACTCATTATTTTATCAGTTTAGGTTAATTGAAAATAACTTGTTAGTCAGTAGACTAGGTGTTATGCCACAAACACTCTGTGTTTGAACAAAATAAAAAAAAAGGATGAAATTTTGACCGACGTCATATGCAGCAGCCACCACAACAAGATGAGTTCTGTTGTCTATACTGATTCCAGCCCAAACCATCACAGATTCACGACCAAATCTATCCACTTCCTGTATAGTAGCGGCTGCGTAGCGTTCACCAGGACGTCTATATACACGTACTCAACCGTCGCAACGAGTTAAACAAAAATCTGGACTCGTCTGTAAACAGTACAGGCGTCCAGTGACGAAGTTGCCAATCTCTGTGATCCAGAGCAAACCTACTTTGTGATGCTGCGGAAGGCGTGGTGCGCGGACAGGTCCTCTTGGTTTCAAATTCGCTACTTTAAATCTGTTTCTAACAGTTTGATCGGAAATTTATATTCCATGTGTTCGTCTTAGGTCGTTTAGGAGGTCTCGTGCTGTGGCAGTACGCTGACGTAGAGAGGAATCTTTTTCTGTCAACTGTCAAAGATGGAGCTCGGTGAACTAAATTAAATTGAAAAGCTGAAATTTTCAGGTAAACATTCGGCGGTGGGGAGGTTTTCCTTTGCTTTTACTAAGCAGATATAGGTATGGTAAAAAGTTGAACCTGTATTTATAGCTCTTCAAAACTTGCAACTTAGCTACAACGATTCTTGCCGAACAGTGTTTAGTGGGAAATCGTTAAAAGTTTTGGCGGGTTCATTTGAGAATTTCCAAGCAACTTTTCAGTAGTTTCCTTCAGGTGTATATATCGGTTTGTTAAAATTTAAAGTTTGTTATCGACTTTAGTTATTATATTTGTCTTACAATTAACTTAAATTTCTTCTGCAGACAAAAAATCCTAAAAAATGTAAGGTGTTATCGAGTTATTTCAATTTGCTGTACTTAACATTGGGCTGCAATGCTTCCATATGAGAATTTAACAATAGATTGCACGCTTATTCATGGTTCCAGTACAGTGCATGTGCAAACTGTTATCCTGTTTGTAAACACTAAACAAGCGGAGTGAGTGGATGCACAATTCAGTTAGCAACTAGTTGAAGCTCAAGTTTTGGTATTGCTCGAGTAAATATGTGTTCTGTAAGGAGTTCTATAATACATAAATCGCGTTTGTTTGAAAAGGCACCCTAAACTGGCAAATAATACATATATAATGTTAAATTATATCTTTTATACTTTTGTCAAAAACTGACACAAAGGCGATATTCAAATTTACACAATTATATATGACTGAATCAACCCTTAGAATTATGTATATTCATATTCATACATGTCGACAATCGAGTATTTCATTCCACAGATGTTAAACATTTCACTTTCAAATACAGTATGTGTTAAAATGTCCATTGTTTCCAGGTTTATGCCCGTGAATTGAACAAAGCATCCTTGGCCACTTGTTAACAAGCCAGTACGCTGTATATAATATGTTATATATACACCCAAATGGCAACTGAATCAAATTTATTGCCTTCAGTTTTGTTGGAAACTCAACAAAATAACAATACACACAAATTTACACTTGAAATGTGTAAAGTAGGTTTTGTTAATCCGAAACAACGGTCGTTTTATATATACGCAAGAATATACAGTTCTTAGTAATTTATATTCACTATATCGTATATCTATTTTTACTAGTTTTTGTGATATTTGGAATTTAGAGAGTAGTATGCTATTTAGTATCTTAATATTCCTCTGTATACAGTGTGCTGGGTAGCATGATGTAAAATATTTAAAGGGTTATAGAAGAAGCTATTTAGAACCTATTTAACTAGATTTATTCATATAAAAAGTATTACGGTTATCAAGGTATTACACAATTTTATAAGATTGCAATTTTTACAAACGTACAGCGAGCGAACCTGAAGACCTAGTAACTTCAGTTGGGGTCCGAAGTAAACCAGAAACAGTGTAATTTTATGAGGACTATCGTGAAAAATTGTTCACTTGTGTGAAAATTGTGCGGAGACGTTTCATTGCAATAGTATGTGCGCTCATACACAAAAACAAACAGAAACGCTAAAACCTGTCTTGATGAGCTACGTTTGAGAACGGATTTGTATTCAGTACAAAGAACAACCAACAATATCTACTTACTATTGTTAATTGGTTTAAAATAGGTTATTTTTCTGGAGAGATAATTCAAAATTGGGATAATATGAATGATAGTATGAGTAATATTGATAATGTAAATGGAAAGTGGGTTATTTGGAAGTGTCTTTAATAGATCTTTTTGCTATGAATGAAAATCTGAATCTAAAGATGCCTATCAGTTTGTTTTTGTTGCATATTTGGTTTTTGTGTGTGAACACATAAATCACATCAAAGAAAATCTGATTTTCAACACTCAGAAGTCAACAAATTTTCACCATAGTTAACCTAAAAGTACAGGGTTTATGGTTTACTTTAGCAGTAATTTCAAATTTTTAAATCGCGTGTTCGGTTGCCATACGATAGACGGCAAAATAGACTTAAAAAATTTCATATAAAATTGTTAATATGTTGATAACGGTAATAGTTTGTATAAGGATCAAGCTGGTTAAATCTTTTCTAAATTATCTCTTCTATCGCCACTTGAAGACTTTAGATCAAACTACCAAACACCTTATTCACAGCAATATTAAAATTTACAATTGCATTACATTTTCGTTAAATTGCAAATATCGCAAAAAATAGTAACATTTGGTGTATGACATACTAGATGTAAATTGGAGCGAAATAAAGGGTTATTACAGCCAATACATATTATACAAGGTGTTCCATTTAAGAAATTCGAGAAAAAACCATTTGAAAAACATAAAAATTTACTAAGTTCAATGAACAGTATAGTGTATCTAATATCTTTGGATACTATCATCTACCTACTGGCTTTGACTAATGTCTCACATAGTTTAAAGGTAAAATCGGCAAAAATGTGGTTTTTACATAGTTTTTAAAAACATCCTGCAACGGCATTATTTAGGAAAAACAGATGAATATCTCTAGAATTATTAACGCTGTGAAATTATACATAGTAAAATTACATGCGATGGAGGTAACACAAATAGTTGCACACAACTAGAACTAAGGCGGAGTTGGAAGCGACGTACAAAAAACGAATACGGTATTGGCACGACCAGAATTCTGTCCAAAATGTTACCGAAAACATTTACGTTACATAAACTAAGAAATCCTCAACACTTTAGATGTACTATAGCTTGCTACGTGTATGCTGATATTCAATAAATTATTTATTGCGCATATACAATCCCGCGGCGGTATTTGAACCCGATCATATCTACGATGTAGGTTTGATCTTTGCCTAACTCCTTATTCAGGTAAATGTGGTCCTTGTATTGTATCTGAAAGGGGGATTTGATGTTTAGTTGACGAGAATGATGCACGATCACTTACCAGAGTCGCAAAACATCACCGAAAACGTCATGCTGGCGTATTTTAATGAACAGAGCAAAACTAAGAAAGCCTCAACTCTTTGGCTATACTGCAGCATGCTACACGCATGTTTAAGTTTGTATAGAATATAGATATTTCGCAGTTTATGCGATTGCAAGCGATTCTAAAAGGCAGTTTGTGGTTACGTGTATTTAGGTTTGACATATGGCAGTTTGTACAGTATATTTAGTAGGGAGCTGATAATAGAATATGCACTTTGAAGTTTATCTTTGCATTTCCTGAGATACGAAGTTCAATTTAGTTGCAAATGCAGGTCCACATCTCCAAGTTTTAGTGTACCTACTAAGTTTCTCATGAGACAATATTCCGTTTCAGATATATGCTCTATAGAGACTACACAATTAGTCACTAGCGATTCCCTTGAATATAGCAGATATATCACAGCATACACTGATAAAAATGAGTGCGAATTTACAAATGAAATTTACATTTTTTTCAGTAAACCTACCCTATTTGTCGGCAATTTTACCATAATTTTAAGCAAAAAGACTAAATATCATTGAAAATGCAGTTACATTCATTAATTGTACAAACTGTATGTAAATTTGCTAACAAGTTTGTAAATTTCATAATAACAATTACTTCAACGGAATAAAATTACATATCTATACATTAAAAGTACTGTCTGATATGTAAATTTGCCTTCTGCTCGTGCAATTTTCCTTTCTAGATGGTAAAGTGCTACCGAGATAATTTTTATCGTGCTTGCGCAATAATGGGATATACAGTTCGAGTTCCGTTCGCCATCCGTTTGGTTGTGTTTATAGCAGCTAAGTTAGAGTTTTATTGAGTGCGATTGTTATATACAACTAATTTAACACGGTTAGTGCCTCTGTGACTTATCCTTTATCGGTGTGGTGTGGAATATTTGCTCCATATGGTTCTATAGTATTAAAAGATATAATATTGGTACATTCATCTCTTTGTATATTATGAAGGACTATGCAAATATATACTACAAAGTGCAGGTAAAAGTTTGCAGTCTTGATATGTATAATTCCACTTTCACTAATTGGATGTTCTTTTTAGGATACAAGTGTTGATTTCGTTTATTGTTCCTTCTCGTACATGCGGTCTTACAATCAAATTTATTACTAACATGTATAACACATCATTTCAATCACCAATATAAAAAATACTTTTCTATAAACACTCATTAATAACTTTACACACACTCTGTACCTCAAAGGAAAGCAACTGCTGACATTGTTATACCCTGTATATGATATATGACTCATGTAGTTCTTATTTTGATTTCAGGTGACACATTTTGGACTATATTATATGCTGTGGTTGGATTATCCCCAGGTTCCCTTACTCTGGAGACGGTTTAGCTTTTTAAAAATTATTCCAAGTCAGGGTTCAAAAACGAATAAGGATAAAACCAAATCCACTGAAAGGTATTATGAATTTAAATAAGTAAATGTTTGTATGCAGTCTAAGTAAGTGTGTGACGTAAGTTTACGATAGGTATTTCAACTTAATATTGTTGAAATAATATTTAATTTATATTTAAAAGATATATTTCTCTCTGTGAAGCAGGTCGATTTATTTTATTATACGATATGTAGATAAGTGTAGTCCGTGGGTTCCTATTTTATTTCATTTACCTATGATTACACTTTTGTCAAGAACTTCTATTTATGTAATGTTAAAAATATGAAATATTTATAAAAAATATGTAGATATATATATTATAAATATGTTTCACATGTTATTTATTGTTAAAATTATAATAAAACTTCATACTATTATTTTTTGTTCTTATTTATGATCTCCACATTAATAGGATTTTACTAGTGATTTTACAGTTGACAATACAGGCTTGTCCGAGCAGTCGCAAAACCAGTTTACAAACAGTTCTTTTGTGAGAAACTAGATAATGTTTCATTGGTATTTATAATGGAGTTATCATAGCAACATATGTGGTCCATCACAAAAGTACTGATTGTTAACTGGTTTTGCAGTTGCTTGGACAAATCTAATATTAAAGTTGCAGAAAGTTTACTGTACAATAATTAAATTGCAATTCTGTGTTTACGATAAGTTTACTGAACGTCAGTAATTTTACTTACAAAAGTATATATAAAACCGTACACATCGGAAACCTCATTTCATATGAGAAGTAAATTTATTAGCTCAAAGTAAAATTACAAACCACATGGTATTTTTCCCTTCGATACACGGACGTTGAAAATGATCGCCGATCCACACGGTAAAATTACCTTTTCAGTTTTACCAGTGTAGGCACTAACATTCCCTAAAAAGGAGGTTATAATATCCTAACCTAAAAATAAAGTATTAAAACTGTTGCCAACTACACAAATTCAAAGTTACCACAACACAATTAGCGAACAGTCAATTACAAACGGTATATTCCAACTCCTTAAATAACCTAAACTGTCAATAACTAATTTTAACGTTCTTTTGTTTATTTTAATTGACATTTCGATTATGAGGTGTCACGAATGGTCTGATCGAACACCTCCGCTAAATAACCTATATATTTTTCCGTCTAGTTATCAAGAAAGTCGGATCGATATGATATGTCAAGACGGACAAAATTAAAATGATCTTCGACATGCTACCTTTCGTTGTGTTTGCTACGCAAATAAAATTTACCGTGGGCGGGGGTTTTGAGGGGTGAAAAGGGGGAGAAAAGTGACATTCGAACAACCATAGTCCATAACCTCAATGCGGTTGTTGTTCTTTCATTAGCAAGAGCAAACGCTGCACGGTTATGTATTTTTAATGTTTTGTACTTCGGTGTAATGTTCGTGGACCAAATTACCAGCGTTTTTTTTTATCTTTTAATATTTAAAAAGCGCTCGCTCGGTATAAAAGGGGTTGTTAATATTATATTATGAGGTGAATGATTTATGCTTTGTGTATATCATATATATAATATATATTTTAATTTCTCGAGAAAAAGTCATTCTTTATAAAGAGTTTTGGATGTCCTAAAAAGTCGAAAGCCATTGTTAATATTTTGCTTTAACATACAGAATGGTTAGAAAACACGAAAATGTTAAATTGGCCGAAGAGTAAACTATCGGTTTTTCGGAATTAGATCAAAAATGTTATAGGTAAAAGTTAGTTTGAATTAATTTTATCCTCAAATATCAAACTTGAATGTTCTATTTCAAATTTTACATCTCGGAGTCGGACCAGTGAAAAGACATTCAATAAAGGTAAACAAAAAATTTAGATACCACAATTATGATTGATCAGTTGACAGTAGTAACAGCGTATCCAAGCAATTTGTTGAATGATCATTGAAAGTATGTTTGACTTTAGAGCAAAGGGTTTATTTAGTTCTTTGTTACGGCATAGGTGAGGTATCGTACCGCCGTGCTATTGAAGTTTTTAACAGAAAATACCCTGAGGTATATGTTTCAGTCAATTGTGTTCGTGAATTGGTTAAACAATTTCATGCAACAGGAGACTTGAAAAATATCAAGAAACAAAAAGCAAAATGGCGAATATGATGCAGGAGCTATGTTAGCTATTGATTCCGTGAACACTTGTCCAAAAAAATCGTTGAGGCAAAGATTTCGAGACTTGAACATCAGTAAAACCTGCAAAGGATCTTTTCAAATCAAAAATTTCATTCTTATAAACCGTACTGATACTCACTTTAGTAGAAGGACATGATGCTCGTCGATTAGAATTTAGCCTATTAATGGGGAACGAATTATGGTCGATAGATTTTTCTACAGAAAAATTATTTTCTCTGACGAAGCGACGTTTACCACAAATGGAGTTGTAAGTTCACAGAATTGCAGATATTGGTCTCAAGAAAATCCAAATTTCCGTATTACAACCAATTCTCAAAAATATAAAAAAGTGAATGTTTGGTGTGGATTTATTACAAGAAAATAATTGGACCATACTTTTTTGACGGTACTGTAAACCAAAACACTAATTTTGATATGTTGGAAATTTTTTGCTACCTACTTTGGACGAAATCAACTTACAGGTCAGGTCTTCACTACACTATCAACACGAAGGTTGTCCTGCTCAAGTCAGGGATTGGTTGAACGGACGTTTTCCAAATAAGTGGATTGGACGATTCGGCCCTATAGGATGGCCACCACGTTCACCTGATTTAACGCCGCTTGATTTTTTTTTCTGTAGGGTTATTTAAAACAGAAGGTGTATGCGAATAATTTTCATGATAATGTAGACATTCTAAAATTAAAAATTAGGGAATCAGTAGACGAAATAAATGAAGAAACAATTGATTTGGTATATCGGGAGTTTAGAAGAAGATTGGAAAAGTGTGTAGCTGTAGGACGGGAACATGTGCAGTAATGTTTTGTTAACTTACTTTGTTAAAAATAAATAAAATATAAAACTTAGAATACAACATTGAAATTTGGTATCTGGGCATAAATTTAAATATAAAACAACTTTTACCTATAACATTTTTGATCAAATTCCGAAAAACCGATAGTTTACTCTTCGGCCAATTTAACATTTTCGTGCTTTCTAACCATCCTGTAAGTTTTTTTTTGACTTGTTAGGTCCATCGGTCCATATTTTGTTAAGGTAATATACATGTGGCAACATGACTTATATTTAAATGTCTGTAAGATTTTTCTTTTTCGTTTTATTAAAAGAAATCGTGCCATGACGTGGGGACAGACAAGGAAACGGTAGGAGGTACATTATCAAATTTAAACTTTATAATTTCCAATTTAAAGTTATGACTAAATCGTGGGGTACTTTTTAATTGGTTGAAAATAGGAAGTAATAATCCGACTTGTCCGACCGTTCAAGATGACATTAGTCGGAACTGTTTACAGAATTATCCAAACCAGTAAACCCACTTAATCTAATTATAACCT
Source organism: Aphodius sticticus (assembly GCA_963966075.1). Taxonomy (NCBI): domain Eukaryota; kingdom Metazoa; phylum Arthropoda; class Insecta; order Coleoptera; family Scarabaeidae; genus Aphodius; species Aphodius sticticus. The sequence continues at coordinate 2,232,223 of OZ014510.1, forward strand.
CAAATTGTGCTTTTGTCTCTCAAAAACAGTGTTTTTTTAACTGGAAAGTTCTTTGACCCTTTTCGTATCAGAAATGTTCTAGAACATGTCCACGTGTGTCATTATTTTCATTATTTTCCTTTAAATAACTTACAGAATTGATTGCACGTGTTCACAGCATGGCTGCCCATTGAGAATTAATTAGAAAGAACAACTTAATTAGAAACGAAGACGGTTATGTATACAGGCAAGGGAGGGGGTCACCAATTTACCTTTAATCATGTAATCTAATACCGGGTTAGTTAACATAAACATGCTAGAATTACCCTCAATAATGTTAACGAGACAGAGTACGCTAAGAAAACACGAACATTCCTATATTTCGTCGCAATAGGGTATTTGACTGTATTAAAAATATAGCTTGTATTATAGTCATGCTAATAGATTGCAGTTTAAGAAAACTCCTATCACGTGATTGAAAACGCTCTGTAATTGGCTCAGTCTCCAGTGACGTCATTCGTTAGTACACTTAGAGCGCGTTCGGTTTGTCAGGGTAAGGTATGGGGAGAGCAATGCTCAGATAACCTGGGTCGGCTGTCTCTCTCTTATATGCAGTTAAACGCCGTATGACGTTAGTCCGCCTATTACGCAGCGCGTCACTCTTACCGTACCCTACCCGATTATCCGAACGCGCTCTTATGCTTCTCCCGTTTGAATTTAATAGCACTAAAGTGCCATGTAAGCATAACTTTGTAGGTTAGGTTAGTACTAACGTTAAGCTGTCAGATCAGATAATACCTGGTTCAAAAATACGATAGATAACTTATTCTAGTCAGCTTTAATTATGTCGAAGTAATCTTCACAACAAAAAACACTTGTATTGGCCGTTATTTATTTCATTTGGATTTCTACGAGCCAACCACTTTCTTCGCAGTTTCAAATCTTGCGGAACAGCTACAAATAGTTTATCCGGAGTTTTCCTTGACGTATTTCTGCATTGTGGATTTATACACCATTTATAACCCATTCTTATGTAGAAATTGTGAAAACAACACATCATACAACACAATTACCAAACGGCGACGATGCCGATGCTGACAGACCATATGGGCCGATTTGACATCTACTATCAGGTGACGTAACACAACAGAAAGTATCGTTTTGGCGGGACTTTTTGTGATTCAATTTTTAACCCTGATTTTTATGAAATATTGAAGAAATAATTACGAAAAATAATGCATTTACAATGTAGAGTGAAGGAATAAACACACTAAGATGGTTTTCCAATAATAATCCAATAACCCTATTCGAAACAATATTATGTTACAAATATCAAATTCTTCTGCTACGAATTCGACGTATGCTTGTAATGTTATTTACTAAGAATAGAAATAATAAGTCCGCTAAGGGGGTTTGTTATTTCAGCTTGCCCTTTGTGTGTTTCGACGTAGTCCTAGCTACCTACCTATTTTAATCTTAATCCAACATTTATCAATAATATACTAGTACCGGAAATTACGAAGCAAAATCAATTTACGGTGAAAAAAAACACGTTATGTAATGAACACTCACTTCTATACTTTTAATGATTTTCTCGCTGGCAAGATATTTTTTTTTCAGTAATATAATACGTTGATATCAAAAATTATCTTGGTCAAGGGTGGTCATGGATTTTGAAATGATTGTCGCAGCTCCCATCGTATATTTATGTCAATCATTTTTTGAGTGTCAAAATCTGTCAAGTCATTGTGCTGAAGTTTTCTAAACCTACGCAGTTTTGGAGCTCTCACCACACAGCACAAAATTTATATTATTGAAGCCTTTCTTTGAACGGGTGTGCTAGGCTATACACCTTACACAGAGTGTATCCTAAGTTAATGCTTTTCTATGAACAATATAAATGATACTCACTTATGAGCTTTCAAAATATAACCTTTTTGTTAAATAAAAAAGCTACACAAAATTGTCTCTACTATTAAAATATTTTTAATCGTTTTCGTTTTTATGTAATTAAAAATATGTCGGCATTATAAAATAAAACCTTGCTTGTTCGTTATCAAATTATCAGTTTGATTTGAAAAAGCTAATGTGCAAATAAGGCGAACTAATCAAAAAAATAGTTAGTGCCCATTCGGCACGCACATGTAGCAAGCCCTCAAAGAAAATTTTCATGTATTAGAAAATGCGGCGATGCATATGTCCGATGCATTTACTGTTGCAGTGCAACTCTGACGGTCCGAAATCACAAACGAATATTGTAAAAATTTGTTGGCATGTCATAGATTTTTTTGATTTTTTGGCAAATATTTGATATTTGGCAAGTATACGAATGTGTAGCCCCGGCTTTAGGTAGCAAGCAAAACAAGGACAAAATAATATAGACATTTTTCAAGCTTGCGTTGTGCCAAACAACCCCTACGAAGGGGTTGTTGGTACAACTGACCTAAACGGTAAATCCTCCATAGTTCCCTAGCTGTTTAATTGCTGTAGCCAATATTAGATTATGTTTAATTTTCTTTAGAGACTTTTACGTAGCTTCATGAGAAATATAGCTATAAATTCAGTATGGTTCCGACGTCTTCCAACAATTTTTTTCAAGGACAAACGTGACGCGGTACAAATTCGATAAGCCAGCGTTTTCCTTCATCATCTGAAGAGTGAACAGCGTAGAAAATGTAGCGTCATCACATCAATGTCAACGGCAGTTCTAACTGTGACGTTCACTAACCCATCTTACGGAATAACAACAGTCTTTTTTTTCTGAATGGCCAGATCTGTTTAGTACAGGTGTTCAAATTGTGCAAACTAACGTAAAAGAAAAACGTAAAAACTGCAGGTCAAATATACCGGGTGGTCCTTTTTACTTGAGAATCCTAAATATCTCGAGAAATTGTCTTAAATAAACTTGTTGAACTCAAAGGGGGAAATGAGATGACGATATCAGTTTCATTGCAGATGGCGCTGCAATCGGTGAAAATAAGGCTAACTTAATTTTTTTAAATGGGAATACCCAAATGTTTTATCAAATTATGATTTTACGCTAAATAAGAAGAATCTTTTGTTTGAAACTTTTTTCGTACGATGCATTTTTTTCGTGCGTAAACAAACCCTATGCGCATGACGGGGCACCGCGCGATATACCAAAACGTATCCCCGTTATGCACATACCTTCCTACGTTGTACCATGAGTGTCTACTCAGTCGTCGCTTTGACTGCCAGCCGGCGAGCGCATCCCATGCAGTGGCAGCGGTTGTAACTACCGCAGACGCCGCAAACTTCCATCGTCAATAAGTTTTGATAGATGCATCGTACGAAAAAAATGTTCAGACAAAAGATTGTCCTTATTTAGCGTAAAATCGTAATTTTATAAAACAATTGGGTATTACCATTTAAAAAAATTAAGTTAACCTCATTTTCACCGATTGAAGCGCCATCTGCAATAAAACTGATATCTCCATCTCATTTCCCCCTTTGCGTCCTACAAGTTTATTTAAGACACTTTTGTCGTACCATGCATATTTCTCGAGATATTTAGGAGTCTCAAGTTAAAAGGACCACCCGGTATATCTAACGTGTGCACTGTTCTCTGTCCAAAGTATGATTTATTCAAATTTAAACGATGTAAAACAACGTTTGAAATTCTCTTTAAACAAACTTTGAACGTCGCTCTTGTTATGAATGAAAATAGCTAGGTGCGTCGTGTGTTGTTAGCGTGTTTTATAAAGTGTGTTATTAGGTCGACTCGCAGTTCAAGCTGGTATCATTCCGATGCTTGGTCGAATTCACTGGCAGATGTGTGTAAATTTAGAATGAAACATTGAACTGGAAACTGGTACTTAAATTTCAGTGTTGAATTTACTTTGCTTGTAAGTGCACATGAAGCAAAATCATAACATTTCGACAACTAAAATCATAGAGTATGTTTCATAAATTCTCCTGAATAAACCAGAATAGATAGAGAGCTGTAATTTTCAGAATTAATTACCCAATGTATCTGTGACCTAAACGTGAATAATACTAATTTTTAACCCAACTACTTTGCTCGTAATCGCACATGAAGCAAAATCATAACATTATATCACCTAAAAACAACGTAAACTCTAAGTCTCAAATATCCTCCTGAACAAACTAAAATAGATAGAGGGCTGTAATTTTCAGAATTAATCACCTAATGTATCTGTGACCTAAACGTGAATAATAATAATTTTTATCCCGACTACTTTGCTCGTAATCGCACATGAAGCAAAATCATAACATTCTATCACCTAAAAACAACGAAACTCTAAGTCTTAAAAATCCTCCTGAACAAACTAAAATAGATAGAGGGCTGTAATTTTCAGAATTAATTACCCAATGTATCTGTGACCTAAACGTGAATAAGAATTATTTTTATCCTAACTACTTTTCTCGTAATCGCACATGAAGCAAAATCATAACATTCTATCACCTAAAAACAACGAAACTCTAAGTCTCAAAAATCCTCCTGAACAAACTAAAATAGATAGAGGGCTGTAATTTTCAGAATTAATTACCCAATGTATCTGTGACCTAAACGTGAATAAGAATTATTTTTATCCTAACTACTTTTCTCGTAATCGCACATGAAGCAAAATCATAACATTCTATCACCTAAAAACAACGAAACTCTAAGTCTCAAAAATCCTCCTGAACAAACTAAAATAGACAGAGGGCTGTAATTTTCAGAATTAATTACCCTATGTATCTGCGACCTAAACGTGAATAAAAATAATTTTTATCCCAACTACTTTTCTCGTAATCGCACATGAAGCCAAATCATAACATTATATCACCTAAAAACAACATAAACTCTAAGTCTCAAAAATCCTCCTGAACAAACTAAAATAGATAGAGGGCTGTAATTTTCAGAATTAATTACCCAATGTATCTGTGACCTAAACGCGAATAAGAATTATTTTTATCCTAACTACTTTTCTCGTAATCGCACATGAAGCAAAATAATAACATTCTATCACCTAAAAACAACGAAACTCTAAGTCTCAAAAATCCTCCTGAACAAACTAAAATAGACAGAGGGCTGTAATTTTCAGAATTAATTACTCTATGTATCTGCGACCTAAACGTGAATAAAAATAATTTTTATCCCAACTACTTTTCTCGTAATCGCACATGAAGCCAAATCATAACATTACATCACCTAAAAACAACATAAACTCTAAGTCTCAAAAATCCTCCTGAACAAACTAAAATAGATAGAGGGCTGTAATTTTCAGAATTAATTACCCAATGTATCTGTGACCTAAACGTGAATAAGAATTATTTTTATCCTAACTACTTTTCTCGTAATCGCACATGAAGCAAAATCATAACATTCTATCACCTAAAAACAACGAAACTCTAAGTCTTAAAAATCCTCCTGAACAAACTAAACTAGATAGAGTGCTGTAATTTTCAGAATTAATTACCCAATGTATCTGTGACCTAAACGTGAATAAGAATTATTTTTATCCTAACTACTTTTCTCGTAATCGCACATGAAGCAAAATCATAACATTCTATCACCTAAAAACAACGAAACTCTAAGTCTCAAAAATCCTCCTGAACAAACTAAAATAGATAGAGGGCTGTAATTTTCAGAATTAATTACCCAATGTATCTGTGACCTAAACGTGAATAAGAATTATTTTTATCCTAACTACTTTTCTCGTAATCGCACATGAAGCAAAATCATAACATTCTATCACCTAAAAACAACGAAACTCTAAGTCTCAAAAATCCTCCTGAACAAACTAAAATAGACAGAGGGCTGTAATTTTCAGAATTAATTACCCTATGTATCTGCGATCTAAACGTGAATAAAAATAATTTTTATCCCAACTACTTTTCTCGTAATCGCACATGAAGCCAAATCATAACATTATATCACCTAAAAACAACATAAACTCTAAGTCTCAAAAATCCTCCTGAACAAACTAAAATAGATAGAGGGCTGTAATTTTCAGAATTAATTACCCAATGTATCTGTGACCTAAACGTGAATAAGAATTATTTTTATCCTAACTACTTTTCTCGTAATCGCACATGAAGCAAAATCATAACATTCTATCACCTAAAAACAACATAAACTCTAAGTCTCAAAAATCCTCCTGAACAAACTAAAATAGATAGAGGGCTGTAATTTTCAGAATTAATTACCCAATGTATCTGTGACCTAAACGTGAATAAGAATTATTTTTATCCTAACTACTTTTCTCGTAATCGCACATGAAGCAAAATCATAACATTCTATCACCTAAAAACAACGAAACTCTAAGTCTCAAAAATCCTCCTGAACAAACTAAAATAGACAGAGGGCTGTAATTTTCAGAATTAATTACCCTATGTATCTGCGACCTAAACGTGAATAAAAATAATTTTTATCCCAACTACTTTTCTCGTAATCGCACATGAAGCCAAATCATAACATTATATCACCTAAAAACAACATAAACTCTAAGTCTCAAAAATCCTCCTGAACAAACTAAAATAGATAGAGGGCTGTAATTTTCAGAATTAATTACCCAATGTATCTGTGACCTAAACGTGAATAAGAATTATTTTTATCCTAACTACTTTTCTCGTAATCGCACATGAAGCAAAATCATAACATTCTATCACCTAAAAACAACGAAACTCTAAGTCTCAAAAATCCTCCTGAACAAACTAAAATAGATAGAGGGCTGTAATTTTCAGAATTAATTACCCAATGTATCTGTGACCTAAACGTGAATAAGAATTATTTTTATCCTAACTACTTTTCTCGTAATCGCACATGAAGCAAAATCATAACATTCTATCACCTAAAAACAACGAAACTCTAAGTCTCAAAAATCCTCCTGAACAAACTAAAATAGACAGACGGCTGTAATTTTCAGAATTAATTACCCTATGTATCTGCGACCTAAACGTGAATAAAAATAGTTTTTATCCCAACTACTTTTCTCGTAATCGCACATGAAGCCAAATCATAACATTATATCACCTAAAAACAACATAAACTCTAAGTCTCAAAAATCCTCCTGAACAAACTAAAATAGATAGAGGGCTGTAATTTTCAGAATTAATTACCCAATGTATCTGTGACCTAAACGTGAATAAGAATTATTTTTATCCTAACTACTTTTCTCGTAATCGCACATGAAGCAAAATCATAACATTCTATCACCTAAAAACAACGAAACTCTAAGTCTCAAAAATCCTCCTGAACAAACTAAAATAGACAGAGGGCTGTAATTTTCAGAATTAATTACCCTATGTATCTGCGACCTAAACGTGAATAAAAATAATTTTTATCCCAACTACTTTTCTCGTAATCGCACATGAAGCCAAATCATAACATTATATCACCTAAAAACAACATAAACTCTAAGTCTCAAAAATCCTCCTGAACAAACTGAAATAGATAGAGGGCTGTAATTTTCAGAATTAATTACCCAATGTATCTGTGACCTAAACGTGAATAAGAATTATTTTTATCCTAACTACTTTTCTCGTAATCGCACATGAAGCAAAATCATAACATTCTATCACCTAAAAACAACATAAACTCTAAGTCTCAAAAATCCTCCTGAACAAACTAAAATAGATAGAGGGCTGTAATTTTCAGAATTAATTACCCAATGTATCTGTGACCTAAACGTGAATAAGAATTATTTTTATCCTAACTACTTTTCTCGTAATCGCACATGAAGCAAAATCATAACATTCTATCACCTAAAAACAACGAAACTCTAAGTCTCAAAAATCCTCCTGAACAAACTAAAATAGACAGAGGGCTGTAATTTTCAGAATTAATTACCCTATGTATCTGCGACCTAAACGTGAATAAAAATAATTTTTATCCCAACTACTTTTCTCGTAATCGCACATGAAGCCAAATCATAACATTATATCACCTAAAAACAACATAAACTCTAAGTCTCAAAAATCCTCCTGAACAAACTAAAATAGATAGAGGGCTGTAATTTTCAGAATTAATTACCCAATGTATCTGTGACCTAAACGTGAATAAGAATTATTTTTATCCTAACTACTTTTCTCGTAATCGCACATGAAGCAAAATCATAACATTCTATCACCTAAAAACAACGAAACTCTAAGTCTCAAAAATCCTCCTGAACAAACTAAAATAGACAGAGGGCTGTAATTTTCAGAATTAATTACCCTATGTATCTGCGACCTAAACGTGAATAAAAATAATTTTTATCCCAACTACTTTTCTCGTAATCGCACATGAAGCCAAATCATAACATTATATCACCTAAAAACAACAAACTCTAAGTCTCAAAAATCCTCCTGAACAAACTAAAATAGATAGAGGGCTGTAATTTTCAGAATTAATTACCCAATGTATCTGTGACCTAAACGTGAATAAGAATTATTTTTATCCTAACTACTTTTCTCGTAATCGCACATGAAGCAAAATCATAACATTCTATCACCTAAAAACAACATAAACTCTAAGTCTCAAAAATCCTCCTGAACAAACTAAAATAGATAGAGGGCTGTAATTTTCAGAATTAATTACCCAATGTATCTGTGACCTAAACGTGAATAAGAATTATTTTTATCCTAACTACTTTTCTCGTAATCGCACATGAAGCAAAATCATAACATTCTATCACCTAAAAACAACGAAACTCTAAGTCTCAAAAATCCTCCTGAACAAACTAAAATAGACAGAGGGCTGTAATTTTCAGAATTAATTACCCTATGTATCTGCGACCTAAACGTGAATAAAAATAATTTTTATCCCAACTACTTTTCTCGTAATCGCACATGAAGCCAAATCATAACATTATATCACCTAAAAACAACATAAACTCTAAGTCTCAAAAATCCTCCTGAACAAACTAAAATAGATAGAGGGCTGTAATTTTCAGAATTAATTACCCAATGTATCTGTGACCTAAACGTGAATAAGAATTATTTTTATCCTAACTACTTTTCTCGTAATCGCACATGAAGCAAAATCATAACATTCTATCACCTAAAAACAACGAAACTCTAAGTCTCAAAAATCTTCCTGAACAAACTAAAATAGATAGAGGGCTGTAATTTTCAGAATTAATTACCCAATGTATCTGTGACCTAAACGTGAATAAGAATTATTTTTATCCTAACTACTTTTCTCGTAATCGCACATGAAGCAAAATCATAACATTCTATCACCTAAAAACAACGAAACTCTAAGTCTCAAAAATCCTCCTGAACAAACTAAAATAGACAGAGGGCTGTAATTTTCAGAATTAATTACCCTATGTATCTGCGACCTAAACGTGAATAAAAATTGTTTTTATCCCAACTACTTTTCTCGTAATCGCACATGAAGCCAAATCATAACATTATATCACCTAAAAACAACATAAACTCTAAGTCTCAAAAATCCTCCTGAACAAACTAAAATAGATAGAGGGCTGTAATTTTCAGAATTAATTACCCAATGTATCTGTGACCTAAACGTGAATAAGAATTATTTTTATCCTAACTACTTTTCTCGTAATCGCACATGAAGCAAAATCATAACATTATATCACCTAAAAACAACGTAAACTCTAAGTCTCAAATATCCTCCTGAACAAACTAAAATAGATAGAGGGCTGTAATTTTCAGAATTAATCACCTAATGTATCTGTGACCTAAACGTGAATAATAATAATTTTTATCCCGACTACTTTGCTCGTAATCGCACATGAAGCAAAATCATAACATTCTATCACCTAAAAACAACGAAACTCTAAGTCTTAAAAATCCTCCTGAACAAACTAAAATAGATAGAGGGCTGTAATTTTCAGAATTAATTACCCAATGTATCTGTGACCTAAACGTGAATAAGAATTATTTTTATCCTAACTACTTTTCTCGTAATCGCACATGAAGCAAAATCATAACATTCTATCACCTAAAAACAACGAAACTCTAAGTCTCAAAAATCCTCCTGAACAAACTAAAATAGATAGAGGGCTGTAATTTTCAGAATTAATTACCCAATGTATCTGTGACCTAAACGTGAATAAGAATTATTTTTATCCTAACTACTTTTCTCGTAATCGCACATGAAGCAAAATCATAACATTCTATCACCTAAAAACAACGAAACTCTAAGTCTCAAAAATCCTCCTGAACAAACTAAAATAGACAGAGGGCTGTAATTTTCAGAATTAATTACCCTATGTATCTGCGACCTAAACGTGAATAAAAATAATTTTTATCCCAACTACTTTACTCGTAATCGCACATGAAGCCAAATCATAACATTATATCACCTAAAAACAACATAAACTCTAAGTCTCAAAAATCCTCCTGAACAAACTAAAATAGATAGAGGGCTGTAATTTTCAGAATTAATTACCCAATGTATCTGTGACCTAAACGTGAATAAGAATTATTTTTATCCTAACTACTTTTCTCGTAATCGCACATGAAGCAAAATCATAACATTCTATCACCTAAAAACAACGAAACTCTAAGTCTCAAAAATCCTCCTGAACAAACTAAAATAGACAGAGGGCTGTAATTTTCAGAATTAATTACCCTATGTATCTGCGACTTAAACGTGAATAAAAATAATTTTTATCCCAACTACTTTTCTCGTAATCGCACATGAAGCCAAATCATAACATTATATCACCTAAAAACAACATAAACTCTAAGTCTCAAAAATCCTCCTGAACAAACTAAAATAGATAGAGGGCTGTAATTTTCAGAATTAATTACCCAATGTATCTGTGACCTAAACGTGAATAAGAATTATTTTTATCCTAACTACTTTTCTCGTAATCGCACATGAAGCAAAATCATAACATTCTATCACCTAAAAACAACGAAACTCTAAGTCTCAAAAATCCTCCTGAACAAACTAAAATAGACAGAGGGCTGTAATTTTCAGAATTAATTACCCTATGTATCTGCGACTTAAACGTGAATAAAAATAATTTTTATCCCAACTACTTTTCTCGTAATCGCACATGAAGCCAAATCATAACATTATATCACCTAAAAACAACATAAACTCTAAGTCTCAAAAATCCTCCTGAACAAACTAAAATAGATAGAGGGCTGTAATTTTCAGAATTAATTACCCAATGTATCTGTGACCTAAACGTGAATAAGAATTATTTTTATCCTAACTACTTTTCTCGTAATCGCACATGAAGCAAAATCATAACATTCTATCACCTAAAAACAACGAAACTCTAAGTCTCAAAAATCCTCCTGAACAAACTAAAATAGACAGAGGGCTGTAATTTTCAGAATTAATTACCCTATGTATCTGCGACCTAAACGTGAATAAAAATAATTTTTATCCCAACTACTTTTCTCGTAATCGCACATGAAGCCAAATCATAACATTATATCACCTAAAAACAACAAACTCTAAGTCTCAAAAATCCTCCTGAACAAACTAAAATAGATAGAGGGCTGTAATTTTCAGAATTAATTACCCAATGTATCTGTGACCTAAACGTGAATAAGAATTATTTTTATCCTAACTACTTTTCTCGTAATCGCACATGAAGCAAAATCATAACATTCTATCACCTAAAAACAACGAAACTCTAAGTCTCAAAAATCCTCCTGAACAAACTAAAATAGACAGAGGGCTGTAATTTTCAGAATTAATTACCCTATGTATCTGCGACCTAAACGTGAATAAAAATAATTTTTATCCCAACTACTTTTCTCGTAATCGCACATGAAGCCAAATCATAACATTATATCACCTAAAAACAACATAAACTCTAAGTCTCAAAAATCCTCCTGAACAAACTAAAATAGATAGAGGGCTGTAATTTTCAGAATTAATTACCCAATGTATCTGTGACCTAAACGTGAATAAGAATTATTTTTATCCTAACTACTTTTCTCGTAATCGCACATGAAGCAAAATCATAACATTCTATCACCTAAAAACAACGAAACTCTAAGTCTCAAAAATCTTCCTGAACAAACTAAAATAGATAGAGGGCTGTAATTTTCAGAATTAATTACCCAATGTATCTGTGACCTAAACGTGAATAAGAATTATTTTTATCCTAACTACTTTTCTCGTAATCGCACATGAAGCAAAATCATAACATTCTATCACCTAAAAACAACGAAACTCTAAGTCTCAAAAATCCTCCTGAACAAACTAAAATAGACAGAGGGCTGTAATTTTCAGAATTAATTACCCTATGTATCTGCGACCTAAACGTGAATAAAAATAGTTTTTATCCCAACTACTTTTCTCGTAATCGCACATGAAGCCAAATCATAACATTATATCACCTAAAAACAACATAAACTCTAAGTCTCAAAAATCCTCCTGAACAAACTAAAATAGATAGAGGGCTGTAATTTTCAGAATTAATTACCCAATGTATCTGTGACCTAAACGTGAATAAGAATTATTTTTATCCTAACTACTTTTCTCGTAATCGCACATGAAGCAAAATCATAACATTCTATCACCTAAAAACAACGAAACTCTAAGTCTCAAAAATCTTCCTGAACAAACTAAAATAGATAGAGGGCTGTAATTTTCAGAATTAATTACCCAATGTATCTGTGACCTAAACGTGAATAAGAATTATTTTTATCCTAACTACTTTTCTCGTAATCGCACATGAAGCAAAATCATAACATTCTATCACCTAAAAACAACGAAACTCTAAGTCTCAAAAATCTTCCTGAACAAACTAAAATAGATAGAGGGCTGTAATTTTCAGAATTAATTACCCAATGTATCTGTGACCTAAACGTGAATAAGAATTATTTTTATCCTAACTACTTTTCTCGTAATCGCACATGAAGCAAAATCATAACATTCTATCACCTAAAAACAACGAAACTCTAAGTCTCAAAAATCTTCCTGAACAAACTAAAATAGATAGAGGGCTGTAATTTTCAGAATTAATTACCCTATGTATCTGCGACCTAAACGTGAATAAAAATAGTTTTTATCCCAACTACTTTTCTCGTAATCGCACATGAAGCCAAATCATAACATTATATCACCTAAAAACAACATAAACTCTAAGTCTCAAAAATCCTCCTGAACAAACTAAAATAGATAGAGGGCTGTAATTTTTAGAATTAATTACCCAATGTATCTGTGACCTAAACGTGAATAAGAATTATTTTTATCCTAACTACTTTTCTCGTAATCGCACATGAAGCAAAATCATAACATTCTATCACCTAAAAACAACGAAACTCTAAGTCTCAAAAATCTTCCTGAACAAACTAAAATAGATAGAGGGCTGTAATTTTCAGAATTAATTACCCTATGTATCTGCGACCTAAACGTGAATAAAAATAGTTTTTATCCCAACTACTTTTCTCGTAATCGCACATGAAGCCAAATCATAACATTATATCACCTAAAAACAACATAAACTCTAAGTCTCAAAAATCCTCCTGAACAAACTAAAATAGATAGAGGGCTGTAATTTTCAGAATTAATTACCCAATGTATCTGTGACCTAAACGTGAATAAGAATTATTTTTATCCTAACTACTTTTCTCGTAATCGCACATGAAGCAAAATCATAACATTCTATCACCTAAAAACAACGAAACTCTAAGTCTCAAAAATCTTCCTGAACTAACTAAAATAGATAGAGGGCTGTAATTTTCAGAATTAATTACCCAATGTATCTGTGACCTAAACGTGAATAAGAATTATTTTTATCCTAACTACTTTTCTCGTAATCGCACATGAAGCAAAATCATAACATTCTATCACCTAAAAACAACGAAACTCTAAGTCTCAAAAATCTTCCTGAACAAACTAAAATAGATAGAGGGCTGTAATTTTCAGAATTAATTACCCAATGTATCTGTGACCTAAACGTGAATAAGAATTATTTTTATCCTAACTACTTTTCTCGTAATCGCACATGAAGCAAAATCATAACATTCTATCACCTAAAAACAACGAAACTCTAAGTCTCAAAAATCTTCCTGAACAAACTAAAATAGATAGAGGGCTGTAATTTTCAGAATTAATTACCCAATGTATCTGTGACCTAAACGTGAATAAGAATTATTTTTATCCTAACTACTTTTCTCGTAATCGCACATGAAGCAAAATCATAACATTCTATCACCTAAAAACAACGAAACTCTAAGTCTCAAAAATCTTCCTGAACAAACTAAAATAGATAGAGGGCTGTAATTTTCAGAATTAATTACCCAATGTATCTGTGACCTAAACGTGAATAAGAATTATTTTTATCCTAACTACTTTTCTCGTAATCGCACATGAAGCAAAATCATAACATTCTATCACCTAAAAACAACGAAACTCTAAGTCTCAAAAATCTTCCTGAACAAACTAAAATAGATAGAGGGCTGTAATTTTCAGAATTAATTACCCAATGTATCTGTGACCTAAACGTGAATAAGAATTATTTTTATCCTAACTACTTTTCTCGTAATCGCACATGAAGCAAAATCATAACATTCTATCACCTAAAAACAACGAAACTCTAAGTCTCAAAAATCCTCCTGAACAAACTAAAATAGACAGAGGGCTGTAATTTTCAGAATTAATTACCCTATGTATCTGCGACCTAAACGTGAATAAAAATAGTTTTTATCCCAACTACTTTTCTCGTAATCGCACATGAAGCCAAATCATAACATTATATCACCTAAAAACAACATAAACTCTAAGTCTCAAAAATCCTCCTGAACAAACTAAAATAGATAGAGGGCTGTAATTTTCAGAATTAATTACCCAATGTATCTGTGACCTAAACGTGAATAAGAATTATTTTTATCCTAACTACTTTTCTCGTAATCGCACATGAAGCAAAATCATAACATTCTATCACCTAAAAACAACGAAACTCTAAGTCTCAAAAATCTTCCTGAACAAACTAAAATAGATAGAGGGCTGTAATTTTCAGAATTAATTACCCAATGTATCTGTGACCTAAACGTGAATAAGAATTATTTTTATCCTAACTACTTTTCTCGTAATCGCACATGAAGCAAAATCATAACATTCTATCACCTAAAAACAACGAAACTCTAAGTCTCAAAAATCTTCCTGAACAAACTAAAATAGATAGAGGGCTGTAATTTTCAGAATTAATTACCCAATGTATCTGTGACCTAAACGTGAATAAGAATTATTTTTATCCTAACTACTTTTCTCGTAATCGCACATGAAGCAAAATCATAACATTCTATCACCTAAAAACAACGAAACTCTAAGTCTCAAAAATCTTCCTGAACAAACTAAAATAGATAGAGGGCTGTAATTTTCAGAATTAATTACCCTATGTATCTGCGACCTAAACGTGAATAAAAATAGTTTTTATCCCAACTACTTTTCTCGTAATCGCACATGAAGCCAAATCATAACATTATATCACCTAAAAACAACATAAACTCTAAGTCTCAAAAATCCTCCTGAACAAACTAAAATAGATAGAGGGCTGTAATTTTCAGAATTAATTACCCAATGTATCTGTGACCTAAACGTGAATAAGAATTATTTTTATCCTAACTACTTTTCTCGTAATCGCACATGAAGCAAAATCATAACATTCTATCACCTAAAAACAACGAAACTCTAAGTCTCAAAAATCTTCCTGAACAAACTAAAATAGATAGAGGGCTGTAATTTTCAGAATTAATTACCCTATGTATCTGCGACCTAAACGTGAATAAAAATAGTTTTTATCCCAACTACTTTTCTCGTAATCGCACATGAAGCCAAATCATAACATTATATCACCTAAAAACAACATAAACTCTAAGTCTCAAAAATCCTCCTGAACAAACTAAAATAGATAGAGGGCTGTAATTTTCAGAATTAATTACCCAATGTATCTGCGACCTAAACGTGAATAAGAATTATTTTTATCCTAACTACTTTTCTCGTAATCGCACATGAAGCAAAATCATAACATTCTATCACCTAAAAACAACGAAACTCTAAGTCTCAAAAATCTTCCTGAACAAACTAAAATAGATAGAGGGCTGTAATTTTCAGAATTAATTACCCAATGTATCTGTGACCTAAACGTGAATAAGAATTATTTTTATCCTAACTACTTTTCTCGTAATCGCACATGAAGCAAAATCATAACATTCTATCACCTAAAAACAACGAAACTCTAAGTCTCAAAAATCTTCCTGAACAAACTAAAATAGATAGAGGGCTGTAATTTTCAGAATTAATTACCCAATGTATCTGTGACCTAAACGTGAATAAGAATTATTTTTATCCTAACTACTTTTCTCGTAATCGCACATGAAGCAAAATCATAACATTCTATCACCTAAAAACAACGAAACTCTAAGTCTCAAAAATCTTCCTGAACAAACTAAAATAGATAGAGGGCTGTAATTTTCAGAATTAATTACCCAATGTATCTGTGACCTAAACGTGAATAAGAATTATTTTTATCCTAACTACTTTTCTCGTAATCGCACATGAAGCAAAATCATAACATTCTATCACCTAAAAACAACGAAACTCTAAGTCTCAAAAATCCTCCTGAACAAACTAAAATAGACAGAGGGCTGTAATTTTCAGAATTAATTACCCTATGTATCTGCGACCTAAACGTGAATAAAAATAGTTTTTATCCCAACTACTTTTCTCGTAATCGCACATGAAGCCAAATCATAACATTATATCACCTAAAAACAACATAAACTCTAAGTCTCAAAAATCCTCCTGAACAAACTAAAATAGATAGAGGGCTGTAATTTTCAGAATTAATTACCCAATGTATCTGTGACCTAAACGTGAATAAGAATTATTTTTATCCTAACTACTTTTCTCGTAATCGCACATGAAGCAAAATCATAACATTCTATCACCTAAAAACAACGAAACTCTAAGTCTCAAAAATCTTCCTGAACAAACTAAAATAGATAGAGGGCTGTAATTTTCAGAATTAATTACCCAATGTATCTGTGACCTAAACGTGAATAAGAATTATTTTTATCCTAACTACTTTTCTCGTAATCGCACATGAAGCAAAATCATAACATTCTATCACCTAAAAACAACGAAACTCTAAGTCTCAAAAATCCTCCTGAACAAACTAAAATAGACAGAGGGCTGTAATTTTCAGAATTAATTACCCTATGTATCTGCGACCTAAACGTGAATAAAAATAGTTTTTATCCCAACTACTTTTCTCGTAATCGCACATGAAGCCAAATCATAACATTATATCACCTAAAAACAACATAAACTCTAAGTCTCAAAAATCCTCCTGAACAAACTAAAATAGATAGAGGGCTGTAATTTTCAGAATTAATTACCCAATGTATCTGTGACCTAAACGTGAATAAGAATTATTTTTATCCTAACTACTTTTCTCGTAATCGCACATGAAGCAAAATCATAACATTCTATCACCTAAAAACAACGAAACTCTAAGTCTCAAAAATCCTCCTGAACAAACTAAAATAGACAGAGGGCTGTAATTTTCAGAATTAATTACCCTATGTATCTGCGACCTAAACGTGAATAAAAATAGTTTTTATCCCAACTACTTTTCTCGTAATCGCACATGAAGCCAAATCATAACATTATATCACCTAAAAACAACATAAACTCTAAGTCTCAAAAATCCTCCTGAACAAACTAAAATAGATAGAGGGCTGTAATTTTCAGAATTAATTACCCAATGTATCTGTGACCTAAACGTGAATAAGAATTATTTTTATCCTAACTACTTTTCTCGTAATCGCACATGAAGCAAAATCATAACATTCTATCACCTAAAAACAACGAAACTCTAAGTCTCAAAAATCTTCCTGAACAAACTAAAATAGATAGAGGGCTGTAATTTTCAGAATTAATTACCCAATGTATCTGTGACCTAAACGTGAATAAGAATTATTTTTATCCTAACTACTTTTCTCGTAATCGCACATGAAGCAAAATCATAACATTCTATCACCTAAAAACAACGAAACTCTAAGTCTCAAAAATCCTCCTGAACAAACTAAAATAGACAGAGGGCTGTAATTTTCAGAATTAATTACCCTATGTATCTGCGACCTAAACGTGAATAAAAATAGTTTTTATCCCAACTACTTTTCTCGTAATCGCACATGAAGCCAAATCATAACATTATATCACCTAAAAACAACATAAACTCTAAGTCTCAAAAATCCTCCTGAACAAACTAAAATAGATAGAGGGCTGTAATTTTCAGAATTAATTACCCAATGTATCTGTGACCTAAACGTGAATAAGAATTATTTTTATCCTAACTACTTTTCTCGTAATCGCACATGAAGCAAAATCATAACATTCTATCACCTAAAAACAACGAAACTCTAAGTCTCAAAAATCTTCCTGAACAAACTAAAATAGATAGAGGGCTGTAATTTTCAGAATTAATTACCCAATGTATCTGTGACCTAAACGTGAATAAGAATTATTTTTATCCTAACTACTTTTCTCGTAATCGCACATGAAGCAAAATCATAACATTCTATCACCTAAAAACAACGAAACTCTAAGTCTCAAAAATCCTCCTGAACAAACTAAAATAGACAGAGGGCTGTAATTTTCAGAATTAATTACCCTATGTATCTGCGACCTAAACGTGAATAAAAATAGTTTTTATCCCAACTACTTTTCTCGTAATCGCACATGAAGCCAAATCATAACATTATATCACCTAAAAACAACATAAACTCTAAGTCTCAAAAATCCTCCTGAACAAACTAAAATAGATAGAGGGCTGTAATTTTCAGAATTAATTACCCAATGTATCTGTGACCTAAACGTGAATAAGAATTATTTTTATCCTAACTACTTTTCTCGTAATCGCACATGAAGCAAAATCATAACATTCTATCACCTAAAAACAACGAAACTCTAAGTCTCAAAAATCCTCCTGAACAAACTAAAATAGACAGAGGGCTGTAATTTTCAGAATTAATTACCCTATGTATCTGCGACCTAAACGTGAATAAAAATAATTTTTATCCCAACTACTTTTCTCGTAATCGCACATGAAGCCAAATCATAACATTATATCACCTAAAAACAACATAAACTCTAAGTCTCAAAAATCCTCCTGAACAAACTAAAATAGATAGAGGGCTGTAATTTTCAGAATTAATTACCCAATGTATCTGTGACCTAAACGTGAATAAGAATTATTTTTATCCTAACTACTTTTCTCGTAATCGCACATGAAGCAAAATCATAACATTCTATCACCTAAAAACAACATAAACTCTAAGTCTCAAAAATCCTCCTGAACAAACTAAAATAGATAGAGGGCTGTAATTTTCAGAATTAATTACCCAATGTATCTGTGACCTAAACGTGAATAAGAATTATTTTTATCCTAACTACTTTTCTCGTAATCGCACATGAAGCAAAATCATAACATTCTATCACCTAAAAACAACGAAACTCTAAGTCTCAAAAATCCTCCTGAACAAACTAAAATAGACAGAGGGCTGTAATTTTCAGAATTAATTACCCTATGTATCTGCGACCTAAACGTGAATAAAAATAATTTTTATCCCAACTACTTTTCTCGTAATCGCACATGAAGCCAAATCATAACATTATATCACCTAAAAACAACATAAACTCTAAGTCTCAAAAATCCTCCTGAACAAACTAAAATAGATAGAGGGCTGTAATTTTCAGAATTAATTACCCAATGTATCTGTGACCTAAACGTGAATAAGAATTATTTTTATCCTAACTACTTTTCTCGTAATCGCACATGAAGCAAAATCATAACATTCTATCACCGAAAAACAACGAAACTCTAAGTCTCAAAAATCCTCCTGAACAAACTAAAATAGACAGAGGGCTGTAATTTTCAGAATTAATTACCCTATGTATCTGCGACCTAAACGTGAATAAAAATAATTTTTATCCCAACTACTTTTCTCGTAATCGCACATGAAGCCAAATCATAACATTATATCACCTAAAAACAACATAAACTCTAAGTCTCAAAAATCCTCCTGAACAAACTAAAATAGATAGAGGGCTGTAATTTTCAGAATTAATTACCCAATGTATCTGTGACCTAAACGCGAATAAGAATTATTTTTATCCTAACTACTTTTCTCGTAATCGCACATGAAGCAAAATCATAACATTCTATCACCTAAAAACAACGAAACTCTAAGTCTCAAAAATCCTCCTGAACAAACTAAAATAGACAGAGGGCTGTAATTTTCAGAATTAATTACCCTATGTATCTGCGACCTAAACGTGAATAAAAATAATTTTTATCCCAACTACTTTTCTCGTAATCGCACATGAAGCCAAATCATAACATTATATCACCTAAAAACAACATAAACTCTAAGTCTCAAAAATCCTCCTGAACAAACTAAAATAGATAGAGGGCTGTAATTTTCAGAATTAATTACCCAATGTATCTGTGACCTAAACGTGAATAAGAATTATTTTTATCCTAACTACTTTTCTCGTAATCGCACATGAAGCAAAATCATAACATTCTATCACCTAAAAACAACGAAACTCTAAGTCTTAAAAATCCTCCTGAACAAACTAAAATAGATAGAGTGCTGTAATTTTCAGAATTAATTACCCAATGTATCTGTGACCTAAACGTGAATAAGAATTATTTTTATCCTAACTACTTTTCTCGTAATCGCACATGAAGCAAAATCATAACATTCTATCACCTAAAAACAACGAAACTCTAAGTCTCAAAAATCCTCCTGAACAAACTAAAATAGATAGAGGGCTGTAATTTTCAGAATTAATTACCCAATGTATCTGTGACCTAAACGTGAATAAGAATTATTTTTATCCTAACTACTTTTCTCGTAATCGCACATGAAGCAAAATCATAACATTCTATCACCTAAAAACAACGAAACTCTAAGTCTCAAAAATCCTCCTGAACAAACTAAAATAGACAGAGGGCTGTAATTTTCAGAATTAATTACCCTATGTATCTGCGATCTAAACGTGAATAAAAATAATTTTTATCCCAACTACTTTTCTCGTAATCGCACATGAAGCCAAATCATAACATTATATCACCTAAAAACAACATAAACTCTAAGTCTCAAAAATCCTCCTGAACAAACTAAAATAGATAGAGGGCTGTAATTTTCAGAATTAATTACCCAATGTATCTGTGACCTAAACGTGAATAAGAATTATTTTTATCCTAACTACTTTTCTCGTAATCGCACATGAAGCAAAATCATAACATTCTATCACCTAAAAACAACGAAACTCTAAGTCTCAAAAATCCTCCTGAACAAACTAAAATAGACAGAGGGCTGTAATTTTCAGAATTAATTACCCTATGTATCTGCGACCTAAACGTGAATAAAAATAGTTTTTATCCCAACTACTTTTCTCGTAATCGCACATGAAGCCAAATCATAACATTATATCACCTAAAAACAACATAAACTCTAAGTCTCAAAAATCCTCCTGAACAAACTAAAATAGATAGAGGGCTGTAATTTTCAGAATTAATTACCCAATGTATCTGTGACCTAAACGTGAATAAGAATTATTTTTATCCTAACTACTTTTCTCGTAATCGCACATGAAGCAAAATCATAACATTCTATCACCTAAAAACAACGAAACTCTAAGTCTCAAAAATCCTCCTGAACAAACTAAAATAGACAGAGGGCTGTAATTTTCAGAATTAATTACCCTATGTATCTGCGACCTAAACGTGAATAAAAATAATTTTTATCCCAACTACTTTTCTCGTAATCGCACATGAAGCCAAATCATAACATTATATCACCTAAAAACAACATAAACTCTAAGTCTCAAAAATCCTCCTGAACAAACTAAAATAGATAGAGGGCTGTAATTTTCAGAATTAATTACCCAATGTATCTGTGACCTAAACGTGAATAAGAATTATTTTTATCCTAACTACTTTTCTCGTAATCGCACATGAAGCAAAATCATAACATTCTATCACCTAAAAACAACATAAACTCTAAGTCTCAAAAATCCTCCTGAACAAACTAAAATAGATAGAGGGCTGTAATTTTCAGAATTAATTACACAATGTATCTGTGACCTAAACGTGAATAAGAATTATTTTTATCCTAACTACTTTTCTCGTAATCGCACATGAAGCAAAATCATAACATTCTATCACCTAAAAACAACGAAACTCTAAGTCTCAAAAATCCTCCTGAACAAACTAAAATAGACAGAGGGCTGTAATTTTCAGAATTAATTACCCTATGTATCTGCGACCTAAACGTGAATAAAAATAATTTTTATCCCAACTACTTTTCTCGTAATCGCACATGAAGCCAAATCATAACATTATATCACCTAAAAACAACATAAACTCTAAGTCTCAAAAATCCTCCTGAACAAACTAAAATAGATAGAGGGCTGTAATTTTCAGAATTAATTACCCAATGTATCTGTGACCTAAACGTGAATAAGAATTATTTTTATCCTAACTACTTTTCTCGTAATCGCACATGAAGCAAAATCATAACATTCTATTACCTAAAAACAACGAAACTCTAAGTCTCAAAAATCCTCCTGAACAAACTAAAATAGACAGAGGGCTGTAATTTTCAGAATTAATTACCCTATGTATCTGCGACCTAAACGTGAATAAAAATAATTTTTATCCCAACTACTTTTCTCGTAATCGCACATGAAGCCAAATCATAACATTATATCACCTAAAAACAACATAAACTCTAAGTCTCAAAAATCCTCCTGAACAAACTAAAATAGATAGAGGGCTGTAATTTTCAGAATTAATTACCCAATGTATCTGTGACCTAAACGCGAATAAGAATTATTTTTATCCTAACTACTTTTCTCGTAATCGCACATGAAGCAAAATCATAACATTCTATCACCCAAAAACAACGAAACTCTAAGTCTCAAAAATCCTCCTGAACAAACTAAAATAGACAGAGGGCTGTAATTTTCAGAATTAATTACCCTATGTATCTGCGACCTAAACGTGAATAAAAATAATTTTTATCCCAACTACTTTTCTCGTAATCGCACATGAAGCCAAATCATAACATTATATCACCTAAAAACAACATAAACTCTAAGTCTCAAAAATCCTCCTGAACAAACTAAAATAGATAGAGGGCTGTAATTTTCAGAATTAATTACCCAATGTATCTGTGACCTAAACGTGAATAAGAATTATTTTTATCCTAACTACTTTTCTCGTAATCGCACATGAAGCAAAATCATAACATTCTATCACCTAAAAACAACGAAACTCTAAGTCTTAAAAATCCTCCTGAACAAACTAAAATAGATAGAGTGCTGTAATTTTCAGAATTAATTACCCAATGTATCTGTGACCTAAACGTGAATAAGAATTATTTTTATCCTAACTACTTTTCTCGTAATCGCACATGAAGCAAAATCATAACATTCTATCACCTAAAAACAACGAAACTCTAAGTCTCAAAAATCCTCCTGAACAAACTAAAATAGATAGAGGGCTGTAATTTTCAGAATTAATTACCCAATGTATCTGTGACCTAAACGTGAATAAGAATTATTTTTATCCTAACTACTTTTCTCGTAATCGCACATGAAGCAAAATCATAACATTCTATCACCTAAAAACAACGAAACTCTAAGTCTCAAAAATCCTCCTGAACAAACTAAAATAGACAGAGGGCTGTAATTTTCAGAATTAATTACCCTATGTATCTGCGATCTAAACGTGAATAAAAATAATTTTTATCCCAACTACTTTTCTCGTAATCGCACATGAAGCCAAATCATAACATTATATCACCTAAAAACAACATAAACTCTAAGTCTCAAAAATCCTCCTGAACAAACTAAAATAGATAGAGGGCTGTAATTTTCAGAATTAATTACCCAATGTATCTGTGACCTAAACGTGAATAAGAATTATTTTTATCCTAACTACTTTTCTCGTAATCGCACATGAAGCAAAATCATAACATTCTATCACCTAAAAACAACATAAACTCTAAGTCTCAAAAATCCTCCTGAACAAACTAAAATAGATAGAGGGCTGTAATTTTCAGAATTAATTACCCAATGTATCTGTGACCTAAACGTGAATAAGAATTATTTTTATCCTAACTACTTTTCTCGTAATCGCACATGAAGCAAAATCATAACATTCTATCACCTAAAAACAACATAAACTCTAAGTCTCAAAAATCCTCCTGAACAAACTAAAATAGATAGAGGGCTGTAATTTTCAGAATTAATTACCCAATGTATCTGTGACCTAAACGTGAATAAGAATTATTTTTATCCTAACTACTTTTCTCGTAATCGCACATGAAGCAAAATCATAACATTCTATCACCTAAAAACAACATAAACTCTAAGTCTCAAAAATCCTCCTGAACAAACTAAAATAGATAGAGGGCTGTAATTTTCAGAATTAATTACCCAATGTATCTGTGACCTAAACGTGAATAAGAATTATTTTTATCCTAACTACTTTTCTCGTAATCGCATATGAAGCAAAATCATAACATTCTATCACCTAAAAACAACATAAACTCTAAGTCTCAAAAATCCTCCTGAACAAACTAAAATAGATAGAGGGCTGTAATTTTCAGAATTAATTACCCAATGTATCTGTGACCTAAACGTGAATAAGAATTATTTTTATCCTAACTACTTTTCTCGTAATCGCACATGAAGCAAAATCATAACATTCTATCAACTAAAAACAACGAAACTCTAAGTCTCAAAAATCCTCCTGAACAAACTAAAATAGACAGAGGGCTGTAATTTTCAGAATTAATTACCCTATGTATCTGCGACCTAAACGTGAATAAAAATAATTTTTATCCCAACTACTTTTCTCGTAATCGCACATGAAGCCAAATCATAACATTATATCACCTAAAAACAACATAAACTCTAAGTCTCAAAAATCCTCCTGAACAAACTAAAATAGATAGAGGGCTGTAATTTTCAGAATTAATTACCCAATGTATCTGTGACCTAAACGTGAATAAGAATTATTTTTATCCTAACTACTTTTCTCGTAATCGCACATGAAGCCAAATCATAACATTATATCACCTAAAAACAACATAAACTCTAAGTCTCAAAAATCCTCCTGAACAAACTGAAATAGATAGAGGGCTGTAATTTTCAGAATTAATTACCCAATGTATCTGTGACCTAAACGTGAATAAGAATTATTTTTATCATAACTACTTTTCTCGTAATCGCACATGAAGCAAAATCATAACATTCTATCACCTAAAAACAACGAAACTCTAAGTCTCAAAAATCCTCCTGAACAAACTAAAATAGACAGAGGGCTGTAATTTTCAGAATTAATTACCCTATGTATCTGCGATCTAAACGTGAATAAAAATAATTTTTATCCCAACTACTTTTCTCGTAATCGCACATGAAGCCAAATCATAACATTATATCACCTAAAAACAACATAAACTCTAAGTCTCAAAAATCCTCCTGAACAAACTAAAATAGATAGAGGGCTGTAATTTTCAGAATTAATTACCCAATGTATCTGTGACCTAAACGTGAATAAGAATTATTTTTATCCTAACTACTTTTCTCGTAATCGCACATGAAGCAAAATCATAACATTCTATCACCTAAAAACAACGAAACTCTAAGTCTCAAAAATCCTCCTGAACAAACTAAAATAGACAGAGGGCTGTAATTTTCAGAATTAATTACCCTATGTATCTGCGACCTAAACGTGAATAAAAATAGTTTTTATCCCAACTACTTTTCTCGTAATCGCACATGAAGCCAAATCATAACATTATATCACCTAAAAACAACATAAACTCTAAGTCTCAAAAATCCTCCTGAACAAACTAAAATAGATAGAGGGCTGTAATTTTCAGAATTAATTACCCAATGTATCTGTGACCTAAACGTGAATAAGAATTATTTTTATCCTAACTACTTTTCTCGTAATCGCACATGAAGCAAAATCATAACATTCTATCACCTAAAAACAACGAAACTCTAAGTCTCAAAAATCCTCCTGAACAAACTAAAATAGACAGAGGGCTGTAATTTTCAGAATTAATTACCCTATGTATCTGCGACCTAAACGTGAATAAAAATAATTTTTATCCCAACTACTTTTCTCGTAATCGCACATGAAGCCAAATCATAACATTATATCACCTAAAAACAACATAAACTCTAAGTCTCAAAAATCCTCCTGAACAAACTAAAATAGATAGAGGGCTGTAATTTTCAGAATTAATTACCCAATGTATCTGTGACCTAAACGTGAATAAGAATTATTTTTATCCTAACTACTTTTCTCGTAATCGCACATGAAGCAAAATCATAACATTCTATCACCTAAAAACAACATAAACTCTAAGTCTCAAAAATCCTCCTGAACAAACTAAAATAGATAGAGGGCTGTAATTTTCAGAATTAATTACACAATGTATCTGTGACCTAAACGTGAATAAGAATTATTTTTATCCTAACTACTTTTCTCGTAATCGCACATGAAGCAAAATCATAACATTCTATCACCTAAAAACAACGAAACTCTAAGTCTCAAAAATCCTCCTGAACAAACTAAAATAGACAGAGGGCTGTAATTTTCAGAATTAATTACCCTATGTATCTGCGACCTAAACGTGAATAAAAATAATTTTTATCCCAACTACTTTTCTCGTAATCGCACATGAAGCCAAATCATAACATTATATCACCTAAAAACAACATAAACTCTAAGTCTCAAAAATCCTCCTGAACAAACTAAAATAGATAGAGGGCTGTAATTTTCAGAATTAATTACCCAATGTATCTGTGACCTAAACGTGAATAAGAATTATTTTTATCCTAACTACTTTTCTCGTAATCGCACATGAAGCAAAATCATAACATTCTATTACCTAAAAACAACGAAACTCTAAGTCTCAAAAATCCTCCTGAACAAACTAAAATAGACAGAGGGCTGTAATTTTCAGAATTAATTACCCTATGTATCTGCGACCTAAACGTGAATAAAAATAATTTTTATCCCAACTACTTTTCTCGTAATCGCACATGAAGCCAAATCATAACATTATATCACCTAAAAACAACATAAACTCTAAGTCTCAAAAATCCTCCTGAACAAACTAAAATAGATAGAGGGCTGTAATTTTCAGAATTAATTACCCAATGTATCTGTGACCTAAACGCGAATAAGAATTATTTTTATCCTAACTACTTTTCTCGTAATCGCACATGAAGCAAAATCATAACATTCTATCACCCAAAAACAACGAAACTCTAAGTCTCAAAAATCCTCCTGAACAAACTAAAATAGACAGAGGGCTGTAATTTTCAGAATTAATTACCCTATGTATCTGCGACCTAAACGTGAATAAAAATAATTTTTATCCCAACTACTTTTCTCGTAATCGCACATGAAGCCAAATCATAACATTATATCACCTAAAAACAACATAAACTCTAAGTCTCAAAAATCCTCCTGAACAAACTAAAATAGATAGAGGGCTGTAATTTTCAGAATTAATTACCCAATGTATCTGTGACCTAAACGTGAATAAGAATTATTTTTATCCTAACTACTTTTCTCGTAATCGCACATGAAGCAAAATCATAACATTCTATCACCTAAAAACAACGAAACTCTAAGTCTTAAAAATCCTCCTGAACAAACTAAAATAGATAGAGTGCTGTAATTTTCAGAATTAATTACCCAATGTATCTGTGACCTAAACGTGAATAAGAATTATTTTTATCCTAACTACTTTTCTCGTAATCGCACATGAAGCAAAATCATAACATTCTATCACCTAAAAACAACGAAACTCTAAGTCTCAAAAATCCTCCTGAACAAACTAAAATAGATAGAGGGCTGTAATTTTCAGAATTAATTACCCAATGTATCTGTGACCTAAACGTGAATAAGAATTATTTTTATCCTAACTACTTTTCTCGTAATCGCACATGAAGCAAAATCATAACATTCTATCACCTAAAAACAACGAAACTCTAAGTCTCAAAAATCCTCCTGAACAAACTAAAATAGACAGAGGGCTGTAATTTTCAGAATTAATTACCCTATGTATCTGCGATCTAAACGTGAATAAAAATAATTTTTATCCCAACTACTTTTCTCGTAATCGCACATGAAGCCAAATCATAACATTATATCACCTAAAAACAACATAAACTCTAAGTCTCAAAAATCCTCCTGAACAAACTAAAATAGATAGAGGGCTGTAATTTTCAGAATTAATTACCCAATGTATCTGTGACCTAAACGTGAATAAGAATTATTTTTATCCTAACTACTTTTCTCGTAATCGCACATGAAGCAAAATCATAACATTCTATCACCTAAAAACAACATAAACTCTAAGTCTCAAAAATCCTCCTGAACAAACTAAAATAGATAGAGGGCTGTAATTTTCAGAATTAATTACCCAATGTATCTGTGACCTAAACGTGAATAAGAATTATTTTTATCCTAACTACTTTTCTCGTAATCGCACATGAAGCAAAATCATAACATTCTATCACCTAAAAACAACATAAACTCTAAGTCTCAAAAATCCTCCTGAACAAACTAAAATAGATAGAGGGCTGTAATTTTCAGAATTAATTACCCAATGTATCTGTGACCTAAACGTGAATAAGAATTATTTTTATCCTAACTACTTTTCTCGTAATCGCACATGAAGCAAAATCATAACATTCTATCACCTAAAAACAACATAAACTCTAAGTCTCAAAAATCCTCCTGAACAAACTAAAATAGATAGAGGGCTGTAATTTTCAGAATTAATTACCCAATGTATCTGTGACCTAAACGTGAATAAGAATTATTTTTATCCTAACTACTTTTCTCGTAATCGCATATGAAGCAAAATCATAACATTCTATCACCTAAAAACAACATAAACTCTAAGTCTCAAAAATCCTCCTGAACAAACTAAAATAGATAGAGGGCTGTAATTTTCAGAATTAATTACCCAATGTATCTGTGACCTAAACGTGAATAAGAATTATTTTTATCCTAACTACTTTTCTCGTAATCGCACATGAAGCAAAATCATAACATTCTATCAACTAAAAACAACGAAACTCTAAGTCTCAAAAATCCTCCTGAACAAACTAAAATAGACAGAGGGCTGTAATTTTCAGAATTAATTACCCTATGTATCTGCGACCTAAACGTGAATAAAAATAATTTTTATCCCAACTACTTTTCTCGTAATCGCACATGAAGCCAAATCATAACATTATATCACCTAAAAACAACATAAACTCTAAGTCTCAAAAATCCTCCTGAACAAACTAAAATAGATAGAGGGCTGTAATTTTCAGAATTAATTACCCAATGTATCTGTGACCTAAACGTGAATAAGAATTATTTTTATCCTAACTACTTTTCTCGTAATCGCACATGAAGCCAAATCATAACATTATATCACCTAAAAACAACATAAACTCTAAGTCTCAAAAATCCTCCTGAACAAACTGAAATAGATAGAGGGCTGTAATTTTCAGAATTAATTACCCAATGTATCTGTGACCTAAACGTGAATAAGAATTATTTTTATCATAACTACTTTTCTCGTAATCGCACATGAAGCAAAATCATAACATTCTATCACCTAAAAACAACATAAACTCTAAGTCTCAAAAATCCTCCTGAACAAACTAAAATAGACAGAGGGCTGTAATTTTCAGAATTAAATACCCTATGTATCTGCGACCTAAACGTGAATAAAAATAATTTTTATCCCAACTACTTTTCTCGTAATCGCACATGAAGCCAAATCATAACATTATATCACCTAAAAACAACATAAACTCTAAGTCTCAAAAATCCTCCTGAACAAACTAAAATAGATAGAGGGCTGTAATTTTCAGAATTAATTACCCAATGTATCTGTGACCTAAACGTGAATAAGAATTATTTTTATCCTAACTACTTTTCTCGTAATCGCACATGAAGCAAAATCATAACATTCTATCACCTAAAAACAACGAAACTCTAAGTCTCAAAAATCCTCCTGAACAAACTAAAATAGACAGAGGGCTGTAATTTTCAGAATTAATTACCCTATGTATCTGCGACCTAAACGTGAATAAAAATAATTTTTATCCCAACTACTTTTCTCGTAATCGCACATGAAGCCAAATCATAACATTATATCACCTAAAAACAACATAAACTCTAAGTCTCAAAAATCCTCCTGAACAAACTAAAATAGATAGAGGGCTGTAATTTTCAGAATTAATTACCCAATGTATCTGTGACCTAAACGTGAATAAGAATTATTTTTATCCTAACTACTTTTCTCGTAATCGCACATGAAGCAAAATCATAACATTCTATCACCTAAAAACAACATAAACTCTAAGTCTCAAAAATCCTCCTGAACAAACTAAAATAGATAGAGGGCTGTAATTTTCAGAATTAATTACCCAATGTATCTGTGACCTAAACGTGAATAAGAATTATTTTTATCCTAACTACTTTTCTCGTAATCGCACATGAAGCAAAATC
This sequence comes from Aphodius sticticus, assembly GCA_963966075.1. NCBI lineage: Eukaryota > Metazoa > Arthropoda > Insecta > Coleoptera > Scarabaeidae > Aphodius > Aphodius sticticus. The sequence goes on from OZ014510.1 coordinate 2,262,723, forward strand.
ATAACATTCTATCACCTAAAAACAACGAAACTCTAAGTCTCAAAAATCCTCCTGAACAAACTAAAATAGACAGAGGGCTGTAATTTTCAGAATTAATTACCCTATGTATCTGCGATCTAAACGTGAATAAAAATAATTTTTATCCCAACTACTTTTCTCGTAATCGCACATGAAGCCAAATCATAACATTATATCACCTAAAAACAACATAAACTCTAAGTCTCAAAAATCCTCCTGAACAAACTAAAATAGATAGAGGGCTGTAATTTTCAGAATTAATTACCCAATGTATCTGTGACCTAAACGTGAATAAGAATTATTTTTATCCTAACTACTTTTCTCGTAATCGCACATGAAGCAAAATCATAACATTCTATCACCTAAAAACAACATAAACTCTAAGTCTCAAAAATCCTCCTGAACAAACTAAAATAGATAGAGGGCTGTAATTTTCAGAATTAATTACCCAATGTATCTGTGACCTAAACGTGAATAAGAATTATTTTTATCCTAACTACTTTTCTCGTAATCGCACATGAAGCAAAATCATAACATTCTATCACCTAAAAACAACATAAACTCTAAGTCTCAAAAATCCTCCTGAACAAACTAAAATAGATAGAGGGCTGTAATTTTCAGAATTAATTACCCAATGTATCTGTGACCTAAACGTGAATAAGAATTATTTTTATCCTAACTACTTTTCTCGTAATCGCACATGAAGCAAAATCATAACATTCTATCACCTAAAAACAACATAAACTCTAAGTCTCAAAAATCCTCCTGAACAAACTAAAATAGATAGAGGGCTGTAATTTTCAGAATTAATTACCCAATGTATCTGTGACCTAAACGTGAATAAGAATTATTTTTATCCTAACTACTTTTCTCGTAATCGCATATGAAGCAAAATCATAACATTCTATCACCTAAAAACAACATAAACTCTAAGTCTCAAAAATCCTCCTGAACAAACTAAAATAGATAGAGGGCTGTAATTTTCAGAATTAATTACCCAATGTATCTGTGACCTAAACGTGAATAAGAATTATTTTTATCCTAACTACTTTTCTCGTAATCGCACATGAAGCAAAATCATAACATTCTATCAACTAAAAACAACGAAACTCTAAGTCTCAAAAATCCTCCTGAACAAACTAAAATAGACAGAGGGCTGTAATTTTCAGAATTAATTACCCTATGTATCTGCGACCTAAACGTGAATAAAAATAATTTTTATCCCAACTACTTTTCTCGTAATCGCACATGAAGCCAAATCATAACATTATATCACCTAAAAACAACATAAACTCTAAGTCTCAAAAATCCTCCTGAACAAACTAAAATAGATAGAGGGCTGTAATTTTCAGAATTAATTACCCAATGTATCTGTGACCTAAACGTGAATAAGAATTATTTTTATCCTAACTACTTTTCTCGTAATCGCACATGAAGCCAAATCATAACATTATATCACCTAAAAACAACATAAACTCTAAGTCTCAAAAATCCTCCTGAACAAACTGAAATAGATAGAGGGCTGTAATTTTCAGAATTAATTACCCAATGTATCTGTGACCTAAACGTGAATAAGAATTATTTTTATCATAACTACTTTTCTCGTAATCGCACATGAAGCAAAATCATAACATTCTATCACCTAAAAACAACATAAACTCTAAGTCTCAAAAATCCTCCTGAACAAACTAAAATAGACAGAGGGCTGTAATTTTCAGAATTAAATACCCTATGTATCTGCGACCTAAACGTGAATAAAAATAATTTTTATCCCAACTACTTTTCTCGTAATCGCACATGAAGCCAAATCATAACATTATATCACCTAAAAACAACATAAACTCTAAGTCTCAAAAATCCTCCTGAACAAACTAAAATAGATAGAGGGCTGTAATTTTCAGAATTAATTACCCAATGTATCTGTGACCTAAACGTGAATAAGAATTATTTTTATCCTAACTACTTTTCTCGTAATCGCACATGAAGCAAAATCATAACATTCTATCACCTAAAAACAACGAAACTCTAAGTCTCAAAAATCCTCCTGAACAAACTAAAATAGACAGAGGGCTGTAATTTTCAGAATTAATTACCCTATGTATCTGCGACCTAAACGTGAATAAAAATAATTTTTATCCCAACTACTTTTCTCGTAATCGCACATGAAGCCAAATCATAACATTATATCACCTAAAAACAACATAAACTCTAAGTCTCAAAAATCCTCCTGAACAAACTAAAATAGATAGAGGGCTGTAATTTTCAGAATTAATTACCCAATGTATCTGTGACCTAAACGTGAATAAGAATTATTTTTATCCTAACTACTTTTCTCGTAATCGCACATGAAGCAAAATCATAACATTCTATCACCTAAAAACAACATAAACTCTAAGTCTCAAAAATCCTCCTGAACAAACTAAAATAGATAGAGGGCTGTAATTTTCAGAATTAATTACCCAATGTATCTGTGACCTAAACGTGAATAAGAATTATTTTTATCCTAACTACTTTTCTCGTAATCGCACATGAAGCAAAATCATAACATTCTATCACCTAAAAACAACGAAACTCTAAGTCTCAAAAATCCTCCTGAACAAACTAAAATAGACAGAGGGCTGTAATTTTCAGAATTAATTACCCTATGTATCTGCGACCTAAACGTGAATAAAAATAATTTTTATCCCAACTACTTTTCTCGTAATCGCACATGAAGCCAAATCATAACATTATATCACCTAAAAACAACATAAACTCTAAGTCTCAAAAATCCTCCTGAACAAACTAAAATAGATAGAGGGCTGTAATTTTCAGAATTAATTACCCAATGTATCTGTGACCTAAACGTGAATAAGAATTATTTTTATCCTAACTACTTTTCTCGTAATCGCACATGAAGCAAAATCATAACATTCTATCACCTAAAAACAACGAAACTCTAAGTCTCAAAAATCCTCCTGAACAAACTAAAATAGACAGAGGGCTGTAATTTTCAGAATTAATTACCCTATGTATCTGCGACCTAAACGTGAATAAAAATAATTTTTATCCCAACTACTTTTCTCGTAATCGCACATGAAGCCAAATCATAACATTATATCACCTAAAAACAACATAAACTCTAAGTCTCAAAAATCCTCCTGAACAAACTAAAATAGATAGAGGGCTGTAATTTTCAGAATTAATTACCCAATGTATCTGTGACCTAAACGTGAATAAGAATTATTTTTATCCTAACTACTTTTCTCGTAATCGCACATGAAGCAAAATCATAACATTCTATCACCTAAAAACAACGAAACTCTAAGTCTCAAAAATCTTCCTGAACAAACTAAAATAGATAGAGGGCTGTAATTTTCAGAATTAATTACCCAATGTATCTGTGACCTAAACGTGAATAAGAATTATTTTTATCCTAACTACTTTTCTCGTAATCGCACATGAAGCAAAATCATAACATTCTATCACCTAAAAACAACGAAACTCTAAGTCTCAAAAATCCTCCTGAACAAACTAAAATAGACAGAGGGCTGTAATTTTCAGAATTAATTACCCTATGTATCTGCGACCTAAACGTGAATAAAAATAGTTTTTATCCCAACTACTTTTCTCGTAATCGCACATGAAGCCAAATCATAACATTATATCACCTAAAAACAACATAAACTCTAAGTCTCAAAAATCCTCCTGAACAAACTAAAATAGATAGAGGGCTGTAATTTTCAGAATTAATTACCCAATGTATCTGTGACCTAAACGTGAATAAGAATTATTTTTATCCTAACTACTTTTCTCGTAATCGCACATGAAGCAAAATCATAACATTCTATCACCTAAAAACAACGAAACTCTAAGTCTCAAAAATCCTCCTGAACAAACTAAAATAGACAGAGGGCTGTAATTTTCAGAATTAATTACCCTATGTATCTGCGACCTAAACGTGAATAAAAATAATTTTTATCCCAACTACTTTTCTCGTAATCGCACATGAAGCCAAATCATAACATTATATCACCTAAAAACAACATAAACTCTAAGTCTCAAAAATCCTCCTGAACAAACTAAAATAGATAGAGGGCTGTAATTTTCAGAATTAATTACCCAATGTATCTGTGACCTAAACGTGAATAAGAATTATTTTTATCCTAACTACTTTTCTCGTAATCGCACATGAAGCAAAATCATAACATTCTATCACCTAAAAACAACATAAACTCTAAGTCTCAAAAATCCTCCTGAACAAACTAAAATAGATAGAGGGCTGTAATTTTCAGAATTAATTACCCAATGTATCTGTGACCTAAACGTGAATAAGAATTATTTTTATCCTAACTACTTTTCTCGTAATCGCACATGAAGCAAAATCATAACATTCTATCACCTAAAAACAACGAAACTCTAAGTCTCAAAAATCCTCCTGAACAAACTAAAATAGACAGAGGGCTGTAATTTTCAGAATTAATTACCCTATGTATCTGCGACCTAAACGTGAATAAAAATAATTTTTATCCCAACTACTTTTCTCGTAATCGCACATGAAGCCAAATCATAACATTATATCACCTAAAAACAACATAAACTCTAAGTCTCAAAAATCCTCCTGAACAAACTAAAATAGATAGAGGGCTGTAATTTTCAGAATTAATTACCCAATGTATCTGTGACCTAAACGTGAATAAGAATTATTTTTATCCTAACTACTTTTCTCGTAATCGCACATGAAGCAAAATCATAACATTCTATCACCTAAAAACAACGAAACTCTAAGTCTCAAAAATCCTCCTGAACAAACTAAAATAGACAGAGGGCTGTAATTTTCAGAATTAATTACCCTATGTATCTGCGACCTAAACGTGAATAAAAATAATTTTTATCCCAACTACTTTTCTCGTAATCGCACATGAAGCCAAATCATAACATTATATCACCTAAAAACAACATAAACTCTAAGTCTCAAAAATCCTCCTGAACAAACTAAAATAGATAGAGGGCTGTAATTTTCAGAATTAATTACCCAATGTATCTGTGACCTAAACGCGAATAAGAATTATTTTTATCCTAACTACTTTTCTCGTAATCGCACATGAAGCAAAATCATAACATTCTATCACCTAAAAACAACGAAACTCTAAGTCTCAAAAATCCTCCTGAACAAACTAAAATAGACAGAGGGCTGTAATTTTCAGAATTAATTACCCTATGTATCTGCGACCTAAACGTGAATAAAAATAATTTTTATCCCAACTACTTTTCTCGTAATCGCACATGAAGCCAAATCATAACATTATATCACCTAAAAACAACATAAACTCTAAGTCTCAAAAATCCTCCTGAACAAACTAAAATAGATAGAGGGCTGTAATTTTCAGAATTAATTACCCAATGTATCTGTGACCTAAACGTGAATAAGAATTATTTTTATCCTAACTACTTTTCTCGTAATCGCACATGAAGCAAAATCATAACATTCTATCACCTAAAAACAACGAAACTCTAAGTCTTAAAAATCCTCCTGAACAAACTAAAATAGATAGAGTGCTGTAATTTTCAGAATTAATTACCCAATGTATCTGTGACCTAAACGTGAATAAGAATTATTTTTATCCTAACTACTTTTCTCGTAATCGCACATGAAGCAAAATCATAACATTCTATCACCTAAAAACAACGAAACTCTAAGTCTCAAAAATCCTCCTGAACAAACTAAAATAGATAGAGGGCTGTAATTTTCAGAATTAATTACCCAATGTATCTGTGACCTAAGCGTGAATAAGAATTATTTTTATCCTAACTACTTTTCTCGTAATCGCACATGAAGCAAAATCATAACATTCTATCACCTAAAAACAACGAAACTCTAAGTCTCAAAAATCCTCCTGAACAAACTAAAATAGACAGAGGGCTGTAATTTTCAGAATTAATTACCCTATGTATCTGCGATCTAAACGTGAATAAAAATAATTTTTATCCCAACTACTTTTCTCGTAATCGCACATGAAGCCAAATCATAACATTATATCACCTAAAAACAACATAAACTCTAAGTCTCAAAAATCCTCCTGAACAAACTAAAATAGATAGAGGGCTGTAATTTTCAGAATTAATTACCCAATGTATCTGTGACCTAAACGTGAATAAGAATTATTTTTATCCTAACTACTTTTCTCGTAATCGCACATGAAGCAAAATCATAACATTCTATCACCTAAAAACAACGAAACTCTAAGTCTCAAAAATCTTCCTGAACAAACTAAAATAGATAGAGGGCTGTAATTTTCAGAATTAATTACCCAATGTATCTGTGACCTAAACGTGAATAAGAATTATTTTTATCCTAACTACTTTTCTCGTAATCGCACATGAAGCAAAATCATAACATTCTATCACCTAAAAACAACGAAACTCTAAGTCTCAAAAATCCTCCTGAACAAACTAAAATAGACAGAGGGCTGTAATTTTCAGAATTAATTACCCTATGTATCTGCGACCTAAACGTGAATAAAAATAGTTTTTATCCCAACTACTTTTCTCGTAATCGCACATGAAGCCAAATCATAACATTATATCACCTAAAAACAACATAAACTCTAAGTCTCAAAAATCCTCCTGAACAAACTAAAATAGATAGAGGGCTGTAATTTTCAGAATTAATTACCCAATGTATCTGTGACCTAAACGTGAATAAGAATTATTTTTATCCTAACTACTTTTCTCGTAATCGCACATGAAGCAAAATCATAACATTCTATCACCTAAAAACAACGAAACTCTAAGTCTCAAAAATCCTCCTGAACAAACTAAAATAGACAGAGGGCTGTAATTTTCAGAATTAATTACCCTATGTATCTGCGACCTAAACGTGAATAAAAATAATTTTTATCCCAACTACTTTTCTCGTAATCGCACATGAAGCCAAATCATAACATTATATCACCTAAAAACAACATAAACTCTAAGTCTCAAAAATCCTCCTGAACAAACTAAAATAGATAGAGGGCTGTAATTTTCAGAATTAATTACCCAATGTATCTGTGACCTAAACGCGAATAAGAATTATTTTTATCCTAACTACTTTTCTCGTAATCGCACATGAAGCAAAATCATAACATTCTATCACCTAAAAACAACGAAACTCTAAGTCTCAAAAATCCTCCTGAACAAACTAAAATAGACAGAGGGCTGTAATTTTCAGAATTAATTACCCTATGTATCTGCGACCTAAACGTGAATAAAAATAATTTTTATCCCAACTACTTTTCTCGTAATCGCACATGAAGCCAAATCATAACATTATATCACCTAAAAACAACATAAACTCTAAGTCTCAAAAATCCTCCTGAACAAACTAAAATAGATAGAGGGCTGTAATTTTCAGAATTAATTACCCAATGTATCTGTGACCTAAACGTGAATAAGAATTATTTTTATCCTAACTACTTTTCTCGTAATCGCACATGAAGCAAAATCATAACATTCTATCACCTAAAAACAACGAAACTCTAAGTCTCAAAAATCCTCCTGAACAAACTAAAATAGACAGAGGGCTGTAATTTTCAGAATTAATTACCCTATGTATCTGCGACCTAAACGTGAATAAAAATAATTTTTATCCCAACTACTTTTCTCGTAATCGCACATGAAGCCAAATCATAACATTATATCACCTAAAAACAACATAAACTCTAAGTCTCAAAAATCCTCCTGAACAAACTAAAATAGATAGAGGGCTGTAATTTTCAGAATTAATTACCCAATGTATCTGTGACCTAAACGCGAATAAGAATTATTTTTATCCTAACTACTTTTCTCGTAATCGCACATGAAGCAAAATCATAACATTCTATCACCTAAAAACAACGAAACTCTAAGTCTCAAAAATCCTCCTGAACAAACTAAAATAGACAGAGGGCTGTAATTTTCAGAATTAATTACCCTATGTATCTGCGACCTAAACGTGAATAAAAATAATTTTTATCCCAACTACTTTTCTCGTAATCGCACATGAAGCCAAATCATAACATTATATCACCTAAAAACAACATAAACTCTAAGTCTCAAAAATCCTCCTGAACAAACTAAAATAGATAGAGGGCTGTAATTTTCAGAATTAATTACCCAATGTATCTGTGACCTAAACGTGAATAAGAATTATTTTTATCCTAACTACTTTTCTCGTAATCGCACATGAAGCAAAATCATAACATTCTATCACCTAAAAACAACGAAACTCTAAGTCTTAAAAATCCTCCTGAACAAACTAAAATAGATAGAGTGCTGTAATTTTCAGAATTAATTACCCAATGTATCTGTGACCTAAACGTGAATAAGAATTATTTTTATCCTAACTACTTTTCTCGTAATCGCACATGAAGCAAAATCATAACATTCTATCACCTAAAAACAACGAAACTCTAAGTCTCAAAAATCCTCCTGAACAAACTAAAATAGATAGAGGGCTGTAATTTTCAGAATTAATTACCCAATGTATCTGTGACCTAAGCGTGAATAAGAATTATTTTTATCCTAACTACTTTTCTCGTAATCGCACATGAAGCAAAATCATAACATTCTATCACCTAAAAACAACGAAACTCTAAGTCTCAAAAATCCTCCTGAACAAACTAAAATAGACAGAGGGCTGTAATTTTCAGAATTAATTACCCTATGTATCTGCGATCTAAACGTGAATAAAAATAATTTTTATCCCAACTACTTTTCTCGTAATCGCACATGAAGCCAAATCATAACATTATATCACCTAAAAACAACATAAACTCTAAGTCTCAAAAATCCTCCTGAACAAACTAAAATAGATAGAGGGCTGTAATTTTCAGAATTAATTACCCAATGTATCTGTGACCTAAACGTGAATAAGAATTATTTTTATCCTAACTACTTTTCTCGTAATCGCACATGAAGCAAAATCATAACATTCTATCACCTAAAAACAACGAAACTCTAAGTCTCAAAAATCTTCCTGAACAAACTAAAATAGATAGAGGGCTGTAATTTTCAGAATTAATTACCCAATGTATCTGTGACCTAAACGTGAATAAGAATTATTTTTATCCTAACTACTTTTCTCGTAATCGCACATGAAGCAAAATCATAACATTCTATCACCTAAAAACAACGAAACTCTAAGTCTCAAAAATCCTCCTGAACAAACTAAAATAGACAGAGGGCTGTAATTTTCAGAATTAATTACCCTATGTATCTGCGACCTAAACGTGAATAAAAATAGTTTTTATCCCAACTACTTTTCTCGTAATCGCACATGAAGCCAAATCATAACATTATATCACCTAAAAACAACATAAACTCTAAGTCTCAAAAATCCTCCTGAACAAACTAAAATAGATAGAGGGCTGTAATTTTCAGAATTAATTACCCAATGTATCTGTGACCTAAACGTGAATAAGAATTATTTTTATCCTAACTACTTTTCTCGTAATCGCACATGAAGCAAAATCATAACATTCTATCACCTAAAAACAACGAAACTCTAAGTCTCAAAAATCCTCCTGAACAAACTAAAATAGACAGAGGGCTGTAATTTTCAGAATTAATTACCCTATGTATCTGCGACCTAAACGTGAATAAAAATAATTTTTATCCCAACTACTTTTCTCGTAATCGCACATGAAGCCAAATCATAACATTATATCACCTAAAAACAACATAAACTCTAAGTCTCAAAAATCCTCCTGAACAAACTAAAATAGATAGAGGGCTGTAATTTTCAGAATTAATTACCCAATGTATCTGTGACCTAAACGTGAATAAGAATTATTTTTATCCTAACTACTTTTCTCGTAATCGCACATGAAGCAAAATCATAACATTCTATCACCTAAAAACAACATAAACTCTAAGTCTCAAAAATCCTCCTGAACAAACTAAAATAGATAGAGGGCTGTAATTTTCAGAATTAATTACCCAATGTATCTGTGACCTAAACGTGAATAAGAATTATTTTTATCCTAACTACTTTTCTCGTAATCGCACATGAAGCAAAATCATAACATTCTATCACCTAAAAACAACGAAACTCTAAGTCTCAAAAATCCTCCTGAACAAACTAAAATAGACAGAGGGCTGTAATTTTCAGAATTAATTACCCTATGTATCTGCGACCTAAACGTGAATAAAAATAATTTTTATCCCAACTACTTTTCTCGTAATCGCACATGAAGCCAAATCATAACATTATATCACCTAAAAACAACATAAACTCTAAGTCTCAAAAATCCTCCTGAACAAACTAAAATAAATAGAGGGCTGTAATTTTCAGAATTAATTACCCAATGTATCTGTGACCTAAACGTGAATAAGAATTATTTTTATCCTAACTACTTTTCTCGTAATCGCACATGAAGCAAAATCATAACATTCTATCACCTAAAAACAACGAAACTCTAAGTCTCAAAAATCCTCCTGAACAAACTAAAATAGACAGAGGGCTGTAATTTTCAGAATTAATTACCCTATGTATCTGCGACCTAAACGTGAATAAAAATAATTTTTATCCCAACTACTTTTCTCGTAATCGCACATGAAGCCAAATCATAACATTATATCACCTAAAAACAACATAAACTCTAAGTCTCAAAAATCCTCCTGAACAAACTAAAATAGATAGAGGGCTGTAATTTTCAGAATTAATTACCCAATGTATCTGTGACCTAAACGCGAATAAGAATTATTTTTATCCTAACTACTTTTCTCGTAATCGCACATGAAGCAAAATCATAACATTCTATCACCTAAAAACAACGAAACTCTAAGTCTCAAAAATCCTCCTGAACAAACTAAAATAGACAGAGGGCTGTAATTTTCAGAATTAATTACCCTATGTATCTGCGACCTAAACGTGAATAAAAATAATTTTTATCCCAACTACTTTTCTCGTAATCGCACATGAAGCCAAATCATAACATTATATCACCTAAAAACAACATAAACTCTAAGTCTCAAAAATCCTCCTGAACAAACTAAAATAGATAGAGGGCTGTAATTTTCAGAATTAATTACCCAATGTATCTGTGACCTAAACGTGAATAAGAATTATTTTTATCCTAACTACTTTTCTCGTAATCGCACATGAAGCAAAATCATAACATTCTATCACCTAAAAACAACGAAACTCTAAGTCTTAAAAATCCTCCTGAACAAACTAAAATAGATAGAGTGCTGTAATTTTCAGAATTAATTACCCAATGTATCTGTGACCTAAACGTGAATAAGAATTATTTTTATCCTAACTACTTTTCTCGTAATCGCACATGAAGCAAAATCATAACATTCTATCACCTAAAAACAACGAAACTCTAAGTCTCAAAAATCCTCCTGAACAAACTAAAATAGATAGAGGGCTGTAATTTTCAGAATTAATTACCCAATGTATCTGTGACCTAAACGTGAATAAGAATTATTTTTATCCTAACTACTTTTCTCGTAATCGCACATGAAGCAAAATCATAACATTCTATCACCTAAAAACAACGAAACTCTAAGTCTCAAAAATCCTCCTGAACAAACTAAAATAGACAGAGGGCTGTAATTTTCAGAATTAATTACCCTATGTATCTGCGATCTAAACGTGAATAAAAATAATTTTTATCCCAACTACTTTTCTCGTAATCGCACATGAAGCCAAATCATAACATTATATCACCTAAAAACAACATAAACTCTAAGTCTCAAAAATCCTCCTGAACAAACTAAAATAGATAGAGGGCTGTAATTTTCAGAATTAATTACCCAATGTATCTGTGACCTAAACGTGAATAAGAATTATTTTTATCCTAACTACTTTTCTCGTAATCGCACATGAAGCAAAATCATAACATTCTATCACCTAAAAACAACGAAACTCTAAGTCTCAAAAATCCTCCTGAACAAACTAAAATAGACAGAGGGCTGTAATTTTCAGAATTAATTACCCTATGTATCTGCGACCTAAACGTGAATAAAAATAGTTTTTATCCCAACTACTTTTCTCGTAATCGCACATGAAGCCAAATCATAACATTATATCACCTAAAAACAACATAAACTCTAAGTCTCAAAAATCCTCCTGAACAAACTAAAATAGATAGAGGGCTGTAATTTTCAGAATTAATTACCCAATGTATCTGTGACCTAAACGTGAATAAGAATTATTTTTATCCTAACTACTTTTCTCGTAATCGCACATGAAGCAAAATCATAACATTCTATCACCTAAAAACAACGAAACTCTAAGTCTCAAAAATCCTCCTGAACAAACTAAAATAGACAGAGGGCTGTAATTTTCAGAATTAATTACCCTATGTATCTGCGACCTAAACGTGAATAAAAATAATTTTTATCCCAACTACTTTTCTCGTAATCGCACATGAAGCCAAATCATAACATTATATCACCTAAAAACAACATAAACTCTATGTCTCAAAAATCCTCCTGAACAAACTAAAATAGATAGAGGGCTGTAATTTTCAGAATTAATTACCCAATGTATCTGTGACCTAAACGTGAATAAGAATTATTTTTATCCTAACTACTTTTCTCGTAATCGCACATGAAGCAAAATCATAACATTCTATCACCTAAAAACAACATAAACTCTAAGTCTCAAAAATCCTCCTGAACAAACTAAAATAGATAGAGGGCTGTAATTTTCAGAATTAATTACACAATGTATCTGTGACCTAAACGTGAATAAGAATTATTTTTATCCTAACTACTTTTCTCGTAATCGCACATGAAGCAAAATCATAACATTCTATCACCTAAAAACAACGAAACTCTAAGTCTCAAAAATCCTCCTGAACAAACTAAAATAGACAGAGGGCTGTAATTTTCAGAATTAATTACCCTATGTATCTGCGACCTAAACGTGAATAAAAATAATTTTTATCCCAACTACTTTTCTCGTAATCGCACATGAAGCCAAATCATAACATTATATCACCTAAAAACAACATAAACTCTAAGTCTCAAAAATCCTCCTGAACAAACTAAAATAGATAGAGGGCTGTAATTTTCAGAATTAATTACCCAATGTATCTGTGACCTAAACGTGAATAAGAATTATTTTTATCCTAACTACTTTTCTCGTAATCGCACATGAAGCAAAATCATAACATTCTATTACCTAAAAACAACGAAACTCTAAGTCTCAAAAATCCTCCTGAACAAACTAAAATAGACAGAGGGCTGTAATTTTCAGAATTAATTACCCTATGTATCTGCGACCTAAACGTGAATAAAAATAATTTTTATCCCAACTACTTTTCTCGTAATCGCACATGAAGCCAAATCATAACATTATATCACCTAAAAACAACATAAACTCTAAGTCTCAAAAATCCTCCTGAACAAACTAAAATAGATAGAGGGCTGTAATTTTCAGAATTAATTACCCAATGTATCTGTGACCTAAACGCGAATAAGAATTATTTTTATCCTAACTACTTTTCTCGTAATCGCACATGAAGCAAAATCATAACATTCTATCACCTAAAAACAACGAAACTCTAAGTCTCAAAAATCCTCCTGAACAAACTAAAATAGACAGAGGGCTGTAATTTTCAGAATTAATTACCCTATGTATCTGCGACCTAAACGTGAATAAAAATAATTTTTATCCCAACTACTTTTCTCGTAATCGCACATGAAGCCAAATCATAACATTATATCACCTAAAAACAACATAAACTCTAAGTCTCAAAAATCCTCCTGAACAAACTAAAATAGATAGAGGGCTGTAATTTTCAGAATTAATTACCCAATGTATCTGTGACCTAAACGTGAATAAGAATTATTTTTATCCTAACTACTTTTCTCGTAATCGCACATGAAGCAAAATCATAACATTCTATCACCTAAAAACAACGAAACTCTAAGTCTTAAAAATCCTCCTGAACAAACTAAAATAGATAGAGTGCTGTAATTTTCAGAATTAATTACCCAATGTATCTGTGACCTAAACGAGAATAAGAATTATTTTTATCCTAACTACTTTTCTCGTAATCGCACATGAAGCAAAATCATAACATTCTATCACCTAAAAACAACGAAACTCTAAGTCTCAAAAATCCTCCTGAACAAACTAAAATAGATAGAGGGCTGTAATTTTCAGAATTAATTACCCAATGTATCTGTGACCTAAACGTGAATAAGAATTATTTTTATCCTAACTACTTTTCTCGTAATCGCACATGAAGCAAAATCATAACATTCTATCACCTAAAAACAACGAAACTCTAAGTCTCAAAAATCCTCCTGAACAAACTAAAATAGACAGAGGGCTGTAATTTTCAGAATTAATTACCCTATGTATCTGCGACCTAAACGTGAATAAAAATAATTTTTATCCCAACTACTTTTCTCGTAATCGCACATGAAGCCAAATCATAACATTATATCACCTAAAAACAACATAAACTCTAAGTCTCAAAAATCCTCCTGAACAAACTAAAATAGATAGAGGGCTGTAATTTTCAGAATTAATTACCCAATGTATCTGTGACCTAAACGTGAATAAGAATTATTTTTATCCTAACTACTTTTCTCGTAATCGCACATGAAGCAAAATCATAACATTCTATCACCTAAAAACAACGAAACTCTAAGTCTCAAAAATCTTCCTGAACAAACTAAAATAGATAGAGGGCTGTAATTTTCAGAATTAATTACCCAATGTATCTGTGACCTAAACGTGAATAAGAATTATTTTTATCCTAACTACTTTTCTCGTAATCGCACATGAAGCAAAATCATAACATTCTATCACCTAAAAACAACGAAACTCTAAGTCTCAAAAATCCTCCTGAACAAACTAAAATAGACAGAGGGCTGTAATTTTCAGAATTAATTACCCTATGTATCTGCGACCTAAACGTGAATAAAAATAGTTTTTATCCCAACTACTTTTCTCGTAATCGCACATGAAGCCAAATCATAACATTATATCACCTAAAAACAACATAAACTCTAAGTCTCAAAAATCCTCCTGAACAAACTAAAATAGATAGAGGGCTGTAATTTTCAGAATTAATTACCCAATGTATCTGTGACCTAAACGTGAATAAGAATTATTTTTATCCTAACTACTTTTCTCGTAATCGCACATGAAGCAAAATCATAACATTCTATCACCTAAAAACAACGAAACTCTAAGTCTCAAAAATCCTCCTGAACAAACTAAAATAGACAGAGGGCTGTAATTTTCAGAATTAATTACCCTATGTATCTGCGACCTAAACGTGAATAAAAATAATTTTTATCCCAACTACTTTTCTCGTAATCGCACATGAAGCCAAATCATAACATTATATCACCTAAAAACAACATAAACTCTAAGTCTCAAAAATCCTCCTGAACAAACTAAAATAGATAGAGGGCTGTAATTTTCAGAATTAATTACCCAATGTATCTGTGACCTAAACGTGAATAAGAATTATTTTTATCCTAACTACTTTTCTCGTAATCGCACATGAAGCAAAATCATAACATTCTATCACCTAAAAACAACATAAACTCTAAGTCTCAAAAATCCTCCTGAACAAACTAAAATAGATAGAGGGCTGTAATTTTCAGAATTAATTACCCAATGTATCTGTGACCTAAACGTGAATAAGAATTATTTTTATCCTAACTACTTTTCTCGTAATCGCACATGAAGCAAAATCATAACATTCTATCACCTAAAAACAACGAAACTCTAAGTCTCAAAAATCCTCCTGAACAAACTAAAATAGACAGAGGGCTGTAATTTTCAGAATTAATTACCCTATGTATCTGCGACCTAAACGTGAATAAAAATAATTTTTATCCCAACTACTTTTCTCGTAATCGCACATGAAGCCAAATCATAACATTATATCACCTAAAAACAACATAAACTCTAAGTCTCAAAAATCCTCCTGAACAAACTAAAATAGATAGAGGGCTGTAATTTTCAGAATTAATTACCCAATGTATCTGTGACCTAAACGTGAATAAGAATTATTTTTATCCTAACTACTTTTCTCGTAATCGCACATGAAGCAAAATCATAACATTCTATCACCTAAAAACAACGAAACTCTAAGTCTCAAAAATCCTCCTGAACAAACTAAAATAGACAGAGGGCTGTAATTTTCAGAATTAATTACCCTATGTATCTGCGACCTAAACGTGAATAAAAATAATTTTTATCCCAACTACTTTTCTCGTAATCGCACATGAAGCCAAATCATAACATTATATCACCTAAAAACAACATAAACTCTAAGTCTCAAAAATCCTCCTGAACAAACTAAAATAGATAGAGGGCTGTAATTTTCAGAATTAATTACCCAATGTATCTGTGACCTAAACGCGAATAAGAATTATTTTTATCCTAACTACTTTTCTCGTAATCGCACATGAAGCAAAATCATAACATTCTATCACCTAAAAACAACGAAACTCTAAGTCTCAAAAATCCTCCTGAACAAACTAAAATAGACAGAGGGCTGTAATTTTCAGAATTAATTACCCTATGTATCTGCGACCTAAACGTGAATAAAAATAATTTTTATCCCAACTACTTTTCTCGTAATCGCACATGAAGCCAAATCATAACATTATATCACCTAAAAACAACATAAACTCTAAGTCTCAAAAATCCTCCTGAACAAACTAAAATAGATAGAGGGCTGTAATTTTCAGAATTAATTACCCAATGTATCTGTGACCTAAACGTGAATAAGAATTATTTTTATCCTAACTACTTTTCTCGTAATCGCACATGAAGCAAAATCATAACATTCTATCACCTAAAAACAACGAAACTCTAAGTCTTAAAAATCCTCCTGAACAAACTAAAATAGATAGAGTGCTGTAATTTTCAGAATTAATTACCCAATGTATCTGTGACCTAAACGTGAATAAGAATTATTTTTATCCTAACTACTTTTCTCGTAATCGCACATGAAGCAAAATCATAACATTCTATCACCTAAAAACAACGAAACTCTAAGTCTCAAAAATCCTCCTGAACAAACTAAAATAGATAGAGGGCTGTAATTTTCAGAATTAATTACCCAATGTATCTGTGACCTAAGCGTGAATAAGAATTATTTTTATCCTAACTACTTTTCTCGTAATCGCACATGAAGCAAAATCATAACATTCTATCACCTAAAAACAACGAAACTCTAAGTCTCAAAAATCCTCCTGAACAAACTAAAATAGACAGAGGGCTGTAATTTTCAGAATTAATTACCCTATGTATCTGCGATCTAAACGTGAATAAAAATAATTTTTATCCCAACTACTTTTCTCGTAATCGCACATGAAGCCAAATCATAACATTATATCACCTAAAAACAACATAAACTCTAAGTCTCAAAAATCCTCCTGAACAAACTAAAATAGATAGAGGGCTGTAATTTTCAGAATTAATTACCCAATGTATCTGTGACCTAAACGTGAATAAGAATTATTTTTATCCTAACTACTTTTCTCGTAATCGCACATGAAGCAAAATCATAACATTCTATCACCTAAAAACAACGAAACTCTAAGTCTCAAAAATCTTCCTGAACAAACTAAAATAGATAGAGGGCTGTAATTTTCAGAATTAATTACCCAATGTATCTGTGACCTAAACGTGAATAAGAATTATTTTTATCCTAACTACTTTTCTCGTAATCGCACATGAAGCAAAATCATAACATTCTATCACCTAAAAACAACGAAACTCTAAGTCTCAAAAATCCTCCTGAACAAACTAAAATAGACAGAGGGCTGTAATTTTCAGAATTAATTACCCTATGTATCTGCGACCTAAACGTGAATAAAAATAGTTTTTATCCCAACTACTTTTCTCGTAATCGCACATGAAGCCAAATCATAACATTATATCACCTAAAAACAACATAAACTCTAAGTCTCAAAAATCCTCCTGAACAAACTAAAATAGATAGAGGGCTGTAATTTTCAGAATTAATTACCCAATGTATCTGTGACCTAAACGTGAATAAGAATTATTTTTATCCTAACTACTTTTCTCGTAATCGCACATGAAGCAAAATCATAACATTCTATCACCTAAAAACAACGAAACTCTAAGTCTCAAAAATCCTCCTGAACAAACTAAAATAGACAGAGGGCTGTAATTTTCAGAATTAATTACCCTATGTATCTGCGACCTAAACGTGAATAAAAATAATTTTTATCCCAACTACTTTTCTCGTAATCGCACATGAAGCCAAATCATAACATTATATCACCTAAAAACAACATAAACTCTAAGTCTCAAAAATCCTCCTGAACAAACTAAAATAGATAGAGGGCTGTAATTTTCAGAATTAATTACCCAATGTATCTGTGACCTAAACGTGAATAAGAATTATTTTTATCCTAACTACTTTTCTCGTAATCGCACATGAAGCAAAATCATAACATTCTATCACCTAAAAACAACATAAACTCTAAGTCTCAAAAATCCTCCTGAACAAACTAAAATAGATAGAGGGCTGTAATTTTCAGAATTAATTACCCAATGTATCTGTGACCTAAACGTGAATAAGAATTATTTTTATCCTAACTACTTTTCTCGTAATCGCACATGAAGCAAAATCATAACATTCTATCACCTAAAAACAACGAAACTCTAAGTCTCAAAAATCCTCCTGAACAAACTAAAATAGACAGAGGGCTGTAATTTTCAGAATTAATTACCCTATGTATCTGCGACCTAAACGTGAATAAAAATAATTTTTATCCCAACTACTTTTCTCGTAATCGCACATGAAGCCAAATCATAACATTATATCACCTAAAAACAACATAAACTCTAAGTCTCAAAAATCCTCCTGAACAAACTAAAATAGATAGAGGGCTGTAATTTTCAGAATTAATTACCCAATGTATCTGTGACCTAAACGTGAATAAGAATTATTTTTATCCTAACTACTTTTCTCGTAATCGCACATGAAGCAAAATCATAACATTCTATCACCTAAAAACAACGAAACTCTAAGTCTCAAAAATCCTCCTGAACAAACTAAAATAGACAGAGGGCTGTAATTTTCAGAATTAATTACCCTATGTATCTGCGACCTAAACGTGAATAAAAATAATTTTTATCCCAACTACTTTTCTCGTAATCGCACATGAAGCCAAATCATAACATTATATCACCTAAAAACAACATAAACTCTAAGTCTCAAAAATCCTCCTGAACAAACTAAAATAGATAGAGGGCTGTAATTTTCAGAATTAATTACCCAATGTATCTGTGACCTAAACGCGAATAAGAATTATTTTTATCCTAACTACTTTTCTCGTAATCGCACATGAAGCAAAATCATAACATTCTATCACCTAAAAACAACGAAACTCTAAGTCTCAAAAATCCTCCTGAACAAACTAAAATAGACAGAGGGCTGTAATTTTCAGAATTAATTACCCTATGTATCTGCGACCTAAACGTGAATAAAAATAATTTTTATCCCAACTACTTTTCTCGTAATCGCACATGAAGCCAAATCATAACATTATATCACCTAAAAACAACATAAACTCTAAGTCTCAAAAATCCTCCTGAACAAACTAAAATAGATAGAGGGCTGTAATTTTCAGAATTAATTACCCAATGTATCTGTGACCTAAACGTGAATAAGAATTATTTTTATCCTAACTACTTTTCTCGTAATCGCACATGAAGCAAAATCATAACATTCTATCACCTAAAAACAACGAAACTCTAAGTCTTAAAAATCCTCCTGAACAAACTAAAATAGATAGAGTGCTGTAATTTTCAGAATTAATTACCCAATGTATCTGTGACCTAAACGTGAATAAGAATTATTTTTATCCTAACTACTTTTCTCGTAATCGCACATGAAGCAAAATCATAACATTCTATCACCTAAAAACAACGAAACTCTAAGTCTCAAAAATCCTCCTGAACAAACTAAAATAGATAGAGGGCTGTAATTTTCAGAATTAATTACCCAATGTATCTGTGACCTAAACGTGAATAAGAATTATTTTTATCCTAACTACTTTTCTCGTAATCGCACATGAAGCAAAATCATAACATTCTATCACCTAAAAACAACGAAACTCTAAGTCTCAAAAATCCTCCTGAACAAACTAAAATAGACAGAGGGCTGTAATTTTCAGAATTAATTACCCTATGTATCTGCGATCTAAACGTGAATAAAAATAATTTTTATCCCAACTACTTTTCTCGTAATCGCACATGAAGCCAAATCATAACATTATATCACCTAAAAACAACATAAACTCTAAGTCTCAAAAATCCTCCTGAACAAACTAAAATAGATAGAGGGCTGTAATTTTCAGAATTAATTACCCAATGTATCTGTGACCTAAACGTGAATAAGAATTATTTTTATCCTAACTACTTTTCTCGTAATCGCACATGAAGCAAAATCATAACATTCTATCACCTAAAAACAACGAAACTCTAAGTCTCAAAAATCCTCCTGAACAAACTAAAATAGACAGAGGGCTGTAATTTTCAGAATTAATTACCCTATGTATCTGCGACCTAAACGTGAATAAAAATAGTTTTTATCCCAACTACTTTTCTCGTAATCGCACATGAAGCCAAATCATAACATTATATCACCTAAAAACAACATAAACTCTAAGTCTCAAAAATCCTCCTGAACAAACTAAAATAGATAGAGGGCTGTAATTTTCAGAATTAATTACCCAATGTATCTGTGACCTAAACGTGAATAAGAATTATTTTTATCCTAACTACTTTTCTCGTAATCGCACATGAAGCAAAATCATAACATTCTATCACCTAAAAACAACGAAACTCTAAGTCTCAAAAATCCTCCTGAACAAACTAAAATAGACAGAGGGCTGTAATTTTCAGAATTAATTACCCTATGTATCTGCGACCTAAACGTGAATAAAAATAATTTTTATCCCAACTACTTTTCTCGTAATCGCACATGAAGCCAAATCATAACATTATATCACCTAAAAACAACATAAACTCTATGTCTCAAAAATCCTCCTGAACAAACTAAAATAGATAGAGGGCTGTAATTTTCAGAATTAATTACCCAATGTATCTGTGACCTAAACGTGAATAAGAATTATTTTTATCCTAACTACTTTTCTCGTAATCGCACATGAAGCAAAATCATAACATTCTATCACCTAAAAACAACATAAACTCTAAGTCTCAAAAATCCTCCTGAACAAACTAAAATAGATAGAGGGCTGTAATTTTCAGAATTAATTACACAATGTATCTGTGACCTAAACGTGAATAAGAATTATTTTTATCCTAACTACTTTTCTCGTAATCGCACATGAAGCAAAATCATAACATTCTATCACCTAAAAACAACGAAACTCTAAGTCTCAAAAATCCTCCTGAACAAACTAAAATAGACAGAGGGCTGTAATTTTCAGAATTAATTACCCTATGTATCTGCGACCTAAACGTGAATAAAAATAATTTTTATCCCAACTACTTTTCTCGTAATCGCACATGAAGCCAAATCATAACATTATATCACCTAAAAACAACATAAACTCTAAGTCTCAAAAATCCTCCTGAACAAACTAAAATAGATAGAGGGCTGTAATTTTCAGAATTAATTACCCAATGTATCTGTGACCTAAACGTGAATAAGAATTATTTTTATCCTAACTACTTTTCTCGTAATCGCACATGAAGCAAAATCATAACATTCTATTACCTAAAAACAACGAAACTCTAAGTCTCAAAAATCCTCCTGAACAAACTAAAATAGACAGAGGGCTGTAATTTTCAGAATTAATTACCCTATGTATCTGCGACCTAAACGTGAATAAAAATAATTTTTATCCCAACTACTTTTCTCGTAATCGCACATGAAGCCAAATCATAACATTATATCACCTAAAAACAACATAAACTCTAAGTCTCAAAAATCCTCCTGAACAAACTAAAATAGATAGAGGGCTGTAATTTTCAGAATTAATTACCCAATGTATCTGTGACCTAAACGCGAATAAGAATTATTTTTATCCTAACTACTTTTCTCGTAATCGCACATGAAGCAAAATCATAACATTCTATCACCTAAAAACAACGAAACTCTAAGTCTCAAAAATCCTCCTGAACAAACTAAAATAGACAGAGGGCTGTAATTTTCAGAATTAATTACCCTATGTATCTGCGACCTAAACGTGAATAAAAATAATTTTTATCCCAACTACTTTTCTCGTAATCGCACATGAAGCCAAATCATAACATTATATCACCTAAAAACAACATAAACTCTAAGTCTCAAAAATCCTCCTGAACAAACTAAAATAGATAGAGGGCTGTAATTTTCAGAATTAATTACCCAATGTATCTGTGACCTAAACGTGAATAAGAATTATTTTTATCCTAACTACTTTTCTCGTAATCGCACATGAAGCAAAATCATAACATTCTATCACCTAAAAACAACGAAACTCTAAGTCTTAAAAATCCTCCTGAACAAACTAAAATAGATAGAGTGCTGTAATTTTCAGAATTAATTACCCAATGTATCTGTGACCTAAACGAGAATAAGAATTATTTTTATCCTAACTACTTTTCTCGTAATCGCACATGAAGCAAAATCATAACATTCTATCACCTAAAAACAACGAAACTCTAAGTCTCAAAAATCCTCCTGAACAAACTAAAATAGATAGAGGGCTGTAATTTTCAGAATTAATTACCCAATGTATCTGTGACCTAAACGTGAATAAGAATTATTTTTATCCTAACTACTTTTCTCGTAATCGCACATGAAGCAAAATCATAACATTCTATCACCTAAAAACAACGAAACTCTAAGTCTCAAAAATCCTCCTGAACAAACTAAAATAGACAGAGGGCTGTAATTTTCAGAATTAATTACCCTATGTATCTGCGATCTAAACGTGAATAAAAATAATTTTTATCCCAACTACTTTTCTCGTAATCGCACATGAAGCCAAATCATAACATTATATCACCTAAAAACAACATAAACTCTAAGTCTCAAAAATCCTCCTGAACAAACTAAAATAGATAGAGGGCTGTAATTTTCAGAATTAATTACCCAATGTATCTGTGACCTAAACGTGAATAAGAATTATTTTTATCCTAACTACTTTTCTCGTAATCGCACATGAAGCAAAATCATAACATTCTATCACCTAAAAACAACATAAACTCTAAGTCTCAAAAATCCTCCTGAACAAACTAAAATAGATAGAGGGCTGTAATTTTCAGAATTAATTACCCAATGTATCTGTGACCTAAACGTGAATAAGAATTATTTTTATCCTAACTACTTTTCTCGTAATCGCACATGAAGCAAAATCATAACATTCTATCACCTAAAAACAACATAAACTCTAAGTCTCAAAAATCCTCCTGAACAAACTAAAATAGATAGAGGGCTGTAATTTTCAGAATTAATTACCCAATGTATCTGTGACCTAAACGTGAATAAGAATTATTTTTATCCTAACTACTTTTCTCGTAATCGCACATGAAGCAAAATCATAACATTCTATCACCTAAAAACAACATAAACTCTAAGTCTCAAAAATCCTCCTGAACAAACTAAAATAGATAGAGGGCTGTAATTTTCAGAATTAATTACCCAATGTATCTGTGACCTAAACGTGAATAAGAATTATTTTTATCCTAACTACTTTTCTCGTAATCGCACATGAAGCAAAATCATAACATTCTATCACCTAAAAACAACGAAACTCTAAGTCTCAAAAATCCTCCTGAACAAACTAAAATAGATAGAGGGCTGTAATTTTCAGAATTAATTACCCAATGTATCTGTGACCTAAACGTGAATAAGAATTATTTTTATCCTAACTACTTTTCTCGTAATCGCACATGAAGCAAAATCATAACATTCTATCACCTAAAAACAACATAAACTCTAAGTCTCAAAAATCCTCCTGAACAAACTAAAATAGATAGAGGGCTGTAATTTTCAGAATTAATTACCCAATGTATCTGTGACCTAAACGTGAATAAGAATTATTTTTATCCTAACTACTTTTCTCGTAATCGCACATGAAGCAAAATCATAACATTCTATCACCTAAAAACAACGAAACTCTAAGTCTCAAAAATCCTCCTGAACAAACTAAAATAGACAGAGGGCTGTAATTTTCAGAATTAATTACCCAATGTATCTGTGACCTAAACGTGAATAAGAATTATTTTTATCCTAACTACTTTTCTCGTAATCGCACATGAAGCAAAATCATAACATTCTATCAACTAAAAACAACGAAACTCTAAGTCTCAAAAATCCTCCTGAACAAACTAAAATAGACAGAGGGCTGTAATTTTCAGAATTAATTACCCTATGTATCTGCGACCTAAACGTGAATAAAAATAATTTTTATCCCAACTACTTTTCTCGTAATCGCACATGAAGCCAAATCATAACATTATATCACCTAAAAACAACATAAACTCTAAGTCTCAAAAATCCTCCTGAACAAACTAAAATAGATAGAGGGCTGTAATTTTCAGAATTAATTACCCAATGTATCTGTGACCTAAACGTGAATAAGAATTATTTTTATCCTAACTACTTTTCTCGTAATCGCACATGAAGCCAAATCATAACATTATATCACCTAAAAACAACATAAACTCTAAGTCTCAAAAATCCTCCTGAACAAACTGAAATAGATAGAGGGCTGTAATTTTCAGAATTAATTACCCAATGTATCTGTGACCTAAACGTGAATAAGAATTATTTTTATCATAACTACTTTTCTCGTAATCGCACATGAAGCAAAATCATAACATTCTATCACCTAAAAACAACATAAACTCTAAGTCTCAAAAATCCTCCTGAACAAACTAAAATAGACAGAGGGCTGTAATTTTCAGAATTAAATACCCTATGTATCTGCGACCTAAACGTGAATAAAAATAATTTTTATCCCAACTACTTTTCTCGTAATCGCACATGAAGCCAAATCATAACATTATATCACCTAAAAACAACATAAACTCTAAGTCTCAAAAATCCTCCTGAACAAACTAAAATAGATAGAGGGCTGTAATTTTCAGAATTAATTACCCAATGTATCTGTGACCTAAACGTGAATAAGAATTATTTTTATCCTAACTACTTTTCTCGTAATCGCACATGAAGCAAAATCATAACATTCTATCACCTAAAAACAACGAAACTCTAAGTCTCAAAAATCCTCCTGAACAAACTAAAATAGACAGAGGGCTGTAATTTTCAGAATTAATTACCCTATGTATCTGCGACCTAAACGTGAATAAAAATAATTTTTATCCCAACTACTTTTCTCGTAATCGCACATGAAGCCAAATCATAACATTATATCACCTAAAAACAACATAAACTCTAAGTCTCAAAAATCCTCCTGAACAAACTAAAATAGATAGAGGGCTGTAATTTTCAGAATTAATTACCCAATGTATCTGTGACCTAAACGTGAATAAGAATTATTTTTATCCTAACTACTTTTCTCGTAATCGCACATGAAGCAAAATCATAACATTCTATCACCTAAAAACAACATAAACTCTAAGTCTCAAAAATCCTCCTGAACAAACTAAAATAGATAGAGGGCTGTAATTTTCAGAATTAATTACCCAATGTATCTGTGACCTAAACGTGAATAAGAATTATTTTTATCCTAACTACTTTTCTCGTAATCGCACATGAAGCAAAATCATAACATTCTATCACCTAAAAACAACGAAACTCTAAGTCTCAAAAATCCTCCTGAACAAACTAAAATAGACAGAGGGCTGTAATTTTCAGAATTAATTACCCTATGTATCTGCGACCTAAACGTGAATAAAAATAATTTTTATCCCAACTACTTTTCTCGTAATCGCACATGAAGCCAAATCATAACATTATATCACCTAAAAACAACATAAACTCTAAGTCTCAAAAATCCTCCTGAACAAACTAAAATAGATAGAGGGCTGTAATTTTCAGAATTAATTACCCAATGTATCTGTGACCTAAACGTGAATAAGAATTATTTTTATCCTAACTACTTTTCTCGTAATCGCACATGAAGCAAAATCATAACATTCTATCACCTAAAAACAACGAAACTCCAAGTCTCAAAAATCCTCCTGAACAAACTAAAATAGACAGAGGGCTGTAATTTTCAGAATTAATTACCCTATGTATCTGCGACCTAAACGTGAATAAAAATAATTTTTATCCCAACTACTTTTCTCGTAATCGCACATGAAGCCAAATCATAACATTATATCACCTAAAAACAACATAAACTCTAAGTCTCAAAAATCCTCCTGAACAAACTAAAATAGATAGAGGGCTGTAATTTTCAGAATTAATTACCCAATGTATCTGTGACCTAAACGCGAATAAGAATTATTTTTATCCTAACTACTTTTCTCGTAATCGCACATGAAGCAAAATCATAACATTCTATCACCTAAAAACAACGAAACTCTAAGTCTCAAAAATCCTCCTGAACAAACTAAAATAGACAGAGGGCTGTAATTTTCAGAATTAATTACCCTATGTATCTGCGACCTAAACGTGAATAAAAATAATTTTTATCCCAACTACTTTTCTCGTAATCGCACATGAAGCCAAATCATAACATTATATCACCTAAAAACAACATAAACTCTAAGTCTCAAAAATCCTCCTGAACAAACTAAAATAGATAGAGGGCTGTAATTTTCAGAATTAATTACCCAATGTATCTGTGACCTAAACGTGAATAAGAATTATTTTTATCCTAACTACTTTTCTCGTAATCGCACATGAAGCAAAATCATAACATTCTATCACCTAAAAACAACGAAACTCTAAGTCTTAAAAATCCTCCTGAACAAAGTAAAATAGATAGAGTGCTGTAATTTTCAGAATTAATTACCCAATGTATCTGTGACCTAAACGTGAATAAGAATTATTTTTATCCTAACTACTTTTCTCGTAATCGCACATGAAGCAAAATCATAACATTCTATCACCTAAAAACAACGAAACTCTAAGTCTCAAAAATCCTGCTGAACAAACTAAAATAGATAGAGGGCTGTAATTTTCAGAATTAATTACCCAATGTATCTGTGACCTAAACGTGAATAAGAATTATTTTTATCCTAACTACTTTTCTCGTAATCGCACATGAAGCAAAATCATAACATTCTATCACCTAAAAACAACATAAACTCTAAGTCTCAAAAATCCTCCTGAACAAACTAAAATAGATAGAGGGCTGTAATTTTCAGAATTAATTACCCAATGTATCTGTGACCTAAACGTGAATAAGAATTATTTTTATCCTAACTACTTTTCTCGTAATCGCACATGAAGCAAAATCATAACATTCTATCACCTAAAAACAACGAAACTCTAAGTCTCAAAAATCCTCCTGAACAAACTAAAATAGACAGAGGGCTGTAATTTTCAGAATTAATTACCCTATGTATCTGCGACCTAAACGTGAATAAAAATAATTTTTATCCCAACTACTTTTCTCGTAATCGCACATGAAGCCAAATCATAACATTATATCACCTAAAAACAACATAAACTCTAAGTCTCAAAAATCCTCCTGAACAAACTAAAATAGATAGAGGGCTGTAATTTTCAGAATTAATTACCCAATGTATCTGTGACCTAAACGTGAATAAGAATTATTTTTATCCTAACTACTTTTCTCGTAATCGCACATGAAGCAAAATCATAACATTCTATCACCTAAAAACAACGAAACTCTAAGTCTCAAAAATCCTCCTGAACAAACTAAAATAGACAGAGGGCTGTAATTTTCAGAATTAATTACCCTATGTATCTGCGACCTAAACGTGAATAAAAATAATTTTTATCCCAACTACTTTTCTCGTAATCGCACATGAAGCCAAATCATAACATTATATCACCTAAAAACAACATAAACTCTAAGTCTCAAAAATCCTCCTGAACAAACTAAAATAGATAGAGGGCTGTAATTTTCAGAATTAATTACCCAATGTATCTGTGACCTAAACGCGAATAAGAATTATTTTTATCCTAACTACTTTTCTCGTAATCGCACATGAAGCAAAATCATAACATTCTATCACCTAAAAACAACGAAACTCTAAGTCTCAAAAATCCTCCTGAACAAACTAAAATAGACAGAGGGCTGTAATTTTCAGAATTAATTACCCTATGTATCTGCGACCTAAACGTGAATAAAAATAATTTTTATCCCAACTACTTTTCTCGTAATCGCACATGAAGCCAAATCATAACATTATATCACCTAAAAACAACATAAACTCTAAGTCTCAAAAATCCTCCTGAACAAACTAAAATAGATAGAGGGCTGTAATTTTCAGAATTAATTACCCAATGTATCTGTGACCTAAACGTGAATAAGAATTATTTTTATCCTAACTACTTTTCTCGTAATCGCACATGAAGCAAAATCATAACATTCTATCACCTAAAAACAACGAAACTCTAAGTCTTAAAAATCCTCCTGAACAAAGTAAAATAGATAGAGTGCTGTAATTTTCAGAATTAATTACCCAATGTATCTGTGACCTAAACGTGAATAAGAATTATTTTTATCCTAACTACTTTTCTCGTAATCGCACATGAAGCAAAATCATAACATTCTATCACCTAAAAACAACGAAACTCTAAGTCTCAAAAATCCTGCTGAACAAACTAAAATAGATAGAGGGCTGTAATTTTCAGAATTAATTACCCAATGTATCTGTGACCTAAACGTGAATAAGAATTATTTTTATCCTAACTACTTTTCTCGTAATCGCACATGAAGCAAAATCATAACATTCTATCACCTAAAAACAACGAAACTCTAAGTCTCAAAAATCCTCCTGAACAAACTAAAATAGACAGAGGGCTGTAATTTTCAGAATTAATTACCCTATGTATCTGCGATCTTAACGTGAATAAAAATAATTTTTATCCCAACTACTTTTCTCGTAATCGCACATGAAGCCAAATCATAACATTATATCACCTAAAAACAACATAAACTCTAAGTCTCAAAAATCCTCCTGAACAAACTAAAATAGATAGAGGGCTGTAATTTTCAGAATTAATTACCCAATGTATCTGTGACCTAAACGTGAATAAGAATTATTTTTACCTAACTACTTTTCTCGTAATCGCACATGAAGCAAAATCATAACATTCTATCACCTAAAAACAACATAAACTCTAAGTCTCAAAAATCCTCCTGAACAAACTAAAATAGATAGAGGGCTGTAATTTTCAGAATTAATTACCCAATGTATCTGTGACCTAAACGTGAATAAGAATTATTTTTATCCTAACTACTTTTCTCGTAATCGCACATGAAGCAAAATCATAACATTCTATCACCTAAAAACAACATAAACACTAAGTCTCAAAAATCCTCCTGAACAAACTAAAATAGATAGAGGGCTGTAATTTTCAGAATTAATTACCCAATGTATCTGTGACCTAAACGTGAATAAGAATTATTTTTATCCTAACTACTTTTCTCGTAATCGCACATGAAGCAAAATCATAACATTCTATCACCTAAAAACAACGAAACTCTAAGTCTCAAAAATCCTCCTGAACAAACTAAAATAGACAGAGGGCTGTAATTTTCAGAATTAATTACCCTATGTATCTGCGACCTAAACGTGAATAAAAATAATTTTTATCCCAACTACTTTTCTCGTAATCGCACATGAAGCCAAATCATAACATTATATCACCTAAAAACAACATAAACTCTAAGTCTCAAAAATCCTCCTGAACAAACTAAAATAGATAGAGGGCTGTAATTTTCAGAATTAATTACCCAATGTATCTGTGACCTAAACGTGAATAAGAATTATTTTTATCCTAACTACTTTTCTCGTAATCGCACATGAAGCAAAATCATAACATTCTATCACCTAAAAACAACGAAACTCTAAGTCTCAAAAATCCTCCTGAACAAACTAAAATAGATAGAGGGCTGTAATTTTCAGAATTAATTACCCAATGTATCTGTGACCTAAACGTGAATAAGAATTATTTTTATCCTAACTACTTTTCTCGTAATCGCACATGAAGCAAAATCATAACATTCTATCACCTAAAAACAACGAAACTCTAAGTCTCAAAAATCCTCCTGAACAAACTAAAATAGACAGAGGGCTGTAATTTTCAGAATTAATTACCCTATGTATCTGCGACCTAAACGTGAATAAAAATAATTTTTATCCCAACTACTTTTCTCGTAATCGCACATGAAGCCAAATCATAACATTATATCACCTAAAAACAACATAAACTCTAAGTCTCAAAAATCCTCCTGAACAAACTAAAATAGATAGAGGGCTGTAATTTTCAGAATTAATTACCCAATGTATCTGTGACCTAAACGTGAATAAGAATTATTTTTATCCTAACTACTTTTCTCGTAATCGCACATGAAGCAAAATCATAACATTCTATCACCTAAAAACAACGAAACTCTAAGTCTCAAAAATCCTCCTGAACAAACTAAAATAGATAGAGGGCTGTAATTTTCAGAATTAATTACCCAATGTATCTGTGACCTAAACGTGAATAAGAATTATTTTTATCCTAACTACTTTTCTCGTAATCGCACATGAAGCAAAATCATAACATTCTATCACCTAAAAACAACGAAACTCTAAGTCTCAAAAATCCTCCTGAACAAACTAAAATAGACAGAGGGCTGTAATTTTCAGAATTAATTACCCTATGTATCTGCGACCTAAACGTGAATAAAAATAATTTTTATCCCAACTACTTTTCTCGTAATCGCACATGAAGCCAAATCATAACATTATATCACCTAAAAACAACATAAACTCTAAGTCTCAAAAATCCTCCTGAACAAACTAAAATAGATAGAGGGCTGTAATTTTCAGAATTAATTACCCAATGTATCTGTGACCTAAACGTGAATAAGAATTATTTTTATCCTAACTACTTTTCTCGTAATCGCACATGAAGCAAAATCATAACATTCTATCACCTAAAAACAACGAAACTCTAAGTCTCAAAAATCCTCCTGAACAAACTAAAATAGACAGAGGGCTGTAATTTTCAGAATTAATTACCCTATGTATCTGCGACCTAAACGTGAATAAAAATAATTTTTATCCCAACTACTTTTCTCGTAATCGCACATGAAGCAAAATCATAACATTCTATCACCTAAAAACAACGAAACTCTAAGTCTCAAAAATCCTCCTGAACAAACTAAAATAGACAGAGGGCTGTAATTTTCAGAATTAATTACCCTATGTATCTGCGACCTAAACGTGAATAAAAATAATTTTTATCCCAACTACTTTTCTCGTAATCGCACATGAAGCCAAATCATAGCATTATATCACCTAAAAACAACATAAACTCTAAGTCTCAAAAATCCTCCTGAACAAACTAAAATAGATAGAGGGCTGTAATTTTCAGAATTAATTACCCAATGTATCTGTGACCTAAACGCGAATAAGAATTATTTTTATCCTAACTACTTTTCTCGTAATCGCACATGAAGCAAAATCATAACATTCTATCACCTAAAAACAACGAAACTCTAAGTCTCAAAAATCCTCCTGAACAAACTAAAATAGACAGAGGGCTGTAATTTTCAGAATTAATTACCCTATGTATCTGCGACCTAAACGTGAATAAAAATACTTTTTATCCCAACTACTTTTCTCGTAATCGCACATGAAGCCAAATCATAACATTATATCACCTAAAAACAACATAAACTCTAAGTCTCAAAAATCCTCCTGAACAAACTAAAATAGATAGAGGGCTGTAATTTTCAGAATTAATTACCCAATGTATCTGTGACCTAAACGTGAATAAGAATTATTTTTATCCTAACTACTTTTCTCGTAATCGCACATGAAGCAAAATCATAACATTCTATCACCTAAAAACAACGAAACTCTAAGTCTCAAAAATCCTCCTGAACAAACTAAAATAGATAGAGGGCTGTAATTTTCAGAATTAATTACCCAATGTATCTGTGACCTAAACGTGAATAAGAATTATTTTTATCCTAACTACTTTTCTCGTAATCGCACATGAAGCAAAATCATAACATTCTATCACCTAAAAACAACGAAACTCTAAGTCTCAAAAATCCTCCTGAACAAACTAAAATAGACAGAGGGCTGTAATTTTCAGAATTAATTACCCTATGTATCTGCGACCTAAACGTGAATAAAAATAATTTTTATCCCAACTACTTTTCTCGTAATCGCACATGAAGCCAAATCATAACATTATATCACCTAAAAACAACATAAACTCTAAGTCTCAAAAATCCTCCTGAACAAACTAAAATAGATAGAGGGCTGTAATTTTCAGAATTAATTACCCAATGTATCTGTGACCTAAACGTGAATAAGAATTATTTTTATCCTAACTACTTTTCTCGTAATCGCACATGAAGCAAAATCATAACATTCTATCACCTAAAAACAACGAAACTCTAAGTCTCAAAAATCCTCCTGAACAAACTAAAATAGACAGAGGGCTGTAATTTTCAGAATTAATTACCCTATGTATCTGCGACCTAAACGTGAATAAAAATAATTTTTATCCCAACTACTTTTCTCGTAATCGCACATGAAGCCAAATCATAACATTATATCACCTAAAAACAACATAAACTCTAAGTCTCAAAAATCCTCCTGAACAAACTAAAATAGATAGAGGGCTGTAATTTTCAGAATTAATTACCCAATGTATCTGTGACCTAAACGCGAATAAGAATTATTTTTATCCTAACTACTTTTCTCGTAATCGCACATGAAGCAAAATCATAACATTATATCACCTAAAAACAACATAAACTCTAAGTCTCAAAAATCCTCCTGAACAAACTAAAATAGATAGAGGGCTGTAATTTTCAGAATTAATTACCCAATGTATCTGTGACCTAAACGTGAATAAGAATTATTTTTATCCTAACTACTTTTCTCGTAATCGCACATGAAGCAAAATCATAACATTCTATCACCTAAAAACAACGAAACTCTAAGTCTTAAAAATCCTCCTGAACAAACTAAAATAGATAGAGTGCTGTAATTTTCAGAATTAATTACCCAATGTATCTGTGACCTAAACGTGAATAAGAATTATTTTTATCCTAACTACTTTTAAAAACAACGAAACTCTAAGTCTCAAAAATCCTCCTGAACAAACTAAAATAGATAGAGGGCTGTAATTTTCAGAATTAATTACCCAATGTATCTGTGACCTAAACGTGAATAAGAATTATTTTTATCCTAACTACTTTTCTCGTAATCGCACATGAAGCAAAATCATAACATTCTATCACCTAAAAACAACGAAACTCTAAGTCTCAAAAATCCTCCTGAACAAACTAAAATAGACAGAGGGCTGTAATTTTCAGAATTAATTACCCTATGTATCTGCGACCTAAACGTGAATAAAAATAATTTTTATCCCAACTACTTTTCTCGTAATCGCACATGAAGCCAAATCATAACATTATATCACCTAAAAACAACATAAACTCTAAGTCTCAAAAATCCTCCTGAACAAACTAAAATAGATAGAGGGCTGTAATTTTCAGAATTAATTACCCAATGTACCTGTGACCTAAACGTGAATAAGAATTATTTTTATCCTAACTACTTTTCTCGTAATCGCACATGAAGCAAAATCATAACATTCTATCACCTAAAAACAACATAAACTCTAAGTCTCAAAAATCCGACTGAACAAACTAAAATAGATAGAGGGCTGTAATTTTCAGAATTAATTACCCAATGTATCTGTGACCTAAACGTGAATAAGAATTATTTTTATCCTAACTACTTTTCTCGTAATCGCACATGAAGCAAAATCATAACATTCTATCACCTAAAAACAACGAAACTCTAAGTCTCAAAAATCCTCCTGAACAAACTAAAATAGACAGAGGGCTGTAATTTTCAGAATTAATTACCCTATGTATCTGCGACCTAAACGTGAATAAAAATAATTTTTATCCCAACTACTTTTCTCGTAATCGCACATGAAGCCAAATCATAACATTATATCACCTAAAAACAACATAAACTCTAAGTCTCAAAAATCCTCCTGAACAAACTAAAATAAATAGAGGGCTGTAATTTTCAGAATTAATTACCCAATGTATCTGTGACCTAAACGTGAATAAGAATTATTTTTATCCTAACTACTTTTCTCGTAATCGCACATGAAGCAAAATCATAACATTCTATCACCTAAAAACAACGAAACTCTAAGTCTTAAAAATCCTCCTGAACAAACTAAAATAGATAGAGTGCTGTAATTTTCAGAATTAATTACCCAATGTATCTGTGACTTAAACGTGAATAAGAATTATTTTTATCCTAACTACTTTTCTCGTAATCGCACATGAAGCAAAATCATAACATTCTATCACCTAAAAACAACGAAACTCTAAGTCTCAAAAATCCTCCTGAACAAACTAAAATAGATAGAGGGCTGTAATTTTCAGAATTAATTACCCAATGTATCTGTGACCTAAACGCGAATAAGAATTATTTTTATCCTAACTACTTTTCTCGTAATCGCACATGAAGCAAAATCATAACATTCTATCACCTAAAAACAACGAAACTCTAAGTCTCAAAAATCCTCCTGAACAAACTAAAATAGACAGAGGGCTGTAATTTTCAGAATTAATTACCCTATGTATCTGCGATCTAAACGTGAATAAAAATAATTTTTATCCCAACTACTTTTCTCGTAATCGCACATGAAGCCAAATCATAACATTATATCACCTAAAAACAACATAAACTCTAAGTCTCAAAAATCCTCCTGAACAAACTAAAATAGATAGAGGGCTGTAATTTTCAGAATTAATTACCCAATGTATCTGTGACCTAAACGTGAATAAGAATTATTTTTATCCTAACTACTTTTCTCGTAATCGCACATGAAGCAAAATCATAACATTCTATCACCTAAAAACAACATAAACTCTAAGTCTCAAAAATCCTCCTGAACAAACTAAAATAGATAGAGGGCTGTAATTTTCAGAATTAATTACCCAATGTATCTGTGACCTAAACGTGAATAAGAATTATTTTTATCCTAACTACTTTTCTCGTAATCGCACATGAAGCAAAATCATAACATTCTATCACCTAAAAACAACATAAACTCTAAGTCTCAAAAATCCTCCTGAACAAACTAAAATAGATAGAGGGCTGTAATTTTCAGAATTAATTACCCAATGTATCTGTGACCTAAACGTGAATAAGAATTATTTTTATCCTAACTACTTTTCTCGTAATCGCACATGAAGCAAAATCATAACATTCTATCACCTAAAAACAACGAAACTCTAAGTCTCAAAAATCCTCCTGAACAAACTAAAATAGACAGAGGGCTGTAATTTTCAGAATTAATTACCCTATGTATCTGCGACCTAAACGTGAATAAAAATAATTTTTATCCCAACTACTTTTCTCGTAATCGCACATGAAGCCAAATCATAACATTATATCACCTAAAAACAACATAAACTCTAAGTCTCAAAAATCCTCCTGAACAAACTAAAATAGATAGAGGGCTGTAATTTTCAGAATTAATTACCCAATGTATCTGTGACCTAAACGTGAATAAGAATTATTTTTATCCTAACTACTTTTCTCGTAATCGCACATGAAGCAAAATCATAACATTCTATCACCTAAAAACAACGAAACTCTAAGTCTCAAAAATCCTCCTGAACAAACTAAAATAGATAGAGGGCTGTAATTTTCAGAATTAATTACCCAATGTATCTGTGACCTAAACGTGAATAAGAATTATTTTTATCCTAACTACTTTTCTCGTAATCGCACATGAAGCAAAATCATAACATTCTATCACCTAAAAACAACGAACTCTAAGTCTCAAAAATCCTCCTGAACAAACTAAAATAGACAGAGGGCTGTAATTTTCAGAATTAATTACCCTATGTATCTGCGACCTAAACGTGAATAAAAATAATTTTTATCCCAACTACTTTTCTCGTAATCGCACATGAAGCCAAATCATAACATTATATCACCTAAAAACAACATAAACTCTAAGTCTCAAAAATCCTCCTGAACAAACTAAAATAGATAGAGGGCTGTAATTTTCAGAATTAATTACCCAATGTATCTGTGACCTAAACGTGAATAAGAATTATTTTTATCCTAACTACTTTTCTCGTAATCGCACATGAAGCAAAATCATAACATTCTATCACCTAAAAACAACGAAACTCTAAGTCTCAAAAATCCTCCTGAACAAACTAAAATAGACAGAGGGCTGTAATTTTCAGAATTAATTACCCTATGTATCTGCGACCTAAACGTGAATAAAAATAATTTTTATCCCAACTACTTTTCTCGTAATCGCACATGAAGCCAAATCATAACATTATATCACCTAAAAACAACATAAACTCTAAGTCTCAAAAATCCTCCTGAACAAACTAAAATAGATAGAGGGCTGTAATTTTCAGAATTAATTACCCAATGTATCTGTGACCTAAACGCGAATAAGAATTATTTTTATCCTAACTACTTTTCTCGTAATCGCACATGAAGCAAAATCATAACATTCTATCACCTAAAAACAACGAAACTCTAAGTCTCAAAAATCCTCCTGAACAAACTAAAATAGACAGAGGGCTGTAATTTTCAGAATTAATTACCCTATGTATCTGCGACCTAAACGTGAATAAAAATAATTTTTATCCCAACTACTTTTCTCCTAATCGCACATGAAGCCAAATCATAACATTATATCACCTAAAAACAACATAAACACTAAGTCTCAAAAATCCTCCTGAACAAACTAAAATAGATAGAGGGCTGTAATTTTCAGAATTAATTACCCAATGTATCTGTGACCTAAACGTGAATAAGAATTATTTTTATCCTAACTACTTTTCTCGTAATCGCACATGAAGCAAAATCATAACATTCTATCACCTAAAAACAACGAAACTCTAAGTCTTAAAAATCCTCCTGAACAAACTAAAATAGATAGAGTGCTGTAATTTTCAGAATTAATTACCCAATGTATCTGTGACCTAAACGTGAATAAGAATTATTTTTATCCTAACTACTTTTCTCGTAATCGCACATGAAGCAAAATCATAACATTCTATCACCTAAAAACAACGAAACTCTAAGTCTCAAAAATCCTCCTGAACAAACTAAAATAGATAGAGGGCTGTAATTTTCAGAATTAATTACCCAATGTATCTGTGACCTAAACGTGAATAAGAATTATTTTTATCCTAACTACTTTTCTCGTAATCGCACATGAAGCAAAATCATAACATTCTATCACCTAAAAACAACGAAACTCTAAGTCTCAAAAATCCTCCTGAACAAACTAAAATAGACAGAGGGCTGTAATTTTCAGAATTAATTACCCTATGTATCTGCGATCTAAACGTGAATAAAAATAATTTTTATCCCAACTACTTTTCTCGTAATCGCACATGAAGCCAAATCATAACATTATATCACCTAAAAACAACATAAACTCTAAGTCTCAAAAATCCTCCTGAACAAACTAAAATAGATAGAGGGCTGTAATTTTCAGAATTAATTACCCAATGTATCTGTGACCTAAACGTGAATAAGAATTATTTTTATCCTAACTACTTTTCTCGTAATCGCACATGAAGCAAAATCATAACATTCTATCACCTAAAAACAACATAAACTCTAAGTCTCAAAAATCCTCCTGAACAAACTAAAATAGATAGAGGGCTGTAATTTTCAGAATTAATTACCCAATGTATCTGTGACCTAAACGTGAATAAGAATTATTTTTATCCTAACTACTTTTCTCGTAATCGCACATGAAGCAAAATCATAACATTCTATCACCTAAAAACAACATAAACTCTAAGTCTCAAAAATCCTCCTGAACAAACTAAAATAGATAGAGGGCTGTAATTTTCAGAATTAATTACCCAATGTATCTGTGACCTAAACGTGAATAAGAATTATTTTTATCCTAACTACTTTTCTCGTAATCGCACATGAAGCAAAATCATAACATTCTATCAACTAAAAACAACGAAACTCTAAGTCTCAAAAATCCTCCTGAACAAACTAAAATAGACAGAGGGCTGTAATTTTCAGAATTAATTACCCTATGTATCTGCGACCTAAACGTGAATAAAAATAATTTTTATCCCAACTACTTTTCTCGTAATCGCACATGAAGCCAAATCATAACATTATATCACCTAAAAACAACATAAACTCTAAGTCTCAAAAATCCTCCTGAACAAACTAAAATAGATAGAGGGCTGTAATTTTCAGAATTAATTACCCAATGTATCTGTGACCTAAACGTGAATAAGAATTATTTTTATCCTAACTACTTTTCTCGTAATC
Organism: Aphodius sticticus; assembly: GCA_963966075.1. NCBI lineage: Eukaryota > Metazoa > Arthropoda > Insecta > Coleoptera > Scarabaeidae > Aphodius > Aphodius sticticus. Next base: position 2,301,166 of record OZ014510.1, read on the forward strand.
GCACATGAAGCCAAATCATAACATTATATCACCTAAAAACAACATAAACTCTAAGTCTCAAAAATCCTCCTGAACAAACTGAAATAGATAGAGGGCTGTAATTTTCAGAATTAATTACCCAATGTATCTGTGACCTAAACGTGAATAAGAATTATTTTTATCCTAACTACTTTTCTCGTAATCGCACATGAAGCAAAATCATAACATTCTATCACCTAAAAACAACATAAACTCTAAGTCTCAAAAATCCTCCTGAACAAACTAAAATAGATAGAGGGCTGTAATTTTCAGAATTAATTACCCAATGTATCTGTGACCTAAACGTGAATAAGAATTATTTTTATCCTAACTACTTTTCTCGTAATCGCACATGAAGCAAAATCATAACATTCTATCACCTAAAAACAACGAAACTCTAAGTCTCAAAAATCCTCCTGAACAAACTAAAATAGACAGAGGGCTGTAATTTTCAGAATTAATTACCCTATGTATCTGCGACCTAAACGTGAATAAAAATAATTTTTATCCCAACTACTTTTCTCGTAATCGCACATGAAGCCAAATCATAACATTATATCACCTAAAAACAACATAAACTCTAAGTCTCAAAAATCCTCCTGAACAAACTAAAATAGATAGAGGGCTGTAATTTTCAGAATTAATTACCCAATGTATCTGTGACCTAAAGGTGAATAAGAATTATTTTTATCCTAACTACTTTTCTCGTAATCGCACATGAAGCAAAATCATAACATTCTATCACCTAAAAACAACGAAACTCTAAGTCTCAAAAATCCTCCTGAACAAACTAAAATAGACAGAGGGCTGTAATTTTCAGAATTAATTACCCTATGTATCTGCGACCTAAACGTGAATAAAAATAATTTTTATCCCAACTACTTTTCTCGTAATCGCACATGAAGCCAAATCATAACATTATATCACCTAAAAACAACATAAACTCTAAGTCTCAAAAATCCTCCTGAACAAACTAAAATAGATAGAGGGCTGTAATTTTCAGAATTAATTACCCAATGTATCTGTGACCTAAACGTGAATAAGAATTATTTTTATCCTAACTACTTTTCTCGTAATCGCACATGAAGCAAAATCATAACATTCTATCACCTAAAAACAACGAAACTCTAAGTCTCAAAAATCCTCCTGAACAAACTAAAATAGACAGAGGGCTGTAATTTTCAGAATTAATTACCCTATGTATCTGCGACCTAAACGTGAATAAAAATAATTTTTATCCCAACTACTTTTCTCGTAATCGCACATGAAGCCAAATCATAACATTATATCACCTAAAAACAACATAAACTCTAAGTCTCAAAAATCCTCCTGAACAAACTAAAATAGATAGAGGGCTGTAATTTTCAGAATTAATTACCCAATGTATCTGTGACCTAAACGTGAATAAGAATTATTTTTATCCTAACTACTTTTCTCGTAATCGCACATGAAGCAAAATCATAACATTCTATCACCTAAAAACAACATAAACTCTAAGTCTCAAAAATCCTCCTGAACAAACTAAAATAGATAGAGGGCTGTAATTTTCAGAATTAATTACCCAATGTATCTGTGACCTAAACGTGAATAAGAATTATTTTTATCCTAACTACTTTTCTCGTAATCGCACATGAAGCAAAATCATAACATTCTATCACCTAAAAACAACGAAACTCTAAGTCTCAAAAATCCTCCTGAACAAACTAAAATAGACAGAGGGCTGTAATTTTCAGAATTAATTACCCTATGTATCTGCGACCTAAACGTGAATAAAAATAATTTTTATCCCAACTACTTTTCTCGTAATCGCACATGAAGCCAAATCATAACATTATATCACCTAAAAACAACATAAACTCTAAGTCTCAAAAATCCTCCTGAACAAACTAAAATAGACAGAGGGCTGTAATTTTCAGAATTAATTACCCTATGTATCTGCGATCTAAACGTGAATAAAAATAATTTTTATCCCAACTACTTTTCTCGTAATCGCACATGAAGCCAAATCATAACATTATATCACCTAAAAACAACATAAACTCTAAGTCTCAAAAATCCTCCTGAACAAACTAAAATAGATAGAGGGCTGTAATTTTCAGAATTAATTACCCAATGTATCTGTGACCTAAACGTGAATAAGAATTATTTTTATCCTAACTACTTTTCTCGTAATCGCACATGAAGCAAAATCATAACATTCTATCACCTAAAAACAACATAAACTCTAAGTCTCAAAAATCCTCCTGAACAAACTAAAATAGATAGAGGGCTGTAATTTTCAGAATTAATTACCCAATGTATCTGTGACCTAAACGTGAATAAGAATTATTTTTATCCTAACTACTTTTCTCGTAATCGCACATGAAGCAAAATCATAACATTCTATCACCTAAAAACAACATAAACTCTAAGTCTCAAAAATCCTCCTGAACAAACTAAAATAGATAGAGGGCTGTAATTTTCAGAATTAATTACCCAATGTATCTGTGACCTAAACGTGAATAAGAATTATTTTTATCCTAACTACTTTTCTCGTAATCGCACATGAAGCAAAATCATAACATTCTATCACCTAAAAACAACGAAACTCTAAGTCTCAAAAATCCTCCTGAACAAACTAAAATAGACAGAGGGCTGTAATTTTCAGAATTAATTACCCTATGTATCTGCGACCTAAACGTGAATAAAAATAATTTTTATCCCAACTACTTTTCTCGTAATCGCACATGAAGCCAAATCATAACATTATATCACCTAAAAACAACATAAACTCTAAGTCTCAAAAATCCTCCTGAACAAACTAAAATAGATAGAGGGCTGTAATTTTCAGAATTAATTACCCAATGTATCTGTGACCTAAACGTGAATAAGAATTATTTTTATCCTAACTACTTTTCTCGTAATCGCACATGAAGCAAAATCATAACATTCTATCACCTAAAAACAACGAAACTCTAAGTCTCAAAAATCCTCCTGAACAAACTAAAATAGATAGAGGGCTGTAATTTTCAGAATTAATTACCCAATGTATCTGTGACCTAAACGTGAATAAGAATTATTTTTATCCTAACTACTTTTCTCGTAATCGCACATGAAGCAAAATCATAACATTCTATCACCTAAAAACAACGAAACTCTAAGTCTCAAAAATCCTCCTGAACAAACTAAAATAGACAGAGGGCTGTAATTTTCAGAATTAATTACCCTATGTATCTGCGACCTAAACGTGAATAAAAATAATTTTTATCCCAACTACTTTTCTCGTAATCGCACATGAAGCCAAATCATAACATTATATCACCTAAAAACAACATAAACTCTAAGTCTCAAAAATCCTCCTGAACAAACTAAAATAGATAGAGGGCTGTAATTTTCAGAATTAATTACCCAATGTATCTGTGACCTAAACGTGAATAAGAATTATTTTTATCCTAACTACTTTTCTCGTAATCGCACATGAAGCAAAATCATAACATTCTATCACCTAAAAACAACGAAACTCTAAGTCTCAAAAATCCTCCTGAACAAACTAAAATAGACAGAGGGCTGTAATTTTCAGAATTAATTACCCTATGTATCTGCGACCTAAACGTGAATAAAAATAATTTTTATCCCAACTACTTTTCTCGTAATCGCACATGAAGCCAAATCATAACATTATATCACCTAAAAACAACATAAACTCTAAGTCTCAAAAATCCTCCTGAACAAACTAAAATAGATAGAGGGCTGTAATTTTCAGAATTAATTACCCAATGTATCTGTGACCTAAACGCGAATAAGAATTATTTTTATCCTAACTACTTTTCTCATAATCGCACATGAAGCAAAATCATAACATTCTATCACCTAAAAACAACGAAACTCTAAGTCTCAAAAATCCTCCTGAACAAACTAAAATAGACAGAGGGCTGTAATTTTCAGAATTAATTACCCTATGTATCTGCGACCTAAACGTGAATAAAAATAATTTTTATCCCAACTACTTTTCTCGTAATCGCACATGAAGCCAAATCATAACATTATATCACCTAAAAACAACATAAACACTAAGTCTCAAAAATCCTCCTGAACAAACTAAAATAGATAGAGGGCTGTAATTTTCAGAATTAATTACCCAATGTATCTGTGACCTAAACGTGAATAAGAATTATTTTTATCCTAACTACTTTTCTCGTAATCGCACATGAAGCAAAATCATAACATTCTATCACCTAAAAACAACGAAACTCTAAGTCTTAAAAATCCTCCTGAACAAACTAAAATAGATAGAGTGCTGTAATTTTCAGAATTAATTACCCAATGTATCTGTGACCTAAACGTGAATAAGAATTATTTTTATCCTAACTACTTTTCTCGTAATCGCACATGAAGCAAAATCATAACATTCTATCACCTAAAAACAACGAAACTCTAAGTCTCAAAAATCCTCCTGAACAAACTAAAATAGATAGAGGGCTGTAATTTTCAGAATTAATTACCCAATGTATCTGTGACCTAAACGTGAATAAGAATTATTTTTATCCTAACTACTTTTCTCGTAATCGCACATGAAGCAAAATCATAACATTCTATCACCTAAAAACAACGAAACTCTAAGTCTCAAAAATCCTCCTGAACAAACTAAAATAGACAGAGGGCTGTAATTTTCAGAATTAATTACCCTATGTATCTGCGATCTAAACGTGAATAAAAATAATTTTTATCCCAACTACTTTTCTCGTAATCGCACATGAAGCCAAATCATAACATTATATCACCTAAAAACAACATAAACTCTAAGTCTCAAAAATCCTCCTGAACAAACTAAAATAGATAGAGGGCTGTAATTTTCAGAATTAATTACCCAATGTATCTGTGACCTAAACGTGAATAAGAATTATTTTTATCCTAACTACTTTTCTCGTAATCGCACATGAAGCAAAATCATAACATTCTATCACCTAAAAACAACATAAACTCTAAGTCTCAAAAATCCTCCTGAACAAACTAAAATAGATAGAGGGCTGTAATTTTCAGAATTAATTACCCAATGTATCTGTGACCTAAACGTGAATAAGAATTATTTTTATCCTAACTACTTTTCTCGTAATCGCACATGAAGCAAAATCATAACATTCTATCACCTAAAAACAACATAAACTCTAAGTCTCAAAAATCCTCCTGAACAAACTAAAATAGATAGAGGGCTGTAATTTTCAGAATTAATTACCCAATGTATCTGTGACCTAAACGTGAATAAGAATTATTTTTATCCTAACTACTTTTCTCGTAATCGCACATGAAGCAAAATCATAACATTCTATCACCTAAAAACAACATAAACTCTAAGTCTCAAAAATCCTCCTGAACAAACTAAAATAGATAGAGGGCTGTAATTTTCAGAATTAATTACCCAATGTATCTGTGACCTAAACGTGAATAAGAATTATTTTTATCCTAACTACTTTTCTCGTAATCGCACATGAAGCAAAATCATAACATTCTATCACCTAAAAACAACATAAACTCTAAGTCTCAAAAATCCTCCTGAACAAACTAAAATAGATAGAGGGCTGTAATTTTCAGAATTAATTACCCAATGTATCTGTGACCTAAACGTGAATAAGAATTATTTTTATCCTAACTACTTTTCTCGTAATCGCACATGAAGCAAAATCATAACATTCTATCAACTAAAAACAACGAAACTCTAAGTCTCAAAAATCCTCCTGAACAAACTAAAATAGACAGAGGGCTGTAATTTTCAGAATTAATTACCCTATGTATCTGCGACCTAAACGTGAATAAAAATGATTTTTATCCCAACTACTTTTCTCGTAATCGCACATGAAGCCAAATCATAACATTATATCACCTAAAAACAACATAAACTCTAAGTCTCAAAAATCCTCCTGAACAAACTAAAATAGATAGAGGGCTGTAATTTTCAGAATTAATTACCCAATGTATCTGTGACCTAAACGTGAATAAGAATTATTTTTATCCTAACTACTTTTCTCGTAATCGCACATGAAGCCAAATCATAACATTATATCACCTAAAAACAACATAAACTCTAAGTCTCAAAAATCCTCCTGAACAAACTGAAATAGATAGAGGGCTGTAATTTTCAGAATTAATTACCCAATGTATCTGTGACCTAAACGTGAATAAGAATTATTTTTATCCTAACTACTTTTCTCGTAATCGCACATGAAGCAAAATCATAACATTCTATCACCTAAAAACAACATAAACTCTAAGTCTCAAAAATCCTCCTGAACAAACTAAAATAGATAGAGGGCTGTAATTTTCAGAATTAATTACCCAATGTATCTGTGACCTAAACGCGAATAAGAATTATTTTTATCCTAACTACTTTTCTCGTAATCGCACATGAAGCAAAATCATAACATTCTATCACCTAAAAACAACGAAACTCTAAGTCTCAAAAATCCTCCTGAACAAACTAAAATAGACAGAGGGCTGTAATTTTCTGAATTAATTACCCTATGTATCTGCGACCTAAACGTGAATAAAAATAATTTTTATCCCAACTACTTTTCTCGTAATCGCACATGAAGCCAAATCATAACATTATATCACCTAAAAACAACATAAACACTAAGTCTCAAAAATCCTCCTGAACAAACTAAAATAGATAGAGGGCTGTAATTTTCAGAATTAATTACCCAATGTATCTGTGACCTAAACGTGAATAAGAATTATTTTTATCCTAACTACTTTTCTCGTAATCGCACATGAAGCAAAATCATAACATTCTATCACCTAAAAACAACGAAACTCTAAGTCTTAAAAATCCTCCTGAACAAACTAAAATAGATAGAGTGCTGTAATTTTCAGAATTAATTACCCAATGTATCTGTGACCTAAACGTGAATAAGAATTATTTTTATCCTAACTACTTTTCTCGTAATCGCACATGAAGCAAAATCATAACATTCTATCACCTAAAAACAACGAAACTCTAAGTCTCAAAAATCCTCCTGAACAAACTAAAATAGATAGAGGGCTGTAATTTTCAGAATTAATTACCCAATGTATCTGTGACCTAAACGTGAATAAGAATTATTTTTATCCTAACTACTTTTCTCGTAATCGCACATGAAGCAAAATCATAACATTCTATCACCTAAAAACAACGAAACTCTAAGTCTCAAAAATCCTCCTGAACAAACTAAAATAGACAGAGGGCTGTAATTTTCAGAATTAATTACCCTATGTATCTGCGATCTAAACGTGAATAAAAATAATTTTTATCCCAACTACTTTTCTCGTAATCGCACATGAAGCCAAATCATAACATTATATCACCTAAAAACAACATAAACTCTAAGTCTCAAAAATCCTCCTGAACAAACTAAAATAGATAGAGGGCTGTAATTTTCAGAATTAATTACCCAATGTATCTGTGACCTAAACGTGAATAAGAATTATTTTTATCCTAACTACTTTTCTCGTAATCGCACATGAAGCAAAATCATAACATTCTATCACCTAAAAACAACATAAACTCTAAGTCTCAAAAATCCTCCTGAACAAACTAAAATAGATAGAGGGCTGTAATTTTCAGAATTAATTACCCAATGTATCTGTGACCTAAACGTGAATAAGAATTATTTTTATCCTAACTACTTTTCTCGTAATCGCACATGAAGCAAAATCATAACATTCTATCACCTAAAAACAACATAAACTCTAAGTCTCAAAAATCCTCCTGAACAAACTAAAATAGATAGAGGGCTGTAATTTTCAGAATTAATTACCCAATGTATCTGTGACCTAAACGTGAATAAGAATTATTTTTATCCTAACTACTTTTCTCGTAATCGCACATGAAGCAAAATCATAACATTCTATCACCTAAAAACAACGAAACTCTAAGTCTCAAAAATCCTCCTGAACAAACTAAAATAGACAGAGGGCTGTAATTTTCAGAATTAATTACCCTATGTATCTGCGACCTAAACGTGAATAAAAATAATTTTTATCCCAACTACTTTTCTCGTAATCGCACATGAAGCCAAATCATAACATTATATCACCTAAAAACAACATAAACTCTAAGTCTCAAAAATCCTCCTGAACAAACTAAAATAGATAGAGGGCTGTAATTTTCAGAATTAATTACCCAATGTATCTGTGACCTAAACGTGAATAAGAATTATTTTTATCCTAACTACTTTTCTCGTAATCGCACATGAAGCCAAATCATAACATTATATCACCTAAAAACAACATAAACTCTAAGTCTCAAAAATCCTCCTGAACAAACTGAAATAGATAGAGGGCTGTAATTTTCAGAATTAATTACCCAATGTATCTGTGACCTAAACGTGAATAAGAATTATTTTTATCCTAACTACTTTTCTCGTAATCGCACATGAAGCAAAATCATAACATTCTATCACCTAAAAACAACATAAACTCTAAGTCTCAAAAATCCTCCTGAACAAACTAAAATAGATAGAGGGCTGTAATTTTCAGAATTAATTACCCAATGTATCTGTGACCTAAACGTGAATAAGAATTATTTTTATCCTAACTACTTTTCTCGTAATCGCACATGAAGCAAAATCATAACATTCTATCACCTAAAAACAACGAAACTCTAAGTCTCAAAAATCCTCCTGAACAAACTAAAATAGACAGAGGGCTGTAATTTTCAGAATTAATTACCCTATGTATCTGCGACCTAAACGTGAATAAAAATAATTTTTATCCCAACTACTTTTCTCGTAATCGCACATGAAGCCAAATCATAACATTATATCACCTAAAAACAACATAAACTCTAAGTCTCAAAAATCCTCCTGAACAAACTAAAATAGATAGAGGGCTGTAATTTTCAGAATTAATTACCCAATGTATCTGTGACCTAAAGGTGAATAAGAATTATTTTTATCCTAACTACTTTTCTCGTAATCGCACATGAAGCAAAATCATAACATTCTATCACCTAAAAACAACGAAACTCTAAGTCTCAAAAATCCTCCTGAACAAACTAAAATAGACAGAGGGCTGTAATTTTCAGAATTAATTACCCTATGTATCTGCGACCTAAACGTGAATAAAAATAATTTTTATCCCAACTACTTTTCTCGTAATCGCACATGAAGCCAAATCATAACATTATATCACCTAAAAACAACATAAACTCTAAGTCTCAAAAATCCTCCTGAACAAACTAAAATAGATAGAGGGCTGTAATTTTCAGAATTAATTACCCAATGTATCTGTGACCTAAACGTGAATAAGAATTATTTTTATCCTAACTACTTTTCTCGTAATCGCACATGAAGCAAAATCATAACATTCTATCACCTAAAAACAACATAAACTCTAAGTCTCAAAAATCCTCCTGAACAAACTAAAATAGATAGAGGGCTGTAATTTTCAGAATTAATTACCCAATGTATCTGTGACCTAAACGTGAATAAGAATTATTTTTATCCTAACTACTTTTCTCGTAATCGCACATGAAGCAAAATCATAACATTCTATCAACTAAAAACAACGAAACTCTAAGTCTCAAAAATCCTCCTGAACAAACTAAAATAGACAGAGGGCTGTAATTTTCAGAATTAATTACCCTATGTATCTGCGACCTAAACGTGAATAAAAATAATTTTTATCCCAACTACTTTTCTCGTAATCGCACATGAAGCCAAATCATAACATTATATCACCTAAAAACAACATAAACTCTAAGTCTCAAAAATCCTCCTGAACAAACTAAAATAGATAGAGGGCTGTAATTTTCAGAATTAATTACCCAATGTATCTGTGACCTAAACGTGAATAAGAATTATTTTTATCCTAACTACTTTTCTCGTAATCGCACATGAAGCCAAATCATAACATTATATCACCTAAAAACAACATAAACTCTAAGTCTCAAAAATCCTCCTGAACAAACTGAAATAGATAGAGGGCTGTAATTTTCAGAATTAATTACCCAATGTATCTGTGACCTAAACGTGAATAAGAATTATTTTTATCCTAACTACTTTTCTCGTAATCGCACATGAAGCAAAATCATAACATTCTATCACCTAAAAACAACATAAACTCTAAGTCTCAAAAATCCTCCTGAACAAACTAAAATAGATAGAGGGCTGTAATTTTCAGAATTAATTACCCAATGTATCTGTGACCTAAACGCGAATAAGAATTATTTTTATCCTAACTACTTTTCTCGTAATCGCACATGAAGCAAAATCATAACATTCTATCACCTAAAAACAACGAAACTCTAAGTCTCAAAAATCCTCCTGAACAAACTAAAATAGACAGAGGGCTGTAATTTTCAGAATTAATTACCCTATGTATCTGCGACCTAAACGTGAATAAAAATAATTTTTATCCCAACTACTTTTCTCGTAATCGCACATGAAGCCAAATCATAACATTATATCACCTAAAAACAACATAAACACTAAGTCTCAAAAATCCTCCTGAACAAACTAAAATAGATAGAGGGCTGTAATTTTCAGAATTAATTACCCAATGTATCTGTGACCTAAACGTGAATAAGAATTATTTTTATCCTAACTACTTTTCTCGTAATCGCACATGAAGCAAAATCATAACATTCTATCACCTAAAAACAACGAAACTCTAAGTCTTAAAAATCCTCCTGAACAAACTAAAATAGATAGAGTGCTGTAATTTTCAGAATTAATTACCCAATGTATCTGTGACCTAAACGTGAATAAGAATTATTTTTATCCTAACTACTTTTCTCGTAATCGCACATGAAGCAAAATCATAACATTCTATCACCTAAAAACAACGAAACTCTAAGTCTCAAAAATCCTCCTGAACAAACTAAAATAGATAGAGGGCTGTAATTTTCAGAATTAATTACCCAATGTATCTGTGACCTAAACGTGAATAAGAATTATTTTTATCCTAACTACTTTTCTCGTAATCGCACATGAAGCAAAATCATAACATTCTATCACCTAAAAACAACGAAACTCTAAGTCTCAAAAATCCTCCTGAACAAACTAAAATAGACAGAGGGCTGTAATTTTCAGAATTAATTACCCTATGTATCTGCGATCTAAACGTGAATAAAAATAATTTTTATCCCAACTACTTTTCTCGTAATCGCACATGAAGCCAAATCATAACATTATATCACCTAAAAACAACATAAACTCTAAGTCTCAAAAATCCTCCTGAACAAACTAAAATAGATAGAGGGCTGTAATTTTCAGAATTAATTACCCAATGTATCTGTGACCTAAACGTGAATAAGAATTATTTTTATCCTAACTACTTTTCTCGTAATCGCACATGAAGCAAAATCATAACATTCTATCACCTAAAAACAACATAAACTCTAAGTCTCAAAAATCCTCCTGAACAAACTAAAATAGATAGAGGGCTGTAATTTTCAGAATTAATTACCCAATGTATCTGTGACCTAAACGTGAATAAGAATTATTTTTATCCTAACTACTTTTCTCGTAATCGCACATGAAGCAAAATCATAACATTCTATCACCTAAAAACAACATAAACTCTAAGTCTCAAAAATCCTCCTGAACAAACTAAAATAGATAGAGGGCTGTAATTTTCAGAATTAATTACCCAATGTATCTGTGACCTAAACGTGAATAAGAATTATTTTTATCCTAACTACTTTTCTCGTAATCGCACATGAAGCAAAATCATAACATTCTATCAACTAAAAACAACGAAACTCTAAGTCTCAAAAATCCTCCTGAACAAACTAAAATAGACAGAGGGCTGTAATTTTCAGAATTAATTACCCTATGTATCTGCGACCTAAACGTGAATAAAAATAATTTTTATCCCAACTACTTTTCTCGTAATCGCACATGAAGCCAAATCATAACATTATATCACCTAAAAACAACATAAACTCTAAGTCTCAAAAATCCTCCTGAACAAACTAAAATAGATAGAGGGCTGTAATTTTCAGAATTAATTACCCAATGTATCTGTGACCTAAACGTGAATAAGAATTATTTTTATCCTAACTACTTTTCTCGTAATCGCACATGAAGCCAAATCATAACATTATATCACCTAAAAACAACATAAACTCTAAGTCTCAAAAATCCTCCTGAACAAACTGAAATAGATAGAGGGCTGTAATTTTCAGAATTAATTACCCAATGTATCTGTGACCTAAACGTGAATAAGAATTATTTTTATCCTAACTACTTTTCTCGTAATCGCACATGAAGCAAAATCATAACATTCTATCACCTAAAAACAACATAAACTCTAAGTCTCAAAAATCCTCCTGAACAAACTAAAATAGATAGAGGGCTGTAATTTTCAGAATTAATTACCCAATGTATCTGTGACCTAAACGTGAATAAGAATTATTTTTATCCTAACTACTTTTCTCGTAATCGCACATGAAGCAAAATCATAACATTCTATCACCTAAAAACAACGAAACTCTAAGTCTCAAAAATCCTCCTGAACAAACTAAAATAGACAGAGGGCTGTAATTTTCAGAATTAATTACCCTATGTATCTGCGACCTAAACGTGAATAAAAATAATTTTTATCCCAACTACTTTTCTCGTAATCGCACATGAAGCCAAATCATAACATTATATCACCTAAAAACAACATAAACTCTAAGTCTCAAAAATCCTCCTGAACAAACTAAAATAGATAGAGGGCTGTAATTTTCAGAATTAATTACCCAATGTATCTGTGACCTAAAGATGAATAAGAATTATTTTTATCCTAACTACTTTTCTCGTAATCGCACATGAAGCAAAATCATAACATTCTATCACCTAAAAACAACGAAACTCTAAGTCTCAAAAATCCTCCTGAACAAACTAAAATAGACAGAGGGCTGTAATTTTCAGAATTAATTACCCTATGTATCTGCGACCTAAACGTGAATAAAAATAATTTTTATCCCAACTACTTTTCTCGTAATCGCACATGAAGCCAAATCATAACATTATATCACCTAAAAACAACATAAACTCTAAGTCTCAAAAATCCTCCTGAACAAACTAAAATAGATAGAGGGCTGTAATTTTCAGAATTAATTACCCAATGTATCTGTGACCTAAACGTGAATAAGAATTATTTTTATCCTAACTACTTTTCTCGTAATCGCACATGAAGCAAAATCATAACATTCTATCACCTAAAAACAACGAAACTCTAAGTCTCAAAAATCCTCCTGAACAAACTAAAATAGACAGAGGGCTGTAATTTTCAGAATTAATTACCCTATGTATCTGCGACCTAAACGTGAATAAAAATAATTTTTATCCCAACTACTTTTCTCGTAATCGCACATGAAGCCAAATCATAACATTATATCACCTAAAAACAACATAAACTCTAAGTCTCAAAAATCCTCCTGAACAAACTAAAATAGATAGAGGGCTGTAATTTTCAGAATTAATTACCCAATGTATCTGTGACCTAAACGTGAATAAGAATTATTTTTATCCTAACTACTTTTCTCGTAATCGCACATGAAGCAAAATCATAACATTCTATCACCTAAAAACAACGAAACTCTAAGTCTTAAAAATCCTCCTGAACAAACTAAAATAGATAGAGTGCTGTAATTTTCAGAATTAATTACCCAATGTATCTGTGACCTAAACGTGAATAAGAATTATTTTTATCCTAACTACTTTTCTCGTAATCGCACATGAAGCAAAATCATAACATTCTATCACCTAAAAACAACGAAACTCTAAGTCTCAAAAATCCTCCTGAACAAACTAAAATAGATAGAGGGCTGTAATTTTCAGAATTAATTACCCAATGTATCTGTGACCTAAACGTGAATAAGAATTATTTTTATCCTAACTACTTTTCTCGTAATCGCACATGAAGCAAAATCATAACATTCTATCACCTAAAAACAACGAAACTCTAAGTCTCAAAAATCCTCCTGAACAAACTAAAATAGAACGTGAATAAGAATTATTTTTATCCTAACTACTTTTCTCGTAATCGCACATGAAGCAAAATCATAACATTCTATCACCTAAAAACAACGAAACTCTAAGTCTCAAAAATCCTCCTGAACAAACTAAAATAGATAGAGGGCTGTAATTTTCAGAATTAATTACCCAATGTATCTGTGACCTAAACGTGAATAAGAATTATTTTTATCCTAACTACTTTTCTCGTAATCGCACATGAAGCAAAATCATAACATTCTATCACCTAAAAACAACGAAACTCTAAGTCTCAAAAATCCTCCTGAACAAACTAAAATAGACAGAGGGCTGTAATTTTCAGAATTAATTACCCTATGTATCTGCGACCTAAACGTGAATAAAAATAATTTTTATCCCAACTACTTTTCTCGTAATCGCACATGAAGCCAAATCATAACATTATATCACCTAAAAACAACATAAACTCTAAGTCTCAAAAATCCTCCTGAACAAACTAAAATAGATAGAGGGCTGTAATTTTCAGAATTAATTACCCAATGTATCTGTGACCTAAACGTGAATAAGAATTATTTTTATCCTAACTACTTTTCTCGTAATCGCACATGAAGCAAAATCATAACATTCTATCACCTAAAAACAACATAAACTCTAAGTCTCAAAAATCCTCCTGAACAAACTAAAATAGATAGAGGGCTGTAATTTTCAGAATTAATTACCCAATGTATCTGTGACCTAAACGTGAATAAGAATTATTTTTATCCTAACTACTTTTCTCGTAATCGCACATGAAGCAAAATCATAACATTCTATCACCTAAAAACAACGAAACTCTAAGTCTCAAAAATCCTCCTGAACAAACTAAAATAGACAGAGGGCTGTAATTTTCAGAATTAATTACCCTATGTATCTGCGACCTAAACGTGAATAAAAATAATTTTTATCCCAACTACTTTTCTCGTAATCGCACATGAAGCCAAATCATAACATTATATCACCTAAAAACAACATAAACTCTAAGTCTCAAAAATCCTCCTGAACAAACTAAAATAGATAGAGGGCTGTAATTTTCAGAATTAATTACCCAATGTATCTGTGACCTAAACGTGAATAAGAATTATTTTTATCCTAACTACTTTTCTCGTAATCGCACATGAAGCAAAATCATAACATTCTATCACCTAAAAACAACGAAACTCTAAGTCTCAAAAATCCTCCTGAACAAACTAAAATAGACAGAGGGCTGTAATTTTCAGAATTAATTACCCTATGTATCTGCGACCTAAACGTGAATAAAAATAATTTTTATCCCAACTACTTTTCTCGTAATCGCACATGAAGCCAAATCATAACATTATATCACCTAAAAACAACATAAACTCTAAGTCTCAAAAATCCTCCTGAACAAACTAAAATAGATAGAGGGCTGTAATTTTCAGAATTAATTACCCAATGTATCTGTGACCTAAACGTGAATAAGAATTATTTTTATCCTAACTACTTTTCTCGTAATCGCACATGAAGCAAAATCATAACATTCTATCACCTAAAAACAACGAAACTCTAAGTCTTAAAAATCCTCCTGAACAAACTAAAATAGATAGAGTGCTGTAATTTTCAGAATTAATTACCCAATGTATCTGTGACCTAAACGTGAATAAGAATTATTTTTATCCTAACTACTTTTCTCGTAATCGCACATGAAGCAAAATCATAACATTCTATCACCTAAAAACAACGAAACTCTAAGTCTCAAAAATCCTCCTGAACAAACTAAAATAGATAGAGGGCTGTAATTTTCAGAATTAATTACCCAATGTATCTGTGACCTAAACGTGAATAAGAATTATTTTTATCCTAACTACTTTTCTCGTAATCGCACATGAAGCAAAATCATAACATTCTATCACCTAAAAACAACGAAACTCTAAGTCTCAAAAATCCTCCTGAACAAACTAAAATAGAACGTGAATAAGAATTATTTTTATCCTAACTACTTTTCTCGTAATCGCACATGAAGCAAAATCATAACATTCTATCACCTAAAAACAACGAAACTCTAAGTCTCAAAAATCCTCCTGAACAAACTAAAATAGATAGAGGGCTGTAATTTTCAGAATTAATTACCCAATGTATCTGTGACCTAAACGTGAATAAGAATTATTTTTATCCTAACTAGTTTTCTCGTAATCGCACATGAAGCAAAATCATAACATTCTATCACCTAAAAACAACGAAACTCTAAGTCTCAAAAATCCTCCTGAACAAACTAAAATAGACAGAGGGCTGTAATTTTCAGAATTAATTACCCTATGTATCTGCGACCTAAACGTGAATAAAAATAATTTTTATCCCAACTACTTTTCTCGTAATCGCACATGAAGCCAAATCATAACATTATATCACCTAAAAACAACATAAACTCTAAGTCTCAAAAATCCTCCTGAACAAACTAAAATAGATAGAGGGCTGTAATTTTCAGAATTAATTACCCAATGTATCTGTGACCTAAACGTGAATAAGAATTATTTTTATCCTAACTACTTTTCTCGTAATCGCACATGAAGCAAAATCATAACATTCTATCACCTAAAAACAACGAAACTCTAAGTCTCAAAAATCCTCCTGAACAAACTAAAATAGACAGAGGGCTGTAATTTTCAGAATTAATTACCCTATGTATCTGCGACCTAAACGTGAATAAAAATAATTTTTATCCCAACTACTTTTCTCGTAATCGCACATGAAGCCAAATCATAACATTATATCACCTAAAAACAACATAAACTCTAAGTCTCAAAAATCCTCCTGAACAAACTAAAATAGATAGAGGGCTGTAATTTTCAGAATTAATTACCCAATGTATCTGTGACCTAAACGCGAATAAGAATTATTTTTATCCTAACTACTTTTCTCGTAATCGCACATGAAGCAAAATCATAACATTCTATCACCTAAAAACAACGAAACTCTAAGTCTCAAAAATCCTCCTGAACAAACTAAAATAGACAGAGGGCTGTAATTTTCAGAATTAATTACCCTATGTATCTGCGACCTAAACGTGAATAAAAATAATTTTTATCCCAACTACTTTTCTCGTAATCGCACATGAAGCCAAATCATAACATTATATCACCTAAAAACAACATAAACTCTAAGTCTCAAAAATCCTCCTGAACAAACTAAAATAGATAGAGGGCTGTAATTTTCAGAATTAATTACCCAATGTATCTGTGACCTAAACGTGAATAAGAATTATTTTTATCCTAACTACTTTTCTCGTAATCGCACATGAAGCAAAATCATAACATTCTATCACCTAAAAACAACGAAACTCTAAGTCTTAAAAATCCTCCTGAACAAACTAAAATAGATAGAGTGCTGTAATTTTCAGAATTAATTACCCAATGTATCTGTGACCTAAACGTGAATAAGAATTATTTTTATCCTAACTACTTTTCTCGTAATCGCACATGAAGCAAAATCATAACATTCTATCACCTAAAAACAACGAAACTCTAAGTCTCAAAAATCCTCCTGAACAAACTAAAATAGATAGAGGGCTGTAATTTTCAGAATTAATTACCCAATGTATCTGTGACCTAAACGTGAATAAGAATTATTTTTATCCTAACTACTTTTCTCGTAATCGCACATGAAGCAAAATCATAACATTCTATCACCTAAAAACAACGAAACTCTAAGTCTCAAAAATCCTCCTGAACAAACTAAAATAGACAGAGGGCTGTAATTTTCAGAATTAATTACCCTATGTATCTGCGATCTAAACGTGAATAAAAATAATTTTTATCCCAACTACTTTTCTCGTAATCGCACATGAAGCCAAATCATAACATTATATCACCTAAAAACAACATAAACTCTAAGTCTCAAAAATCCTCCTGAACAAACTAAAATAGATAGAGGGCTGTAATTTTCAGAATTAATTACCCAATGTATCTGTGACCTAAACGTGAATAAGAATTATTTTCATCCTAACTACTTTTCTCGTAATCGCACATGAAGCAAAATCATAACATTCTATCACCTAAAAACAACATAAACTCTAAGTCTCAAAAATCCTCCTGAACAAACTAAAATAGATAGAGGGCTGTAATTTTCAGAATTAATTACCCAATGTATCTGTGACCTAAACGTGAATAAGAATTATTTTTATCCTAACTACTTTTCTCGTAATCGCACATGAAGCAAAATCATAACATTCTATCACCTAAAAACAACATAAACTCTAAGTCTCAAAAATCCTCCTGAACAAACTAAAATAGACAGAGGGCTGTAATTTTCAGAATTAATTACCCTATGTATCTGCGACCTAAACGTGAATAAAAATAATTTTTATCCCAACTACTTTTCTCGTAATCGCACATGAAGCCAAATCATAACATTATATCACCTAAAAACAACATAAACTCTAAGTCTCAAAAATCCTCCTGAACAAACTAAAATAGATAGAGGGCTGTAATTTTCAGAATTAATTACCCAATGTATCTGTGACCTAAACGTGAATAAGAATTATTTTTATCCTAACTACTTTTCTCGTAATCGCACATGAAGCAAAATCATAACATTCTATCACCTAAAAACAACGAAACTCTAAGTCTTAAAAATCCTCCTGAACAAACTAAAATAGATAGAGTGCTGTAATTTTCAGAATTAATTACCCAATGTATCTGTGACCTAAACGTGAATAAGAATTATTTTTATCCTAACTACTTTTCTCGTAATCGCACATGAAGCAAAATCATAACATTCTATCACCTAAAAACAACGAAACTCTAAGTCTCAAAAATCCTCCTGAACAAACTAAAATAGATAGAGGGCTGTAATTTTCAGAATTAATTACCCAATGTATCTGTGACCTAAACGTGAATAAGAATTATTTTTATCCTAACTACTTTTCTCGTAATCGCACATGAAGCAAAATCATAACATTCTATCACCTAAAAACAACGAAACTCTAAGTCTCAAAAATCCTCCTGAACAAACTAAAATAGACAGAGGGTTGTAATTTTCAGAATTAATTACCCTATGTATCTGCGACCTAAACGTGAATAAAAATAATTTTTATCCCAACTACTTTTCTCGTAATCGCACATGAAGCCAAATCATAACATTATATCACCTAAAAACAACATAAACTCTAAGTCTCAAAAATCCTCCTGAACAAACTAAAATAGATAGAGGGCTGTAATTTTCAGAATTAATTACCCAATGTATCTGTGACCTAAACGTGAATAAGAATTATTTTTATCCTAACTACTTTTCTCGTAATCGCACATGAAGCAAAATCATAACATTCTATCACCTAAAAACAACATAAACTCTAAGTCTCAAAAATCCTCCTGAACAAACTAAAATAGATAGAGGGCTGTAATTTTCAGAATTAATTACCCAATGTATCTGTGACCTAAACGTGAATAAGAATTATTTTTATCCTAACTACTTTTCTCGTAATCGCACATGAAGCAAAATCATAACATTCTATCACCTAAAAACAACGAAACTCTAAGTCTCAAAAATCCTCCTGAACAAACTAAAATAGACAGAGGGCTGTAATTTTCAGAATTAATTACCCTATGTATCTGCGACCTAAACGTGAATAAAAATAATTTTTATCCCAACTACTTTTCTCGTAATCGCACATGAAGCCAAATCATAACATTATATCACCTAAAAACAACATAAACTCTAAGTCTCAAAAATCCTCCTGAACAAACTAAAATAGATAGAGGGCTGTAATTTTCAGAATTAATTACCCAATGTATCTGTGACCTAAACGTGAATAAGAATTATTTTTATCCTAACTACTTTTCTCGTAATCGCACATGAAGCAAAATCATAACATTCTATCACCTAAAAACAACGAAACTCTAAGTCTCAAAAATCCTCCTGAACAAACTAAAATAGACAGAGGGCTGTAATTTTCAGAATTAATTACCCTATGTATCTGCGACCTAAACGTGAATAAAAATAATTTTTATCCCAACTACTTTTCTCGTAATCGCACATGAAGCCAAATCATAACATTATATCACCTAAAAACAACATAAACTCTAAGTCTCAAAAATCCTCCTGAACAAACTAAAATAGATAGAGGGCTGTAATTTTCAGAATTAATTACCCAATGTATCTGTGACCTAAACGCGAATAAGAATTATTTTTATCCTAACTACTTTTCTCGTAATCGCACATGAAGCAAAATCATAACATTCTATCACCTAAAAACAACGAAACTCTAAGTCTCAAAAATCCTCCTGAACAAACTAAAATAGACAGAGGGCTGTAATTTTCAGAATTAATTACCCTATGTATCTGCGACCTAAACGTGAATAAAAATAATTTTTATCCCAACTACTTTTCTCGTAATCGCACATGAAGCCAAATCATAACATTATATCACCTAAAAACAACATAAACTCTAAGTCTCAAAAATCCTCCTGAACAAACTAAAATAGATAGAGGGCTGTAATTTTCAGAATTAATTACCCAATGTATCTGTGACCTAAACGTGAATAAGAATTATTTTTATCCTAACTACTTTTCTCGTAATCGCACATGAAGCAAAATCATAACATTCTATCACCTAAAAACAACGAAACTCTAAGTCTTAAAAATCCTCCTGAACAAACTAAAATAGATAGAGTGCTGTAATTTTCAGAATTAATTACCCAATGTATCTGTGACCTAAACGTGAATAAGAATTATTTTTATCCTAACTACTTTTCTCGTAATCGCACATGAAGCAAAATCATAACATTCTATCACCTAAAAACAACGAAACTCTAAGTCTCAAAAATCCTCCTGAACAAACTAAAATAGATAGAGGGCTGTAATTTTCAGAATTAATTACCCAATGTATCTGTGACCTAAACGTGAATAAGAATTATTTTTATCCTAACTACTTTTCTCGTAATCGCACATGAAGCAAAATCATAACATTCTATCAACTAAAAACAACGAAACTCTAAGTCTCAAAAATCCTCCTGAACAAACTAAAATAGACAGAGGGCTGTAATTTTCAGAATTAATTACCCTATGTATCTGCGACCTAAACGTGAATAAAAATAATTTTTATCCCAACTACTTTTCTCGTAATCGCACATGAAGCCAAATCATAACATTATATCACCTAAAAACAACATAAACTCTAAGTCTCAAAAATCCTCCTGAACAAACTAAAATAGATAGAGGGCTGTAATTTTCAGAATTAATTACCCAATGTATCTGTGACCTAAACGTGAATAAGAATTATTTTTATCCTAACTACTTTTCTCGTAATCGCACATGAAGCAAAATCATAACATTCTATCACCTAAAAACAACATAAACTCTAAGTCTCAAAAATCCTCCTGAACAAACTAAAATAGATAGAGGGCTGTAATTTTCAGAATTAATTACCCTATGTATCTGCGACCTAAACGTGAATAAAAATAATTTTTATCCCAACTACTTTTCTCGTAATCGCACATGAAGCCAAATCATAACATTATATCACCTAAAAACAACATAAACTCTAAGTCTCAAAAATCCTCCTGAACAAACTAAAATAGATAGAGGGCTGTAATTTTCAGAATTAATTACCCAATGTATCTGTGACCTAAACGTGAATAAGAATTATTTTTATCCTAACTACTTTTCTCGTAATCGCACATGAAGCAAAATCATAACATTCTATCACCTAAAAACAACGAAACTCTAAGTCTTAAAAATCCTCCTGAACAAACTAAAATAGATAGAGTGCTGTAATTTTCAGAATTAATTACCCAATGTATCTGTGACCTAAACGTGAATAAGAATTATTTTTATCCTAACTACTTTTCTCGTAATCGCACATGAAGCAAAATCATAACATTCTATCACCTAAAAACAACGAAACTCTAAGTCTCAAAAATCCTCCTGAACAAACTAAAATAGATAGAGGGCTGTAATTTTCAGAATTAATTACCCAATGTATCTGTGACCTAAACGTGAATAAGAATTATTTTTATCCTAACTACTTTTCTCGTAATCGCACATGAAGCAAAATCATAACATTCTATCACCTAAAAACAACGAAACTCTAAGTCTCAAAAATCCTCCTGAACAAACTAAAATAGACAGAGGGCTGTAATTTTCAGAATTAATTACCCTATGTATCTGCGACCTAAACGTGAATAAAAATAATTTTTATCCCAACTACTTTTCTCGTAATCGCACATGAAGCCAAATCATAACATTATATCACCTAAAAACAACATAAACTCTAAGTCTCAAAAATCCTCCTGAACAAACTAAAATAGATAGAGGGCTGTAATTTTCAGAATTAATTACCCAATGTATCTGTGACCTAAACGTGAATAAGAATTATTTTTATCCTAACTACTTTTCTCGTAATCGCACATGAAGCAAAATCATAACATTCTATCACCTAAAAACAACATAAACTCTAAGTCTCAAAAATCCTCCTGAACAAACTAAAATAGATAGAGGGCTGTAATTTTCAGAATTAATTACCCAATGTATCTGTGACCTAAACGTGAATAAGAATTATTTTTATCCTAACTACTTTTCTCGTAATCGCACATGAAGCAAAATCATAACATTCTATCACCTAAAAACAACGAAACTCTAAGTCTCAAAAATCCTCCTGAACAAACTAAAATAGACAGAGGGCTGTAATTTTCAGAATTAATTACCCTATGTATCTGCGACCTAAATCGCACATGAAGCAAAATCATAACATTCTATCACCTAAAAACAACGAACTAGTGTATCTGCGACCTAAATCGCCCATGAAGCGAAAATCATAACATTCTATCACCTAAAAACAACGAAACTCTAGTCTCAAAAATCCTCCTGAACAAACTAAAATAACAAGATATCCCAACTATTTCTCGTAAATCGCACATGAAGCAAAATCATAAATTCTATCACATAAAAAACAACAAACTCTAAGTCTCAAAAAATCTCCTGAACAAACTAAAATAGATAGAGGGCTGTAATTTTCAGAATTAATTACCCAATGTATCTGTGACCTAAACGCGAATAAGAATTATTTTTATCCTAACTACTTTTCTCGTAATCGCACATGAAGCAAAATCATAACATTATATCACCTAAAAACAACATAAACTCTAAGTCTCAAAAATCCTCCTGAACAAACTAAAATAGATAGAGGGCTGTAATTTTCAGAATTAATTACCCAATGTATCTGTGACCTAAACGTGAATAAGAATTATTTTTATCCTAACTACTTTTCTCGTAATCGCACATGAAGCAAAATCATAACATTCTATCACCTAAAAACAACATAAACTCTAAGTCTCAAAAAATCCTCCTGAACAAACTAAAATAGATAGAGGGCTGTAATTTTCAGAATTAATTACCCAATGTATCTGTGACCTAAACGTGAATAAGAATTATTTTTATCCTAACTACTTTTCTCGTAATCGCACATGAAGCAAAATCATAACATTCTATCACCTAAAAACAACATAAACTCTAAGTCTCAAAAATCCTCCTGAACAAACTAAAATAGATAGAGGGCTGTAATTTTCAGAATTAATTACCCAATGTATCTGTGACCTAAACGTGAATAAGAATTATTTTTATCCTAACTACTTTTCTCGTAATCGCACATGAAGCAAAATCATAACATTCTATCACCTAAAAACAACGAAACTCTAAGTCTCAAAAATCCTCCTGAACAAACTAAAATAGACAGAGGGCTGTAATTTTCAGAATTAATTACCCTATGTATCTGCGACCTAAACGTGAATAAAAATAATTTTTATCCCAACTACTTTTCTCGTAATCGCACGTGAAGCCAAATCATAACATTATATCACCTAAAAACAACATAAACTCTAAGTCTCAAAAATCCTCCTGAACAAACTAAAATAGATAGAGGGCTGTAATTTTCAGAATTAATTACCCAATGTATCTGTGACCTAAACGTGAATAAGAATTATTTTTATCCTAACTACTTTTCTCGTAATCGCACATGAAGCAAAATCATAACATTCTATCACCTAAAAACAACGAAACTCTAAGTCTCAAAAATCCTCCTGAACAAACTAAAATAGACAGAGGGCTGTAATTTTCAGAATTAATTACCCTATGTATCTGCGACCTAAACGTGAATAAAAATAGTTTTTATCCCAACTACTTTTCTCGTAATCGCACATGAAGCCAAATCATAACATTATATCACCTAAAAACAACATAAACTCTAAGTCTCAAAAATCCTCCTGAACAAACTAAAATAGATAGAGGGCTGTAATTTTCAGAATTAATTACCCAATGTATCTGTGACCTAAACGTGAATAAGAATTATTTTTATCCTAACTACTTTTCTCGTAATCGCACATGAAGCAAAATCATAACATTCTATCACCTAAAAACAACGAAACTCTAAGTCTCAAAAATCCTCCTGAACAAACTAAAATAGACAGAGGGCTGTAATTTTCAGAATTAATTACCCTATGTATCTGCGACCTAAACGTGAATAAAAATAATTTTTATCCCAACTACTTTTCTCGTAATCGCACATGAAGCCAAATCATAACATTATATCACCTAAAAACAACATAAACTCTAAGTCTCAAAAATCCTCCTGAACAAACTGAAATAGATAGAGGGCTGTAATTTTCAGAATTAATTACCCAATGTATCTGTGACCTAAACGTGAATAAGAATTATTTTTATCCTAACTACTTTTCTCGTAATCGCACATGAAGCAAAATCATAACATTCTATCACCTAAAAACAACATAAACTCTGAGTCTCAAAAATCCTCCTGAACAAACTAAAATAGATAGAGGGCTGTAATTTTCAGAATTAATTACCCAATGTATCTGTGACCTAAACGTGAATAAGAATTATTTTTATCCTAACTACTTTTCTCGTAATCGCACATGAAGCAAAATCATAACATTCTATCACCTAAAAACAACGAAACTCTAAGTCTCAAAAATCCTCCTGAACAAACTAAAATAGACAGAGGGCTGTAATTTTCAGAATTAATTACCCTATGTATCTGCGACCTAAACGTGAATAAAAATAATTTTTATCCCAACTACTTTTCTCGTAACCGCACATGAAGCCAAATCATAACATTATATCACCTAAAAACAACATAAACTCTAAGTCTCAAAAATCCTCCTGAACAAACTAAAATAGATAGAGGGCTGTAATTTTCAGAATTAATTACCCAATGTATCTGTGACCTAAAGGTGAATAAGAATTATTTTTATCCTAACTACTTTTCTCGTAATCGCACATGAAGCAAAATCATAACATTCTATCACCTAAAAACAACGAAACTCTAAGTCTCAAAAATCCTCCTGAACAAACTAAAATAGACAGAGGGCTGTAATTTTCAGAATTAATTACCCTATGTATCTGCGACCTAAACGTGAATAAAAATAATTTTTATCCCAACTACTTTTCTCGTAATCGCACATGAAGCCAAATCATAACATTATATCACCTAAAAACAACATAAACTCTAAGTCTCAAAAATCCTCCTGAACAAACTAAAATAGATAGAGGGCTGTAATTTTCAGAATTAATTACCCAATGTATCTGTGACCTAAACGTGAATAAGAATTATTTTTATCCTAACTACTTTTCTCGTAATCGCACATGAAGCAAAATCATAACATTCTATCACCTAAAAACAACGAAACTCTAAGTCTCAAAAATCCTCCTGAACAAACTAAAATAGACAGAGGGCTGTAATTTTCAGAATTAATTACCCTATGTATCTGCGACCTAAACGTGAATAAAAATAATTTTTATCCCAACTACTTTTCTCGTAATCGCACATGAAGCCAAATCATAACATTATATCACCTAAAAACAACATAAACTCTAAGTCTCAAAAATCCTCCTGAACAAACTAAAATAGATAGAGGGCTGTAATTTTCAGAATTAATTACCCAATGTATCTGTGACCTAAACGTGAATAAGAATTATTTTTATCCTAACTACTTTTCTCGTAATCGCACATGAAGCAAAATCATAACATTCTATCACCTAAAAACAACGAAACTCTAAGTCTTAAAAATCCTCCTGAACAAACTAAAATAGATAGAGTGCTGTAATTTTCAGAATTAATTACCCAATGTATCTGTGACCTAAACGTGAATAAGAATTATTTTTATCCTAACTACTTTTCTCGTAATCGCACATGAAGCAAAATCATAACATTCTATCACCTAAAAACAACGAAACTCTAAGTCTCAAAAATCCTCCTGAACAAACTAAAATAGATAGAGGGCTGTAATTTTCAGAATTAATTACCCAATGTATCTGTGACCTAAACGTGAATAAGAATTATTTTTATCCTAACTACTTTTCTCGTAATCGCACATGAAGCAAAATCATAACATTCTATCACCTAAAAACAACGAAACTCTAAGTCTCAAAAATCCTCCTGAACAAACTAAAATAGACAGAGGGCTGTAATTTTCAGAATTAATTACCCTATGTATCTGCGACCTAAACGTGAATAAAAATAATTTTTATCCCAACTACTTTTCTCGTAATCGCACATGAAGCCAAATCATAACATTATATCACCTAAAAACAACATAAACTCTAAGTCTCAAAAATCCTCCTGAACAAACTAAAATAGATAGAGGGCTGTAATTTTCAGAATTAATTACCCAATGTATCTGTGACCTAAACGTGAATAAGAATTATTTTTATCCTAACTACTTTTCTCGTAATCGCACATGAAGCAAAATCATAACATTCTATCACCTAAAAACAACATAAACTCTAAGTCTCAAAAATCCTCCTGAACAAACTAAAATAGATAGAGGGCTGTAATTTTCAGAATTAATTACCCAATGTATCTGTGACCTAAACGTGAATAAGAATTATTTTTATCCTAACTACTTTTCTCGTAATCGCACATGAAGCAAAATCATAACATTCTATCACCTAAAAACAACGAAACTCTAAGTCTCAAAAATCCTCCTGAACAAACTAAAATAGACAGAGGGCTGTAATTTTCAGAATTAATTACCCTATGTATCTGCGACCTAAATCGCACATGAAGCAAAATCATAACATTCTATCACCTAAAAACAACGAAACTCTAAGTCTCAAAAATCCTCCTGAACAAACTAAAATAGACAGAGGGCTGTAATTTTCAGAATTAATTACCCTATGTATCTGCGACCTAAACGTGAATAAAAATAATTTTTATCCCAACTACTTTTCTCGTAATCGCACATGAAGCAAAATCATAACATTCTATCACCTAAAAACAACATAAACTCTAAGTCTCAAAAATCCTCCTGAACAAACTAAAATAGATAGAGGGCTGTAATTTTCAGAATTAATTACCCAATGTATCTGTGACCTAAACGTGAATAAGAATTATTTTTATCCTAACTACTTTTCTCGTAATCGCACATGAAGCAAAATCATAACATTCTATCACCTAAAAACAACATAAACTCTAAGTCTCAAAAATCCTCCTGAACAAACTAAAATAGATAGAGGGCTGTAATTTTCAGAATTAATTACCCAATGTATCTGTGACCTAAACGTGAATAAGAATTATTTTTATCCTAACTACTTTTCTCGTAATCGCACATGAAGCAAAATCATAACATTCTATCACCTAAAAACAACATAAACTCTAAGTCTCAAAAATCCTCCTGAACAAACTAAAATAGATAGAGGGCTGTAATTTTCAGAATTAATTACCCAATGTATCTGTGACCTAAACGTGAATAAGAATTATTTTTATCCTAACTACTTTTCTCGTAATCGCATATGAAGCAAAATCATAACATTCTATCACCTAAAAACAACGAAACTCTAAGTCTCAAAAATCCTCCTGAACAAACTAAAATAGACAGAGGGCTGTAATTTTCAGAATTAATTACCCTATGTATCTGCGACCTAAACGTGAATAAAAATAATTTTTATCCCAACTACTTTTCTCGTAATCGCACGTGAAGCCAAATCATAACATTATATCACCTAAAAACAACATAAACTCTAAGTCTCAAAAATCCTCCTGAACAAACTAAAATAGATAGAGGGCTGTAATTTTCAGAATTAATTACCCAATGTATCTGTGACCTAAACGTGAATAAGAATTATTTTTATCCTAACTACTTTTCTCGTAATCGCACATGAAGCAAAATCATAACATTCTATCACCTAAAAACAACGAAACTCTAAGTCTCAAAAATCCTCCTGAACAAACTAAAATAGACAGAGGGCTGTAATTTTCAGAATTAATTACCCTATGTATCTGCGACCTAAACGTGAATAAAAATAATTTTTATCCCAACTACTTTTCTCGTAATCGCACATGAAGCCAAATCATAACATTATATCACCTAAAAACAACATAAACTCTAAGTCTCAAAAATCCTCCTGAACAAACTGAAATAGATAGAGGGCTGTAATTTTCAGAATTAATTACCCAATGTATCTGTGACCTAAACGTGAATAAGAATTATTTTTATCCTAACTACTTTTCTCGTAATCGCACATGAAGCAAAATCATAACATTCTATCACCTAAAAACAACATAAACTCTAAGTCTCAAAAATCCTCCTGAACAAACTAAAATAGATAGAGGGCTGTAATTTTCAGAATTAATTACCCAATGTATCTGTGACCTAAACGTGAATAAGAATTATTTTTATCCTAACTACTTTTCTCGTAATCGCACATGAAGCAAAATCATAACATTCTATCACCTAAAAACAACGAAACTCTAAGTCTCAAAAATCCTCCTGAACAAACTAAAATAGACAGAGGGCTGTAATTTTCAGAATTAATTACCCTATGTATCTGCGACCTAAACGTGAATAAAAATAATTTTTATCCCAACTACTTTTCTCGTAACCGCACATGAAGCCAAATCATAACATTATATCACCTAAAAACAACATAAACTCTAAGTCTCAAAAATCCTCCTGAACAAACTAAAATAGATAGAGGGCTGTAATTTTCAGAATTAATTACCCAATGTATCTGTGACCTAAAGGTGAATAAGAATTATTTTTATCCTAACTACTTTTCTCGTAATCGCACATGAAGCAAAATCATAACATTCTATCACCTAAAAACAACGAAACTCTAAGTCTCAAAAATCCTCCTGAACAAACTAAAATAGACAGAGGGCTGTAATTTTCAGAATTAATTACCCTATGTATCTGCGACCTAAACGTGAATAAAAATAATTTTTATCCCAACTACTTTTCTCGTAATCGCACATGAAGCCAAATCATAACATTATATCACCTAAAAACAACATAAACTCTAAGTCTCAAAAATCCTCCTGAACAAACTAAAATAGATAGAGGGCTGTAATTTTCAGAATTAATTACCCAATGTATCTGTGACCTAAACGTGAATAAGAATTATTTTTATCCTAACTACTTTTCTCGTAATCGCACATGAAGCAAAATCATAACATTCTATCACCTAAAAACAACGAAACTCTAAGTCTCAAAAATCCTCCTGAACAAACTAAAATAGACAGAGGGCTGTAATTTTCAGAATTAATTACCCTATGTATCTGCGACCTAAACGTGAATAAAAATAATTTTTATCCCAACTACTTTTCTCGTAATCGCACATGAAGCCAAATCATAACATTATATCACCTAAAAACAACATAAACTCTAAGTCTCAAAAATCCTCCTGAACAAACTAAAATAGATAGAGGGCTGTAATTTTCAGAATTAATTACCCAATGTATCTGTGACCTAAACGTGAATAAGAATTATTTTTATCCTAACTACTTTTCTCGTAATCGCACATGAAGCAAAATCATAACATTCTATCACCTAAAAACAACGAAACTCTAAGTCTCAAAAATCCTCCTGAACAAACTAAAATAGACAGAGGGCTGTAATTTTCAGAATTAATTACCCTATGTATCTGCGACCTAAACGTGAATAAAAATAATTTTTATCCCAACTACTTTTCTCGTAATCGCACATGAAGCCAAATCATAACATTATATCACCTAAAAACAACATAAACTCTAAGTCTCAAAAATCCTCCTGAACAAACTAAAATAGATAGAGGGCTGTAATTTTCAGAATTAATTACCCAATGTATCTGTGACCTAAACGTGAATAAGAATTATTTTTATCCTAACTACTTTTCTCGTAATCGCACATGAAGCAAAATCATAACATTCTATCACCTAAAAACAACATAAACTCTAAGTCTCAAAAATCCTCCTGAACAAACTAAAATAGATAGAGGGCTGTAATTTTCAGAATTAATTACCCAATGTATCTGTGACCTAAACGTGAATAAGAATTATTTTTATCCTAACTACTTTTCTCGTAATCGCACATGAAGCAAAATCATAACATTCTATCACCTAAAAACAACGAAACTCTAAGTCTCAAAAATCCTCCTGAACAAACTAAAATAGACAGAGGGCTGTAATTTTCAGAATTAATTACCCTATGTATCTGCGACCTAAACGTGAATAAAAATAATTTTTATCCCAACTACTTTTCTCGTAATCGCACGTGAAGCCAAATCATAACATTATATCACCTAAAAACAACATAAACTCTAAGTCTCAAAAATCCTCCTGAACAAACTAAAATAGATAGAGGGCTGTAATTTTCAGAATTAATTACCCAATGTATCTGTGACCTAAACGTGAATAAGAATTATTTTTATCCTAACTACTTTTCTCGTAATCGCACATGAAGCAAAATCATAACATTCTATCACCTAAAAACAACGAAACTCTAAGTCTCAAAAATCCTCCTGAACAAACTAAAATAGACAGAGGGCTGTAATTTTCAGAATTAATTACCCTATGTATCTGCGACCTAAACGTGAATAAAAATAGTTTTTATCCCAACTACTTTTCTCGTAATCGCACATGAAGCCAAATCATAACATTATATCACCTAAAAACAACATAAACTCTAAGTCTCAAAAATCCTCCTGAACAAACTAAAATAGATAGAGGGCTGTAATTTTCAGAATTAATTACCCAATGTATCTGTGACCTAAACGTGAATAAGAATTATTTTTATCCTAACTACTTTTCTCGTAATCGCACATGAAGCAAAATCATAACATTCTATCACCTAAAAACAACGAAACTCTAAGTCTCAAAAATCCTCCTGAACAAACTAAAATAGACAGAGG
The DNA here is from genome assembly GCA_963966075.1 of Aphodius sticticus. Classification (NCBI taxonomy): domain Eukaryota; kingdom Metazoa; phylum Arthropoda; class Insecta; order Coleoptera; family Scarabaeidae; genus Aphodius; species Aphodius sticticus. The sequence continues at coordinate 2,332,290 of OZ014510.1, forward strand.
GCTGTAATTTTCAGAATTAATTACCCTATGTATCTGCGACCTAAACGTGAATAAAAATAATTTTTATCCCAACTACTTTTCTCGTAATCGCACATGAAGCCAAATCATAACATTATATCACCTAAAAACAACATAAACTCTAAGTCTCAAAAATCCTCCTGAACAAACTGAAATAGATAGAGGGCTGTAATTTTCAGAATTAATTACCCAATGTATCTGTGACCTAAACGTGAATAAGAATTATTTTTATCCTAACTACTTTTCTCGTAATCGCACATGAAGCAAAATCATAACATTCTATCACCTAAAAACAACATAAACTCTGAGTCTCAAAAATCCTCCTGAACAAACTAAAATAGATAGAGGGCTGTAATTTTCAGAATTAATTACCCAATGTATCTGTGACCTAAACGTGAATAAGAATTATTTTTATCCTAACTACTTTTCTCGTAATCGCACATGAAGCAAAATCATAACATTCTATCACCTAAAAACAACGAAACTCTAAGTCTCAAAAATCCTCCTGAACAAACTAAAATAGACAGAGGGCTGTAATTTTCAGAATTAATTACCCTATGTATCTGCGACCTAAACGTGAATAAAAATAATTTTTATCCCAACTACTTTTCTCGTAACCGCACATGAAGCCAAATCATAACATTATATCACCTAAAAACAACATAAACTCTAAGTCTCAAAAATCCTCCTGAACAAACTAAAATAGATAGAGGGCTGTAATTTTCAGAATTAATTACCCAATGTATCTGTGACCTAAAGGTGAATAAGAATTATTTTTATCCTAACTACTTTTCTCGTAATCGCACATGAAGCAAAATCATAACATTCTATCACCTAAAAACAACGAAACTCTAAGTCTCAAAAATCCTCCTGAACAAACTAAAATAGACAGAGGGCTGTAATTTTCAGAATTAATTACCCTATGTATCTGCGACCTAAACGTGAATAAAAATAATTTTTATCCCAACTACTTTTCTCGTAATCGCACATGAAGCCAAATCATAACATTATATCACCTAAAAACAACATAAACTCTAAGTCTCAAAAATCCTCCTGAACAAACTAAAATAGATAGAGGGCTGTAATTTTCAGAATTAATTACCCAATGTATCTGTGACCTAAACGTGAATAAGAATTATTTTTATCCTAACTACTTTTCTCGTAATCGCACATGAAGCAAAATCATAACATTCTATCACCTAAAAACAACGAAACTCTAAGTCTCAAAAATCCTCCTGAACAAACTAAAATAGACAGAGGGCTGTAATTTTCAGAATTAATTACCCTATGTATCTGCGACCTAAACGTGAATAAAAATAATTTTTATCCCAACTACTTTTCTCGTAATCGCACATGAAGCCAAATCATAACATTATATCACCTAAAAACAACATAAACTCTAAGTCTCAAAAATCCTCCTGAACAAACTAAAATAGATAGAGGGCTGTAATTTTCAGAATTAATTACCCAATGTATCTGTGACCTAAACGTGAATAAGAATTATTTTTATCCTAACTACTTTTCTCGTAATCGCACATGAAGCAAAATCATAACATTCTATCACCTAAAAACAACGAAACTCTAAGTCTTAAAAATCCTCCTGAACAAACTAAAATAGATAGAGTGCTGTAATTTTCAGAATTAATTACCCAATGTATCTGTGACCTAAACGTGAATAAGAATTATTTTTATCCTAACTACTTTTCTCGTAATCGCACATGAAGCAAAATCATAACATTCTATCACCTAAAAACAACGAAACTCTAAGTCTCAAAAATCCTCCTGAACAAACTAAAATAGATAGAGGGCTGTAATTTTCAGAATTAATTACCCAATGTATCTGTGACCTAAACGTGAATAAGAATTATTTTTATCCTAACTACTTTTCTCGTAATCGCACATGAAGCAAAATCATAACATTCTATCACCTAAAAACAACGAAACTCTAAGTCTCAAAAATCCTCCTGAACAAACTAAAATAGACAGAGGGCTGTAATTTTCAGAATTAATTACCCTATGTATCTGCGACCTAAACGTGAATAAAAATAATTTTTATCCCAACTACTTTTCTCGTAATCGCACATGAAGCCAAATCATAACATTATATCACCTAAAAACAACATAAACTCTAAGTCTCAAAAATCCTCCTGAACAAACTAAAATAGATAGAGGGCTGTAATTTTCAGAATTAATTACCCAATGTATCTGTGACCTAAACGTGAATAAGAATTATTTTTATCCTAACTACTTTTCTCGTAATCGCACATGAAGCAAAATCATAACATTCTATCACCTAAAAACAACATAAACTCTAAGTCTCAAAAATCCTCCTGAACAAACTAAAATAGATAGAGGGCTGTAATTTTCAGAATTAATTACCCAATGTATCTGTGACCTAAACGTGAATAAGAATTATTTTTATCCTAACTACTTTTCTCGTAATCGCACATGAAGCAAAATCATAACATTCTATCACCTAAAAACAACGAAACTCTAAGTCTCAAAAATCCTCCTGAACAAACTAAAATAGACAGAGGGCTGTAATTTTCAGAATTAATTACCCTATGTATCTGCGACCTAAATCGCACATGAAGCAAAATCATAACATTCTATCACCTAAAAACAACGAAACTCTAAGTCTCAAAAATCCTCCTGAACAAACTAAAATAGACAGAGGGCTGTAATTTTCAGAATTAATTACCCTATGTATCTGCGACCTAAACGTGAATAAAAATAATTTTTATCCCAACTACTTTTCTCGTAATCGCACATGAAGCAAAATCATAACATTCTATCACCTAAAAACAACATAAACTCTAAGTCTCAAAAATCCTCCTGAACAAACTAAAATAGATAGAGGGCTGTAATTTTCAGAATTAATTACCCAATGTATCTGTGACCTAAACGTGAATAAGAATTATTTTTATCCTAACTACTTTTCTCGTAATCGCACATGAAGCAAAATCATAACATTCTATCACCTAAAAACAACATAAACTCTAAGTCTCAAAAATCCTCCTGAACAAACTAAAATAGATAGAGGGCTGTAATTTTCAGAATTAATTACCCAATGTATCTGTGACCTAAACGTGAATAAGAATTATTTTTATCCTAACTACTTTTCTCGTAATCGCACATGAAGCAAAATCATAACATTCTATCACCTAAAAACAACATAAACTCTAAGTCTCAAAAATCCTCCTGAACAAACTAAAATAGATAGAGGGCTGTAATTTTCAGAATTAATTACCCAATGTATCTGTGACCTAAACGTGAATAAGAATTATTTTTATCCTAACTACTTTTCTCGTAATCGCATATGAAGCAAAATCATAACATTCTATCACCTAAAAACAACGAAACTCTAAGTCTCAAAAATCCTCCTGAACAAACTAAAATAGACAGAGGGCTGTAATTTTCAGAATTAATTACCCTATGTATCTGCGACCTAAACGTGAATAAAAATAATTTTTATCCCAACTACTTTTCTCGTAATCGCACGTGAAGCCAAATCATAACATTATATCACCTAAAAACAACATAAACTCTAAGTCTCAAAAATCCTCCTGAACAAACTAAAATAGATAGAGGGCTGTAATTTTCAGAATTAATTACCCAATGTATCTGTGACCTAAACGTGAATAAGAATTATTTTTATCCTAACTACTTTTCTCGTAATCGCACATGAAGCAAAATCATAACATTCTATCACCTAAAAACAACGAAACTCTAAGTCTCAAAAATCCTCCTGAACAAACTAAAATAGACAGAGGGCTGTAATTTTCAGAATTAATTACCCTATGTATCTGCGACCTAAACGTGAATAAAAATAATTTTTATCCCAACTACTTTTCTCGTAATCGCACATGAAGCCAAATCATAACATTATATCACCTAAAAACAACATAAACTCTAAGTCTCAAAAATCCTCCTGAACAAACTGAAATAGATAGAGGGCTGTAATTTTCAGAATTAATTACCCAATGTATCTGTGACCTAAACGTGAATAAGAATTATTTTTATCCTAACTACTTTTCTCGTAATCGCACATGAAGCAAAATCATAACATTCTATCACCTAAAAACAACATAAACTCTAAGTCTCAAAAATCCTCCTGAACAAACTAAAATAGATAGAGGGCTGTAATTTTCAGAATTAATTACCCAATGTATCTGTGACCTAAACGTGAATAAGAATTATTTTTATCCTAACTACTTTTCTCGTAATCGCACATGAAGCAAAATCATAACATTCTATCACCTAAAAACAACGAAACTCTAAGTCTCAAAAATCCTCCTGAACAAACTAAAATAGACAGAGGGCTGTAATTTTCAGAATTAATTACCCTATGTATCTGCGACCTAAACGTGAATAAAAATAATTTTTATCCCAACTACTTTTCTCGTAACCGCACATGAAGCCAAATCATAACATTATATCACCTAAAAACAACATAAACTCTAAGTCTCAAAAATCCTCCTGAACAAACTAAAATAGATAGAGGGCTGTAATTTTCAGAATTAATTACCCAATGTATCTGTGACCTAAAGGTGAATAAGAATTATTTTTATCCTAACTACTTTTCTCGTAATCGCACATGAAGCAAAATCATAACATTCTATCACCTAAAAACAACGAAACTCTAAGTCTCAAAAATCCTCCTGAACAAACTAAAATAGACAGAGGGCTGTAATTTTCAGAATTAATTACCCTATGTATCTGCGACCTAAACGTGAATAAAAATAATTTTTATCCCAACTACTTTTCTCGTAATCGCACATGAAGCCAAATCATAACATTATATCACCTAAAAACAACATAAACTCTAAGTCTCAAAAATCCTCCTGAACAAACTAAAATAGATAGAGGGCTGTAATTTTCAGAATTAATTACCCAATGTATCTGTGACCTAAACGTGAATAAGAATTATTTTTATCCTAACTACTTTTCTCGTAATCGCACATGAAGCAAAATCATAACATTCTATCACCTAAAAACAACGAAACTCTAAGTCTCAAAAATCCTCCTGAACAAACTAAAATAGACAGAGGGCTGTAATTTTCAGAATTAATTACCCTATGTATCTGCGACCTAAACGTGAATAAAAATAATTTTTATCCCAACTACTTTTCTCGTAATCGCACATGAAGCCAAATCATAACATTATATCACCTAAAAACAACATAAACTCTAAGTCTCAAAAATCCTCCTGAACAAACTAAAATAGATAGAGGGCTGTAATTTTCAGAATTAATTACCCAATGTATCTGTGACCTAAACGTGAATAAGAATTATTTTTATCCTAACTACTTTTCTCGTAATCGCACATGAAGCAAAATCATAACATTCTATCACCTAAAAACAACGAAACTCTAAGTCTCAAAAATCCTCCTGAACAAACTAAAATAGACAGAGGGCTGTAATTTTCAGAATTAATTACCCTATGTATCTGCGACCTAAACGTGAATAAAAATAATTTTTATCCCAACTACTTTTCTCGTAATCGCACATGAAGCCAAATCATAACATTATATCACCTAAAAACAACATAAACTCTAAGTCTCAAAAATCCTCCTGAACAAACTAAAATAGATAGAGGGCTGTAATTTTCAGAATTAATTACCCAATGTATCTGTGACCTAAACGTGAATAAGAATTATTTTTATCCTAACTACTTTTCTCGTAATCGCACATGAAGCAAAATCATAACATTCTATCACCTAAAAACAACGAAACTCTAAGTCTTAAAAATCCTCCTGAACAAACTAAAATAGATAGAGTGCTGTAATTTTCAGAATTAATTACCCAATGTATCTGTGACCTAAACGTGAATAAGAATTATTTTTATCCTAACTACTTTTCTCGTAATCGCACATGAAGCAAAATCATAACATTCTATCACCTAAAAACAACGAAACTCTAAGTCTCAAAAATCCTCCTGAACAAACTAAAATAGATAGAGGGCTGTAATTTTCAGAATTAATTACCCAATGTATCTGTGACCTAAACGTGAATAAGAATTATTTTTATCCTAACTACTTTTCTCGTAATCGCACATGAAGCAAAATCATAACATTCTATCACCTAAAAACAACGAAACTCTAAGTCTCAAAAATCCTCCTGAACAAACTAAAATAGACAGAGGGCTGTAATTTTCAGAATTAATTACCCTATGTATCTGCGACCTAAATCGCACATGAAGCAAAATCATAACATTCTATCACCTAAAAACAACGAAACTCTAAGTCTCAAAAATCCTCCTGAACAAACTAAAATAGACAGAGGGCTGTAATTTTCAGAATTAATTACCCTATGTATCTGCGACCTAAACGTGAATAAAAATAATTTTTATCCCAACTACTTTTCTCGTAATCGCACATGAAGCAAAATCATAACATTCTATCACCTAAAAACAACATAAACTCTAAGTCTCAAAAATCCTCCTGAACAAACTAAAATAGATAGAGGGCTGTAATTTTCAGAATTAATTACCCAATGTATCTGTGACCTAAACGTGAATAAGAATTATTTTTATCCTAACTACTTTTCTCGTAATCGCACATGAAGCAAAATCATAACATTCTATCACCTAAAAACAACATAAACTCTAAGTCTCAAAAATCCTCCTGAACAAACTAAAATAGATAGAGGGCTGTAATTTTCAGAATTAATTACCCAATGTATCTGTGACCTAAACGTGAATAAGAATTATTTTTATCCTAACTACTTTTCTCGTAATCGCACATGAAGCAAAATCATAACATTCTATCACCTAAAAACAACATAAACTCTAAGTCTCAAAAATCCTCCTGAACAAACTAAAATAGATAGAGGGCTGTAATTTTCAGAATTAATTACCCAATGTATCTGTGACCTAAACGTGAATAAGAATTATTTTTATCCTAACTACTTTTCTCGTAATCGCATATGAAGCAAAATCATAACATTCTATCACCTAAAAACAACGAAACTCTAAGTCTCAAAAATCCTCCTGAACAAACTAAAATAGACAGAGGGCTGTAATTTTCAGAATTAATTACCCTATGTATCTGCGACCTAAACGTGAATAAAAATAATTTTTATCCCAACTACTTTTCTCGTAATCGCACGTGAAGCCAAATCATAACATTATATCACCTAAAAACAACATAAACTCTAAGTCTCAAAAATCCTCCTGAACAAACTAAAATAGATAGAGGGCTGTAATTTTCAGAATTAATTACCCAATGTATCTGTGACCTAAACGTGAATAAGAATTATTTTTATCCTAACTACTTTTCTCGTAATCGCACATGAAGCAAAATCATAACATTCTATCACCTAAAAACAACGAAACTCTAAGTCTCAAAAATCCTCCTGAACAAACTAAAATAGACAGAGGGCTGTAATTTTCAGAATTAATTACCCTATGTATCTGCGACCTAAACGTGAATAAAAATAATTTTTATCCCAACTACTTTTCTCGTAATCGCACATGAAGCCAAATCATAACATTATATCACCTAAAAACAACATAAACTCTAAGTCTCAAAAATCCTCCTGAACAAACTGAAATAGATAGAGGGCTGTAATTTTCAGAATTAATTACCCAATGTATCTGTGACCTAAACGTGAATAAGAATTATTTTTATCCTAACTACTTTTCTCGTAATCGCACATGAAGCAAAATCATAACATTCTATCACCTAAAAACAACATAAACTCTAAGTCTCAAAAATCCTCCTGAACAAACTAAAATAGATAGAGGGCTGTAATTTTCAGAATTAATTACCCAATGTATCTGTGACCTAAACGTGAATAAGAATTATTTTTATCCTAACTACTTTTCTCGTAATCGCACATGAAGCAAAATCATAACATTCTATCACCTAAAAACAACGAAACTCTAAGTCTCAAAAATCCTCCTGAACAAACTAAAATAGACAGAGGGCTGTAATTTTCAGAATTAATTACCCTATGTATCTGCGACCTAAACGTGAATAAAAATAATTTTTATCCCAACTACTTTTCTCGTAACCGCACATGAAGCCAAATCATAACATTATATCACCTAAAAACAACATAAACTCTAAGTCTCAAAAATCCTCCTGAACAAACTAAAATAGATAGAGGGCTGTAATTTTCAGAATTAATTACCCAATGTATCTGTGACCTAAAGGTGAATAAGAATTATTTTTATCCTAACTACTTTTCTCGTAATCGCACATGAAGCAAAATCATAACATTCTATCACCTAAAAACAACGAAACTCTAAGTCTCAAAAATCCTCCTGAACAAACTAAAATAGACAGAGGGCTGTAATTTTCAGAATTAATTACCCTATGTATCTGCGACCTAAACGTGAATAAAAATAATTTTTATCCCAACTACTTTTCTCGTAATCGCACATGAAGCCAAATCATAACATTATATCACCTAAAAACAACATAAACTCTAAGTCTCAAAAATCCTCCTGAACAAACTAAAATAGATAGAGGGCTGTAATTTTCAGAATTAATTACCCAATGTATCTGTGACCTAAACGTGAATAAGAATTATTTTTATCCTAACTACTTTTCTCGTAATCGCACATGAAGCAAAATCATAACATTCTATCACCTAAAAACAACGAAACTCTAAGTCTCAAAAATCCTCCTGAACAAACTAAAATAGACAGAGGGCTGTAATTTTCAGAATTAATTACCCTATGTATCTGCGACCTAAACGTGAATAAAAATAATTTTTATCCCAACTACTTTTCTCGTAATCGCACATGAAGCCAAATCATAACATTATATCACCTAAAAACAACATAAACTCTAAGTCTCAAAAATCCTCCTGAACAAACTAAAATAGATAGAGGGCTGTAATTTTCAGAATTAATTACCCAATGTATCTGTGACCTAAACGTGAATAAGAATTATTTTTATCCTAACTACTTTTCTCGTAATCGCACATGAAGCAAAATCATAACATTCTATCACCTAAAAACAACGAAACTCTAAGTCTCAAAAATCCTCCTGAACAAACTAAAATAGACAGAGGGCTGTAATTTTCAGAATTAATTACCCTATGTATCTGCGACCTAAACGTGAATAAAAATAATTTTTATCCCAACTACTTTTCTCGTAATCGCACATGAAGCCAAATCATAACATTATATCACCTAAAAACAACATAAACTCTAAGTCTCAAAAATCCTCCTGAACAAACTAAAATAGATAGAGGGCTGTAATTTTCAGAATTAATTACCCAATGTATCTGTGACCTAAACGTGAATAAGAATTATTTTTATCCTAACTACTTTTCTCGTAATCGCACATGAAGCAAAATCATAACATTCTATCACCTAAAAACAACGAAACTCTAAGTCTTAAAAATCCTCCTGAACAAACTAAAATAGATAGAGTGCTGTAATTTTCAGAATTAATTACCCAATGTATCTGTGACCTAAACGTGAATAAGAATTATTTTTATCCTAACTACTTTTCTCGTAATCGCACATGAAGCAAAATCATAACATTCTATCACCTAAAAACAACGAAACTCTAAGTCTCAAAAATCCTCCTGAACAAACTAAAATAGATAGAGGGCTGTAATTTTCAGAATTAATTACCCAATGTATCTGTGACCTAAACGTGAATAAGAATTATTTTTATCCTAACTACTTTTCTCGTAATCGCACATGAAGCAAAATCATAACATTCTATCACCTAAAAACAACGAAACTCTAAGTCTCAAAAATCCTCCTGAACAAACTAAAATAGACAGAGGGCTGTAATTTTCAGAATTAATTACCCTATGTATCTGCGACCTAAACGTGAATAAAAATAATTTTTATCCCAACTACTTTTCTCGTAATCGCACATGAAGCCAAATCATAACATTATATCACCTAAAAACAACATAAACTCTAAGTCTCAAAAATCCTCCTGAACAAACTAAAATAGATAGAGGGCTGTAATTTTCAGAATTAATTACCCAATGTATCTGTGACCTAAACGTGAATAAGAATTATTTTTATCCTAACTACTTTTCTCGTAATCGCACATGAAGCAAAATCATAACATTCTATCACCTAAAAACAACATAAACTCTAAGTCTCAAAAATCCTCCTGAACAAACTAAAATAGATAGAGGGCTGTAATTTTCAGAATTAATTACCCAATGTATCTGTGACCTAAACGTGAATAAGAATTATTTTTATCCTAACTACTTTTCTCGTAATCGCACATGAAGCAAAATCATAACATTCTATCACCTAAAAACAACGAAACTCTAAGTCTCAAAAATCCTCCTGAACAAACTAAAATAGACAGAGGACTGTAATTTTCAGAATTAATTACCCTATGTATCTGCGACCTAAACGTGAATAAAAATAATTTTTATCCCAACTACTTTTCTCGTAATCGCACATGAAGCCAAATCATAACATTATATCACCTAAAAACAACATAAACTCTAAGTCTCAAAAATCCTCCTGAACAAACTAAAATAGATAGAGGGCTGTAATTTTCAGAATTAATTACCCAATGTATCTGTGACCTAAACGTGAATAAGAATTATTTTTATCCTAACTACTTTTCTCGTAATCGCACATGAAGCAAAATCATAACATTCTATCACCTAAAAACAACGAAACTCTAAGTCTCAAAAATCCTCCTGAACAAACTAAAATAGATAGAGGGCTGTAATTTTCAGAATTAATTACCCAATGTATCTGTGACCTAAACGTGAATAAGAATTATTTTTATCCTAACTACTTTTCTCGTAATCGCACATGAAGCAAAATCATAACATTCTATCACCTAAAAACAACGAAACTCTAAGTCTCAAAAATCCTCCTGAACAAACTAAAATAGACAGAGGGCTGTAATTTTCAGAATTAATTACCCTATGTATCTGCGACCTAAACGTGAATAAAAATAGTTTTTATCCCAACTACTTTTCTCGTAATCGCACATGAAGCCAAATCATAACATTATATCACCTAAAAACAACATAAACTCTAAGTCTCAAAAATCCTCCTGAACAAACTAAAATAGATAGAGGGCTGTAATTTTCAGAATTAATTACCCAATGTATCTGTGACCTAAACGTGAATAAGAATTATTTTTATCCTAACTACTTTTCTCGTAATCGCACATGAAGCAAAATCATAACATTCTATCACCTAAAAACAACGAAACTCTAAGTCTCAAAAATCCTCCTGAACAAACTAAAATAGACAGAGGGCTGTAATTTTCAGAATTAATTACCCTATGTATCTGCGACCTAAACGTGAATAAAAATAATTTTTATCCCAACTACTTTTCTCGTAATCGCACATGAAGCCAAATCATAACATTATATCACCTAAAAACAACATAAACTCTAAGTCTCAAAAATCCTCCTGAACAAACTAAAATAGATAGAGGGCTGTAATTTTCAGAATTAATTACCCAATGTATCTGTGACCTAAACGTGAATAAGAATTATTTTTATCCTAACTACTTTTCTCGTAATCGCACATGAAGCAAAATCATAACATTCTATCACCTAAAAACAACGAAACTCTAAGTCTCAAAAATCCTCCTGAACAAACTAAAATAGACAGAGGGCTGTAATTTTCAGAATTAATTACCCTATGTATCTGCGACCTAAACGTGAATAAAAATAATTTTTATCCCAACTACTTTTCTCGTAATCGCACATGAAGCCAAATCATAACATTATATCACCTAAAAACAACATAAACTCTAAGTCTCAAAAATCCTCCTGAACAAACTGAAATAGATAGAGGGCTGTAATTTTCAGAATTAATTACCCAATGTATCTGTGACCTAAACGTGAATACGAATTATTTTTATCCTAACTACTTTTCTCGTAATCGCACATGAAGCAAAATCATAACATTCTATCACCTAAAAACAACATAAACTCTGAGTCTCAAAAATCCTCCTGAACAAACTAAAATAGATAGAGGGCTGTAATTTTCAGAATTAATTACCCAATGTATCTGTGACCTAAACGTGAATAAGAATTATTTTTATCCTAACTACTTTTCTCGTAATCGCACATGAAGCAAAATCATAACATTCTATCACCTAAAAACAACGAAACTCTAAGTCTCAAAAATCCTCCTGAACAAACTAAAATAGACAGAGGGCTGTAATTTTCAGAATTAATTACCCTATGTATCTGCGACCTAAACGTGAATAAAAATAATTTTTATCCCAACTACTTTTCTCGTAACCGCACATGAAGCCAAATCATAACATTATATCACCTAAAAACAACATAAACTCTAAGTCTCAAAAATCCTCCTGAACAAACTAAAATAGATAGAGGGCTGTAATTTTCAGAATTAATTACCCAATGTATCTGTGACCTAAAGGTGAATAAGAATTATTTTTATCCTAACTACTTTTCTCGTAATCGCACATGAAGCAAAATCATAACATTCTATCACCTAAAAACAACGAAACTCTAAGTCTCAAAAATCCTCCTGAACAAACTAAAATAGACAGAGGGCTGTAATTTTCAGAATTAATTACCCTATGTATCTGCGACCTAAACGTGAATAAAAATAATTTTTATCCCAACTACTTTTCTCGTAATCGCACATGAAGCCAAATCATAACATTATATCACCTAAAAACAACATAAACTCTAAGTCTCAAAAATCCTCCTGAACAAACTAAAATAGATAGAGGGCTGTAATTTTCAGAATTAATTACCCAATGTATCTGTGACCTAAACGTGAATAAGAATTATTTTTATCCTAACTACTTTTCTCGTAATCGCACATGAAGCAAAATCATAACATTCTATCACCTAAAAACAACGAAACTCTAAGTCTCAAAAATCCTCCTGAACAAACTAAAATAGACAGAGGGCTGTAATTTTCAGAATTAATTACCCTATGTATCTGCGACCTAAACGTGAATAAAAATAATTTTTATCCCAACTACTTTTCTCGTAATCGCACATGAAGCCAAATCATAACATTATATCACCTAAAAACAACATAAACTCTAAGTCTCAAAAATCCTCCTGAACAAACTAAAATAGATAGAGGGCTGTAATTTTCAGAATTAATTACCCAATGTATCTGTGACCTAAACGTGAATAAGAATTATTTTTATCCTAACTACTTTTCTCGTAATCGCACATGAAGCAAAATCATAACATTCTATCACCTAAAAACAACGAAACTCTAAGTCTCAAAAATCCTCCTGAACAAACTAAAATAGACAGAGGGCTGTAATTTTCAGAATTAATTACCCTATGTATCTGCGACCTAAACGTGAATAAAAATAATTTTTATCCCAACTACTTTTCTCGTAATCGCACATGAAGCAAAATCATAACATTCTATCACCTAAAAACAACGAAACTCTAAGTCTCAAAAATCCTCCTGAACAAACTAAAATAGACAGAGGGCTGTAATTTTCAGAATTAATTACCCTATGTATCTGCGACCTAAACGTGAATAAAAATAATTTTTATCCCAACTACTTTTCTCGTAATCGCACATGAAGCCAAATCATAACATTATATCACCTAAAAACAACATAAACTCTAAGTCTCAAAAATCCTCCTGAACAAACTAAAATAGATAGAGGGCTGTAATTTTCAGAATTAATTACCCAATGTATCTGTGACCTAAACGTGAATAAGAATTATTTTTATCCTAACTACTTTTCTCGTAATCGCACATGAAGCAAAATCATAACATTCTATCACCTAAAAACAACGAAACTCTAAGTCTCAAAAATCCTCCTGAACAAACTAAAATAGACAGAGGGCTGTAATTTTCAGAATTAATTACCCTATGTATCTGCGACCTAAACGTGAATAAAAATAATTTTTATCCCAACTACTTTTCTCGTAATCGCACATGAAGCCAAATCATAACATTATATCACCTAAAAACAACATAAACTCTAAGTCTCAAAAATCCTCCTGAACAAACTAAAATAGACAGAGGGCTGTAATTTTCAGAATTAATTACCCTATGTATCTGCGACCTAAACGTGAATAAAAATAATTTTTATCCCAACTACTTTTCTCGTAATCGCACATGAAGCCAAATCATAACATTATATCACCTAAAAACAACATAAACTCTAAGTCTCAAAAATCCTCCTGAACAAACTAAAATAGATAGAGGGCTGTAATTTTCAGAATTAATTACCCAATGTATCTGTGACCTAAACGTGAATAAGAATTATTTTTATCCTAACTACTTTTCTCGTAATCGCACATGAAGCAAAATCATAACATTCTATCACCTAAAAACAACGAAACTCTAAGTCTTAAAAATCCTCCTGAACAAACTAAAATAGATAGAGTGCTGTAATTTTCAGAATTAATTACCCAATGTATCTGTGACCTAAACGTGAATAAGAATTATTTTTATCCTAACTACTTTTCTCGTAATCGCACATGAAGCAAAATCATAACATTCTATCACCTAAAAACAACGAAACTCTAAGTCTCAAAAATCCTCCTGAACAAACTAAAATAGATAGAGGGCTGTAATTTTCAGAATTAATTACCCAATGTATCTGTGACCTAAACGTGAATAAGAATTATTTTTATCCTAACTACTTTTCTCGTAATCGCACATGAAGCAAAATCATAACATTCTATCACCTAAAAACAACGAAACTCTAAGTCTCAAAAATCCTCCTGAACAAACTAAAATAGACAGAGGGCTGTAATTTTCAGAATTAATTACCCTATGTATCTGCGACCTAAACGTGAATAAAAATAATTTTTATCCCAACTACTTTTCTCGTAATCGCACATGAAGCCAAATCATAACATTATATCACCTAAAAACAACATAAACTCTAAGTCTCAAAAATCCTCCTGAACAAACTAAAATAGATAGAGGGCTGTAATTTTCAGAATTAATTACCCAATGTATCTGTGACCTAAACGTGAATAAGAATTATTTTTATCCTAACTACTTTTCTCGTAATCGCACATGAAGCAAAATCATAACATTCTATCACCTAAAAACAACATAAACTCTAAGTCTCAAAAATCCTCCTGAACAAACTAAAATAGATAGAGGGCTGTAATTTTCAGAATTAATTACCCAATGTATCTGTGACCTAAACGTGAATAAGAATTATTTTTATCCTAACTACTTTTCTCGTAATCGCACATGAAGCAAAATCATAACATTCTATCACCTAAAAACAACGAAACTCTAAGTCTCAAAAATCCTCCTGAACAAACTAAAATAGACAGAGGACTGTAATTTTCAGAATTAATTACCCTATGTATCTGCGACCTAAACGTGAATAAAAATAATTTTTATCCCAACTACTTTTCTCGTAATCGCACATGAAGCCAAATCATAACATTATATCACCTAAAAACAACATAAACTCTAAGTCTCAAAAATCCTCCTGAACAAACTAAAATAGATAGAGGGCTGTAATTTTCAGAATTAATTACCCAATGTATCTGTGACCTAAACGTGAATAAGAATTATTTTTATCCTAACTACTTTTCTCGTAATCGCACATGAAGCAAAATCATAACATTCTATCACCTAAAAACAACGAAACTCTAAGTCTCAAAAATCCTCCTGAACAAACTAAAATAGATAGAGGGCTGTAATTTTCAGAATTAATTACCCAATGTATCTGTGACCTAAACGTGAATAAGAATTATTTTTATCCTAACTACTTTTCTCGTAATCGCACATGAAGCAAAATCATAACATTCTATCACCTAAAAACAACGAAACTCTAAGTCTCAAAAATCCTCCTGAACAAACTAAAATAGACAGAGGGCTGTAATTTTCAGAATTAATTACCCTATGTATCTGCGACCTAAACGTGAATAAAAATAGTTTTTATCCCAACTACTTTTCTCGTAATCGCACATGAAGCCAAATCATAACATTATATCACCTAAAAACAACATAAACTCTAAGTCTCAAAAATCCTCCTGAACAAACTAAAATAGATAGAGGGCTGTAATTTTCAGAATTAATTACCCAATGTATCTGTGACCTAAACGTGAATAAGAATTATTTTTATCCTAACTACTTTTCTCGTAATCGCACATGAAGCAAAATCATAACATTCTATCACCTAAAAACAACGAAACTCTAAGTCTCAAAAATCCTCCTGAACAAACTAAAATAGACAGAGGGCTGTAATTTTCAGAATTAATTACCCTATGTATCTGCGACCTAAACGTGAATAAAAATAATTTTTATCCCAACTACTTTTCTCGTAATCGCACATGAAGCCAAATCATAACATTATATCACCTAAAAACAACATAAACTCTAAGTCTCAAAAATCCTCCTGAACAAACTAAAATAGATAGAGGGCTGTAATTTTCAGAATTAATTACCCAATGTATCTGTGACCTAAACGTGAATAAGAATTATTTTTATCCTAACTACTTTTCTCGTAATCGCACATGAAGCAAAATCATAACATTCTATCACCTAAAAACAACGAAACTCTAAGTCTCAAAAATCCTCCTGAACAAACTAAAATAGACAGAGGGCTGTAATTTTCAGAATTAATTACCCTATGTATCTGCGACCTAAACGTGAATAAAAATAATTTTTATCCCAACTACTTTTCTCGTAATCGCACATGAAGCCAAATCATAACATTATATCACCTAAAAACAACATAAACTCTAAGTCTCAAAAATCCTCCTGAACAAACTGAAATAGATAGAGGGCTGTAATTTTCAGAATTAATTACCCAATGTATCTGTGACCTAAACGTGAATACGAATTATTTTTATCCTAACTACTTTTCTCGTAATCGCACATGAAGCAAAATCATAACATTCTATCACCTAAAAACAACATAAACTCTGAGTCTCAAAAATCCTCCTGAACAAACTAAAATAGATAGAGGGCTGTAATTTTCAGAATTAATTACCCAATGTATCTGTGACCTAAACGTGAATAAGAATTATTTTTATCCTAACTACTTTTCTCGTAATCGCACATGAAGCAAAATCATAACATTCTATCACCTAAAAACAACGAAACTCTAAGTCTCAAAAATCCTCCTGAACAAACTAAAATAGACAGAGGGCTGTAATTTTCAGAATTAATTACCCTATGTATCTGCGACCTAAACGTGAATAAAAATAATTTTTATCCCAACTACTTTTCTCGTAACCGCACATGAAGCCAAATCATAACATTATATCACCTAAAAACAACATAAACTCTAAGTCTCAAAAATCCTCCTGAACAAACTAAAATAGATAGAGGGCTGTAATTTTCAGAATTAATTACCCAATGTATCTGTGACCTAAAGGTGAATAAGAATTATTTTTATCCTAACTACTTTTCTCGTAATCGCACATGAAGCAAAATCATAACATTCTATCACCTAAAAACAACGAAACTCTAAGTCTCAAAAATCCTCCTGAACAAACTAAAATAGACAGAGGGCTGTAATTTTCAGAATTAATTACCCTATGTATCTGCGACCTAAACGTGAATAAAAATAATTTTTATCCCAACTACTTTTCTCGTAATCGCACATGAAGCCAAATCATAACATTATATCACCTAAAAACAACATAAACTCTAAGTCTCAAAAATCCTCCTGAACAAACTAAAATAGATAGAGGGCTGTAATTTTCAGAATTAATTACCCAATGTATCTGTGACCTAAACGTGAATAAGAATTATTTTTATCCTAACTACTTTTCTCGTAATCGCACATGAAGCAAAATCATAACATTCTATCACCTAAAAACAACGAAACTCTAAGTCTCAAAAATCCTCCTGAACAAACTAAAATAGACAGAGGGCTGTAATTTTCAGAATTAATTACCCTATGTATCTGCGACCTAAACGTGAATAAAAATAATTTTTATCCCAACTACTTTTCTCGTAATCGCACATGAAGCCAAATCATAACATTATATCACCTAAAAACAACATAAACTCTAAGTCTCAAAAATCCTCCTGAACAAACTAAAATAGATAGAGGGCTGTAATTTTCAGAATTAATTACCCAATGTATCTGTGACCTAAACGTGAATAAGAATTATTTTTATCCTAACTACTTTTCTCGTAATCGCACATGAAGCAAAATCATAACATTCTATCACCTAAAAACAACGAAACTCTAAGTCTCAAAAATCCTCCTGAACAAACTAAAATAGACAGAGGGCTGTAATTTTCAGAATTAATTACCCTATGTATCTGCGACCTAAACGTGAATAAAAATAATTTTTATCCCAACTACTTTTCTCGTAATCGCACATGAAGCCAAATCATAACATTATATCACCTAAAAACAACATAAACTCTAAGTCTCAAAAATCCTCCTGAACAAACTAAAATAGATAGAGGGCTGTAATTTTCAGAATTAATTACCCAATGTATCTGTGACCTAAACGTGAATAAGAATTATTTTTATCCTAACTACTTTTCTCGTAATCGCACATGAAGCAAAATCATAACATTCTATCACCTAAAAACAACGAAACTCTAAGTCTTAAAAATCCTCCTGAACAAACTAAAATAGATAGAGTGCTGTAATTTTCAGAATTAATTACCCAATGTATCTGTGACCTAAACGTGAATAAGAATTATTTTTATCCTAACTACTTTTCTCGTAATCGCACATGAAGCAAAATCATAACATTCTATCACCTAAAAACAACGAAACTCTAAGTCTCAAAAATCCTCCTGAACAAACTAAAATAGATAGAGGGCTGTAATTTTCAGAATTAATTACCCAATGTATCTGTGACCTAAACGTGAATAAGAATTATTTTTATCCTAACTACTTTTCTCGTAATCGCACATGAAGCAAAATCATAACATTCTATCACCTAAAAACAACGAAACTCTAAGTCTCAAAAATCCTCCTGAACAAACTAAAATAGACAGAGGGCTGTAATTTTCAGAATTAATTACCCTATGTATCTGCGACCTAAACGTGAATAAAAATAATTTTTATCCCAACTACTTTTCTCGTAATCGCACATGAAGCCAAATCATAACATTATATCACCTAAAAACAACATAAACTCTAAGTCTCAAAAATCCTCCTGAACAAACTAAAATAGATAGAGGGCTGTAATTTTCAGAATTAATTACCCAATGTATCTGTGACCTAAACGTGAATAAGAATTATTTTTATCCTAACTACTTTTCTCGTAATCGCACATGAAGCAAAATCATAACATTCTATCACCTAAAAACAACATAAACTCTAAGTCTCAAAAATCCTCCTGAACAAACTAAAATAGATAGAGGGCTGTAATTTTCAGAATTAATTACCCAATGTATCTGTGACCTAAACGTGAATAAGAATTATTTTTATCCTAACTACTTTTCTCGTAATCGCACATGAAGCAAAATCATAACATTCTATCACCTAAAAACAACGAAACTCTAAGTCTCAAAAATCCTCCTGAACAAACTAAAATAGACAGAGGGCTGTAATTTTCAGAATTAATTACCCTATGTATCTGCGACCTAAATCGCACATGAAGCAAAATCATAACATTCTATCACCTAAAAACAACGAAACTCTAAGTCTCAAAAATCCTCCTGAACAAACTAAAATAGACAGAGGGCTGTAATTTTCAGAATTAATTACCCTATGTATCTGCGACCTAAACGTGAATAAAAATAATTTTTATCCCAACTACTTTTCTCGTAATCGCACATGAAGCAAAATCATAACATTCTATCACCTAAAAACAACATAAACTCTAAGTCTCAAAAATCCTCCTGAACAAACTAAAATAGATAGAGGGCTGTAATTTTCAGAATTAATTACCCAATGTATCTGTGACCTAAACGTGAATAAGAATTATTTTTATCCTAACTACTTTTCTCGTAATCGCACATGAAGCAAAATCATAACATTCTATCACCTAAAAACAACATAAACTCTAAGTCTCAAAAATCCTCCTGAACAAACTAAAATAGATAGAGGGCTGTAATTTTCAGAATTAATTACCCAATGTATCTGTGACCTAAACGTGAATAAGAATTATTTTTATCCTAACTACTTTTCTCGTAATCGCACATGAAGCAAAATCATAACATTCTATCACCTAAAAACAACATAAACTCTAAGTCTCAAAAATCCTCCTGAACAAACTAAAATAGATAGAGGGCTGTAATTTTCAGAATTAATTACCCAATGTATCTGTGACCTAAACGTGAATAAGAATTATTTTTATCCTAACTACTTTTCTCGTAATCGCACATGAAGCAAAATCATAACATTCTATCACCTAAAAACAACGAAACTCTAAGTCTCAAAAATCCTCCTGAACAAACTAAAATAGACAGAGGGCTGTAATTTTCAGAATAAATTACCCTATGTATCTGCGACCTAAACGTGAATAAAAATAATTTTTATCCCAACTACTTTTCTCGTAATCGCACGTGAAGCCAAATCATAACATTATATCACCTAAAAACAACATAAACTCTAAGTCTCAAAAATCCTCCTGAACAAACTAAAATAGATAGAGGGCTGTAATTTTCAGAATTAATTACCCAATGTATCTGTGACCTAAACGTGAATAAGAATTATTTTTATCCTAACTACTTTTCTCGTAATCGCACATGAAGCAAAATCATAACATTCTATCACCTAAAAACAACGAAACTCTAAGTCTCAAAAATCCTCCTGAACAAACTAAAATAGACAGAGGGCTGTAATTTTCAGAATTAATTACCCTATGTATCTGCGACCTAAACGTGAATAAAAATAATTTTTATCCCAACTACTTTTCTCGTAATCGCACATGAAGCCAAATCATAACATTATATCACCTAAAAACAACATAAACTCTAAGTCTCAAAAATCCTCCTGAACAAACTGAAATAGATAGAGGGCTGTAATTTTCAGAATTAATTACCCAATGTATCTGTGACCTAAACGTGAATAAGAATTATTTTTATCCTAACTACTTTTCTCGTAATCGCACATGAAGCAAAATCATAACATTCTATCACCTAAAAACAACATAAACTCTAAGTCTCAAAAATCCTCCTGAACAAACTAAAATAGATAGAGGGCTGTAATTTTCAGAATTAATTACCCAATGTATCTGTGACCTAAACGTGAATAAGAATTATTTTTATCCTAACTACTTTTCTCGTAATCGCACATGAAGCAAAATCATAACATTCTATCACCTAAAAACAACGAAACTCTAAGTCTCAAAAATCCTCCTGAACAAACTAAAATAGACAGAGGGCTGTAATTTTCAGAATTAATTACCCTATGTATCTGCGACCTAAACGTGAATAAAAATAATTTTTATCCCAACTACTTTTCTCGTAACCGCACATGAAGCCAAATCATAACATTATATCACCTAAAAACAACATAAACTCTAAGTCTCAAAAATCCTCCTGAACAAACTAAAATAGATAGAGGGCTGTAATTTTCAGAATTAATTACCCAATGTATCTGTGACCTAAAGGTGAATAAGAATTATTTTTATCCTAACTACTTTTCTCGTAATCGCACATGAAGCAAAATCATAACATTCTATCACCTAAAAACAACGAAACTCTAAGTCTCAAAAATCCTCCTGAACAAACTAAAATAGACAGAGGGCTGTAATTTTCAGAATTAATTACCCTATGTATCTGCGACCTAAACGTGAATAAAAATAATTTTTATCCCAACTACTTTTCTCGTAATCGCACATGAAGCCAAATCATAACATTATATCACCTAAAAACAACATAAACTCTAAGTCTCAAAAATCCTCCTGAACAAACTAAAATAGATAGAGGGCTGTAATTTTCAGAATTAATTACCCAATGTATCTGTGACCTAAACGTGAATAAGAATTATTTTTATCCTAACTACTTTTCTCGTAATCGCACATGAAGCAAAATCATAACATTCTATCACCTAAAAACAACGAAACTCTAAGTCTCAAAAATCCTCCTGAACAAACTAAAATAGACAGAGGGCTGTAATTTTCAGAATTAATTACCCTATGTATCTGCGACCTAAACGTGAATAAAAATAATTTTTATCCCAACTACTTTTCTCGTAATCGCACATGAAGCCAAATCATAACATTATATCACCTAAAAACAACATAAACTCTAAGTCTCAAAAATCCTCCTGAACAAACTAAAATAGATAGAGGGCTGTAATTTTCAGAATTAATTACCCAATGTATCTGTGACCTAAACGTGAATAAGAATTATTTTTATCCTAACTACTTTTCTCGTCATCGCACATGAAGCAAAATCATAACATTCTATCACCTAAAAACAACGAAACTCTAAGTCTCAAAAATCCTCCTGAACAAACTAAAATAGACAGAGGGCTGTAATTTTCAGAATTAATTACCCTATGTATCTGCGACCTAAACGTGAATAAAAATAATTTTTATCCCAACTACTTTTCTCGTAATCGCACATGAAGCCAAATCATAACATTATATCACCTAAAAACAACATAAACTCTAAGTCTCAAAAATCCTCCTGAACAAACTAAAATAGATAGAGGGCTGTAATTTTCAGAATTAATTACCCAATGTATCTGTGACCTAAACGTGAATAAGAATTATTTTTATCCTAACTACTTTTCTCGTAATCGCACATGAAGCAAAATCATAACATTCTATCACCTAAAAACAATGAAACTCTAAGTCTTAAAAATCCTCCTGAACAAACTAAAATAGATAGAGTGCTGTAATTTTCAGAATTAATTACCCAATGTATCTGTGACCTAAACGTGAATAAGAATTATTTTTATCCTAACTACTTTTCTCGTAATCGCACATGAAGCAAAATCATAACATTCTATCACCTAAAAACAACGAAACTCTAAGTCTCAAAAATCCTCCTGAACAAACTAAAATAGATAGAGGGCTGTAATTTTCAGAATTAATTACCCAATGTATCTGTGACCTAAACGTGAATAAGAATTATTTTTATCCTAACTACTTTTCTCGTAATCGCACATGAAGCAAAATCATAACATTCTATCACCTAAAAACAACGAAACTCTAAGTCTCAAAAATCCTCCTGAACAAACTAAAATAGACAGAGGGCTGTAATTTTCAGAATTAATTACCCTATGTATCTGCGACCTAAACGTGAATAAAAATAATTTTTATCCCAACTACTTTTCTCGTAATCGCACATGAAGCCAAATCATAACATTATATCACCTAAAAACAACATAAACTCTAAGTCTCAAAAATCCTCCTGAACAAACTAAAATAGATAGAGGGCTGTAATTTTCAGAATTAATTACCCAATGTATCTGTGACCTAAACGTGAATAAGAATTATTTTTATCCTAACTACTTTTCTCGTAATCGCATATGAAGCAAAATCATAACATTCTATCACCTAAAAACAACATAAACTCTAAGTCTCAAAAATCCTCCTGAACAAACTAAAATAGATAGAGGGCTGTAATTTTCAGAATTAATTACCCAATGTATCTGTGACCTAAACGTGAATAAGAATTATTTTTATCCTAACTACTTTTCTCGTAATCGCACATGAAGCAAAATCATAACATTCTATCACCTAAAAACAACGAAACTCTAAGTCTCAAAAATCCTCCTGAACAAACTAAAATAGACAGAGGGCTGTAATTTTCAGAATTAATTACCCTATGTATCTGCGACCTAAACGTGAATAAAAATAATTTTTATCCCAACTACTTTTCTCGTAATCGCACATGAAGCCAAATCATAACATTATATCACCTAAAAACAACATAAACTCTAAGTCTCAAAAATCCTCCTGAACAAACTAAAATAGATAGAGGGCTGTAATTTTCAGAATTAATTACCCAATGTATCTGTGACCTAAACGTGAATAAGAATTATTTTTATCCTAACTACTTTTCTCGTAATCGCACATGAAGCAAAATCATAACATTCTATCACCTAAAAACAACGAAACTCTAAGTCTCAAAAATCCTCCTGAACAAACTAAAATAGATAGAGGGCTGTAATTTTCAGAATTAATTACCCAATGTATCTGTGACCTAAACGTGAATAAGAATTATTTTTATCCTAACTACTTTTCTCGTAATCGCACATGAAGCAAAATCATAACATTCTATCACCTAAAAACAACGAAACTCTAAGTCTCAAAAATCCTCCTGAACAAACTAAAATAGACAGAGGGCTGTAATTTTCAGAATTAATTACCCTATGTATCTGCGACCTAAACGTGAATAAAAATAGTTTTTATCCCAACTACTTTTCTCGTAATCGCACATGAAGCCAAATCATAACATTATATCACCTAAAAACAACATAAACTCTAAGTCTCAAAAATCCTCCTGAACAAACTAAAATAGATAGAGGGCTGTAATTTTCAGAATTAATTACCCAATGTATCTGTGACCTAAACGTGAATAAGAATTATTTTTATCCTAACTACTTTTCTCGTAATCGCACATGAAGCAAAATCATAACATTCTATCACCTAAAAACAACGAAACTCTAAGTCTCAAAAATCCTCCTGAACAAACTAAAATAGACAGAGGGCTGTAATTTTCAGAATTAATTACCCTATGTATCTGCGACCTAAACGTGAATAAAAATAATTTTTATCCCAACTACTTTTCTCGTAATCGCACATGAAGCCAAATCATAACATTATATCACCTAAAAACAACATAAACTCTAAGTCTCAAAAATCCTCCTGAACAAACTAAAATAGATAGAGGGCTGTAATTTTCAGAATTAATTACCCAATGTATCTGTGACCTAAACGTGAATAAGAATTATTTTTATCCTAACTACTTTTCTCGTAATCGCACATGAAGCAAAATCATAACATTCTATCACCTAAAAACAACGAAACTCTAAGTCTCAAAAATCCTCCTGAACAAACTAAAATAGACAGAGGGCTGTAATTTTCAGAATTAATTACCCTATGTATCTGCGACCTAAACGTGAATAAAAATAATTTTTATCCCAACTACTTTTCTCGTAATCGCACATGAAGCCAAATCATAACATTATATCACCTAAAAACAACATAAACTCTAAGTCTCAAAAATCCTCCTGAACAAACTAAAATAGATAGAGGGCTGTAATTTTCAGAATTAA
Organism: Aphodius sticticus; assembly: GCA_963966075.1. Lineage (NCBI taxonomy): Eukaryota > Metazoa > Arthropoda > Insecta > Coleoptera > Scarabaeidae > Aphodius > Aphodius sticticus. Next base: position 2,357,369 of record OZ014510.1, read on the forward strand.
TTACCCAATGTATCTGTGACCTAAACGTGAATAAGAATTATTTTTATCCTAACTACTTTTCTCGTAATCGCACATGAAGCAAAATCATAACATTCTATCACCTAAAAACAACGAAACTCTAAGTCTCAAAAATCCTCCTGAACAAACTAAAATAGACAGAGGGCTGTAATTTTCAGAATTAATTACCCTATGTATCTGCGACCTAAACGTGAATAAAAATAATTTTTATCCCAACTACTTTTCTCGTAATCGCACATGAAGCCAAATCATAACATTATATCACCTAAAAACAACATAAACTCTAAGTCTCAAAAATCCTCCTGAACAAACTAAAATAGATAGAGGGCTGTAATTTTCAGAATTAATTACCCAATGTATCTGTGACCTAAACGCGAATAAGAATTATTTTTATCCTAACTACTTTTCTCGTAATCGCACATGAAGCAAAATCATAACATTCTATCACCTAAAAACAACGAAACTCTAAGTCTCAAAAATCCTCCTGAACAAACTAAAATAGACAGAGGGCTGTAATTTTCAGAATTAATTACCCTATGTATCTGCGACCTAAACGTGAATAAAAATAATTTTTATCCCAACTACTTTTCTCGTAATCGCACATGAAGCCAAATCATAACATTATATCACCTAAAAACAACATAAACTCTAAGTCTCAAAAATCCTCCTGAACAAACTAAAATAGATAGAGGGCTGTAATTTTCAGAATTAATTACCCAATGTATCTGTGACCTAAACGTGAATAAGAATTATTTTTATCCTAACTACTTTTCTCGTAATCGCACATGAAGCAAAATCATAACATTCTATCACCTAAAAACAACGAAACTCTAAGTCTTAAAAATCCTCCTGAACAAACTAAAATAGATAGAGTGCTGTAATTTTCAGAATTAATTACCCAATGTATCTGTGACCTAAACGTGAATAAGAATTATTTTTATCCTAACTACTTTTCTCGTAATCGCACATGAAGCAAAATCATAACATTCTATCACCTAAAAACAACGAAACTCTAAGTCTCAAAAATCCTCCTGAACAAACTAAAATAGATAGAGGGCTGTAATTTTCAGAATTAATTACCCAATGTACCTGTGACCTAAACGTGAATAAGAATTATTTTTATCCTAACTACTTTTCTCGTAATCGCACATGAAGCAAAATCATAACATTCTATCACCTAAAAACAACGAAACTCTAAGTCTCAAAAATCCTCCTGAACAAACTAAAATAGACAGAGGGCTGTAATTTTCAGAATTAATTACCCTATGTATCTGCGATCTAAACGTGAATAAAAATAATTTTTATCCCAACTACTTTTCTCGTAATCGCACATGAAGCCAAATCATAACATTATATCACCTAAAAACAACATAAACTCTAAGTCTCAAAAATCCTCCTGAACAAACTAAAATAGATAGAGGGCTGTAATTTTCAGAATTAATTACCCAATGTATCTGTGACCTAAACGTGAATAAGAATTATTTTTATCCTAACTACTTTTCTCGTAATCGCACATGAAGCAAAATCATAACATTCTATCACCTAAAAACAACATAAACTCTAAGTCTCAAAAATCCTCCTGAACAAACTAAAATAGATAGAGGGCTGTAATTTTCAGAATTAATTACCCAATGTATCTGTGACCTAAACGTGAATAAGAATTATTTTTATCCTAACTACTTTTCTCGTAATCGCACATGAAGCAAAATCATAACATTCTATCACCTAAAAACAACGAAACTCTAAGTCTCAAAAATCCTCCTGAACAAACTAAAATAGACAGAGGGCTGTAATTTTCAGAATTAATTACCCTATGTATCTGCGACCTAAACGCGAATAAGAATTATTTTTATCCTAACTACTTTTCTCGTAATCGCACATGAAGCAAAATCATAACATTCTATCACCTAAAAACAACGAAACTCTAAGTCTCAAAAATCCTCCTGAACAAACTAAAATAGACAGAGGGCTGTAATTTTCAGAATTAATTACCCTATGTATCTGCGACCTAAACGTGAATAAAAATAATTTTTATCCCAACTACTTTTCTCGTAATCGCACATGAAGCCAAATCATAACATTATATCACCTAAAAACAACATAAACTCTAAGTCTCAAAAATCCTCCTGAACAAACTAAAACAGATAGAGGGCTGTAATTTTCAGAATTAATTACCCAATGTATCTGTGACCTAAACGTGAATAAGAATTATTTTTATCCTAACTACTTTTCTCGTAATCGCACATGAAGCAAAATCATAACATTCTATCACCTAAAAACAACGAAACTCTAAGTCTCAAAAATCCTCCTGAACAAACTAAAATAGATAGAGGGCTGTAATTTTCAGAATTAATTACCCAATGTATCTGTGACCTAAACGTGAATAAGAATTATTTTTATCCTAACTACTTTTCTCGTAATCGCACATGAAGCAAAATCATAACATTCTATCACCTAAAAACAACGAAACTCTAAGTCTCAAAAATCCTCCTGAACAAACTAAAATAGACAGAGGGCTGTAATTTTCAGAATTAATTACCCTATGTATCTGCGACCTAAACGTGAATAAAAATAGTTTTTATCCCAACTACTTTTCTCGTAATCGCACATGAAGCCAAATCATAACATTATATCACCTAAAAACAACATAAACTCTAAGTCTCAAAAATCCTCCTGAACAAACTAAAATAGATAGAGGGCTGTAATTTTCAGAATTAATTACCCAATGTATCTGTGACCTAAACGTGAATAAGAATTATTTTTATCCTAACTACTTTTCTCGTAATCGCACATGAAGCAAAATCATAACATTCTATCACCTAAAAACAACGAAACTCTAAGTCTCAAAAATCCTCCTGAACAAATTAAAATAGATAGAGGGCTGTAATTTTCAGAATTAATTACCCAATGTATCTGTGACCTAAACGTGAATAAGAATTATTTTTATCCTAACTACTTTTCTCGTAATCGCACATGATGCAAAATCATAACATTCTATCACCTAAAAACAACGAAACTCTAAGTCTCAAAAATCCTCCTGAACAAACTAAAATAGACAGAGGGCTGTAATTTTCAGAATTAATTACCCTATGTATCTGCGACCTAAACGTGAATAAAAATAATTTTTATCCCAACTACTTTACTCGTAATCGCACATGAAGCCAAATCATAACATTATATCACCTAAAAACAACATAAACTCTAAGTCTCAAAAATCCTCCTGAACAAACTAAAATAGATAGAGGGCTGTAATTTTCAGAATTAATTACCCAATGTATCTGTGACCTAAACGTGAATAAGAATTATTTTTATCCTAACTACTTTTCTCGTAATCGCACATGAAGCAAAATCATAACATTCTATCACCTAAAAACAACGAAACTCTAAGTCTCAAAAATCCTCCTGAACAAACTAAAATAGACAGAGGGCTGTAATTTTCAGAATTAATTACCCTATGTATCTGCGACTTAAACGTGAATAAAAATAATTTTTATCCCAACTACTTTTCTCGTAATCGCACATGAAGCCAAATCATAACATTATATCACCTAAAAACAACATAAACTCTAAGTCTCAAAAATCCTCCTGAACAAACTAAAATAGATAGAGGGCTGTAATTTTCAGAATTAATTACCCAATGTATCTGTGACCTAAACGTGAATAAGAATTATTTTTATCCTAACTACTTTTCTCGTAATCGCACATGAAGCAAAATCATAACATTCTATCACCTAAAAACAACGAAACTCTAAGTCTCAAAAATCCTCCTGAACAAACTAAAATAGATAGAGGGCTGTAATTTTCAGAATTAATTACCCAATGTATCTGTGACCTAAACGTGAATAAGAATTATTTTTATCCTAACTACTTTTCTCGTAATCGCACATGAAGCAAAATCATAACATTCTATCACCTAAAATCAACGAAACTCTAAGTCTCAAAAATCCTCCTGTACAAACTAAAATAGACAGAGGGCTGTAATTTTCAGAATTAATTACCCTATGTATCTGCGACCTAAACGTGAATAAAAATAATTTTTATCCCAACTACTTTTCTCGTAATCGCACATGAAGCCAAATCATAACATTATATCACCTAAAAACAACATAAACTCTAAGTCTCAAAAATCCTCCTGAACAAACTAAAATAGATAGAGGGCTGTAATTTTCAGAATTAATTACCCAATGTATCTGTGACCTAAACGTGAATAAGAATTATTTTTATCCTAACTACTTTTCTCGTAATCGCACATGAAGCAAAATCATAACATTCTATCACCTAAAAACAACATAAACTTTAAGTCTCAAAAATCCTCCTGAACAAACTAAAATAGATAGAGAGAACAAACTCAAATAGACAGAGGGCTGTAATTTTCAGAATTAATTACCCTATGTATCTGCGACCTAAACGTGAATAAAAATAATTTTTATCCCAACTACTTTTCTCGTAATCGCACATGAAGCCAAATCATAACATTATATCACCTAAAAACAACATAAACTCTAAGTCTCAAAAATCCTCCTGAACAAACTAAAATAGATAGAGGGCTGTAATTTTCAGAATTAATTACCCAATGTATCTGTGACCTAAACGTGAATAAGAATTATTTTTATCCTAACTACTTTTCTCGTAATCGCACATGAAGCAAAATCATAACATTCTATCACCTAAAAACAACATAAACTCTAAGTCTCAAAAATCCTCCTGAACAAACTAAAATAGATAGAGGGCTGTAATTTTCAGAATTAATTACCCAATGTATCTGTGACCTAAACGTGAATAAGAATTATTTTTATCCTAACTACTTTTCTCGTAATCGCACATGAAGCAAAATCATAACATTCTATCACCTAAAAACAACGAAACTCTAAGTCTCAAAAATCCTCCTGAACAAACTAAAATAGACAGAGGGCTGTAATTTTCAGAATTAATTACCCTATGTATCTGCGACCTAAACGTGAATAAAAATAATTTTTATCCCAACTACTTTTCTCGTAATCGCACATGAAGCCAAATCATAACATTATATCACCTAAAAACAACATAAACTCTAAGTCTCAAAAATCCTCCTGAACAAACTAAAATAGATAGAGGGCTGTAATTTTCAGAATTAATTACCCAATGTATCTGTGACCTAAACGTGAATAAGAATTATTTTTATCCTAACTACTTTTCTCGTAATCGCACATGAAGCAAAATCATAACATTCTATCACCTAAAAACAACGAAACTCTAAGTCTCAAAAATCCTCCTGAACAAACTAAAATAGACAGAGGGCTGTAATTTTCAGAATTAATTACCCTATGTATCTGCGACCTAAACGTGAATAAAAATAATTTTTATCCCAACTACTTTTCTCGTAATCGCACATGAAGCCAAATCATAACATTATATCACCTAAAAACAACATAAACTCTAAGTCTCAAAAATCCTCCTGAACAAACTAAAATAGATAGAGGGCTGTAATTTTCAGAATTAATTACCCAATGTATCTGTGACCTAAACGTGAATAAGAATTATTTTTATCCTAACTACTTTTCTCGTAATCGCACATGAAGCAAAATCATAACATTCTATCACCTAAAAACAACGAAACTCTAAGTCTCAAAAATCCTCCTGAACAAACTAAAATAGACAGAGGGCTGTAATTTTCAGAATTAATTACCCTATGTATCTGCGACCTAAACGTGAATAAAAATAATTTTTATCCCAACTACTTTTCTCGTAATCGCACATGAAGCCAAATCATAACATTATATCACCTAAAAACAACATAAACTCTAAGTCTCAAAAATCCTCCTGAACAAACTAAAATAGATAGAGGGCTGTAATTTTCAGAATTAATTACCCAATGTATCTGTGACCTAAACGTGAATAAGAATTATTTTTATCCTAACTACTTTTCTCGTAATCGCACATGAAGCAAAATCATAACATTCTATCACCTAAAAACAACGAAACTCTAAGTCTCAAAAATCCTCCTGAACAAACTAAAATAGACAGAGGGCTGTAATTTTCAGAATTACTTACCCTATGTATCTGCGACCTAAACGTGAATAAAAATAGTTTTTATCTCAACTACTTTTCTCGTAATCGCACATGAAGCCAAATCATAACATTATATCACCTAAAAACAACATAAACTCTAAGTCTCAAAAATCCTCCTGAACAAACTAAAATAGATAGAGGGCTGTAATTTTCAGAATTAATTACCCAATGTATCTGTGACCTAAACGTGAATAAGAATTATTTTTATCCTAACTACTTTTCTCGTAATCGCACATGAAGCAAAATCATAACATTCTATCACCTAAAAACAACGAAACTCTAAGTCTCAAAAATCCTCCTGAACAAACTAAAATAGACAGAGGGCTGTAATTTTCAGAATTAATTACCCTATGTATCTGCGACCTAAACGTGAATAAAAATAATTTTTATCCCAACTACTTTTCTCGTAATCGCACATGAAGCCAAATCATAACATTATATCACCTAAAAACAACATAAACTCTAAGTCTCAAAAATCCTCCTGAACAAACTAAAATAGATAGAGGGCTGTAATTTTCAGAATTAATTACCCAATGTATCTGTGACCTAAACGTGAATAAGAATTATTTTTATCCTAACTACTTTTCTCGTAATCGCACATGAAGCAAAATCATAACATTCTATCACCTAAAAACAACGAAACTCTAAGTCTCAAAAATCCTCCTGAACAAACTAAAATAGATAGAGGGCTGTAATTTTCAGAATTAATTACCCAATGTATCTGTGACCTAAACGTGAATAAGAATTATTTTTATCCTAACTACTTTTCTCGTAATCGCACATGAAGCAAAATCATAACATTCTATCACCTAAAAACAACGAAACTCTAAGTCTCAAAAATCGTCCTGAACAAACTAAAATAGACAGAGGGCTGTAATTTTCAGAATTAATTACCCTATGTATCTGCGACCTAAACGTGAATAAAAATAGTTTTTATCCCAACTACTTTTCTCGTAATCGCACATGAAGCCAAATCATAACATTATATCACCTAAAAACAACATAAACTCTAAGTCTCAAAAATCCTCCTGAACAAACTAAAATAGATAGAGGGCTGTAATTTTCAGTATTAATTACCCAATGTATCTGTGACCTAAACGTGAATAAGAATTATTTTTATCCTAACTACTTTTCTCGTAATCGCACATGAAGCAAAATCATAACATTCTATCACCTAAAAACAACGAAACTCTAAGTCTCAAAAATCCTCCTGAACAAACTAAAATAGACAGAGGGCTGTAATTTTCAGAATTAATTACCCTATGTATCTGCGACCTAAACGTGAATAAAAATAGTTTTTATCCCAACTACTTTTCTCGTAATCGCACATGAAGCCAAATCATAACATTATATCACCTAAAAACAACATAAACTCTAAGTCTCAAAAATCCTCCTGAACAAACTAAAATAGATAGAGGGCTGTAATTTTCAGAATTAATTACCCAATGTATCTGTGACCTAAACGTGAATAAGAATTATTTTTATCCTAACTACTTTTCTCGTAATCGCACATGAAGCAAAATCATAACATTCTATCACCTAAAAACAACGAAACTCTAAGTCTCAAAAATCCTCCTGAACAAACTAAAATAGATAGAGGGCTGTAATTTTCAGAATTAATTACCCAATGTATCTGTGACCTAAACGTGAATAAGAATTATTTTTATCCTAACTACTTTTCTCGTAATCGCACATGAAGCAAAATCATAACATTCTATCACCTAAAAACAACGAAACTCTAAGTCTCAAAAATCCTCCTGAACAAACTAAAATAGACAGAGGGCTGTAATTTTCAGAATTAATTACCCTATGTATCTGCGACCTAAACGTGAATAAAAATAGTTTTTATCCCAACTACTTTTCTCGTAATCGCACATGAAGCAAAATCATAACATTCTATCACCTAAAAACAACGAAACTCTAAGTCTCAAAAATCCTCCTGAACAAACTAAAATAGACAGAGGGCTGTAATTTTCAGAATTAATTACCCTATGTATCTGCGACTTAAACGTGAATAAAAATAATTTTTATCCCAACTACTTTTCTCGTAATCGCACATGAAGCCAAATCATAACATTATATCACCTAAAAACAACATAAACTCTAAGTCTCAAAAATCCTCCTGAACAAACTAAAATAGATAGAGGGCTGTAATTTTCAGAATTAATTACCCAATGTATCTGTGACCTAAACGCGAATAAGAATTATTTTTATCCTAACTACTTTTCTCGTAATCGCACATGAAGCAAAATCATAACATTCTATCACCTAAAAACAACGAAACTCTAAGTCTCAAAAATCCTCTTGAACAAACTAAAATAGACAGAGGGCTGTAATTTTCAGAATTAATTACCCTATGTATCTGCGACCTAAACGTGAATAAAAATAATTTTTATCCCAACTACTTTTCTCGTAATCGCACATGAAGCCAAATCATAACATTATATCACCTAAAAACAACATAAACTCTAAGTCTCAAAAATCCTCCTGAACAAACTAAAATAGATAGAGGGCTGTAATTTTCAGAATTAATTACCCAATGTATCTGTGACCTAAACGTGAATAAGAATTATTTTTATCCTAACTACTTTTCTCGTAATCGCACATGAAGCAAAATCATAACATTCTATCACCTAAAAACAACGAAACTCTAAGTCTTAAAAATCCTCCTGAACAAACTAAAATAGACAGAGGGCTGTAATTTTCAGAATTAGTTACCCTATGTATCTGCGACCTAAACGTGAATAAAAATAATTTTTATCCCAACTACTTTTCTCGTAATCGCACATGAAGCCAAATCATAACATTATATCACCTAAAAACAACAAACTCTAAGTCTCAAAAATCCTCCTGAACAAACTAAAATAGATAGAGGGCTGTAATTTTCAGAATTAATTACCCAATGTATCTGTGACCTAAACGTGAATAAGAATTATTTTTATCCTAACTACTTTTCTCGTAATCGCACATGAAGCAAAATCATAACATTCTATCACCTAAAAACAACATAAACTCTAAGTCTCAAAAATCCTCCTGAACAAACTAAAATAGATAGAGGGCTGTAATTTTCAGAATTAATTGCCCAATGTATCTGTGACCTAAACGTGAATAAGAATTATTTTTATCCTAACTACTTTTCTCGTAATCGCACATGAAGCAAAATCATAACATTCTATCACCTAAAAACAACGAAACTCTAAGTCTCAAAAATCCTCCTGAACAAACTAAAATAGACAGAGGGCTGTAATTTTTAGAATTAATTACCCTATGTATCTGCGACCTAAACGTGAATAAAAATAATTTTTATCCCAACTACTTTTCTCGTAATCGCACATGAAGCCAAATCATAACATTATATCACCTAAAAACAACATAAACTCTAAGTCTCAAAAATCCTCCTGAACAAACTAAAATAGATAGAGGGCTGTAATTTTCAGAATTAATTACCCAATGTATCTGTGACCTAAACGTGAATAAGAATTATGTTTATCCTAACTACTTTTCTCGTAATCGCACATGAAGCAAAATCATAACATTCTATCACCTAAAAACAACGAAACTCTAAGTCTCAAAAATCCTCCTGAACAAACTAAAATAGATAGAGGGCTGTAATTTTCAGAATTAATTACCCAATGTATCTGTGACCTAAACGTGAATAAGAATTATTTTTATCCTAACTACTTTTCTCGTAATCGCACATGAAGCAAAATCATAACATTCTATCACCTAAAAACAACGAAACTCTAAGTCTCAAAAATCCTCCTGAACAAACTAAAATAGACAGAGGGCTGTAATTTTCAGAATTAATTACCCTATGTATCTGCGACCTAAACGTGAATAAAAATAGTTTTTATCCCAACTACTTTTCTCGTAATCGCACATGAAGCCAAATCATAACATTATATCACCTAAAAACAACATAAACTCTAAGTCTCAAAAATCCTCCTGAACAAACTAAAATAGATAGAGGGCTGTAATTTTCAGAATTAATTACCCAATGTATCTGTGACCTAAACGTGAATAAGAATTATTTTTATCCTAACTACTTTTCTCGTAATCGCACATGAAGCAAAATCATAACATTCTATCACCTAAAAACAACGAAACTCTAAGTCTCAAAAATCCTCCTGAACAAACTAAAATAGATAGAGGGCTGTAATTTTCAGAATTAATTACCCAATGTATCTGTGACCTAAACGTGAATAAGAATTATTTTTATCCTAACTACTTTTCTCGTAATCGCACATGAAGCAAAATCATAACATTCTATCACCTAAAAACAACGAAACTCTAAGTCTCAAAAATCCTCCTGAACAAACTAAAATAGACAGAGGGCTGTAATTTTCAGAATTAATTACCCTATGTATCTGCGACCTAAACGTGAATAAAAATAGTTTTTATCCCAACTACTTTTCTCGTAATCGCACATGAAGCAAAATCATAACATTCTATCACCTAAAAACAACGAAACTCTAAGTCTCAAAAATCCTCCTGAACAAACTAAAATAGACAGAGGGCTGTAATTTTCAGAATTAATTACCCTATGTATCTGCGACTTAAACGTGAATAAAAATAATTTTTATCCCAACTACTTTTCTCGTAATCGCACATGAAGCCAAATCATAACATTATATCACCTAAAAACAACATAAACTCTAAGTCTCAAAAATCCTCCTGAACAAACTAAAATAGATAGAGGGCTGTAATTTTCAGAATTAATTACCCAATGTATCTGTGACCTAAACGCGAATAAGAATTATTTTTATCCTAACTACTTTTCTCGTAATCGCACATGAAGCAAAATCATAACATTCTATCACCTAAAAACAACGAAACTCTAAGTCTCAAAAATCCTCTTGAACAAACTAAAATAGACAGAGGGCTGTAATTTTCAGAATTAATTACCCTATGTATCTGCGACCTAAACGTGAATAAAAATAATTTTTATCCCAACTACTTTTCTCGTAATCGCACATGAAGCCAAATCATAACATTATATCACCTAAAAACAACATAAACTCTAAGTCTCAAAAATCCTCCTGAACAAACTAAAATAGATAGAGGGCTGTAATTTTCAGAATTAATTACCCAATGTATCTGTGACCTAAACGTGAATAAGAATTATTTTTATCCTAACTACTTTTCTCGTAATCGCACATGAAGCAAAATCATAACATTCTATCACCTAAAAACAACGAAACTCTAAGTCTTAAAAATCCTCCTGAACAAACTAAAATAGACAGAGGGCTGTAATTTTCAGAATTAGTTACCCTATGTATCTGCGACCTAAACGTGAATAAAAATAATTTTTATCCCAACTACTTTTCTCGTAATCGCACATGAAGCCAAATCATAACATTATATCACCTAAAAACAACATAAACTCTAAGTCTCAAAAATCCTCCTGAACAAACTAAAATAGATAGAGGGCTGTAATTTTCAGAATTAATTACCCAATGTATCTGTGACCTAAACGTGAATAAGAATTATTTTTATCCTAACTACTTTTCTCGTAATCGCACATGAAGCAAAATCATAACATTCTATCACCTAAAAACAACATAAACTCTAAGTCTCAAAAATCCTCCTGAACAAACTAAAATAGATAGAGGGCTGTAATTTTCAGAATTAATTGCCCAATGTATCTGTGACCTAAACGTGAATAAGAATTATTTTTATCCTAACTACTTTTCTCGTAATCGCACATGAAGCAAAATCATAACATTCTATCACCTAAAAACAACGAAACTCTAAGTCTCAAAAATCCTCCTGAACAAACTAAAATAGACAGAGGGCTGTAATTTTTAGAATTAATTACCCTATGTATCTGCGACCTAAACGTGAATAAAAATAATTTTTATCCCAACTACTTTTCTCGTAATCGCACATGAAGCCAAATCATAACATTATATCACCTAAAAACAACATAAACTCTAAGTCTCAAAAATCCTCCTGAACAAACTAAAATAGATAGAGGGCTGTAATTTTCAGAATTAATTACCCAATGTATCTGTGACCTAAACGTGAATAAGAATTATGTTTATCCTAACTACTTTTCTCGTAATCGCACATGAAGCAAAATCATAACATTCTATCACCTAAAAACAACGAAACTCTAAGTCTCAAAAATCCTCCTGAACAAACTAAAATAGATAGAGGGCTGTAATTTTCAGAATTAATTACCCAATGTATCTGTGACCTAAACGTGAATAAGAATTATTTTTATCCTAACTACTTTTCTCGTAATCGCACATGAAGCAAAATCATAACATTCTATCACCTAAAAACAACGAAACTCTAAGTCTCAAAAATCCTCCTGAACAAACTAAAATAGACAGAGGGCTGTAATTTTCAGAATTAATTACCCTATGTATCTGCGACCTAAACGTGAATAAAAATAGTTTTTATCCCAACTACTTTTCTCGTAATCGCACATGAAGCCAAATCATAACATTATATCACCTAAAAACAACATAAACTCTAAGTCTCAAAAATCCTCCTGAACAAACTAAAATAGATAGAGGGCTGTAATTTTCAGAATTAATTACCCAATGTATCTGTGACCTAAACGTGAATAAGAATTATTTTTATCCTAACTACTTTTCTCGTAATCGCACATGAAGCAAAATCATAACATTCTATCACCTAAAAACAACGAAACTCTAAGTCTCAAAAATCCTCCTGAACAAACTAAAATAGACAGAGGGCTGTAATTTTCAGAATTAATTACCCTATGTATCTGCGACCTAAACGTGAATAAAAATAATTTTTATCCCAACTACTTTTCTCGTAATCGCACATGAAGCCAAATCATAACATTATATCACCTAAAACAACATAAACTCTAAGTCTCAAAAATCCTCCTGAACAAACTAAAATAGACAGAGGGCTGTAATTTTCAGAATTAATTACCCTATGTATCTGTGACCTAAACGTGAATAAAAATAATTTTTATCCCAACTACTTTTCTCGTAATCGCACATGAAGCCAAATCATAACATTATATCACCTAAAAACAACATAAACTCTAAGTCTCAAAAATCCTCCTGAACAAACTAAAATAGATAGAGGGCTGTAATTTTCAGAATTAATTACCCAATGTATCTGTGACCTAAACGTGAATAAGAATTATTTTTATCCTAACTACTTTTCTCGTAATCGCACATGAAGCAAAATCATAACATTCTATCACCTAAAAACAACATAAACTCTAAGTCTCAAAAATCCTCCTGAACAAACTAAAATAGATAGAGGGCTGTAATTTTCAGAATTAATTACCCAATGTATCTGTGACCTAAACGTGAATAAGAATTATTTTTATCCTAACTACTTTTCTCGTAATCGCACATGAAGCAAAATCATAACATTCTATCACCTAAAAACAACGAAACTCTAAGTCTCAAAAATCCTCCTGAACAAACTAAAATAGACAGAGGGCTGTAATTTTCAGAATTAATTACCCTATGTATCTGCGACCTAAACGTGAATAAAAATAATTTTTATCCCAACTACTTTTCTCGTAATCGCACATGAAGCCAAATCATAACATTATATCACCTAAAAACAACATAAACTCTAAGTCTCAAAAATCCTCCTGAACAAACTAAAATAGATAGAGGGCTGTAATTTTCAGAATTAATTACCCAATGTATCTGTGACCTAAACGTGAATAAGAATTATTTTTATCATAACTACTTTTCTCGTAATCGCACATGAAGCAAAATCATAACATTCTATCACCTAAAAACAACGAAACTCTAAGTCTCAAAAATCCTCCTGAACAAACTAAAATAGATAGAGGGCTGTAATTTTCAGAATTAATTACCCAATGTATCTGTGACCTAAACGTGAATAAGAATTATTTTTATTCTAACTACTTTTCTCGTAATCGCACATGAAGCAAAATCATAACATTCTATCACCTAAAAACAACGAAACTCTAAGTCTCAAAAATCCTCCTGAACAAACTAAAATAGACAGAGGGCTGTAATTTTCAGAATTAATTACCCTATGTATCTGCGACCTAAACGTGAATAAAAATAGTTTTTATCCCAACTACTTTTCTCGTAATCGCACATGAAGCCAAATCATAATATTATATCACCTAAAAACAACATAAACTCTAAGTCTCAAAAATCCTCCTGAACAAACTAAAATAGATAGAGGGCTGTAATTTTCAGAATTAATTACCCAATGTATCTGTGACCTAAACGTGAATAAGAATTATTTTTATCCTAACTACTTTTCTCGTAATCGCACATGAAGCAAAATCATAACATTCTATCACCTAAAAACAACGAAACTCTAAGTCTCAAAAATCCTCCTGAACAAACTCAAATAGACACAGGGCTGTAATTTTCAGAATTAATTACCCTATGTATCTGCGACCTAAACGTGAATAAAAATAATTTTTATCCCAACTACTTTTCTCGTAATCGCACATGAAGCCAAATCATAACATTATATCACCTAAAAACAACATAAACTCTAAGTCTCAAAAATCCTCCTGAACAAACTAAAATAGATAGAGGGCTGTAATTTTCAGAATTAATTACCCAATGTATCTGTGACCTAAACGTGAATAAGAATTATTTTTATCCTAACTACTTTTCTCGTAATCGCACATGAAGCAAAATCATAACATTCTATCACCTAAAAACAACATAAACTCTAAGTCTCAAAAATCCTCCTGAACAAACTAAAATAGATAGAGGGCTGTAATTTTCAGAATTAATTACCCAATGTATCTGTGACCTAAACGTGAATAAGAATTATTTTTATCCTAACTACTTTTCTCGTAATCGCACATGAAGCAAAATCATAACATTCTATCACCTAAAAACAACGAAACTCTAAGTCTCAAAAATCCTCCTGAACAAACTAAAATAGACAGAGGGCTGTAATTTTCAGAATTAATTACCCTATGTATCTGCGACCTAAACGTGAATAAAAATAATTTTTATCCCAACTACTTTTCTCGTAATCGCACATGAAGCCAAATCATAACATTATATCACCTAAAAACAACATAAACTCTAAGTCTCAAAAATCCTCCTGAACAAACTAAAATAGATAGAGGGCTGTAATTTTCAGAATTAATTACCCAATGTATCTGTGACCTAAACGTGAATAAGAATTATTTTTATCCTAACTACTTTTCTCGTAATCGCACATGAAGCAAAATCATAACATTCTATCACCTAAAAACAACGAAACTGAATAAAAATAATTTTTATCCCAACTACTTTTCTCGTAATCGCACATGAAGCCAAATCATAACATTATATCACCTAAAAACAACATAAACTCTAAGTCTCAAAAATCCTCCTGAACAAACTAAAATAGATAGAGGGCTGTAATTTTCAGAATTAATTACCCAATGTATCTGTGACCTAAACGTGAATAAGAATTATTTTTATCCTAACTACTTTTCTCGTAATCGCACATGAAGCAAAATCATAACATTCTATCACCTAAAAACAACGAAACTCTAAGTCTCAAAAATCCTCCTGAACAAACTAAAATAGACAGAGGGCTGTAATTTTCAGAATTAATTACCCTATGTATCTGCGACCTAAACGTGAATAAAAATAGTTTTTATCTCAACTACTTTTCTCGTAATCGCACATGAAGCCAAATCATAACATTATATCACCTAAAAACAACATAAACTCTAAGTCTCAAAAATCCTCCTGAACAAACTAAAATAGATAGAGGGCTGTAATTTTCAGAATTAATTACCCAATGTATCTGTGACCTAAACGTGAATAAGAATTATTTTTATCCTAACTACTTTTCTCGTAATCGCACATGAAGCAAAATCATAACATTCTATCACCTAAAAACAACGAAACTCTAAGTCTCAAAAATCCTCCTGAACAAACTAAAATAGATAGAGGGCTGTAATTTTCAGAATTAATTACCCAATGTATCTGTGACCTAAACGTGAATAAGAATTATTTTTATCCTAACTACTTTTCTCGTAATCGCACATGAAGCAAAATCATAACATTCTATCACCTAAAAACAACGAAACTCTAAGTCTCAAAAATCCTCCTGAACAAACTAAAATAGATAGAGGGCTGTAATTTTCAGAATTAATTACCCAATGTATCTGTGACCTAAACGTGAATAAGAATTATTTTTATCCTAACTACTTTTCTCGTAATCGCACATGAAGCAAAATCATAACATTCTATCACCTAAAAACAACGAAACTCTAAGTCTCAAAAATCCTCCTGAACAAACTAAAATAGACAGAGGGCTGTAATTTTCAGAATTAATTACCCTATGTATCTGCGACCTAAACGTGAATAAAAATAATTTTTATCCCAACTACTTTTCTCGTAATCGCACATGAAGCCAAATCATAACATTATATCACCTAAAAACAACATAAACTCTAAGTCTCAAAAATCCTCCTGAACAAACTAAAATAGATAGAGGGCTGTAATTTTCAGAATTAATTACCCAATGTATCTGTGACCTAAACGTGAATAAGAATTATTTTTATCCTAACTACTTTTCTCGTAATCGCACATGAAGCAAAATCATAACATTCTATCACCTAAAAACAACGAAACTCTAAGTCTCAAAAATCCTCCTGAACAAACTCAAATAGACAGAGGGCTGTAATTTTCAGAATTAATTACCCTATGTATCTGCGACCTAAACGTGAATAAAAATAATTTTTATCCCAACTACTTTTCTCGTAATCGCACATGAAGCCAAATCATAACATTATATCACCTAAAAACAACATAAACTCTAAATCTCAAAAATCCTCCTGAACAAACTAAAATAGATAGAGGGCTGTAATTTTCAGAATTAATTACCCAATGTATCTGTGACCTAAACGTGAATAAGAATTATTTTTATCCTAACTACTTTTCTCGTAATCGCACATGAAGCAAAATCATAACATTCTATCACCTAAAAACAACGAAACTCTAAGTCTCAAAAATCCTCCTGAACAAACTAAAATAGATAGAGGGCTGTAATTTTCAGAATTAATTACCCAATGTATCTGTGACCTAAACGTGAATAAGAATTATTTTTATCCTAACTACTTTTCTCGTAATCGCACATGAAGCAAAATCATAACATTCTATCACCTAAAAACAACGAAACTCTAAGTCTCAAAAATCCTCCTGAACAAACTAAAATAGACAGAGGGCTGTAATTTTCAGAATTAATTACCCTATGTATCTGCGACCTAAACGTGAATAAAAATAGTTTTTATCCCAACTACTTTTCTCGTAATCGCACATGAAGCAAAATCATAACATTCTATCACCTAAAAACAACGAAACTGAATAAAAATAATTTTTATCCCAACTACTTTTCTCGTAATCGCACATGAAGCCAAATCATAACATTATATCACCTAAAAACAACATAAACTCTAAGTCTCAAAAATCCTCCTGAACAAACTAAAATAGATAGAGGGCTGTAATTTTCAGAATTAATTACCCAATGTATCTGTGACCTAAACGTGAATAAGAATTATTTTTATCCTAACTACTTTTCTCGTAATCGCACATGAAGCAAAATCATAACATTCTATCACCTAAAAACAACGAAACTCTAAGTCTCAAAAATCCTCCTGAACAAACTAAAATAGACAGAGGGCTGTAATTTTCAGAATTAATTACCCTATGTATCTGCGACCTAAACGTGAATAAAAATAGTTTTTATCTCAACTACTTTTCTCGTAATCGCACATGAAGCCAAATCATAACATTATATCACCTAAAAACAACATAAACTCTAAGTCTCAAAAATCCTCCTGAACAAACTAAAATAGATAGAGGGCTGTAATTTTCAGAATTAATTACCCAATGTATCTGTGACCTAAACGTGAATAAGAATTATTTTTATCCTAACTACTTTTCTCGTAATCGCACATGAAGCAAAATCATAACATTCTATCACCTAAAAACAACGAAACTCTAAGTCTCAAAAATCCTCCTGAACAAACTAAAATAGATAGAGGGCTGTAATTTTCAGAATTAATTACCCAATGTATCTGTGACCTAAACGTGAATAAGAATTATTTTTATCCTAACTACTTTTCTCGTAATCGCACATGAAGCAAAATCATAACATTCTATCACCTAAAAACAACGAAACTCTAAGTCTCAAAAATCCTCCTGAACAAACTAAAATAGATAGAGGGCTGTAATTTTCAGAATTAATTACCCAATGTATCTGTGACCTAAACGTGAATAAGAATTATTTTTATCCTAACTACTTTTCTCGTAATCGCACATGAAGCAAAATCATAACATTCTATCACCTAAAAACAACGAAACTCTAAGTCTCAAAAATCCTCCTGAACAAACTAAAATAGACAGAGGGCTGTAATTTTCAGAATTAATTACCCTATGTATCTGCGACCTAAACGTGAATAAAAATAATTTTTATCCCAACTACTTTTCTCGTAATCGCACATGAAGCCAAATCATAACATTATATCACCTAAAAACAACATAAACTCTAAGTCTCAAAAATCCTCCTGAACAAACTAAAATAGATAGAGGGCTGTAATTTTCAGAATTAATTACCCAATGTATCTGTGACCTAAACGTGAATAAGAATTATTTTTATCCTAACTACTTTTCTCGTAATCGCACATGAAGCAAAATCATAACATTCTATCACCTAAAAACAACGAAACTCTAAGTCTCAAAAATCCTCCTGAACAAACTCAAATAGACAGAGGGCTGTAATTTTCAGAATTAATTACCCTATGTATCTGCGACCTAAACGTGAATAAAAATAATTTTTATCCCAACTACTTTTCTCGTAATCGCACATGAAGCCAAATCATAACATTATATCACCTAAAAACAACATAAACTCTAAATCTCAAAAATCCTCCTGAACAAACTAAAATAGATAGAGGGCTGTAATTTTCAGAATTAATTACCCAATGTATCTGTGACCTAAACGTGAATAAGAATTATTTTTATCCTAACTACTTTTCTCGTAATCGCACATGAAGCAAAATCATAACATTCTATCACCTAAAAACAACGAAACTCTAAGTCTCAAAAATCCTCCTGAACAAACTAAAATAGATAGAGGGCTGTAATTTTCAGAATTAATTACCCAATGTATCTGTGACCTAAACGTGAATAAGAATTATTTTTATCCTAACTACTTTTCTCGTAATCGCACATGAAGCAAAATCATAACATTCTATCACCTAAAAACAACGAAACTCTAAGTCTCAAAAATCCTCCTGAACAAACTAAAATAGACAGAGGGCTGTAATTTTCAGAATTAATTACCCTATGTATCTGCGACCTAAACGTGAATAAAAATAGTTTTTATCCCAACTACTTTTCTCGTAATCGCACATGAAGCCAAATCATAATATTATATCACCTAAAAACAACATAAACTCTAAGTCTCAAAAATCCTCCTGAACAAACTAAAATAGATAGAGGGCTGTAATTTTCAGAATTAATTACCCAATGTATCTGTGACCTAAACGTGAATAAGAATTATTTTTATCCTAACTACTTTTCTCGTAATCGCACATGAAGCAAAATCATAACATTCTATCACCTAAAAACAACGAAACTCTAAGTCTCAAAAATCCTCCTGAACAAACTCAAATAGACAGAGGGCTGTAATTTTCAGAATTAATTACCCTATGTATCTGCGACCTAAACGTGAATAAAAATAATTTTTATCCCAACTACTTTTCTCGTAATCGCACATGAAGCCAAATCATAACATTATATCACCTAAAAACAACATAAACTCTAAGTCTCAAAAATCCTCCTGAACAAACTAAAATAGATAGAGGGCTGTAATTTTCAGAATTAATTACCCAATGTATCTGTGACCTAAACGTGAATAAGAATTATTTTTATCCTAACTACTTTTCTCGTAATCGCACATGAAGCAAAATCATAACATTCTATCACCTAAAAACAACATAAACTCTAAGTCTCAAAAATCCTCCTGAACAAACTAAAATAGATAGAGGGCTGTAATTTTCAGAATTAATTACCCAATGTATCTGTGACCTAAACGTGAATAAGAATTATTTTTATCCTAACTACTTTTCTCGTAATCGCACATGAAGCAAAATCATAACATTCTATCACCTAAAAACAACGAAACTCTAAGTCTCAAAAATCCTCCTGAACAAACTAAAATAGACAGAGGGCTGTAATTTTCAGAATTAATTACCCTATGTATCTGCGACCTAAACGTGAATAAAAATAATTTTTATCCCAACTACTTTTCTCGTAATCGCACATGAAGCCAAATCATAACATTATATCACCTAAAAACAACATAAACTCTAAGTCTCAAAAATCCTCCTGAACAAACTAAAATAGATAGAGGGCTGTAATTTTCAGAATTAATTACCCAATGTATCTGTGACCTAAACGTGAATAAGAATTATTTTTATCCTAACTACTTTTCTCGTAATCGCACATGAAGCAAAATCATAACATTCTATCACCTAAAAACAACGAAACTCTAAGTCTCAAAAATCCTCCTGAACAAACTAAAATAGACAGAGGGCTGTAATTTTCAGAATTAATTACCCTATGTATCTGCGACCTAAACGTGAATAAAAATAATTTTTATCCCAACTACTTTTCTCGTAATCGCACATGAAGCCAAATCATAACATTATATCACCTAAAAACAACATAAACTCTAAGTCTCAAAAATCCTCCTGAACAAACTAAAATAGATAGAGGGCTGCAATTTTCAGAATTAATTACCCAATGTATCTGTGACCTAAACGTGAATAAGAATTATTTTTATCCTAACTACTTTTCTCGTAATCGCACATGAAGCCAAATCATAACATTATATCACCTAAAAACAACATAAACTCTAAGTCTCAAAAATCCTCCTGAACAAACTAAAATAGATAGAGGGCTGTAATTTTCAGAATTAATTACCCAATGTATCTGTGACCTAAACGTGAATAAGAATTATTTTTATCCTAACTACTTTTCTCGTAATCGCACATGAAGCAAAATCATAACATTCTATCACCTAAAAACAACGAAACTCTAAGTCTCAAAAATCCTCCTGAACAAACTAAAATAGATAGAGGGCTGTAATTTTCAGAATTAATTACCCAATGTATCTGTGACCTAAACGTGAATAAGAATTATTTTTATCCTAACTACTTTTCTCGTAATCGCACATGAAGCAAAATCATAACATTCTATCACCTAAAAACAACGAAACTCTAAGTCTCAAAAATCCTCCTGAACAAACTAAAATAGATAGAGGGCTGTAATTTTCAGAATTAATTACCCAATGTATCTGTGACCTAAACGTGAATAAGAATTATTTTTATCCTAACTACTTTTCTCGTAATCGCACATGAAACAAAATCATAACATTCTATCACCTAAAAACAACGAAACTCTAAGTCTCAAAAATCCTCCTGAACAAACTAAAATAGACAGAGGGCTGTAATTTTCAGAATTAATTACCCTATGTATCTGCGACCTAAACGTGAATAAAAATAGTTTTTATCCCAACTACTTTTCTCGTAATCGCACATGAAGCCAAATCATAATATTATATCACCTAAAAACAACATAAACTCTAAGTCTCAAAAATCCTCCTGAACAAACTAAAATAGATAGAGGGCTGTAATTTTCAGAATTAATTACCCAATGTATCTGTGACCTAAACGTGAATAAGAATTATTTTTATCCTGACTACTTTTCTCGTAATCGCACATGAAGCAAAATCATAACATTCTATCACCTAAAAACAACGAAACTCTAAGTCTCAAAAATCCTCCTGAACAAACTCAAATAGACAGAGGGCTGTAATTTTCAGAATTAATTACCCTATGTATCTGCGACCTAAACGTGAATAAAAATAATTTTTATCCCAACTACTTTTCTCGTAATCGCACATGAAGCCAAATCATAACATTATATCACCTAAAAACAACATAAACTCTAAGTCTCAAAAATCCTCCTGAACAAACTAAAATAGATAGAGGGCTGTAATTTTCAGAATTAATTACCCAATGTATCTGTGACCTAAACGTGAATAAGAATTATTTTTATCCTAACTACTTTTCTCGTAATCGCACATGAAGCAAAATCATAACATTCTATCACCTAAAAACAACATAAACTCTAAGTCTCAAAAATCCTCCTGAACAAACTAAAATAGATAGAGGGCTGTAATTTTCAGAATTAATTACCCAATGTATCTGTGACCTAAACGTGAATAAGAATTATTTTTATCCTAACTACTTTTCTCGTAATCGCACATGAAGCAAAATCATAACATTCTATCACCTAAAAACAACGAAACTCTAAGTCTCAAAAATCCTCCTGAACAAACTAAAATAGACAGAGGGCTGTAATTTTCAGAATTAATTACCCTATGTATCTGCGACCTAAACGTGAATAAAAATAATTTTTATCCCAACTACTTTTCTCGTAATCGCACATGAAGCCAAATCATAACATTATATCACCTAAAAACAACATAAACTCTAAGTCTCAAAAATCCTCCTGAACAAACTAAAATAGATAGAGGGCTGTAATTTTCAGAATTAATTACCCAATGTATCTGTGACCTAAACGTGAATAAGAATTATTTTTATCCTAACTACTTTTCTCGTAATCGCACATGAAGCAAAATCATAACATTCTATCACCTAAAAACAACGAAACTCTAAGTCTCAAAAATCCTCCTGAACAAACTAAAATAGACAGAGGGCTGTAATTTTCAGAATTAATTACCCTATGTATCTGCGACCTAAACGTGAATAAAAATAATTTTTATCCCAACTACTTTTCTCGTAATCGCACATGAAGCCAAATCATAACATTATATCACCTAAAAACAACATAAACTCTAAGTCTCAAAAATCCTCCTGAACAAACTAAAATAGATAGAGGGCTGTAATTTTCAGAATTAATTACCCAATGTATCTGTGACCTAAACGTGAATAAGAATTATTTTTATCCTAACTACTTTTCTCGTAATCGCACATGAAGCAAAATCATAACATTCTATCACCTAAAAACAACGAAACTCTAAGTCTCAAAAATCCTCCTGAACAAACTAAAATAGACAGAGGGCTGTAATTTTCAGAATTAATTACCCTATGTATCTGCGACCTAAACGTGAATAAAAATAATTTTTATCCCAACTACTTTTCTCGTAATCGCACATGAAGCCAAATCATAACATTATATCACCTAAAAACAACATAAACTCTAAGTCTCAAAAATCCTCCTGAACAAACTAAAATAGACAGAGGGCTGTAATTTTCAGAATTAATTACCCTATGTATCTGCGACCTAAACGTGAATAAAAATAGTTTTTATCTCAACTACTTTTCTCGTAATCGCACATGAAGCCAAATCATAACATTATATCACCTAAAAACAACATAAACTCTAAGTCTCAAAAATCCTCCTGAACAAACTAAAATAGATAGAGGGCTGTAATTTTCAGAATTAATTACCCAATGTATCTGTGACCTAAACGTGAATAAGAATTATTTTTATCCTAACTACTTTTCTCGTAATCGCACATGAAGCAAAATCATAACATTCTATCACCTAAAAACAACGAAACTCTAAGTCTCAAAAATCCTCCTGAACAAACTAAAATAGATAGAGGGCTGTAATTTTCAGAATTAATTACCCAATGTATCTGTGACCTAAACGTGAATAAGAATTATTTTTATCCTAACTACTTTTCTCGTAATCGCACATGAAGCAAAATCATAACATTCTATCACCTAAAAACAACGAAACTCTAAGTCTCAAAAATCCTCCTGAACAAACTAAAATAGATAGAGGGCTG
Source organism: Aphodius sticticus (assembly GCA_963966075.1). Taxonomy (NCBI): domain Eukaryota; kingdom Metazoa; phylum Arthropoda; class Insecta; order Coleoptera; family Scarabaeidae; genus Aphodius; species Aphodius sticticus. Next base: position 2,381,273 of record OZ014510.1, read on the forward strand.
TAATTTTCAGAATTAATTACCCAATGTATCTGTGACCTAAACGTGAATAAGAATTATTTTTATCCTAACTACTTTTCTCGTAATCGCACATGAAGCAAAATCATAACATTCTATCACCTGACCTAAACGTGAATAAGAATTATTTTTATCCTAACTACTTTTCTCGTAATCGCACATGAAGCAAAATCATAACATTCTATCACCTAAAAACAACGAAACTCTAAGTCTCAAAAATCCTCCTGAACAAACTAGAATAGACAGAGGGCTGTAAAATTACCTGATCTGCCTAAACGTGAATAAAAATAATTTTTATCCCAACTACTTTTCTCGTAATCGCACATGAAGCCAAATCATAACATTATATCACCTAAAAACAACATAAACTCTAAGTCTCAAAAATCCTCCTGAACAAACTAAAATAGATAGAGGGCTGTAAACTTTCTCGTAATCGCACATGAAGCAAAATCATAACATTCTATCACCTAAAAACAACATAAACTCTAAGTCTCAAAAATCCTCCTGAACAAACTAAAATAGATAGAGGGCTGTAATTTTCAGAATTAATTACCCAATGTATCTGTGACCTAAACGTGAATAAGAATTATTTTTATCCTAACTACTTTTCTCGTAATCGCACATGAAGCAAAATCATAACATTCTATCACCTAAAAACAACGAAACTCTAAGTCTCAAAAATCCTCCTGAACAAACTAAAATAGACAGAGGGCTGTAATTTTCAGAATTAATTACCCTATGTATCTGCGACTTAAACGTGAATAAAAATAATTTTTATCCCAACTACTTTTCTCGTAATCGCACATGAAGCCAAATCATAACATTATATCACCTAAAAACAACATAAACTCTAAGTCTCAAAAATCCTCCTGAACAAACTAAAATAGATAGAGGGCTGGAATTTTCAGAATTAATTACCCAATGTATCTGTGACCTAAACGTGAATAAGAATTATTTTTATCCTAACTACTTTTCTCGTAATCGCACATGAAGCAAAATCATAACATTCTATCACCTAAAAACAACGAAACTCTAAGTCTCAAAAATCCTCCTGAACAAACTAAAATAGACAGAGGGCTGTAATTTTCAGAATTAATTACCCTATGTATCTGCGACCTAAACGTGAATAAAAATAATTTTTATCCCAACTACTTTTCTCGTAATCGCACATGAAGCAAAATCATAACATTCTATCACCTAAAAACAACGAAACTCTAAGTCTCAAAAATCCTCCTGAACAAACTAAAATAGACAGAGGGCTGTAATTTTCAGAATTAATTACCCTATGTATCTGCGACCTAAACGTGAATAAAAATAATTTTTATCCCAACTACTTTTCTCGTAATCGCACATGAAGCCAAATCATAACATTATATCACCTAAAAACAACATAAACTCTAAGTCTCAAAAATCCTCCTGAACAAACTAAAATAGATAGAGGGCTGTAATTTTCAGAATTAATTACCCAATGTATCTGTGACCTAAACGTGAATAAGAATTATTTTTATCCTAACTACTTTTCTCGTAATCGCACATGAAGCAAAATCATAACATTCTATCACCTAAAAACAACGAAACTCTAAGTCTCAAAAATCCTCCTGAACAAACTAAAATAGACAGAGGGCTGTAATTTTCAGAATTAATTACCCTATGTATCTGCGACCTAAACGTGAATAAAAATAATTTTTATCCCAACTACTTTTCTCGTAATCGCACATGAAGCCAAATCATAACATTATATCACCTAAAAACAACATAAACTCTAAGTCTCAAAAATCCTCCTGAACAAACTAAAATAGATAGAGGGCTGTAATTTTCAGAATTAATTACCCAATGTATCTGTGACCTAAACGTGAATAAGAATTATTTTTATCCTAACTACTTTTCTCGTAATCGCACATGAAGCAAAATCATAACATTCTATCACCTAAAAACAACGAAACTCTAAGTCTCAAAAATCCTCCTGAACAAACTAAAATAGACAGAGGGCTGTAATTTTCAGAATTAATTACCCTATGTATCTGCGACCTAAACGTGAATAAAAATAGTTTTTATCCCAACTACTTTTCTCGTAATCGCACATGAAGCCAAATCATAACATTATATCACCTAAAAACAACATAAACTCTAAGTCTCAAAAATCCTCCTGAACAAACTAAAATAGATAGAGGGCTGTAATTTTCAGAATTAATTACCCAATGTATCTGTGACCTAAACGTGAATAAGAATTATTTTTATCCTATCTACTTTTCTCGTAATCGCACATGAAGCAAAATCATAACATTCTATCACCTAAAAACAACGAAACTCTAAGTCTCAAAAATCCTCCTGAACAAACTAAAATAGATAGAGGGCTGTAATTTTCAGAATTAATTACCCAATGTATCTGTGACCTAAACGTGAATAAGAATTATTTTTATCCTAACTACTTTTCTCGTAATCGCACATGAAGCAAAATCATAACATTCTATCACCTAAAAACAACGAAACTCTAAGTCTCAAAAATCCTCCTGAACAAACTAAAATAGATAGAGGGCTGTAATTTTCAGAATTAATTACCCAATGTATCTGTGACCTAAACGTGAATAAGAATTATTTTTATCCTAACTACTTTTCTCGTAATCGCACATGAAGCAAAATCATAACATTCTATCACCTAAAAACAACGAAACTCTAAGTCTCAAAAATCCTCCTGAACAAACTAAAATAGACAGAGGGCTGTAATTTTCAGAATTAATTACCCTATGTATCTGCGACCTAAACGTGAATAAAAATAATTTTTATCCCAACTACTTTTCTCGTAATCGCACATGAAGCCAAATCATAACATTATATCACCTAAAAACAACATAAACTCTAAGTCTCAAAAATCCTCCTGAACAAACTAAAATAGATAGAGGGCTGTAATTTTCAGAACTAATTACCCAATGTATCTGTGACCTAAACGTGAATAAGAATTATTTTTATCCTAACTACTTTTCTCGTAATCGCACATGAAGCAAAATCATAACATTCTATCACCTAAAAACAACATAAACTCTAAGTCTCAAAAATCCTCCTGAACAAACTAAAATAGATAGAGGGCTGTAATTTTCAGAATTAATTACCCAATGTATCTGTGACCTAAACGTGAATAAGAATTATTTTTATCCTAACTACTTTTCTCGTAATCGCACATGAAGCAAAATCATAACATTCTATCACCTAAAAACAACGAAACTCTAAGTCTCAAAAATCCTCCTGAACAAACTAAAATAGACAGAGGGCTGTAATTTTCAGAATTAATTACCCTATGTATCTGCGACCTAAACGTGAATAAAAATAATTTTTATCCTAACTACTTTTCTCGTAATCGCACATGAAGCCAAATCATAACATTATATCACCTAAAAACAACATAAACTCTAAGTCTCAAAAATCCTCCTGAACAAACTAAAATAGATAGAGGGCTGTAATTTTCAGAATTAATTACCCAATGTATCTGTGACCTAAACGTGAATAAGAATTATTTTTATCCTAACTACTTTTCTCGTAATCGCACATGAAGCAAAATCATAACATTCTATCACCTAAAAACAACGAAACTCTAAGTCTCAAAAATCCTCCTGAACAAACTAAAATAGATAGAGGGCTGTAATTTTCAGAATTAATTACCCAATGTATCTGTGACCTAAACGTGAATAAGAATTATTTTTATCCTAACTACTTTTCTCGTAATCGCACATGAAGCAAAATCATAACATTCTATCACCTAAAAACAACGAAACTCTAAGTCTCAAAAATCCTCCTGAACAAACTAAAATAGACAGAGGGCTGTAATTTTCAGAATTAATTACCCTATGTATCTGCGACTTAAACGTGAATAAAAATAATTTTTATCCCAACTACTTTTCTCGTAATCGCACATGAAGCCAAATCATAACATTATATCACCTAAAAACAACATAAACTCTAAGTCTCAAAAATCCTCCTGAACAAATTAAAATAGATAGAGGGCTGTAATTTTCAGAATTAATTACCCAATGTATCTGTGACCTAAACGTGAATAAGAATTATTTTTATCCTAACTACTTTTCTCGTAATCGCACATGAAGCAAAATCATAACATTCTATCACCTAAAAACAACGAAACTCTAAGTCTCAAAAATCCTCCTGAACAAACTAAAATAGACAGAGGGCTGTAATTTTCAGAATTAATTACCCTATGTATCTGCGACCTAAACGTGAATAAAAATAATTTTTATCCCAACTACTTTTCTCGTAATCGCACATGAAGCCAAATCATAACATTATATCACCTAAAAACAACATAAACTCTAAGTCTCAAAAATCCTCCTGAACAAACTAAAATAGATAGAGGGCTGTAATTTTCAGAATTAATTACCCAATGTATCTGTGACCTAAAGGTGAATAAGAATTATTTTTATCCTAACTACTTTTCTCGTAATCGCACATGAAGCAAAATCATAACATTCTATCACCTAAAAACAACGAAACTCTAAGTCTCAAAAATCCTCCTGAACAAACTAAAATAGACAGAGGGCTGTAATTTTCAGAATTAATTACCCTATGTATCTGCGACCTAAACGTGAATAAAAATAATTTTTATCCCAACTACTTTTCTCGTAATCGCACATGAAGCCAAATCATAACATTATATCACCTAAAAACAACATAAACTCTAAGTCTCAAAAATCCTCCTGAACAAACTAAAATAGATAGAGGGCTGTAATTTTCAGAATTAATTACCCAATGTATCTGTGACCTAAACGTGAATAAGAATTATTTTTATCCTAACTACTTTTCTCGTAATCGCACATGAAGCAAAATCATAACATTCTATCACCTAAAAACAACGAAACTCTAAGTCTCAAAAATCCTCCTGAACAAACTAAAATAGATAGAGGGCTGTAATTTTCAGAATTAATTACCCAATGTATCTGTGACCTAAACGTGAATAAGAATTATTTTTATCCTAACTACTTTTCTCGTAATCGCACATGAAGCAAAATCATAACTTTCTATCACCTAAAAACAACGAAACTCTAAGTCTCAAAAATCCTCCTGAACAAACTAAAATAGACAGAGGGCTGTAATTTTCAGAATTAATTACCCAATGTATCTGTGACCTAAACGTGAATAAGAATTATTTTTATCCTAACTACTTTTCTCGTAATCGCACATGAAGCAAAATCATAACATTCTATCACCTAAAAACAACGAAACTCTAAGTCTCAAAAATCCTCCTGAACAAACTAAAATAGACAGAGGGCTGTAATTTTCAGAATTAATTACCCAATGTATCTGTGACCTAAACGTGAATAAGAATTATTTTTATCCTAACTACTTTTCTCGTAATCGCACATGAAGCAAAATCATAACATTCTATCACCTAAAAACAACGAAACTCTAAGTCTCAAAAATCCTCCTGAACAAACTAAAATAGATAGAGGGCTGTAATTTTCAGAATTAATTACCCAATGTATCTGTGACCTAAACGTGAATAAGAATTATTTTTATCCTAACTACTTTTCTCGTAATCGCACATGAAGCAAAATCATAACATTCTATCACCTAAAAACAACGAAACTCTAAGTCTCAAAAATCCTCCTGAACAAACTAAAATAGACAGAGGGCTGTAATTTTCAGAATTAATTACCCTATGTATCTGCGACCTAAACGTGAATAAAAATAGTTTTTATCCCAACTACTTTTCTCGTAATCGCACATGAAGCCAAATCATAATATTATATCACCTAAAAACAACATAAACTCTAAGTCTCAAAAATCCTCCTGAACAAACTAAAATAGATAGAGGGCTGTAATTTTCAGAATTAATTACCCAATGTATCTGTGACCTAAACGTGAATAAGAATTATTTTTATCCTAACTACTTTTCTCGTAATCGCACATGAAGCAAAATCATAACATTCTATCACCTAAAAACAACGAAACTCTAAGTCTCAAAAATCCTCCTGAACAAACTCAAATAGACAGAGGGCTGTAATTTTCAGAATTAATTACCCTATGTATCTGCGACCTAAACGTGAATAAAAATAATTTTTATCCCAACTACTTTTCTCGTAATCGCACATGAAGCCAAATCATAACATTATATCACCTAAAAACAACATAAACTCTAAGTCTCAAAAATCCTCCTGAACAAACTAAAATAGATAGAGGGCTGTAATTTTCAGAATTAATTACCCAATGTATCTGTGACCTAAACGTGAATAAGAATTATTTTTATCCTAACTACTTTTCTCGTAATCGCACATGAAGCAAAATCATAACATTCTATCACCTAAAAACAACATAAACTCTAAGTCTCAAAAATCCTCCTGAACAAACTAAAATAGATAGAGGGCTGTAATTTTCAGAATTAATTACCCAATGTATCTGTGACCTAAACGCGAATAAGAATTATTTTTATCCTAACTACTTTTCTCGTAATCGCACATGAAGCAAAATCATAACATTCTATCACCTAAAAACAACGAAACTCTAAGTCTCAAAAATCCTCCTGAACAAACTAAAATAGACAGAGGGCTGTAATTTTCAGAATTAATTACCCTATGTATCTGCGACCTAAACGTGAATAAAAATAATTTTTATCCCAACTACTTTTCTCGTAATCGCACATGAAGCCAAATCATAACATTATATCACCTAAAAACAACATAAACTCTAAGTCTCAAAAATCCTCCTGAACAAACTAAAATAGATAGAGGGCTGTAATTTTCAGAATTAATTACCCAATGTATCTGTGACCTAAACGTGAATAAGAATTATTTTTATCCTAACTACTTTTCTCGTAATCGCACATGAAGCAAAATCATAACATTCTATCACCTAAAAACAACGAAACTCTAAGTCTCAAAAATCCTCCTGAACAAACTAAAATAGACAGAGGGCTGTAATTTTCAGAATTAATTACCCTATGTATCTGCGACCTAAACGTGAATAAAAATAATTTTTATCCCAACTACTTTTCTCGTAATCGCACATGAAGCCAAATCATAACATTATATCACCTAAAAACAACATAAACTCTAAGTCTCAAAAATCCTCCTGAACAAACTAAAATAGATAGAGGGCTGTAATTTTCAGAATTAATTACCCAATGTATCTGTGACCTAAACGTGAATAAGAATTATTTTTATCCTAACTACTTTTCTCGTAATCGCACATGAAGCCAAATCATAACATTATATCACCTAAAAACAACATAAACTCTAAGTCTCAAAAATCCTCCTGAACAAACTAAAATAGATAGAGGGCTGTAATTTTCAGAATTAATTACCCAATGTATCTGTGACCTAAACGTGAATAAGAATTATTTTTATCCTAACTACTTTTCTCGTAATCGCACATGAAGCAAAATCATAACATTCTATCACCTAAAAACAACGAAACTCTAAGTCTCAAAAATCCTCCTGAACAAACTAAAATAGATAGAGGGCTGTAATTTTCAGAATTAATTACCCAATGTATCTGTGACCTAAACGTGAATAAGAATTATTTTTATCCTAACTACTTTTCTCGTAATCGCACATGAAGCAAAATCATAACATTCTATCACCTAAAAACAACGAAACTCTAAGTCTCAAAAATCCTCCTGAACAAACTAAAATAGATAGAGGGCTGTAATTTTCAGAATTAATTACCCAATGTATCTGTGACCTAAACGTGAATAAGAATTATTTTTATCCTAACTACTTTTCTCGTAATCGCACATGAAGCAAAATCATAACATTCTATCACCTAAAAACAACGAAACTCTAAGTCTCAAAAATCCTCCTGAACAAACTAAAATAGACAGAGGGCTGTAATTTTCAGAATTAATTACCCTATGTATCTGCGACCTAAACGTGAATAAAAATAGTTTTTATCCCAACTACTTTTTTCGTAATCGCACATGAAGCCAAATCATAATATTATATCACCTAAAAACAACATAAACTCTAAGTCTCAAAAATCCTCCTGAACAAACTAAAATAGATAGAGGGCTGTAATTTTCAGAATTAATTACCCAATGTATCTGTGACCTAAACGTGAATAAGAATTATTTTTATCCTAACTACTTTTCTCGTAATCGCACATGAAGCAAAATCATAACATTCTATCACCTAAAAACAACGAAACTCTAAGTCTCAAAAATCCTCCTGAACAAACTCAAATAGACAGAGGGCTGTAATTTTCAGAATTAATTACCCTATGTATCTGCGACCTAAACGTGAATAAAAATAATTTTTATCCCAACTACTTTTCTCGTAATCGCACATGAAGCCAAATCATAACATTATATCACCTAAAAACAACATAAACTCTAAGTCTCAAAAATCCTCCTGAACAAACTAAAATAGATAGAGGGCTGTAATTTTCAGAATTAATTACCCAATGTATCTGTGACCTAAACGTGAATAAGAATTATTTTTATCCTAACTACTTTTCTCGTAATCGCACATGAAGCAAAATCATAACATTCTATCACCTAAAAACAACATAAACTCTAAGTCTCAAAAATCCTCCTGAACAAACTAAAATAGATAGAGGGCTGTAATTTTCAGAATTAATTACCCAATGTATCTGTGACCTAAACGTGAATAAGAATTATTTTTATCCTAACTACTTTTCTCGTAATCGCACATGAAGCAAAATCATAACATTCTATCACCTAAAAACAACGAAACTCTAAGTCTCAAAAATCCTCCTGAACAAACTAAAATAGACAGAGGGCTGTAATTTTCAGAATTAATTACCCTATGTATCTGCGACCTAAACGTGAATAAAAATAATTTTTATCCCAACTACTTTTCTCGTAATCGCACATGAAGCCAAATCATAACATTATATCACCTAAAAACAACATAAACTCTAAGTCTCAAAAATCCTCCTGAACAAACTAAAATAGATAGAGGGCTGTAATTTTCAGAATTAATTACCCAATGTATCTGTGACCTAAACGTGAATAAGAATTATTTTTATCCTAACTACTTTTCTCGTAATCGCACATGAAGCAAAATCATAACATTCTATCACCTAAAAACAACGAAACTCTAAGTCTCAAAAATCCTCCTGAACAAACTCAAATAGACAGAGGGCTGTAATTTTCAGAATTAATTACCCTATGTATCTGCGACCTAAACGTGAATAAAAATAATTTTTATCCCAACTACTTTTCTCGTAATCGCACATGAAGCCAAATCATAACATTATATCACCTAAAAACAACATAAACTCTAAGTCTCAAAAATCCTCCTGAACAAACTAAAATAGATAGAGGGCTGTAATTTTCAGAATTAATTACCCAATGTATCTGTGACCTAAACGTGAATAAGAATTATTTTTATCCTAACTACTTTTCTCGTAATCGCACATGAAGCAAAATCATAACATTCTATCACCTAAAAACAACGAAACTCTAAGTCTCAAAAATTCTCCTGAACAAACTAAAATAGACAGAGGGCTGTAATTTTCAGAATTAATTACCCTATGTATCTGCGACCTAAACGTGAATAAAAATAATTTTTATCCCAACTACTTTTCTCGTAATCGCACATGAAGCCAAATCATAACATTATATCACCTAAAAACAACATAAACTCTAAGTCTCAAAAATCCTCCTGAACAAACTAAAATAGATAGAGGGCTGTAATTTTCAGAATCAATTACCCAATGTATCTGTGACCTAAACGTGAATAAGAATTATTTTTATCCTAACTACTTTTCTCGTAATCGCACATGAAGCAAAATCATAACATTCTATCACCTAAAAACAACGAAACTCTAAGTCTCAAAAATCCTCCTGAACAAACTCAAATAGACAGAGGGCTGTAATTTTCAGAATTAATTACCCTATGTATCTGCGACCTAAACGTGAATAAAAATAATTTTTATCCCAACTACTTTTCTCGTAATCGCACATGAAGCCAAATCATAACATTATATCACCTAAAAACAACATAAACTCTAAGTCTCAAAAATCCTCCTGAACAAACTAAAATAGATAGAGGGCTGTAATTTTCAGAATTAATTACCCAATGTATCTGTGACCTAAACGTGAATAAGAATTATTTTTATCCTAACTACTTTTCTCGTAATCGCACATGAAGCAAAATCATAACATTCTATCACCTAAAAACAACGAAACTCTAAGTCTCAAAAATTCTCCTGAACAAACTAAAATAGACAGAGGGCTGTAATTTTCAGAATTAATTACCCTATGTATCTGCGACCTAAACGTGAATAAAAATAATTTTTATCCCAACTACTTTTCTCGTAATCGCACATGAAGCCAAATCATAACATTATATCACCTATAAACAACATAAACTCTAAGTCTCAAAAATCCTCCTGAACAAACTAAAATAGATAGAGGGCTGTAATTTTCAGAATTAATTACCCAATGTATCTGTGACCTAAACGTGAATAAGAATTATTTTTATCCTAACTACTTTTCTCGTAATCGCACATGAAGCAAAATCATAACATTCTATCACCTAAAAACAACGAAACTCTAAGTCTCAAAAATCCTCCTGAACAAACTAAAATAGACAGAGGGCTGTAATTTTCAGAATTAATTACCCTATGTATCTGCGACCTAAACGTGAATAAAAATAGTTTTTATCTGAACTACTTTTCTCGTAATCGCACATGAAGCCAAATCATAACATTATATCACCTAAAAACAACATAAACTCTAAGTCTCAAAAATCCTCCTGAACAAACTAAAATAGATAGAGGGCTGTAATTTTCAGAATTAATTACCCAATGTATCTGTGACCTAAACGTGAATAAGAATTATTTTTATCCTAACTACTTTTCTCGTAATCGCACATGAAGCAAAATCATAACATTCTATCACCTAAAAACAACGAAACTCTAAGTCTCAAAAATCCTCCTGAACAAACTAAAATAGATAGAGGGCTGTAATTTTCAGAATTAATTACCCAATGTATCTGTGACCTAAACGTGAATAAGAATTATTTTTATTCTAACTACTTTTCTCGTAATCGCACATGAAGCAAAATCATAACATTCTATCACCTAAAAACAACGAAACTCTAAGTCTCAAAAATCCTCCTGAACAAACTAGAATAGACAGAGGGCTGTAATTTTCAGAATTAATTACCCTATGTATCTGCGACCTAAACGTGAATAAAAATAATTTTTATCCCAACTACTTTTCTCGTAATCGCACATGAAGCCAAATCATAACATTATATCACCTAAAAACAACATAAACTCTAAGTCTCAAAAATCCTCCTGAACAAACTAAAATAGATAGAGGGCTGTAATTTTCAGAATTAATTACCCAATGTATCTGTGACCTAAACGTGAATAAGAATTATTTTTATCCTAACTACTTTTCTCGTAATCGCACATGAAGCAAAATCATAACATTCTATCACCTAAAAACAACAAACTCTAAGTCTCAAAAATCCTCCTGAACAAACTAAAATAGATAGAGGGCTGTAATTTTCAGAATTAATTACCCAATGTATCTGTGACCTAAACGTGAATAAGAATTATTTTTATCCTAACTACTTTTCTCGTAATCGCACATGAAGCAAAATCATAACATTCTATCACCTAAAAACAACGAAACTCTAAGTCTCAAAAATCCTCCTGAACAAACTAAAATAGACAGAGGGCTGTAATTTTCAGAATTAATTACCCTATGTATCTGCGACCTAAACGTGAATAAAAATAATTTTTATCCTAACTACTTTTCTCGTAATCGCACATGAAGCCAAATCATAACATTATATCACCTAAAAACAACATAAACTCTAAGTCTCAAAAATCCTCCTGAACAAACTAAAATAGATAGAGGGCTGTAATTTTCAGAATTAATTACCCAATGTATCTGTGACCTAAACGTGAATAAGAATTATTTTTATCCTAACTACTTTTCTCGTAATCGCACATGAAGCAAAATCATAACATTCTATCACCTAAAAACAACGAAACTCTAAGTCTCAAAAATCCTCCTGAACAAACTAAAATAGATAGAGGGCTGTAATTTTCAGAATTAATTACCCAATGTATCTGTGACCTAAACGTGAATAAGAATTATTTTTATCCTAACTACTTTTCTCGTAATCGCACATGAAGCAAAATCATAACATTCTATCACCTAAAAACAACGAAACTCTAAGTCTCAAAAATCCTCCTGAACAAACTAAAATAGACAGAGGGCTGTAATTTTCAGAATTAATTACCCTATGTATCTGCGACTTAAACGTGAATAAAAATAATTTTTATCCCAACTACTTTTCTCGTAATCGCACATGAAGCCAAATCATAACATTATATCACCTAAAAACAACATAAACTCTAAGTCTCAAAAATCCTCCTGAACAAACTAAAATAGATAGAGGGCTGTAATTTTCAGAATTAATTACCCAATGTATCTGTGACCTAAACGTGAATAAGAATTATTTTTATCCTAACTACTTTTCTCGTAATCGCACATGAAGCAAAATCATAACATTCTATCACCTAAAAACAACGAAACTCTAAGTCTCAAAAATCCTCCTGAACAAACTAAAATAGACAGAGGGCTGTAATTTTCAGAATTAATTACCCTATGTATCTGCGACCTAAACGTGAATAAAAATAATTTTTATCCCAACTACTTTTCTCGTAATCGCACATGAAGCAAAATCATAACATTCTATCACCTAAAAACAACGAAACTCTAAGTCTCAAAAATCCTCCTGAACAAACTAAAATAGACAGAGGACTGTAATTTTCAGAATTAATTACCCTATGTATCTGCGACCTAAACGTGAATAAAAATAATTTTTATCCCAACTACTTTTCTCGTAATCGCACATGAAGCCAAATCATAACATTATATCACCTAAAAACAACATAAACTCTAAGTCTCAAAAATCCTCCTGAACAAACTAAAATAGATAGAGGGCTGTAATTTTCAGAATTAATTACCCAATGTATCTGTGACCTAAACGTGAATAAGAATTATTTTTATCCTAACTACTTTTCTCGTAATCGCACATGAAGCAAAATCATAACATTCTATCACCTAAAAACAACGAAACTCTAAGTCTCAAAAATCCTCCTGAACAAACTAAAATAGACAGAGGGCTGTAATTTTCAGAATTAATTACCCTATGTATCTGCGACCTAAACGTGAATAAAAATAATTTTTATCCCAACTACTTTTCTCGTAATCGCACATGAAGCCAAATCATAACATTATATCACCTAAAAACAACATAAACTCTAAGTCTCAAAAATCCTCCTGAACAAACTAAAATAGATAGAGGGCTGTAATTTTCAGAATTAATTACCCAATGTATCTGTGACCTAAACGTGAATAAGAATTATTTTTATCCTAACTACTTTTCTCGTAATCGCACATGAAGCAAAATCATAACATTCTATCACCTAAAAACAACGAAACTCTAAGTCTCAAAAATCCTCCTGAACAAACTAAAATAGACAGAGGGCTGTAATTTTCAGAATTAATTACCCTATGTATCTGCGACCTAAACGTGAATAAAAATAGTTTTTATCCCAACTACTTTTCTCGTAATCGCACATGAAGCCAAATCATAACATTATATCACCTAAAAACAACATAAACTCTAAGTCTCAAAAATCCTCCTGAACAAACTAAAATAGATAGAGGGCTGTAATTTTCAGAATTAATTACCCAATGTATCTGTGACCTAAACGTGAATAAGAATTATTTTTATCCTAACTACTTTTCTCGTAATCGCACATGAAGCAAAATCATAACATTCTATCACCTAAAAACAACGAAACTCTAAGTCTCAAAAATCCTCCTGAACAAACTAAAATAGATAGAGGGCTGTAATTTTCAGAATTAATTACCCAATCTATCTGTGACCTAAACGTGAATAAGAATTATTTTTATCCTAACTACTTTTCTCGTAATCGCACATGAAGCAAAATCATAACATTCTATCACCTAAAAACAACGAAACTCTAAGTCTCAAAAATCCTCCTGAACAAACTAAAATAGATAGAGGGCTGTAATCTTCAGAATTAATTACCCAATGTATCTGTGACCTAAACGTGAATAAGAATTATTTTTATCCTAACTACTTTTCTCGTAATCGCACATGAAGCAAAATCATAACATTCTATCACCTAAAAACAACGAAACTCTAAGTCTCAAAAATCCTCCTGAACAAACTAAAATAGACAGAGGGCTGTAATTTTCAGAATTAATTACCCTATGTATCTGCGACCTAAACGTGAATAAAAATAATTTTTATCCCAACTACTTTTCTCGTAATCGCACATGAAGCCAAATCATAACATTATATCACCTAAAAACAACATAAACTCTAAGTCTCAAAAATCCTCCTGAACAAACTAAAATAGATAGAGGGCTGTAATTTTCAGAATTAATTACCCAATGTATCTGTGACCTAAACGTGAATAAGAATTATTTTTATCCTAACTACTTTTCTCGTAATCGCACATGAAGCAAAATCATAACATTCTATCACCTAAAAACAACATAAACTCTAAGTCTCAAAAATCCTCCTGAACAAACTAAAATAGATAGAGGGCTGTAATTTTCAGAATTAATTACCCAATGTATCTGTGACCTAAACGTGAATAAGAATTATTTTTATCCTAACTACTTTTCTCGTAATCGCACATGAAGCAAAATCATAACATTCTATCACCTAAAAACAACGAAACTCTAAGTCTCAAAAATCCTCCTGAACAAACTAAAATAGACAGGGCTGTAATTTTCAGAATTAATTACCCTATGTATCTGCGACCTAAACGTGAATAAAAATAATTTTTATCCTAACTACTTTTCTCGTAATCGCACATGAAGCCAAATCATAACATTATATCACCTAAAAACAACATAAACTCTAAGTCTCAAAAATCCTCCTGAACAAACTAAAATAGATAGAGGGCTGTAATTTTCAGAATTAATTACCCAATGTATCTGTGACCTAAACGTGAATAAGAATTATTTTTATCCTAACTACTTTTCTCGTAATCGCACATGAAGCAAAATCATAACATTCTATCACCTAAAAACAACGAAACTCTAAGTCTCAAAAATCCTCCTGAACAAACTAAAATAGATAGAGGGCTGTAATTTTCAGAATTAATTACCCAATGTATCTGTGACCTAAACGTGAATAAGAATTATTTTTATCCTAACTACTTTTCTCGTAATCGCACATGAAGCAAAATCATAACATTCTATCACCTAAAAACAACGAAACTCTAAGTCTCAAAAATCCTCCTGAACAAACTAAAATAGACAGAGGGCTGTAATTTTCAGAATTAATTACCCTATGTATCTGCGACTTAAACGTGAATAAAAATAATTTTTCTCCCAACTACTTTTCTCGTAATCGCACATGAAGCCAAATCATAACATTATATCACCTAAAAACAACATAAACTCTAAGTCTCAAAAATCCTCCTGAACAAATTAAAATAGATAGAGGGCTGTAATTTTCAGAATTAATTACCCAATGTATCTGTGACCTAAACGTGAATAAGAATTATTTTTATCCTAACTACTTTTCTCGTAATCGCACATGAAGCAAAATCATAACATTCTATCACCTAAAAACAACGAAACTCTAAGTCTCAAAAATCCTCCTGAACAAACTAAAATAGACAGAGGGCTGTAATTTTCAGAATTAATTACCCTATGTATCTGCGACCTAAACGTGAATAAAAATAATTTTTATCCCAACTACTTTTCTCGTAATCGCACATGAAGCCAAATCATAACATTATATCACCTAAAAACAACATAAACTCTAAGTCTCAAAAATCCTCCTGAACAAACTAAAATAGATAGAGGGCTGTAATTTTCAGAATTAATTACCCAATGTATCTGTGACCTAAAGGTGAATAAGAATTATTTTTATCCTAACTACTTTTCTCGTAATCGCACATGAAGCAAAATCATAACATTCTATCACCTAAAAACAACGAAACTCTAAGTCTCAAAAATCCTCCTGAACAAACTAAAATAGACAGAGGGCTGTAATTTTCAGAATTAATTACCCAATGTATCTGTGACCTAAACGTGAATAAGAATTATTTTTATCCTAACTACTTTTCTCGTAATCGCACATGAAGCAAAATCATAACATTCTATCACCTAAAAACAACGAAACTCTAAGTCTCAAAAATCCTCCTGAACAAACTAAAATAGATCGAGGGCTGTAATTTTCAGAATTAATTACCCTATGTATCTGTGACCTAAACGTGAATAAGAATTATTTTTATCCTAACTACTTTCTCGTAATCGCACATGAAGCAAAATCATAACATTCTATCACCTAAAAACAACGAAACTCTAAGTCTCAAACATCCTCCTGAACAAACTAAAATAGACAGAGGGCTGTAATTTTCAGAATTAATTACCCTATGTATCTGCGACCTAAACGTGAATAAAAATAATCTTTATCCCAACTACTTTTCTCGTAATCGCACATGAAGCCAAATCATAACATTATATCACCTAAAAACAACATAAACTCTAAGTCTCAAAAATCCTCCTGAACAAACTAAAATAGATAGAGGGCTGTAATTTTCAGAATTAATTACCCAATGTATCTGTGACCTAAACGTGAATAAGAATTATTTTTATCCTAACTACTTTTCTCGTAATCGCACATGAAGCAAAATCATAACATTCTATCACCTAAAAACAACGAAACTCTAAGTCTCAAAAATCCTCCTGAACAAACTAAAATAGACAGAGGGCTGTAATTTTCAGAATTAATTACCCTATGTATCTGCGACCTAAACGTGAATAAAAATAATCTTTATCCCAACTACTTTTCTCGTAATCGCACATGAAGCCAAATCATAACATTATATCACCTAAAAACAACATAAACTCTAAGTCTCAAAAATCCTCCTGAACAAACTAAAATAGATAGAGGGCTGTAATTTTCAGAATTAATTACCCAATGTATCTGTGACCTAAACGTGAATAAGAATTATTTTTATCCTAACTACTTTTCTCGTAATCGCACATGAAGCAAAATCATAACATTCTATCACCTAAAAACAACGAAACTCTAAGTCTCAAAAATCCTCCTGAACAAACTAAAATAGATAGAGGGCTGTAATTTTCAGAATTAATTACCCAATGTATCTGTGACCTAAACGTGAATAAGAATTATTTTTATCCTAACTACTTTTCTCGTAATCGCACATGAAGCAAAATCATAACTTTCTATCACCTAAAAACAACGAAACTCTAAGTCTCAAAAATCCTCCTGAACAAACTAAAATAGACAGAGGGCTGTAATTTTCAGAATTAATTACCCAATGTATCTGTGACCTAAACGTGAATAAGAATTATTTTTATCCTAACTACTTTTCTCGTAATCGCACATGAAGCAAAATCATAACATTCTATCACCTAAAAACAACGAAACTCTAAGTCTCAAAAATCCTCCTGAACAAACTAAAATAGACAGAGGGCTGTAATTTTCAGAATTAATTACCCAATGTATCTGTGACCTAAACGTGAATAAGAATTATTTTTATCCTAACTACTTTTCTCGTAATCGCACATGAAGCAAAATCATAACATTCTATCACCTAAAAACAACGAAACTCTAAGTCTCAAAAATCCTCCTGAACAAACTAAAATAGATAGAGGGCTGTAATTTTCAGAATTAATTACCCAATGTATCTGTGACCTAAACGTGAATAAGAATTATTTTTATCCTAACTACTTTTCTCGTAATCGCACATGAAGCAAAATCATAACATTCTATCACCTAAAAACAACGAAACTCTAAGTCTCAAAAATCCTCCTGAACAAACTAAAATAGACAGAGGGCTGTAATTTTCAGAATTAATTACCCTATGTATCTGCGACCTAAACGTGAATAAAAATAATTTTTATCCCAACTACTTTTCTCGTAATCGCACATGAAGCCAAATCATAACATTATATCACCTAAAAACAACATAAACTCTAAGTCTCAAAAATCCTCCTGAACAAACTAAAATAGATAGAGGGCTGTAATTTTCAGAATTAATTACCCAATGTATCTGTGACCTAAACGTGAATAAGAATTATTTTTATCCTAACTACTTTTCTCGTAATCGCACATGAAGCAAAATCATAACATTCTATCACCTAAAAACAACGAAACTCTAAGTCTCAAAAATCCTCCTGAACAAACTAAAATAGATAGAGGGCTGTAATTTTCAGAATTAATTACCCAATGTATCTGTGGCCTAAACGTGAATAAGAATTATTTTTATCCCAACTACTTTTCTCGTAATCGCACATGAAGCAAAATCATAACATTCTATCACCTAAAAACAACGAAACTCTAAGTCTCAAAAATCCTCCTGAACAAACTAAAATAGACAGAGGGCTGTAATTTTCAGAATTAATTACCCTATGTATCTGCGACCTAAACGTGAATAAAAATAATTTTTATCCCAACTACTTTTCTCGTAATCGCACATGAAGCCAAATCATAACATTATATCACCTAAAAACAACATAAACTCTAAGTCTCAAAAATCCTCCTGAACAAACTAAAATAGATAGAGGGCTGTAATTTTCAGAATTAATTACCCAATGTATCTGTGACCTAAACGTGAATAAGAATTATTTTTATCCTAACTACTTTTCTCGTAATCGCACATGAAGCAAAATCATAACATTCTATCACCTAAAAACAACGAAACTCTAAGTCTCAAAAATCCTCCTGAACAAACTAAAATAGACAGAGGGCTGTAATTTTCAGAATTAATTACCCTATGTATCTGCGACCTAAACGTGAATAAAAATAATTTTTATCCCAACTACTTTTCTCGTAATCGCACATGAAGCCAAATCATAACATTATATCACCTAAAAACAACATAAACTCTAAGTCTCAAAAATCCTCCTGAACAAACTAAAATAGATAGAGGGCTGTAATTTTCAGAATTAATTACCCAATGTATCTGTGACCTAAACGTGAATAAGAATTATTTTTATCCTAACTACTTTTCTCGTAATCGCACATGAAGCAAAATCATAACATTCTATCACCTAAAAACAACGAAACTCTAAGTCTCAAAAATCCTCCTGAACAAACTAAAATAGACAGAGGGCTGTAATTTTCAGAATTAATTACCCAATGTATCTGTGACCTAAACGTGAATAAGAATTATTTTTATCCTAACTACTTTTCTCGTAATCGCACATGAAGCAAAATCATAACATTCTATCACCTAAAAACAACGAAACTCTAAGTCTCAAAAATCCTCCTGAACAAACTAAAATAGATCGAGGGCTGTAATTTTCAGAATTAATTACCCTATGTATCTGTGACCTAAACGTGAATAAGAATTATTTTTATCCTAACTACTTTTCTCGTAATCGCACATGAAGCAAAATCATAACATTCTATCACCTAAAAACAACGAAACTCTAAGTCTCAAACATCCTCCTGAACAAACTAAAATAGACAGAGGGCTGTAATTTTCAGAATTAATTACCCTATGTATCTGCGACCTAAACGTGAATAAAAATAATCTTTATCCCAACTACTTTTCTCGTAATCGCACATGAAGCCAAATCATAACATTATATCACCTAAAAACAACATAAACTCTAAGTCTCAAAAATCCTCCTGAACAAACTAAAATAGATAGAGGGCTGTAATTTTCAGAATTAATTACCCAATGTATCTGTGACCTAAACGTGAATAAGAATTATTTTTATCCTAACTACTTTTCTCGTAATCGCACATGAAGCAAAATCATAACATTCTATCACCTAAAAACAACGAAACTCTAAGTCTCAAAAATCCTCCTGAACAAACTAAAATAGACAGAGGGCTGTAATTTTCAGAATTAATTACCCTATGTATCTGCGACCTAAACGTGAATAAAAATAATTTTTATCCCAACTACTTTTCTCGTAATCGCACATGAAGCCAAATCATAACATTATATCACCTAAAAACAACATAAACTCTAAGTCTCAAAAATCCTCCTGAACAAACTAAAATAGATAGAGGGCTGTAATTTTCAGAATTAATTACCCAATGTATCTGTGACCTAAACGTGAATAAGAATTATTTTTATCCTAACTACTTTTCTCGTAATCGCACATGAAGCAAAATCATAACATTCTATCACCTAAAAACAACGAAACTCTAAGTCTCAAAAATCCTCCTGAACAAACTAAAATAGACAGAGGGCTGTAATTTTCAGAATTAATTACCCTATGTATCTGCGACCTAAACGTGAATAAAAATAATTTTTATCCCAACTACTTTTCTCGTAATCGCACATGAAGCCAAATCATAACATTATATCACCTAAAAACAACATAAACTCTAAGTCTCAAAAATCCTCCTGAACAAACTAAAATAGATAGAGGGCTGTAATTTTCAGAATTAATTACCCAATGTATCTGTGACCTAAACGTGAATAAGAATTATTTTTATCCTAACTACTTTTCTCGTAATCGCACATGAAGCAAAATCATAACATTCTATCACCTAAAAACAACGAAACTCTAAGTCTCAAAAATCCTCCTGAACAAACTAAAATAGACAGAGGGCTGTAATTTTCAGAATTAATTACCCTATGTATCTGCGACCTAAACGTGAATAAAAATAATTTTTATCCCAACTACTTTTCTCGTAATCGCACATGAAGCCAAATCATAACATTATATCACCTAAAAACAACATAAACTCTAAGTCTCAAAAATCCTCCTGAACAAACTAAAATAGATAGAGGGCTGTAATTTTCAGAATTAATTACCCAATGTATCTGTGACCTAAACGTGAATAAGAATTATTTTTATCCTAACTACTTTTCTCGTAATCGCACATGAAGCAAAATCATAACATTCTATCACCTAAAAACAACGAAACTCTAAGTCTTAAAAATCCTCCTGAACAAACTAAAATAGATAGAGGGCTGTAATTTTCAGAATTAATTACCCAATGTATCTGTGACCTAAACGTGAATAAGAATTATTTTTATCCTAACTACTTTTCTCGTAATCGCACATGAAGCAAAATCATAACATTCTATCACCTAAAAACAACGAAACTCTAAGTCTCAAAAATCCTCCTGAACAAACTAAAATAGATAGAGGGCTGTAATTTTCAGAATTAATTACCCAATGTATCTGTGACCTAAACGTGAATAAGAATTATTTTTATCCTAACTACTTTTCTCGTAATCGCACATGAAGCAAAATCATAACATTCTATCACCTAAAAACAACGAAACTCTAAGTCTCAAAAATCCTCCTGAACAAACTAAAATAGACAGAGGGCTGTAATTATCAGAATTAATTACCCTATGTATCTGCGACCTAAACGTGAATAAAAATAATTTTTATCCCAACTACTTTTCTCGTAATCGCACATGAAGCCAAATCATAACATTATATCACCTAAAAACAACATAAACTCTAAGTCTCAAAAATCCTCCTGAACAAACTAAAATAGATAGAGGGCTGTAATTTTCAGAATTAATTACCCAATATATTTGTGACCTAAACGTGAATAATAATAATTTTTATACCAACTACTTTGCTCGTAATCGAACATCAAGCAAAATCATAACATTATATCACCTAAAAACAACGTAAACTGTAAGTTTCAAAAATCCTCCTGAACAAACTAAAATAGATAGAGGGCTGTAATTTTCAGAATTAATTACCGTGTGTATCTGCGACCTAAACGTGAATAAAAATGATTTTTATCCCAACTACTTTTCTCGTAATCGCACATGAAGCCAAATCATAACATTATATCACCTAAAAACAACATAAACTCTAAGTCTCAAAAATCCTCCTGCACAAACTAAAATAGATAGAGGGCTGTAATTTTCAGAATTAATTACCGTGTGTATCTGCGACCTAAACGTGAATAAAAATAATTTTTATCCCAACTACTTTTCTCGTAATCGCACATGAAGCCAAATCATAACATTATATCACCTAAAAACAACATAAACTCTAAGTCTCAAAAATCCTCCTGAACAAACTAAAATAGATAGAGGGCTGTAATTTTCAGAATTAATTACCGTGTGTATCTGCGACCTAAACGTGAATAAAAATAATTTTTATCCCAACTACTTTTCTCGTAATCGCACATGAAGCCAAATCATAACATTATATCACCTAAAAACAACATAAACTCTAAGTCTCAAAAATCCTCCTGAACAAACTAAAATAGATACAGGGCTGTAATTTTCAGAATTAATTACCGTGTGTATCTGCGACCTAAACGTGAATAAAAATAATTTTTATCCCAACTACTTTTCTCGTAATCGCACATGAAGCCAAATCATAACATTCTATCACCTAAAAACAACATAAACTCTAAGTATCAAAAATCCTACTGAACAAACTAAAATAGATAGAGGGCTGTAATTTTCAGAATTAATTACCCAATATATTTGTGACCTAAACGTGAATAATAATAATTTTTATACCAACTACTTTGCTCGTAATCGAACATCAAGCAAAATCATAACATTATATCACCTAAAAACAACGTAAACTGTAAGTTTCAAAAATCCTCCTGAACAAACTAAAATAGATAGAGGGCTGTAATTTTCAGAATTAATTACCGTGTGTATCTGCGACCTAAACGTGGATAAAAATAATTTTTATCCCAACTACTTTTCTCGTAATCGCACATGAAGCCAAATCATAACATTATATCACCTAAAAACAACAAACTCTAAGTCTCAAAAATCCTCCTGAACAAACTAAAATAGATAGAGGGCTGTAATTTTCAGAATTAATTACCGTGTGTATCTGCGACCTAAACGTGAATAAAAATAATTTTTATCCCAACTACTTTTCTCGTAATCGCACATGAAGCCAAATCATAACATTATATCACCTAAAAACAACATAAACTCTAAGTCTCAAAAATCCTCCTGAACAAACTAAAATAGATAGAGGGCTGTAATTTTCAGAATTAATTACCCAATATATTTGTGACCTAAACGTGAATAATAATAATTTTTATACCAACTACTTTGCTCGTAATCGAACATCAAGCAAAATCATAACATTATATCACCTAAAAACAACGTAAACTGTAAGTTTCAAAAATCCTTCTGAACAAACTAAAATAGATAGAGGGCTGTAATTTTCAGAATTAATTACCCAATATATTTGTGACCTAAACGTGAATAATAATAATTTTTATACCAACTACTTTGCTCGTAATCGAACATCAAGCAAAATCATAACATTATATCACCTAAAAACAACGTAAACTGTAAGTTTCAAAAATCCTCCTGAACAAACTAAAATAGATAGAGGGCTGTAATTTTCAGAATTAATTACCGTGTGTATCTGCGACCTAAACGTGAATAAAAATAATTTTTATCCCAACTACTTTTCTCGTAATCGCACATGAAGCCAAATCATAACATTATATCACCTAAAAACAACATAAACTCTAAGTCTCAAAAATCCTCCTGAACAAACTAAAATAGATAGAGGGCTGTAATTTTCAGAATTAATTACCCAATATATTTGTGACCTAAACGTGAATAATAATAATTTTTATACCAACTACTTTGCTCGTAATCGAACATCAAGCAAAATCATAACATTATATCACCTAAAAACAACGTAAACTGTAAGTTTCAAAAATCCTCCTGAACAAACTAAAATAGATAGAGGGCTGTAATTTTCAGAATTAATTACCGTGTGTATCTGCGACCTAAGCGTGAATAAAAATAATTTTTATCCCAACTACTTTTCTCGTAATCGCACATGAAGCCAAATCATAACATTATATCACCTAAAAACAATATAAACTCTAAGTCTCAAAAATCCTCCTGAACAAACTAAAATAGAAAGAGGGCTGTAATTTTCAGAATTAATTACCGTGTGTATCTGCGACCTAAACGTGAATAAAAATAATTTTTATCCCAACTACTTTTCTCGTAATCGCACATGAAGCCAAATCATAACATTATATCACCTAAAAACAACATAAACTCTAAGTCTCAAAAATCCTCCTGAACAAACTAAAATAGATAGAGGGCTGTAATTTTCAGAATTAATTACCGTGTGTATCTGCGACCTAAACGTGAATAAAAATAATTTTTATCCCAACTACTTTTCTCGTAATCGCACATGAAGCCAAATCATAACATTATATCACCTAAAAACAACATAAACTCTAAGTCTCAAAAATCCTCCTGAACAAACTAAAATAGATAGAGGGCTGTAATTTTCAGAATTAATTACCCAATATATTTGTGACCTAAACGTGAATAATAATAATTTTTATACCAACTACTTTGCTCGTAATCGAACATCAAGCAAAATCATAACATTATATCACCTAAAAACAACGTAAACTGTAAGTTTCAAAAATCCTCCTGAACAAACTAAAATAGATAGAGGGCTGTAATTTTCAGAATTAATTACCGTGTGTATCTGCGACCTAAACGTGAATAAAAATAATTTTTATCCCAACTACTTTTCTCGTAATCGCACATGAAGCCAAATCATAACATTATATCACCTAAAAACAATATAAACTCTAAGTCTCAAAAATCCTCCTGAACAAACTAAAATAGAAAGAGGGCTGTAATTTTCCGAATTAATTACCCTATGTATCTGCGACCTAAATGTGATTAAAAATAATTTTTATCCTAACTAGTTTTCTCGTAATCGCACATGAAGTAAAATCATAACATTATATCACCTGAAAACAACGTAAACTGTAACTTTCAAAAATCCTCCTGAACAAACTAAAATAGATAGATGACTGTAATTTTTAGAATTAATCACCCTATATATCTGTGACCTAAACGTGAATAATAATAATTTTTATTCTAACTACTTTTCTCGTAATCGCACATGAAGCCAAATCATAACATTATATCACCTAAAAACAACGTAAACTGTAAGTTTCAAAAATCCTCCTGAACAAACTAAAATAGATAGAAGGCTGTAATTTTCAGAATTAATTACCCAATGTATCTGCGACCTAAACGTGAATAAAAATAATTTTTATCCCAACTACTTTTCTCGTAATCGCAC
Organism: Aphodius sticticus; assembly: GCA_963966075.1. Lineage (NCBI taxonomy): Eukaryota > Metazoa > Arthropoda > Insecta > Coleoptera > Scarabaeidae > Aphodius > Aphodius sticticus. The sequence continues at coordinate 2,406,357 of OZ014510.1, forward strand.
ATGAAGCCAAATCATATCATTCGATCACCTGAAAACAACGTAAAGTCTAAGTTTCAAAAATCCTCCTGAACAAACTAAAATAGATAGAGGGCTGTAATTTTCAGAATTAATTACTGTATGTATCTGCGACCTAAACGTGAATAAAAATAATTTTTATCCTAACTACTTTCCTCGTAATCTAACATGGAGCAAAATCATAACATTCTATCACCTACAAACAACGTAAACTCTAAGTCTCAAAAATCCTCCTGAACAAACTAAAATAGATAGAGGGCTGTAATTTTCAGAATTAATTACTGTATGTATCTGCGACCTAAACGTGAATAAAAATAATTTTTATCCTAACTACTTTCCTCGTAATCTAACATGGAGCAAAATCATAACATTCTATCACCTACAAACAACGTAAACTCTAAGTCTCAAAAATCCTCCTGAACAAACTAAAATAGATAGAGGGCTGTAATTTTCAGAATTAATTACCGAATGTATCTGTGACCTAAACGTGAATAATGATAATTTTTATCCTAACTACTTTCCTCGTAATCGAACATGAAGCAAAATCATAACATTCTATCACCTAAGAACAACGTAAAGTCTAAGTTTCAAAAATCCTCCTGAACAAACTAAAATAGATAGATGACTGTAATTTTCAGAATTAATTACCCAATGTATCTGCGACCTAAACGTGAATAAAAATAATTTGTATCCCAACTACTTTTCTCGTAATCGCACATGAAGCAAAATCATAACATTATATCACCTAAAAACAACGTAAAGTGTAAGTCTCAAAAATCCTCCTGAACAAACTAAAATAGATAGAGGGCTGTAATTTTCAGAATTAATTACCCTATGTATCTGCGACCTAAACGTGAATAAAAATAATTTTTATCCCAACTACTTTTCTCGTAATGAAGCCAAATCATAACATTATATCACCTAAAAACAACGTAAACTCTACTGATGGAAGTGAGATATCTTAATTTTCTGAAGGGTTGAACGTCACTATGGGGGAGACATGCAGACGTGACCTTCTTTTGAAATAAATGGCTGTCGACTCGGTGAGCACAGGGTGTGCTCAGATAAAACTGATATAGCTTGATATTGTATCACGCAATCTACTATAAAGTCGATTTCACCCAATGGAATTGTCGATTTTGTCCTTGAACGGAACAAAAAAATGATACTGGGGATTAAAAGAAGTGAAAAACAGACGTTTCTAAACTTGATAAATGGCTTTGTAACCAGAAGGTACGTCTTGGAAATTCAGAAATAAGACTTTTTCTTCGAGTAACTTTAAGACTCCCTCTGGATTGCTTGAGCTACATAGAATAGGGAATGCGAATTATAACCATTATCCCTTTAAATTGTCTTGCATCCTGGAGGTTTTGCGCCAGGATGTAGCCTCCTGTTCAATATTCAGCGAGCGTTGTAGAACAGAGTAGACAGGAGACAGTGGAGACCTAATAAAAAGCCTCTGAAAGACGCTCAGTGGCCAACAGAATTGATATACTTTACGTGTTGCATCCTATGTACCGTCTTGTACAGTATTTCAATCTTTCAGTGTAGTGTACGCGTGTTTTTTTTTTACTTTATCATACATACATAGTTAGATAAAGAAATGTAATCGTGTCGAAAAAAGTTGAGATTTTAGCGGAAATATGTCTTTTTAGGACCCCTGAACATTTTTGACCAAGGTAAACAAATTGACAAGTTTCAGGACTAAACTGGACGTTTACTCTTAGCATTTTTCAACGATTTTGCAAAAAATGGAGAATTCTTTTTTCTCTCATTCTATGTTTATTGGGGTGCTGAATCCGAATCTCAACTTCGCTACTTCCCACGGATGTGGCTTCCCGACGAAAATCGCAAAAAAGCTAAAAATGTTCGACCGTTTTCCAGTTTTTTGCGAAAAAGTGATAAAACTATGCAGTTTTCGAGGTAAACCATTCCATACAAATATAAAGTACATTAAATTTCCTGTGAGAGCACTACTGTAATGCATTTTTGGTTGAACGGTTTGGCTGCTAGAGCGCGCTGAAAGAAGGGAAAATTGTCCTACTTTATGTAAAACCCAGTTTTTAAGTTAGTTAAAAAGGCTGATTGTGCTAAAACTACATTAATTTCCCTACAAATTGCACATCTTAATCACTTATTTTGGCCAAACCGTGTAGCCGCGAAATTGGGTTGATATACAGTAGAGAGTCGATAATCCGAACTAATTGGGACCGAAGGTGATTCGGATTATCAAATTGTTCGGATTATCAAATATTGCAGCTAAATACTAGAAACTACGAGTATTGGATAGAAGTTCAATCTTAATCAAACCAACACCATTCGTTCCCGCTCTTCTTAAACTATAGGAATGTCAAAAAGTAAAAATCGAAGGATATCGAAGGGATATCTAAAGGATTTATTTATTATTTATTTATTATTCATTTAACTAATTGGGACCGAAAGTAATTCGGATTACTAATATAAATAAAACAAAAGCAACATTGTTCTGCAAACAGGAACCGACAAAAATTGCTTTTTTCTACTTTGCATTCACAATGCACACATTGTAACACTGTTTTCGGTGTTACAATTAACGCATTGTAATACCGAAAACAGTAACAATTTTGTCTGATTGGTACACAGTGATATCAAATGCCATATGTCAAACGTACAATACATAACCCAACATAACCACACACTGCATCTTCTTAATCGCTTGCAATCACATAAACTGCGAAATATCAATATTCTATACATATTTAAACATGGGTGTAGCCTGCTATAGTATGGCCAAGGGATTGGGGCTTTCTTAGTTTTGCTGTGTTCATCAAAATACGCCAGCATGACGTTTACGGTGATGTTTTACGACTCTAGTAAGTGATCGTTATCATTCTTTTCAACTAAACATCAAACTAAACTAAACAAATCCCCTTTTCAGATATAATTCAAGGACCACATTTTACTTTAATAAGGTATTATTCGAAGATCAAACCTACATCGTAGATACGAACGATTTTAATTACTGCTGCGAGATTGTATATGCGCAATAAATGGTTTATCAGCATACACGTACGAAGCTATAGTACATTTAAAGTGTAGAGGATTTCTTAGTTTATGTAACATATAAGTTTTCGGTAATATTTTGGACGCTTGGATGCTCGGTTCAATTCATATTCGTTTTTGTCCGTCGCTTTCGACTTTGTCTTAGTTCTGGTTGTGTGCAACGTATTTGTATTACCTCCATCACATGTAATTTGACTAAGTATAATTTATTCTAATAAACTACTTTGCCGAAATTAGAATTGGGTTTCAATTATAAATGCTTGTAAATATATAAGCCGCAACGGCTACGTAGCGGAATTAGGTAGACACCGCTATTAAACGTTAAGCGGTTATAACAATTCTTTAGTAAGTTCTTGTTCTTCGAAGTAACTAATCAGTCACCGCCAAACACTTCTATTCTGATTATTATACTTATGAAACCACTATTTTAAAATTGTTAACTTTTTAGGTTAAGTTTCATGTATTTATCACAGTAGGGTTAAAAGTGTTGCCCCAAGCTCCATTATGATCATCGTTGCGACCTCGCTGAATATTTATTCAAACTTGTAGGCTAAAGTAGAGTAAAATTATTCACAATTAGATTTTGTCATGATTTTATCTCATCGATATCATCCTTAACGAAGTTGACAGTTACTACAGTGCCTCCACGTGGTACCCGCAAAATACCCTAGATTCTAATTTAGCGCGATATAGTAACCACAATTTCTAAACTTATATAAAATTAAAACAACTCGTGCGCCAATTTGACGTCTTATAAAACTTGTATAATAATATACTATTCCCTAGATTACTTAGTGATTTATTTTATTATTATTTTTTTGAACGTTCGGATAAGCGAACGCTCGGATTACCGAGGTTCGGATTATCGACGCTCTACTGTATTATGTCATATTAATCTAAGCAAAGCCGCGAAGTCAAGAGCCCGAATGATTAAAAAAAATAAAAAATTACATAATACAGTAAGTATTAATTATTAAAAAGAGCAAACATATAGTTAATAAATAAATAGTAATAATATAGGTCTCTACTGAATTTTTGGTGAAGGGCTCTTGTTATCGCGGTTTCGCGTAATGTGACATAAAATTTCAACGCGCTTTAGCGGCTACACAGTTTGGCCAAAATAACTGATTAAGTTATGCAATTTGTAGAGAATTTAATGTAGTTTTATCAGAATCTAAGCTTTTTTATAATTGCACGCACATCACATAAAGCAGAAAAATTTGGCCTTCTTTCAGTGCGCTCGGGCGGCCAAACCATTCAACCAAAAAATACACTTGAGGGTGCCTTTTATAGCAAATTTAGTATCCTCTATTTTTGTATACAGTGGTCTACGTCGAAAAGTGCATAGTTTTATGACTTTTTGGCAATAAACTGCAGAAGAGTAGAAAATTGTGAGTTATTTGCGATTTTCGTTGTGAAGCCATCTCCGTGGGAAGTAGCAAAGTTGAAATTCGGATTCAGCTCCCCAAAAAACATATACAATGATAGGAAAAACAAAACTTCTATATTTTTCCTGGCCAAAACACCATGTGAATGGACTTAAATTATAAATAAAATTATAAAAATAAATTTGCAAATAACTCGCTTATTCGAGCTAACCTAGAAAAATGTCTTTGTGGAAATGTTCAGGGGGTCATAAAGAATCATTATTAGCTAAAATTTCCCGGGAGGAAATTTTTTGTTGCACAGTGTAATAAATTAAATTGCACAGTGTATATACAATCAATAGTTTAGTGAAGCGTTAGCAGTAAATTAAGTTTTTTGTTATTTTTCTACACAAGTAAATAAATGCTCTGAGTGTACAGTCAGACGTGAAACAAGGGACGTACTAGTATTATTAGGTCGAAACGGAACTAAAAATACAACTGAAAGTGACTGGCTTGTAGGACGGTATTAGATCAATATGGCAATTCATTGCTAAAATGCTATAAAACGTTACCGATCGATGTTGCGTTGTCACTTCTGTTCACCCCTATTTTCCTGTAGCTTCTACTGCGTTTCAAGGTGCGCGAAAAATGAAGAAAAACATGAAGGATTCGAACTTTGATAACCTTAAAAATCAATAAGGCATTTTTCGTAGTGTTTTTGCAAGTGTCTTTATGTATCTGTAACGAATTTATATAACATATATGACTTCCTGTTATCATCCGGTTTAGATGCCAAGGGAATACGACCTGCCAAGGGGATATCAGGATTGTGGTTACTACCATCGCATTAAACCAGCTTATTCCCCTGGCAAGATGACATGCCTAGGGATTTTTTCAAAAAATGGCAAACTTGAAAGTGTCGAATGACCTAATGTCATTTATTTGCTCTAAAATATAACAGATATGACAGATTTGTGACATATATATGACAATTTTGTTTGCAAAATTTAAAAAAGAAGAAGTGGAGATGCTAATTTATTTGTAGTTACTAGCAATAAACAATTATGCTTTATATGAACAACTTATTAATAAGCAGATTAAATTGATGGATAAATTAAACGAGGAAGTGGAGGCGAGATTTGCAGCACAAGCTGAAAGCCATAAAGGAATTATTACTGATAGAGTGTTATTAGATAGAATATACAAAGTTAGCTGCTCTGGAATTAGCTATCAAAAATGAATTTGATAATGTGAAAAATATCAATACTTAAATGCGAGTTATTATTTTTATTTACAGCCATCGTATTACAATAATAGTTCTGAAAAATATATCACCATTCCTTGTCATCTGCTATCATTGCCATCTCTTTCATCGATAATTTTATCACAAGTCATGTGAACATATTAAGATATGTTGTGTGTTACCTAGACACTGAATCCTAATGTGAGTACAAAAACGGATGGAAAATGAGTTATTATCAGTTAATTTTTTTCTCATATCATCCCCTTCTGGTATTTTGCAATACCGTGGGCATAAGTTACCAATTGCAAGGCTTACTATTTTAGTTGTAGTAATAATCTTTATTCCAACATCTAGCTCTATACATTAGGTTTATTATTATATAAGTTATATTATATTTCATTTATTGTTAGGAAATCTGGAAACGATTTTCTAAGGAGGGGTGTTATTCCGGATTTTTTGTACAGTAGGACATTAGGAGGGCTATGAAGGGGGTTGTTTGGATGTCTAATTCTTGTGATGGATCATCTAAAAGCTATTCTTTCAGCTATCATAAGTGATTCTATGGTTGATCTGCGCCGATTACTCCATAGTTTTGCTCCATATTCGATCATAGATCTGCGATGGTTTAATATATGTGGGTTGCTGTCTTCACACTGATTACGTGGTTTTTGTATGTTAGAGTTCTGAAGTGCGATGCTCTCTTCTTCATGTTTACTTTCGTTGTATTGACGTGTTTCTTGCATTTTGAATTTTAGAGTCAAATACTATTTACTATTTTAATTACAAGTGATACTGACTATTGGCAGATGCCGAAAAAATCGGCAAAAACCATATTTGAATTGCTGTAAGTATCTTGCAATAATGACATATTTAACTATACAAGTTTACCTCTGACTCAAAGGTTTTGTTAGTTGGTCAATTTTAGCTAGAAAATAGTTAAAGAATTCCTATGATAAACGAAATCTTTTAACAAATTCAAAATCAAAATGCCTATCTGCATGATTAATTCTAGGTCTAAGATCTTTTCACAACGTATGGGAAAAAGCATTTTTATTTCTTCCATAACCATTTCTTTATCACATGTTGAAAAATAATACTCAATTTTTTTAAAACATTACTGTTTTTTATCAAATATTAACAAAAATCAATACAGTATTATCACTTTCTGTACAACTGACAGCAAATTACCAGCAGGTTTTGTACTTAACACAAAACGTCAACTTCATAATGGGTCGAAATTATGCTTTACGCTGACTAAGCTGCACATGTCATGGGGATTAATTTGCCATTCAGCACTTTGCCTGTAATAGAAATAAAGTTCATTACATTAAAGTCGGTATCTAAATATATATAAACCCAACAGGGTCCTCTTAATTTGCATAGATATTACCAGACAATGATACAGAGTGGTTTACTCTGTATCCAGTGCAAACGCTGACGTCTAATCATTTACAGCTGTACTCTCAAAACATGCACGTAAGAAAATCAACTGGTTACTGTAAAATTACCTGCATCCTGGTACAATCCTAAAAAGTCGAAAGCCATTGTTAATATTTTGATTTAACATACATGATGGTTAGAAAACACGAAAATCTTAAATTGGCGGAATTTTATGCTCAAATATCAAACTTGAATGTTCTATTTCAAATTTTACATCTCGGACCAGTGAAAAGACACTAACAAAGGTGAATAAAAAATTTAGAGACTACAATTATGATTGATCAGTTGACAATAGTAACAACGTATCCAAGTAATTTGTTGACAGAAGCTGATTGAAAGTATGTTGCCTTTAGAGCAAAGAGTTTATTTAGTTCTTTGTTACGGCATAGGCGAGGTATTGTACCGCCGTGCTATTGAAGTTTTGAACAGAAAATACCCTGAGGTATATGTTTCTGTCAACTGTGTTCGTGAATTGGTTCAAAAATTTCATGCAACAGGAGACGTGAAAAATATCAAGAAAAAAAAGCGAAATGGCGAAGGTGATGCAGGAGTTATGTTAGCTATTGATTTCGTGAACACTTGCCCAAAAAATCGTTGAGGCAAAGATCTCGAGACTTGAACATCAGTAAAAGCCACCTGCAAAGGATCTTTTCAAATCAAAAATTTCATCCTTATAAACCAGTACTGATACACACTTTAGTAGAAGGAGATGATGCTCGTCGATTAGAATTTTGCCTATTAATGGGAGAACGAATTATGGTCGCTAGATTTTTCTGCAAAAAAATTATTTTCTCTGACGAAGCGACGTTTACCACAAATGGAGTTGTTAGTTCACAAAATTGCAGATATTGGTCTCAAGAAAATCCAAATTTCCGTATTACAACCAATTCTTAAAAATATAAAAGAGTAAATGTTTGGTGTGGGGTATATTACAAAAAAATAATTGGACCATACTTTTTTGACGGTACTGTAAACCAAAACACTTATTTTGATATGTTGGAAAATTGTTTGTTACCTACTTTGGACGAAATTAACTTACAGCTCAGGTGTTCACTACACTATCAACACGACGGTTGTCCTGCTCATAGCGCATATCAAGTCAGGGATTGGTTGAACAGACATTTTCCAAATAAGTAGATTGGACGATTCGGCCCCATAGGATGGCCACCACGTTCACCTGATTTAACGCCGCTTGACTTTTTTCTGTGGGGTTATTTAAAACAGTAGGTGTATACGAATAATTTTCATGATAATGTAGACATTCAAAAATTAAAAATTAGGGAAGCAGTAGGCGAAATAAATGAAGAAACAATTGATTTCGACTTTTTAGGACATCCAAAACTCTTTATAAATTAAGAGTTTTTCTCGAAAACTAAAAACTACGTCCATTATAGGTATAGTTAAGACCATCGGGGGGGACACTGTATATATTATTAAATATACTATTATTTAAAATAACGAAACTGTTGGTTGAGTTGAAATGCGACATTTTAAGGTTGCAATGAACGATTCTATTGGTTTGTTGAAGGAATTAATGGACCTATTATTGGCAAGAATATTTATTTCTACGGTATTACTTTAACGGAAATGCATGTCTTCTTCTTTCTATCATTTGGTATGGGTTCCAGTCTAGATGGATTTCCAATTTTCATTAAACGGCTTCCTCGAGAAATGCTGAAGAGACTGCAACTATGTTACAGTGACCAGACATGAAATAGGAAGAGCTTTTATTAAAAATTCCTTCTTTGATTTGATATAACTCATTTCTTTTGAAATTGGATGATAAAAGATCTAATAAAATCTCATAAAAAGTATATTTAAAGTAACCGCTGTTTGTTCGCGATGTCTCGGTTCTACAAAAAAAAAAATATATTGAAAAGTACAACCCTGAATACTGTTATTAAGTATTTCTAAGAGCATTATTACTTAAAGGAGTGATTTTTAAGCATTTATAATTGGATACAAACTTATAGCATTAAAAAATCACTGACAAAATTCGATAACTGTGTTAAAAAATCCCCCGGCGCCTTCACCAAATATAACACAATCGTAATTTCCCCAGAAATAGCGTAATTTTGACAAAAACAATGAAACTCTACATACATTTCCATTAAGCACGTACACGAGAGCGAGTTATAAACTTGAAATCTCAAAGCCGTTGTGGTTCATACACCGGAAATGGATGAAATATGTATACAGGCGCGCTCATAAGCGTTCAAAACCGACAAATTATTATACCGTATGTACTTTGCAATCCGACGAGTTGAAATATTCAAAAGCGCGCTTTGATGGACCCCCTTTCCACGTTTCCAACTTAATTGAATAATTTAATGTTTGTTTGCTCCGCTAAACCGTTGTACCTTGTGAATTATGACTGAAAATGCAACGACAACGTTTGGGACGTGAATTATTGTTTGAAGTTGACTTTTTGGACAATATCTTGGTTCCTATAGGTCGTACGTACATAAAGGTTATAATGGAATTTGTAGATCTTTTAATTCTCCACAATAAATGTCTATACGTCGTTTAAGTATGAGTTGGCGTCTTCGAGTTATACCTCAGAAAAAAAGAAATTCCCCCAGAATAAATTGAAAATAATTTGACAGATTGTTTGAAAACTTGTTGCCACTCGAGCCCTGCGGGCTCTCGTGACCAGTGACCTTGATTAGTTCTTGTTCTCCTACACCAGCTTTTGAAAGGTTACTTACTGCACTTGATCTGGCAGAATGGTTAGTTATTTTTTTAGTAACTGTGTCTAGACCTACTTTTTCTGCGGATTCTTTCATCCATTTTGAAATGGAATTTATTCCCACAGGAACGTTTTTATACCAAAAACCATGAGTTTGCCAAGCCGGATTTGGAGTAAGAAACAAGCGTTCGGTTTTAATATTTTCTTCACGTTTACTCATTAGTTTTTCAAAAAGACGAACAGGGCAAATATCTGGGTTATCTATGTTTGGAGTCAACCATATACTATTAGCGCACCTTTGTGCTCCACCCTGTGCAGTTTTTGTAAAGATGGGATTGTATTCAATGCGGCCAGTATTTAATCTTTTTATGTCGGTTTCTTTTTTAAAATAATGAACTAAACATTTCGTAGCTTCTCCTCCCCTCCAAGCTAGTTCATACGATGCAACGTGAAAAAACTTTCTTTGCAATCCACAAGGTGTATCTTCGTCCCAATAGTTAAAAATTTGCAACAATTCTGTATTAGAAAGTGCCACAGAACTTTGTTTGTGCTTTTCAGGATGTTTTTGTAAAATTTTTCTTTTTGCATCTCTTGCATTCCGAGCATTTCTGAATTCTATATCATGGAAAGGATCAAAGGACCTGTTATACTTATTAAAGTAAAGTTCTTGAACTAATTTTGCCGTTTTATTCCACATTGTCTTTATTACTGCTGCTTTATAATCATTTCCGTCTTTCCTTTTCATGTTATAAGCCCAATCTTTTAAAATCAATGCCAGAGTAGCTGTTGTAGTAGATTGATCCAGAATATAATTTCTCTCTTTGGTGAAGGTCTTAAATTGTCTCCATATAGACTGATTACTTATTAGAGTATTTTTCGAAGTAGTTTCTAAAATCTTTTTTGTAATTTCTGCATTAGAAAAGGTACTAAACCGATGACTTTCATCCATTTCGCGTTAATTTTCTTATAGCAGAGCACTGTGAGTGAAGTGTTAGTGTTTAAATCTTTTAGATTAGTTTCAATATGTTAAGCATCTTATGCTTATTAACAAAAACTCCAAAACTATTGGTTAGTGCGTTATCATTTCACAATTGTGCAGTTGTGAATTTCACATGCCTGCCGGCTGTACGTTTGATTATTCGGTTACAACACACGCACAACATCTGACAGTAAAGCCGAATAATCAATATGCCTGCGTTAGTATCAAATATTCATTGATAAGCTTCATAACAAAAGAAAAAAAAAACACCGACAGGAATTAATGATCAATAGGTACACAGTAGCAGTAATTATAGTTACTACGAAAAACAAAATATAACAACAAAAGACACAAATATAATTCTGTTTCGTTTATAATTGTTTTAAATAAACCTTTAGACTAAATATCTGCACACAGAAAAGTGATTATTTGGAACGAGAAAACATAATTACTTGAATTTATTTACTAGATTCAAATGCATATTTACTTGGATGTAGAAAGTTAGGTATATACAAGAAATGCCACATACTCAATATAAGTAAAATAATTTCTCAGATAAATGCTGTCAACAAATAAATTCTTTCTTTATAAGAACCAATATTGTATTGTAAGAAGTAATTGAATTTTTCGTCCCAAAAATGTTAATTTCTCCAACGAACTAATAGTAAATCCATCCAAGTGCGTAGTTACTTGATCCGAGAAAATATAAGACATTTAATATAAGTAAGTATTGTTTACTGAATAGAAACCCACCAATTATTCAACTGAAGTGATTCTCACTTCTTTCAAGTAATCCCTTTCTCTGGAATAAATATGCGCACCGTGATTTTGTCAAGGCTCGCGCGCCCGCGCGTGGTGCTGGCGCCGTAAAGGAGCCTGACCTAGTACGAAAACAACAACGAAGTACCCGTAGGGGATGTGCCTTGTGATTAGTGTACAATAAACGTTTCAACACGGAATAGTTTGATGTAACGCACGCAACAGTTTAGAACGAGTAAGTAAATATAACATACCTATCTTGTTAATTTGCAATAGAAAACGTATTTGTGCCAAATCTTTAAAATTCTTACCTTAAGTAGCTAAAAATGTTTACCGGGAATAAAAATATACACTTCATTGAAGACTGTTTACTTACTTCACCAGAGTAACCACTTGCTTAAATCTAGTAATTATTCCAAGAAATAAAATTTCTTGGTTGAAGTCAATAATCTCTCGCGTATATACGAACCTACCAACTACTTAAGCCAAGTAATTCTCCCTTCGTTCGAGAGATCACTTTTCTGTGTGTGTATACAGAAACTTTGTAGTCAGGAGTGACCGCACAACAAACAAAAACTGAAACGATAAGACGGTATTTATAAAGCATTTATTTCGTTTGTTTCAAATGTGTTTTATCTGCTGAAAAGTTGGGTATTTGGCTCGACTCCAATCTATGAAAAGAAACGCGGGACGCTAGTATACGAACAACATAAATAAAATGCGATAGATATAAAACAGACGGAATATGTTTCCTGTATATTTTGCAATATTTTCTAGATTAATTTAACAAAGCAGGACAAAATGAAAAAAATGTCAAGTATCCTAAAGGTGACAAATGAATTTAGTTGTCAATTTTCGTTGATTAGAAACGTCATTAGAAGTAAAATGGGGCTGTTATTCAGCGCTTAGGGAATCGGTTTCGGGAGACTGGCCAATATGTTAGAAGAGCTGGACAAGGTCGAAATCGAAAAACTACTGAAAATCAAGACCGATTTCTTGTCCTTTCTACGTCAGCGTACTGCCACAGCACGAGACCTCCTAAACGACCTAAGACGAGCACATGGAATAGAAATTTCTGATCAAACTCTTAGAAACAGATTAGAAGAAGCGAATTTGAAACCAAGCTGACCTGTCCGCGCACCACGCCTTACGCAGCATCACAAAGTAGGTTTGCTTTGGATCACAGAGATTGGCAACTTCGGACGCCTGTACTGTTTATAGACGAGTCCAAATTTCGTTTAACTCGTTGCGACGGTCGAGTACGTGTATACAGGGTGTCTCACGGAACTGGTGCATTAGAAGTTTCTCATGTTCTACGATTTCTGGAAACATGAAATTTTGGAATTAGAATTTACTCGATCTGAGCTCTTCGGCTAAAATATTCTCAAGTTAACTGTCACGTCCGGTCACCGGAAGTCGGTATCAACTTTGTTATTTTAAATGGAATGATATAATTTTAATTTTATTTTTGGTTTCTACGTATCAAAATACATCATTTTTAATAAGGGTTCTCTATACCTAAATATCACCATTTTTGAGTTTTTTGATTTTACTAATTTTGTGGTGATTTTCGCGGTGACGTTTAGAACTGAATATCTCCGTTATTATTGAAACTAGAAGTTTAATGATTGATGGCCCAAAACTAGAAACATAGCCAAATACGACGATGTTTAGTTCATCATGATATCTTATACAGGGTGTTCAAAATTTACAACACAATAATTGAATTTTCAAACGTAAAAAACTCATTTTTTTCAAATAGAACCCCTGTATACCGATATGGCATTCGATAGGAAATTTTATTCCCTATCAATCAATATTACGGTTCCCTATATCTATCTTTAATAGTTTTTGAGGTATTGTTACTTTTTCTTTAAATCCTTTTTAACTACTCCCATTTAATAATGGGGACGAAATTAGATACGAAATTTACAATAAAAATTTAAATAGTGATAGATATTTAGAAATTTTGCGTGGATGTGTGAACAATTTTTGCGATACTATTTCCCTCAATATTTTACGCGACTGCTTTTATCAAATGGACTGTGCACCGGCACATTCTTCGCGTGTGGTTTCCATTCAACTGAATCAGATGTTAGGTGACGGTAGGTGGTTCGGAAATAGGAGACCCTGGCGGTGGCCACCAAGCTCACCAGATTTAACACCATTAGACTTTTATTTCTGGGGTCATGTGAAAAGTCAGGTCTATTCCACACCAGTTAATACTCGAGAAGAATTGACTAACAGAGTCGTAGCCGCCATTAACGGACTTCAGCGACAAGAAATCCGAAGAGCGACGATGACAGTAGTACAGCGAAGTTTTTTAAGATGTTTGGAGCAGAACGGGCAGCATTTCGAACAACATAATTAACTTTTAATTTTAGTTATATATCCCAAATCTCTTATTTTAGTTTTAAGAAACCTTTTCAACATGTTTCTGTTTTCCTGCTGTTCCAAAGTTGTTACATTCCTATAAATAAAGAATAAATCGTTTTGTATTTAGTTTGCATTCTTTTATATTGACAATATCTCAAAAACTGTTAAAGATAGATATAGGGAATCCTAATATTGATTGATAGGGAATACGATTTCCTATCGAATGGCGAATCGGTATATAGGGTGTTCCATTTGAAAAAAATGAGTTCTTTACGTTTAAAAATTGAATTATTGTCTTGTAAATTTTGAACACCCTGTATAAGATATCATGATGAACTAAACATCGCCTTATTTCGTTATGTTTCTAGTTTTGGACCACCAATCATGAAACTTCTAGTTTCAATAATAACCGAGATATTCAATTTTAAACGTAACCGGGAAAATCACCAAAAAAATAGTAAAATCAAAAAAACTCAAAAATGGTGATATTTAGGTATAGGGAAACATTATCAAAAATGATGAGTTTTGATACGTAGAAATCAAAAATAAAATAAAAATTATATCATTCCATTTACAATAACAAAGTCGATACCGACTTCCGGTGACCGGACGTGACAGTTAACTTGAGAATATTTTAGCTGAAGAGCTCAAATCAAGTAAATTCTAGTTCCAAAATTTCAAGTTTCCAGAAATAGTAGAACATGAGAAACTTCTAATGTACCAGTTCCGTGAGACACCCTGTATAGACGTCCTGGTGAACGCTACGCAGCCGCTACTATACAGGAAGTGGATAGATTTGGTCGTGGATCTGTGATGGTTTGGGCTGGAATCAGTATAGCCAACAGAACTGATCTTGTTGTGGTTCCTGGTAGATTAAATGCCATGAATTACATCGGAAACATCTTGGAGGACCATGTGGTGCCTGCTGCATATGGCATCGGTCAAAATTGTATCCTAATGTAGGATAAAAGTCCTGACCTGAATCATATTGAACACGTGTGGGATCACCTTGACCGACGTGTTCGCAAGCGCCCTAGTCCACCACTAACCATACAGGAACTGACACAAACCCTGATTGAGGAATGGTAAAGCATACCCCATCGCAGCCTAACTAAATATAAATCGCTCGATAAGAAATACCATTGCTTCTAGACGAATACATAAATCACTGTTTATACTCCAGAGCATGCTTCGATTTATTCGTGAGAGACACGAATAGTTAAGCACTTAACTAACCATCTACTATAATATATGACTCGGTTTCAGTATTTACAAGTAAAGAAAATCAATCCTTTTTCGTATGAAGTGCATAAAAATATAAAGATTGTCTTGACTATTAAAATACTATTAGTCCATAATGCTGGTATGCTGTAACTAATGGATAACTTAATATTTTATGCGCCAAGGCGCTTTAAACCCTGGTTTAGTTTTAATAGTTTCCCTTAAGTGGAATATTTAAGATTCAGCTGGGCTTGAAGTATTGATCAGCTATTAAACCTTTTATGGATAATCCATTCGCTTCCATAGAAGTTTTTTATACAGTATTAAGATTCTTTTCTACTTTGCATTCACAATGCACACATTGTAACACATTGTAATACCGAAAACAGTAACATTTTTGTCTGATTGGTACACAGTGATATCAAATGCCATATGTCAAACGTACAATACATAACCCAACATAACCACACGCTGCATCTTCTTAATCGCTTGCAATCGCATAACCTGCGAAATATCAATATTCTATACATATTTAAACATGGGTGTAGCCTGCTATAGTATGGCCAAAGGATTGGGGCTTTCTTAGTTTTGCTGTGTTCATCAAAATACGCCAGCATGACGTTTACGGTGATGTTTTACGACTCTAGTAAGTGATCGTTATCATTCTTTTCAACTAAACATCAAATCCCCTTTTCAGATATAATTCAAGGACCACATTTACTTTAATAAGGTATTATGCGAAGATCAAACCTACATCGTAGATACGAACGATTTTAATTACTGCTGCGAGATTGTATATGCGCAATAAATGGTTTATCAGCATACACGTACGAAGCTATAGTACATTTAAAGTGCAGAGGATTTCTTAGTTTATGTAACATATAAGTTTTCGGTAATATTTTGGACGCTTGGATGCTCGGTTCAATTCATATTGGTTTTTGTCCGTCGCTTTCGAATTCTTCTTAGTTCTGGTTGTGTACAACGTATTTGTATTACCTCCATCACATGTAATTTTACTAAGTATAATTGATTCTAATAAACTACTTTGCCGAAATTAGAATTGGGTTTCAATTATAAGTGCTTGTAAATATATAAGCCGCAACGGCTACGTAGCGGAATTAGGTAGACACCGCTATTAAACGTTGAGCATTATAACAATTCTTTCGTAAGTTCTTGTTCTTCGAAGTAACTAATCAGTCACCGCCAAACACTTCTATTCTGATTATTATACTTATGAAACCACTATTTTGAAATTGTTAACTTTTTAGGTTAAGTTTCATGTATTTATCACAGTAGGGTTAAAAGTGTTGCCCCAAGCTCCATTATGATCATCGTTGCGACCTCGCTGAATATTTCTTCAAACTTGTAGGCGAAAGTAGAGTAAAATTATTCACAATTAGATTTTGTCATGATTTTATCTCATCGATATCATCCTTAACGAAGTTGACAGTTACTACAGTGCTACCACGTGGTACCCGCAAAATACCCTAGATTATAATTTAGCGCGATATAGTAACCACAATTTCTAAACTTATATAAAATTAATGACGCAAAGTAGAAAAAATAGTATATTACACTCGTTTTATAAGACGTATGGGTGCACTCGTTCCACACAACTCGTGCGCCAATTTGACGTCTTATAAAACTTGTATAATAATATACTATTATTGATTTTTATTATGTTGCACGTGGCGACATATTAAAACACACAATAACAAAAGAAACCTATAAATAATACGAATAGAATCGATCGAAACTGTAACTGATAAATATTTTGTGACCTAATAACTTCATTTCGGTCGACCTTAAAAACCTGCGTGATATTTCTGATCTTCAGTTGTCCCAATGCCAAATATTGACAGCGAACAGAACCCAAACTCCTCGCAAGTGAGTTATGAATCAGCAGACTCGGCCGTTCCAAAAACTTTTGCAATAATTCCGCACAGAAATGAGCCACACGGGCTATTTGCGTGTTGTAATTTTTGCACCGAAACGCGCTTAAGTGCAAATCTATTTTGATCGCACCAGCGGCATCTGTATCAGTAAATTTGTTGGGAGGTAAATATAGAAAAATTACAGTTTGAAAAAACTTAAGTGGTGTGCTTACTTTTTTGAACATTTTGTAGAGATTAATTTATTTTAACGGTAAATGGAAACGTAGCTGGCACAGTGGAAGATTATTTACTATTAGTACGATACGATCAGAACAATTTAATTTCGGTATTTTGAATAGTAGTGCGAGTTAAATATAAATAATAAATTTAGACGTACAATTAATTATACCCAACAATATTTTACAAACACGGATTCAAACGGATTCACTGATCGCGTCAAAACTTCGCATCTAGTTCGATTGTCTAGCACCAAAACCCACAAACGAGGGAAGCCGATCTGCGCAAAATATTGTTCATGTTTATTTCGGTCTTAAAAATTAACAAATAATCGGAATGCTAGTAAATACAAGAGATATGTATCGCAGTAAAAAAGGATTATTTGCATGCTAACTGCGTTGTCCTGCTAACATTCGTTCCTGAGATATCGGCTTCCATCAAAATCGTGTTCGCAACCTTTATTACACAAAATTTGAAGAAAACAAAAACGCCAATCTATAGAAGAGACTCTAGATGCAACCTGAACAAAAACTGAAATTTTTGTGGTAAGTGGTTTAAGAGAAAACAAATCTGAAAGACGAGCAGGTTCAAGTTCCGATTCCGAATCAGCGTACACTTTGCTACCCTAACCTTGACTATACCGGGTGATTCAATTTCGAGGCTCACCATTGGCATCTCGCTTATTAGTGGAGATAGAGGCTATGTTTAAATATGGCAAAATTTCTGAAAAGAAATTTTAGCTATCATTTTTCATTTTAAAGATATCCGCAAAAAACTGAAATGTTAAGATATCGTTTTTAATTTTTTATTCAAAACCAAATGTAGCTAGACATTTGGAACAAAAACATTCTGTAGCTACTTTTTAATAAGGAATGCAGTGTCATTTTTTAATTTGAAATAACATCAAAGAAGGCGGCGTAACCATGGCCAACTTTTGTTTTTCTTATGGGCGCCATGTTGAATTTTGGCATTTTCCGATAGTCGTGTCTTTTCTCATTTCCGCAACGTATAACATGTTAGCATTAACGTTTAAAATAATGGCGTAATAATCAAAAAACCTTCAGGTACCTAACTGGAGCTTGGTTACAGACCGCCGGACTCGTTGACAAGCAACATCAACAAAATGCACTTGGATCAAGCGGCGCACTCAGCGTTGGGTTTGCCATTTAACCAAATAAACCTTAATTGTGGTTGATTGTGGATGTAAAATGCCGTTTACCAATAACGAAAAGCGTGATATGATAAGGGTTTATTATTGTTCTCATAGAAATGCCCAATCGGACAAAATTCCTAACATTGGACAGAAATTTAGCGGACCATGGATCGTTTAGTAAACCCCGCAATTCTTATAATCTTCATGGAAATGTTGAAAACGATCAAAGAGATATTTTCGTAATGGTGAACGTTAGATTACCATAATTTGCAATGCTTCAACAGGGTTTTAGATAAATGACGATGTTCGGATTTCTACGCGGGAATTGCCGCAAACCCGTGTTTGGAGAGCATTATGAACAAAGAAATTGAAACCGTACAAACCCCGCACAAGTCAAACTATGCAGTTGTACGAAATTATTTGAATCAACAATTTCCAAATCGCTGGATTGGTAATGGTGGAAAGTCCTGCTAGATCCCCTGATTTAAGTCCTCTTGACTATTATCTATGGGGAACTGTGAACGACGAAATTTATCACGACACTCGCAGAAATATCGAGGATCTGCGGGATCGAATAACAATTGCGGTCAATGCTATTCCGGGAAGAACAGTTAGAAGACCATAACAAGCGAATGGCGACGAATTTGAATATTTACTTAAAAAATAAGCTTTTTGTTGTATAAACTTGCTTCTTTTACAATCTGAATGCTTTTAATCCAAAGGTCAGTCCGGCGCGGGCGGTCTGTAACCAAGCACCAGTTGGGTACCTGATAAGCACGACAAACAAAGACAAAAAGAAGAAAGTTTTTTTTATTATTAAACCATTGTTTTAAAAATAATGCCAACATGTTACATTGCGGAAATGAGAAAAAACACGACTATCGGAAAATGCCATAATTCAACATGGCGCCCATAAGAAAAACAAAAGTTAGCCATGGTTACGCTGCCTTGTTAAACTGCATTCCACTGCATTCCTTGTTAAAAAGTCGCTGTAGAATATTTTTGTTTCAAATGTCTAGCTACATTTGGTTTTGAATAAAACATTAAAAACGATATCTTAACATTTCAGTTTTTTGCGGATATCTTTAGAACGAAAAATGATTGTTGAGGTTTTTTGATTATTTCACCATTATTTTAAAAAATAATGCTAACATGTTATACATTGCGGAAATGAGAAAAAAACACGACTATCGGAAAATGCCAAAATTCAACATGGCGCCCATAAGAAAAACAAAAGTTGGCCATGGTTACGCCGCCATCTTTGATATTATTTCAAATTAAAAAATAACACTGCATTCCTTGTTAAAAAGTCGCTGTAGAATGTTTTTGTTTCAAATGTCTAGCTACATTTGGTTTTGAATAAAAAATTAAAAACGATATCTTAACATTTCAGTTTTTTGCGGATATCTTTAAAATGAAAAATGATAGCTAAAATTTCTTTTCAGATAATTGATCAGCACAGAAATACGAAACTTTGCCAAACTTAAACAGAGATCCCCATGGTGAGCCTCGAAATTGAATCACCCGGTATATAGGTCTGGGAAAACCAACCACTGGTCGAGGATGTGCGACCGCCCAAAAGGCGGTGACAAGTGGAGATTTTGCCCTACTGCACCCTCCAAAAATTTCTAGTCTATAATAGGTCCACATTAATTCCTTCAACGAAATAATAATTTCTTTAATCAAACAACCATTTATCGCAAACTTAAAATATCGCATATTGACTCAACCAACAATGGCGTTTTTTTAAAAAAAATTTTAATTCTTTCACTCAACACAATCATAAATATTTAAAATTTGTCTCAAAGATACAACCAAAAAAGTATAAAAATCTAGTTGATATCTTATACTTTTAAAAATACACTTACAGGAATTTTACTAACTGATGAGAATGTGTTTCGCCTCAAAGTTAGGAGACGTAAATCTTTTAAATATTTACATAGTAAGCTACTCGCGAAAAAGAAAACATATTAAATAGATTTATTTAGTTTTCACACAAGTTATATCGAGGTTTAAAAACAGATATAATCTTCAGAATTGACCTGTAATATCTATAAAAGTTTCATCTAGTTGAAAATGTAACAGTTTGGTTATGGAAACTACCTATAATAACCTATTTTCTTTTTTTCCTGTTTTTTCCCTACAGTTTTAAGAAAAAGCAAGCTTAATCCTAGTTTTGTACAGTAGAGCACGTTTTAGTTACTGTATTTACCATCCAATGTTTAATTTGACTAATCCCTTGCGTTCGTGTGATTTTCACGATCATTAATATTTGTTAATTTTGTTGCTAGCCGAATTCAATTTTTGCAAGTTTTAATACGAACTTTGTGGTATTCATAACTTCAAACAAAGTGTCACAAAGCACCTCAAAGGTTGATTGAACGAAGATTCCTGTACTGAAATGGAATTTCAGGAATTTCTACTTGAATACCTCTGTTATTATATCTCTGCAGCTATATTGTTTCACCACAAATTTTCGAAGTGTCAAATTCAGAGTGTTAAATATTAAAAAAAGACGTTTGTCAACAAAATTGTTCATTTATATTGAGTATAAACTACAAGTCATACAAAGCTAACTCAGTTATGTTTCCGGACAAACCGGAGTGACCTTTAACCCACCAAAAGGCCGGAAGTCATCACAAAAACCTTTCAAGAGGAAGGAAACGTTAATTTACACCCAACAAAGTTGTTAGGCTCTTTGAAATTGAATTAGCTCTGCCGCAAAAGTTTCTTATACAACACTGTTATAGTATAGTATCAACCACAACAATATAGTAGAAACGTGTTTTTATTTTTCAGGTAACCTCAGTCCAAGAGATCTTAAAAATAAGTGAGAAATGTATTTATATTAAGAATCAATTATGATGATTAAGCAAAAATTATTTTACCAAATTCAGACTTGTACTGACTTTGCCTATTTTAGTTGCTACGTCTAGGTGTCCAATATTTTTCCACCTGAGCCCTGTGCCACGTGTCCTTGTCAGTCAAAAGTTAGATTTTACTATGGCTAAACATAGATGCACATAAGTTGACGCTCTTGAAAACGGTTGTAATTTTGTGTGTTAAGGAAAAATGTGACTTTTTTGTTATACCTTCTTTAGAACCAAGTATAAACTTTCATTCGACATTGTTTTTATTAAAATTTACCCACAATTTTGTTTATTGCAGGGCCGAGAACATTCGCTATTATATAAAAACATTCTTATGCAGAATTTGAGTGTTTTAGTTTAGTGCTTAGCTTAATTAAGCTCTTGAAAGTGGTTCAAATTATAGTACACATATTTGCCATTACAACTACTGCAAAATCTACTGCGGATAGGTGCGGATGCGGTTTTTATGAGTTTATTCTATCACGTTGTAAAGGAAAATCATCCTTGAAACTGTGATAGTAGAGGTAATTTAGAACATATTTAACCATATTTAGCTATATACAAATGATTACGGTTATCAAGATATTGACAATTTTATGTTCAATGCATCTTGTATGTTGTAAATGCCGTTATGTACGTATATTTTTTCGTTTTGGATCATGTATAACAAACAACGCCAATGGCCTAGACTCTTAAAAATCATCCGAAAAAACCTTAAACTTTGTACTTGTATATGAATTTCTTGGAAATTTGTTGCTTGAAGCGAATCGGATTTATATTCAGGGCAAGAAAATACATCGAAAGCACCTACTCGCATACACAGTTCTCTGCATAAAAATGGATTATTGTTGGGGAGAGACAAGAGTAAGCTTGTGAATAGAAACTGGTTAGGCGTTTTCGATAAATGTGTTTATACGGAATGCGAATCTGGGTTCAAAACATGCGTATTAGGGTCATACAAAAAAAAACGACCGCTTCAGCTTGAAGGATGATCACATTTCGAAAGTTTTCAAGGAAACAATAAGCATTAGACAATTTTGAAATAATACTAAAAATAATTGTTTAAATAGCGATAAATACGGTTAAATAGGTTCTTAACTGCCTCTACTATCACGTCTTAAAAGGAATGCATCGAACGGAAAATAGCATGAATAGCGTATGTACCGTTTCAATACACAATATCGACTGGTGTAAACTTTCATTTACTTCCTCTACCACTGGTCTTAAAAATAAAACTTTTTTCATGATTTTCTTACAACATAACAGACCCAAACATATTATCTCATATAACTCAGAAACGACATGTATTGTTCAATTTTAAATCCGTCTATTATGCGTATTTAATCAGGACATGCCATATATATTTTTGTAAATTTCACATAGTAATAGAAATAAAATCACAAAAAATATTGATGACAAATCTTGTAACAGTAATTGATTTACGATAGGTGTGCTGCAGTGAAGAACAATTTTTAATACAGTTTGATTTTTTCCCTATTTTGTACTGTTTTATTGTGTTTATTAAGTTCTGGACCTTCAAATACTTAGTATGAAGGTTAAAATACTATACATAAATAAAACAACACATCTAGAGCCCTTATATATGAAAAAATAATTTTGGCCAGGTTTTCGAGTCAAATAAAAAAAAAGTGGCGCCTGGGCTAAGAGCAATAGAATCTTTTCCAAATTAAAACATGACGTAAATGCACCAGGAAAAATATAATAGTTGGGGCAATTATTTCAGTTGAAAAGGCGATTGCACAGTCAACTAAAAATGACAAACTACCAGTATATCTCCACGGATTGAGGTACACAGAGGAAACAAATTTTTATTGTGATTTGTCAAAAATTCCAAACTACTAGTTGTGGGTTATTCCGCAGTAACGTGTCACACCCGTCACGACCGTTTAACGACTACACATAAGCAATAGGGGCTGTTATTATATTTTGATGCAACATAATAACAAAAAGACGACTCAGTAATAAATAAGTAATAAATAATTCTAGTTTTTATGAGAAATTTAGGCTAGCTACTATTATATTGATTGCATCATGTGTAGTAGCTAGAATAAGCATATAAATAAGCCAATAATCTTGTCAAAGACATTAATAACAATATAAATAACAAGTTTTGTAATTTTAGTCCAATCTTAACCAAGTTTTTGTTACTTTTCCCCTAAAATTATCAGCGTAAAATACACGTGGGGTGCCCAAGGGCAACCCGATTTAATATCCACGCTAAGCTCCAGGTAAAGCCCTGAGGTAGAGGTGTAAAATGTGTATTAACGTTATATAGCTGTCCTAATCGAAGGGTTCCCATTTCAATTCACCGGAAACCCGCCAGAGGGCGATCTTAAAGCCTTCGTGGTTGCGCTAAAGCTTGCCTGGCAGCATTAATGCCTTCATGGCAGGTCATTTCGCAGATATAGCCTAACCACACTTTATTAGCTTGCGAAAAAGGTTGAGGTTGCCAGCAGTACCGTGATGTGGCAGTGAACTGTATATACTACGTATAACTGGAAAGGACTCGTAATGGTCAATAAGTGAGGCAAATGCGTTTGGTATGCAACCCGCGGTGACGTGGGCTAGCCATCTCTTTCTATCTCATACGGTACTATGACCGTATGCGGTTTGAATTTAACTTTTTTATTGGTAATGTCTTTTTCAATTTAATTGGAACAAATTAATCAACCCTTAACTATTGCAGAGTCTTAAATACATGAGATAATAATCGCAGATTTAATAAAAGTTATATTTTATTCATATATTCCGCCTAATTAAAATTTACAGACTATACTCTATTCACTTTAAGAAAAAAGCGTTGGATAAGATAGGGCTATAATTTGCGGCTTGTGATTGGTTGAAAGTTGGTTGAAAGTTGAACCAAATTTACACCAGCTAACGCGCGTATGTCACTTGAATTTTGACACGTCATGTCATTTGCGTCAGATTTAAGATTTTCGTTGTGTTCGGAATATTTTGCAGTCTTTCGAATTTATTTTCAACAATCGATTCAAATAAAACTAAGTTCTTTTTAGAACTCCACACAATATTAATATTGTAACAGGTAATCTTAATATTGCCAATAATATTTGTTGTTAATGTTTTACGATGATATTTAATAGTGCTAATATGGATGAGAGAATGCAGGCTGGTTCATCAAAAAGTCCGCAAGGAAGGCCCATTCGCTGATGGACATGCATATCTCGAGTACAGTCGTGAACCTGGAAATTCGAAGTCAGATTCTGTCAAATTAGCTTCGAAGCTTGTAGGTATTGGAGATTCAACAATGTGGGTCATTGTAAAGGAAAAGGGCACGTCTGGAGTATTACGTTCTATAACCAAAAAATGTAAACGGGAAAACACTTACGACAAATTGGATGAATTACAGAAAAATGCAATTAGGAGATGTTCATTCCTTCTATTTTAACAATGAATTACCAACTATTACCAAAGTATTAACGGTAACGCCTTAAATGATCGGTAATCTTGCAAATGATCTCGGAGTTTCAAAAAGAACGGCGTATAGATAAGTGAAAAATCAAGACGTTCCAGAGAAACAGCATGGAGATAAACGCAGAGTTAAAATCACAGACGAACATCGTCGTTTTTTTTTAAAATGAAATTGAGAGACATCTAAAGATAACTCTCCAGCAATTAAAAGAAAAGATTTTACAATCATATGAGATTAATGTCACTAAAGAATGTATTCGTCAACACCTCGACGGTCTTATGTTTACAATAAAACAAGTACGTCGAGAGCCAGAAAGAGCCAGCAGTATAGACAATAAAACAAAAATGTTAGAATATGTAAGAACATTAGTTAATCTTCAAGGAGAGAATTTGCC
The DNA here is from genome assembly GCA_963966075.1 of Aphodius sticticus. Classification (NCBI taxonomy): domain Eukaryota; kingdom Metazoa; phylum Arthropoda; class Insecta; order Coleoptera; family Scarabaeidae; genus Aphodius; species Aphodius sticticus. The sequence goes on from OZ014510.1 coordinate 2,431,470, forward strand.
AATAATTTATCTTGACGAAACGAATTTTAATATGTTTATTTCGCGGACGCAAGGACGTTCTAAGAAAGGAAGTCGATGTACATTTGTAGCAGCTGGTAGCCGAGGCGCAAATATACATCTTATTGGATGCATAGGTATTTCTGGTCTAATACATTATGAGCTAAGATCATTTAAAAAACCAGAAGCAAACGAATTTGTGAAACAATGTTTGAGAAACGCCCAAAATATATACCAAGAACCAGTAGTTATGGTTATAGATAATGCACCTTGTCATTCTTCTATTGAAGAAGTTTTTGCAGAACAGGAATTTTTTCACCATAGATTAATAAGACTCAGTCCATACAGTCCCATGTTAAATCCCATTGAGCAAGCATGGTCTGTATTAAAGGCTAGTGTAAAAGCAGCTTTGGCAGATAACCTAAGAGATGTTTTAGCAGGAGAAGATCGGCATAATATCTCCCAAACTGAATACAGAATGCGCCGGTTAGAAAATATTGTTCAGAATAATATTAACACAATCAATGTGGCCAACTGTGCAAGATTCATAGCCTGTATTCAAAGATATATTCCAGCAGCATTAAATATAGAGAATATTATTTTCTAATTAATTAATTTAGCAAATGTTGTTTATTTAATATGTCCGTTATGGTTTTAAAATATGTAATCGTACCTAACAGAATACTTAGACACTTAACATGCTCCTTGCTGAAATTCAAAATCCTCTGCAAGAGATCAGAACACAAAATATCTGTATTCCATAATCTCGCTTCTTAAAAAAAGTGACTATTGAATGAATCACAGTTGTGAACAGGTCTGGAAGCAACAATGCCATTTGGCAGATAACCTAAGAGATGTTTTAGCAGGAGAAGATCGGCATAATATAAATAATAAAAGCGTACCAATCAACTTTTTTATTCAATTCAATTCGTGTCAATTCTTATCAAGGCGACCAAAACTACAACTATCGCTTTCCCATTTTTTAATACTTTTTTAAATACAATTAAAGACACTAACAACTATATAAACTAAACGAAATACTTTTCTACACAATTACACATGCAAGACACGCATCTACTCACATAATACCCATCATTTTCATATGTTTTTAATGGTTGAAATCGTCACGAAACATAAGTTTGTCATCCATCACTGTACGGTCGATTTCTTTGGAGGAACTTTCAAACTTTACGTGATTTGCGAAGAGAAACTGTGCGATCCAGCGACCGCCTGTTTCGAAGCGTCAGCGGCGACTGTGGTCGACATGAGCGTCGCGACGCTCCGCGCGTCGCCGCGCATTCCTCATCTAACGGCCAAAACGCGTCAAAAAAACTTTGCGAAAGCTGTTCCATTTGAATTTTTCCTTGCTATTCGTCGCGACTTCAGATTCAGCAGCTTTGACGCTCTTCATTGAAGATCTCAGATAATTATTTTGCTGAAGAAATATAAATGATTATACAGGGTGAGTTATTAGTCTCCCGGCGGTCGATAGTTAATAAATCGTTTGAGATAGAAAAAAATATTTCATACAAAAGTTGTTTGACCCGCCATTTTCTATAACGTAAAATTATTGTCATTTATACAGGGTGTTGCATGTAGGTGTGACGGAAAGTATGTACATTTTTTTAAATGGAACGTCCTGTATATTTGTAAAAACAATTGTAAATTTTAATATTGCTGTGAATAATGTATTTGGTAGTTTGATGTAAAGTCTTCAAGTGGCGACAGAAGAGATAATTTAGAAACGATTTAACCAGCTTGATCCTTATACAAAGTATTACCGTTATCAACATATTAACAATTTTATATGAAAATTTGTAAGTATATTTTGCCGTCTATCGTACGGCAACCGAACACGCGATTTAAAAATTTCAAATTACTGCTATAGTAGACCCTAAATCCTGTACTTTTAGGTTAACTATCGTGAAAATTTGTTGACTTCTGAGTGTTGAAAATCAGATTTTCTTTGATGTGATTAATGTGCTCACACACAAAAACCAAATATGCAACAAAAACAAACTGATAGGCATCTTTAAGGAGCTCCTACACGCAGCGCCAACGTCTCGCCAACGTTGGTGATGTGACGCGCTGCGCGTAGTGTGCGCATTCACGTCGCCAACATTGGCCACCGTTGGTATTGGGCGCAAGGTATTTCTGTGTATCGTAGAAGGCTCGTAGCGTCCCGTAGAGAATTAAAAATGAACAGTGAAGACGATATCATTGCTGTTGCCGCAGCTCCCATTATTTTAAGCAGTGCATTGTTGCTTAGAATTAAAAAAAGGAATCCTCGAAAGAGGACACCGTTTAATAAGGTTGTTAAATATTAAACATGTTTTTCAGTCATAATTTATGCAGTACGTTCGAAAATATTAAATACATTAAGCAATACAAATATACAGCAATACAGGAAACAAGTTTATTTAGTTTTTTATATTTGCCACGTGATATTAAAAAAATCCCTTTTTATTTTCTTTATGTTTGAAGCAACAAATGCGGAATAAGATGGGATAAGATCTGATACACTGAGTGGTCTATGTTTTTACGCAGGACCCGGTTAATTTGTGTCGTTTCTTTATATAAATAATATTTCATTTCAGTCAAATCAATGAATTCATAATTTTGATTTAAAATATAATTTATATAATAAAACTGAAATTATTTATAATAAGATACAAAGAAAAATTGAGAACCCTTACACACACGGAGTTTTAATTATAGATATTAAAACTCCGTGTATGTATATTATGTAGGTATATTTATTATCAACCCAATATTTTTAGTAACAGATATACTTTTTGATATTTTTCTGATAATCAAAATAAGGAAAAGCATCCAGTATAGTTTTTAAACTTTGTTGAATACATTAAATACATCAGATTATTTAAATTTGCCGCTTAAAACTAATCTATAAATTGTTAATTAATAAATAGTTAATTGTTGTTAATTATATAAATGCAACTTTGTTGATTGTAGTCAAGATTGTAGGGAAGAAGGTTGACCGCAGTCCTTGGACTCCTATACCGTATGACTCCCCATCGTGTGTAGATTCATATCCCGCTTCCCTCCAAACCCCCTCCCTCACCTTTCCCACCCCACCCTAGCGAATAAGGTTGACCGCAATCTCAGAACCTAAATACCGTATGCCTCCCCATTGTGTGCGAATTCATTTTTAAAATTTTAATGATGACGTTATTTCTGGGAAACCCGAAAGTCATACTAACCTCAAGACCATCCCATAAATTGGCATTTTCTGTCTATTAACACAACGTTCATTCCTTCGGCGTCAAAAACACAAAAAATAAACAAACGTACCTATGCCGTGGGTCACCTGTTATAACGACTTCAATATTGTCTTCAGAATATTAATTTATTGCTTGTTAATTTATTGTAACTGTAAGGTTAATATAATGCTTATAAGAACCATAATTATTGTGAATAAATTTACAAAATATTAAAAAAAGTTTTCATGTTTTTACATTTGGGCAATCAGGCATTTGGGCATATAATAAATCATCATTGTCCTTAAAGTACGTACAAACATAAATAATGCAGTATATATGATAAAACATAGATAGATAACTAAACTTTTCAACGGTAGTACGTACAATGCTAAAACAGAATGAAATAAAGCGGACAAGGTCGACATATTGGCGATGTGCATTGGCACAGTTGGGTCCCGCTACGCGAAGCACTCCGATGGCCAATGATGGCCCCTATTGGCACTGCGTGTGGGAGCACCTTAAGATTCAGATTTTCATTCATAGCAAAAAAAAATCTATTAAAAACACTTCCAAATAACCCACTTTCCATTCACATTATCAATATTACTCATACTATCATTCATATTATCCCAATTTTAAATTGTCTCTCCAGAAAAATAACCTATTTTAAACCAATTAACAATAGTAAGTAGATATTGTTGGTTGTTTTTTGTACTGAATACAAATCCGTTCTCAAACGTAGCTCATCAAGACAGGTTTTAGCGTTTGCTTGTTTTTGTGTATGACCGCACATACTATTACAATGAAACGTATCCGCACAATTTTCACACAAGTGAACAATTTTTCACGATAGTCCTCATAAAATTACACTGTTTCTGGTTTACTTCGGACCCCAACTGAAGTTACTAGGTCTTCAGGGTCGCTCGCTGTACGTTTGTATAAATTTCAAAACATACTTATAAAATTGTGTAATACCTTGATAACCGTAATACTTTTTGTTATTACTTTGGAATCAAACAACTGGTTCGTTCTATATACATTTAATAACTGAACTCAAATATAACTGCTACACAACATATGCGTACAAATAAGAGACATTTCAATTAGGAAATAATATACAGGATGTTCCATTTAAAAATCTCAAGAAAAGATCATTTAAAATGTTTAAAAACTAGTTCAAGCTACGATCACCCTGTATAGCGGATCTAATTCTTCATGACATCAGCATCTAGCTATCGGTTTAGTTATTATGTGACCAAATTTTTAAGACAATATCTGCAAAGATGTAGTATTAACGTAGTTTTTAAGAAAGGCCTGCAATTACCAATTTTTTGACAAACAATTGAATATCTCAGAAACTATTTACTTTACACAGGTACAACTTACACAGTTGGAAAGACAACTTCCTTAGTATTCATAATATGGTATGATATACAGGGATGTTCCATTTAAAAATGTACCGATTTCCGTCACGCCTAAATGCAACACCCTGTATAAATGAAAATAATTTTACGTTATAGAAACTAATGGGTCAATCAACTCACAACGGCAGCTTGTTCTATAATAGGGTATTTGACTGTATTAAAAATATGGCTTGTATTATAGTCATCCTAATAGATTACAGTTTAAGAAAACTATTTGTTATTACATTTAAAAAATATGCTTTATTTCTATTAAAAACCAAAATTAAAATTGAGTTTTATTCACGTCCTATCACGTGATTGAAAACGCTCCGTAATTGGCTCAGTCTCCAGTGACGTCATTCGTTAGTACGCTTAGAGCGCGTTCGGTTTGTCAGGGTAGGGTATGGGGAGAGCAATGCTCAGATAACCTGGGTCGGCTGTCTCTCTCTTATATGCAGATAAACGCCGTATGACGTTAGTCCGCCTATTATGCAGCGCGTCACTCTCACCGTACCCTACCCGATTATCCGAACGCGCTCTTATGCTTCTCCCGTTTGAATTTAATAGCACTAAAGTGCCATGTAAGCATAACTTTGTAGGTTAGGATAGCCCTAACCTTAAGTTGTCAGTGCAGATAATACCTGGTTCGAAAATACGATAGATAACTTATTCTAGTCAGTTTTACTTATTTCATTTGGATTTCTACGAGCTAACCACTTTCTTCGCAGTTTCAAATCTTGCGGAACAGCTACAAATAGTTTATCCGGAGTTTTTATTGACGTATTTCTGCATTGTGGATTTATACACCATTTATAACCCACTTTTATGTAGAAATTGTGAAAACAACACAATTACTATTGTGTGACGTCACACAACCAGAAAGTATCGTTTTGGCGGGACTTTTTGTTATTCAATTTTTAACGCTGATTTTTATGAAATATTGATGAAATAATTACGAAAAATAATGCATGTACAATGTAGAGTGAAGGAATAAACACACTAAGATGGTTTTCCAATGATAGTCAAATAACCTATTTTTATAATTACAATATTAATAATAATTCTCTAACCCTAAAACATTTCCACAAGCCATATCGTACTTCCCAGTCTTCAAAAAACAACTCGGGCTTATTCCATAAGACATGATCCCTGGCATAGTCGTAGATCATCTGAACTGGAGGGTTCAAATGTGGTGCGCAGGTAGCTCTTCTTTGCAATAAAGTGTTGAGGTACTCGTAAAAAATCTAAAAGAATAGTTAGGTAATTAATAAATCAAAATTACAAAAAAGGTTAGTTTGTATGGAGAACACACCTCAGCCTTGTGGACCCAACATATTAGAGACATGATAGACATGACAACAGCGTGTATCCTGTTAGAACAAGCAAGATCCATACCATCATTCGCAAGGGTTGTTTCTTGAATAGCCATGACAAGGCAAGCCATTGATGCAGCTGTATAACCACATGGAACTTCTATAACTAACACAGCTATACTACAGTAGACGCATTCCAAATTAATTCTAATGAAACGAGAATTATGATAGAGTAATATTATATTACAGTACAATACCTACACAATAACTTGTTTAGCACAGTTTTTCATAGCCTACAGGGTATTAGTAAATTTTATTTCAAATTATAATATTAAATTGCAGATGTAATCAAATGTGCTACACATTCGTATACTTGCCAAATATTAAAAATTTGCCAAGTATACGATTATTTGTGAAAAGAAAAAACAGTTCTATTCAATTCGTATCGAGTCCACCTCAAAAATAGATTTATATATTCGACGGTCGGCTGTGCGGACGGGTTTTTTTACGACGAATACTTGGTATTTGCAATATCCAGTTGAAGTGGATATAGCAAGTGCCTAGGCGACAAATATTGGTCTCATTTATTTGCACTCGATGAACATTTTAGTACGCTGTTTAATTTTTCCATTTTTTAATTTCGTTTTGTGTGTAGTAGGTCGTATACGTAGATTGACAATAGATTTGTAATTATTGGTAAGATTTTTGATTTTTCTGAGGGCAAAAACCGCATAAAATTGTAATTTTATGAAACCGTCAGACAGAAATAAAAAAAAAATTGTTGTTTTTACCTGTCCACATAAACTCAATGTTATTTCTTTCCAAGAAAAACGTACACCATATACTGAGTGTATCCTAAGTTGATGCTTTTCTACGAACAATATAGATGATACTCATTTATGAGCTTGCAAAATATAACGATTTTGTTAAACAAAAAAGCTACACAAAATTGTCTCTACTATTAAAATATTTTTAATCGTTTTCGTTTCTCTTCAAGTAATAAACATCATAAAAATTTTATAAACAGCATGTCTATAAAATAATTTATTTGGGAAATTATACTTTATTTGCTTGTATTTATATATTTTTCAATTTTTATGATGTTTATTATTTGAAGAGAAACGAAAGCGGTTAAAAATATTTTAATAGTAGAGACAATTTTGTATAGCTTTTTTATTCAACAAAAAGGTTATATTTTGAAAGCTAATTTGTTTAAATTTTTGTTCAGAAGCTAATTGATCTGTATTTCAGACAATATTAGGACATATTTATACAACGAACCTAGTAGTACAATTGGATTTAGTAGAACTTTAAAGATGACGAAGAAACCATATCTAACATTTCTTTTATGGGCAATATCTTCCTAATTTAAATAAAAATATATATATTTTTTCTCATTAATATAATAATTTATTTAAACTAGTTCACATCAAATGACCAATTGTATTGTTTCACAGTCCGTTAAAATTCGATGCTGCGAATTAATAATACAGAAAGCTGATGAATTAAACAAAAAATCATTAAAATGAAACAAACAGTCTCGTCAAGATTCGTTTTGTAAATTTCCACAAGAATGCCCTTGTTAGTACGCAGTGAATTCCGCACTTTAGTAATTAAAAATATGTCGGCATTATAAAATAAAACCCTGCTTGTTCGTAATCAAATTATTAGTTTGATTTGAAAAAGCTAATGTGCAAATAAGGCGAACTAATCAAAAAAATAGCTAGTGCCCATTCGGTACGCACATGTAGCAAGTCCTCAAAGAAAATTTTCATGCCTTAGAAAATGCGGCGATGCATGAAAGTTCGATGCATTTACTGTTGCACTGCAACTCTGACGGTCCAAAATCACAAACGAATATTGTACAAATTTATTGGCAGGACCGTCCTAAGATATTCGACGCCCGTGGGCTACTAAAATTAATGCGCCCCTCTTCATAAGAAAATACACGAGATAGCTAACGGATGCGGGGTGACCGACAAACTTATTCAAAAGTGTCAGAACTAGAAAAAGCCAATTCATTATCATTATACTAAACAAAAACATAATATTTATATAAAATTAAAAAAAAGACGAAATGAAAAAACCAATGTTTATAGTAAACAAAAACAAAAGTAACTTATATATTTATTGTCCGTGCTTTTTCTTTTACAAATTGATATCACACGAATTTAAGTTAATAAATAGGTCACTCTATATAAATAAACTACTCAAATAATTTAATTTGCTCTGCCCTAAATAATTTGCAGTAGCATTACTAAAAATGCGCAGTGCGTAGTGCTGTGGCCACGTTGGGAAATGTAGACGCAATTTTTGAGTCAAATATTTACTATCCTTGAAAAATTACCAAAAGCTTTATGTTGAAACATTTGATTAGATTTGCTATCAAATAGAAAATAATCTTAGAAAAACATAAATCAGCAGTTCCTGTACTGCGGGAATTCCTACAAATTCCCTTTATAAGGAATAAATTGGGAATAAATTGGCTTTTAAACCATTCTTCCATATAAATTGTCAGCCTAGCTTGTGCGAAAATAGTCCAAATACTCAAATTTTGCCAACATAGCTTTTGTGTTACATAATTCGATAAGCAAATTTTTCATCGATTAAAGGAGGCAATAAGTATCATAATAACTTATAATATATATAGTACGTCTTTACATCCCTAATTAGTAAAGCAGCTGGTCTCCGTCTGGTTCTATACGAATCTGAACCGCTTTTTCTCTACTGTAAAAGTTGGATTGTTTTGGATTTAAGCCATTTAAATATTAGAACGACACTGTTCAACATTTTAGTGGAAGTTGTTATTTTCATATTTATGGTGTGTATACATTGAGCGCGTAAAGTATGAAAATATGAGAAAATCTAAATGAGGGTTGGTTATTGTAAAAAATTCTCGAACACGTTGATTTTTAACTCTTGGGAACATGGATATTCCGAATAGAATATGAAAATGCGTTTTGGGTAAAATTAGTTGCACTGTGTACAAACACGGACTCTCCCGTAAGATTGTTGAAACAAGTGAGATAAAAATGTCAAAAACCTGAACCCAATGTTCTAGAAACCTCAAAAGGATCTCATAGTAAACCTTAAACTTTGTACGTTTACCTGAAATCCTGAAAGCTTGTTCACCATATATTTCAATCATTTACAACGATTCTAAGTAGTGTGCTGATGGTTCAATTCCTATTGCAAACATATCTACCTAAAACTGCTATTCGTTTTTCATTCACAAACAAAATCCTTAATTTTTAAACTTTTTCTCGTAAATTTTCTGATGTAGGGTCATACAATTTGTATGCTACCATGAAGACAATTATCAGCTCTATCATAATCAACAAGAAAAATATGGAGTTTGCCATTTGTCGATGACGTCATAAGCACAAAACGAGAAATTGAATTTGTTACAAATATGTGTATAATTTACAATCGACGTGTTCGAGAATTTTTGTAGTTAACAAACAGTTTCCGGGATTTGGTCTTGCTTCCTACTTTGCGCGCTCACTGAATATTTCTTTAAAAATAACAAAATAATCAATAAGTAAGAACAGTTCATAATTGAGTAATAACTGTAATTAACTCTAACTTACATTTCTAAAAAAATAACACCTCATAACAAGCCCATATAAAATAAAAGCACAGTAAATTTGGAACACCAAAGTAAAGGATGCAGTTATCATTATTAACAATGAACAACAATGAAACCATGATCAAGTAGATAATGTTTATACATGTTTACTAGATGTCTCATATATTTTGGCATTGTTTAGACCAAACAATAACAAAAATTTTGTATAGGAAAATACGAACCTGTGGATGCCATGTTTCTGAATAGAAAATAATATAGCAGTATGTATATTTTCCCTATATTTCTGGACAAAAGCCCTATCATCTCTGCTGTAGATACCTAGGTTTATATTGAAGTGAGTATTTTGGAAAAATATCCTGTAATTAAAGAAACATGTGTAATTTTTGTTGTCAGGATGCTAATTAAAATACCTCGGTACGTCAAACGTTCTTTTGTTTCCATGCCTGTCAACGATCTGCTGAAAAACCCGATGGCCTAAAAGACTCTTCAACATGTTGTCAGAAGACACCAATTTCAACAAATTAGAAATTATGTAGTCACTCAAAGAATAGTTATAAGCCTTTGTCGTCTTATACTGGATTGCAGCATACTCTAAAACATTGCCGTAGTATAGCAACACCTCATCAGTAAATTCTTCTTTCAGCGCCCATTCAATCATAACATCCAACTGAAATTATCGAGATTATTCATATAAAGCTGCGCTTTTGATTGGATATAGCTTACAATGGTAAATAAGTCAGTAATCTTGACATTCTTGAACAGTTTTCTCAAACAAACCTCCAAACCTTTGTTAGCGTAAGTTATATCTTCAGTTTCATCAGGCAGTAGGCTATCTTTGTATAGAACGAGAAAACGATAAACCAAATCATCGTCTATTTCGACACAAGCCCAGGCTTCTAGTATATTGTAGATAACCCTAAGAACTTTCTTTGCAACACTAGGACGTGATTGCTCCACTATATCTACAAGTTTTGATAATAAAACAAACAAAATTGGTTGAGTTAAAATGCAATATTTTAAGGTTGCCATAAATGGTTCTTTGATTAAAGAACCATGATGGACCACATATGTTGCTATGATAACTCCATTATAAATACCAATTAATTACAAAACATTATCTGGTTTCTCACAAAAGAACTGTTTGTAAAGTGGTTTTGCGACTGCTCGGACAAGCCTGTATTGTCAACTGTAAAATCACTAGTAAAATCCTATGAATGTGGAGATCATAAATAAGAACAAAAAACAATAGTATGAAGTTTTATTATAATTTTAACAATAAATAACATGTGAAACATAGTTCTAATATATATATATCTACATATTTTTAACATTAAATAAATAGAAGTTCTTGACAAAAATGTAATCATAAGTAAATGAAATAAAATAGGAACCCATGGACTATACTTATCTACATATCTACATATAAAATAAATCGATTTGCTTCACAGAGAGAGAAACATATCTTTTAAATATAAATGAAATATTATTTCAACAATATTAAGTTGAAATACCTATGGTAAACTTACGTCACACACTTACTTAGACTGCATACAAACATTTACTTATATATTTTCATAATAAGTTTGATCACCTTTCAGTGGATTTGGTTTTATTCTTATTCGTTTTTGAACCCTGACTTGGCATAATTTTTAAAAAGCTAAACCGTCTCCAGAGTAAGAGAACCTGGGGATAATCCAACCACAGCATATAATATAGTCCAAAATGTGTCACCTGAAATCAAAATAAGAAGTACATGAGTCATATATCATATACAGGATATAACAATGTCAGCAGCTGCTTTTCTTTGAGGTACAGAGTGTGTGTTATTGATGAGTGTTTATAGAAAAGTATTTTTTATATTGGTGATTGAAATGATATGTGTTATACATGTTAGTAATAAATTTGATTGTAAGACTGCATGTACGAGAAAGAACAATAAACGAAATCTTACCTATGGACACCACACAAGTCCTTGAACTTGTAGAATGTCAGTATCATCAACACTTGTATCCTAAAAAGAACATCCAATTAGTGAAAGTGTAATTATACATATCAAGACTGCAAACTTTTACCTGCTCTTTGTAGTATATATTTGCATAGTCCTCCATAATATACAAAGAGATGAATGTACCAATATTATATCTTTTAATACTATAGAACCATATGGAGCAAATATTCCACACCACACCGATAAAGGATAAGTCACAGAGGCACTAACAGTGTTAAATTAGTTGTATATAACAATCGCACTCAATAAAACTCTAACTTAGCTGCTGTAAACACAACCAAACGGATGGAGAACGGAACTCGAACTGTATATCCCATTATTGCGCAAGCGCGATAGAAATTATCTCGGTAGCACTTTACTATCTAGAAACGAAAATTGCACGAGCAGAAGGCAAATTTACATATCAGACAGTAGTTTTAATGTTAGATATGTAGTTTTATTTCGTTAAAGTAATTGTTATTATGAAGTTTACAAACTTGTTAGCAAATTTACCTACAGTTTGTACAATTAATGAATGTAACTGCATTTTCAATGATATTTAGTATGTTTGCTTAAAATTATGATAAAATTAACGACAAATAGGATAGGTTTACTGAAAAAAATGTAAATTTCATTTGTAAATTCGCATTCATTTTTATCAGTGTAGGTATTTCTGGTCTAATACGTTATGAGCTAAGACGGGGATCATTTAAAAACCAGAAGCAGACGAATTTGTGAAACAATGTTTGATAAACGCCCAAAATATATACCAAGAACCAGTAGTTATGGTTATAGATAATGCACCTTGGCATTCTTCTATTGAAGAAGCTTTTGCAGAAGAGGAATTTTTGCACCATAGATTAATAAGACTCAGTCCATACAGTCCCATGTTAAATCCGATTGAACAAGCATGGTCTGTATTAAAGGCTAGTGTAAAATCAGATTTGGCAGATAACCTAAGAGATGTTTTAGCAGGAGAAGATCGGCATAATATCGCCCAAACTGAATACAGAATGCGCCGGTTAGAAAATATTGTTCAGAATAATATTAATACAATCAATGTGGCGAACTGTGCAAGATTCATATCCCATATTCAACGATATATTCCAGCAGCATTAAATATGGAGAATATTATGTTCTGATTAATCAATTTAGCAAATGTTGTTTATTTAATATGTCCGTTATGGTTTTAAAATATGTAATCGTACCTAACAGAATATTTAGACACTTAACATGCTCTTTGCTGAAATTCAAAATCCTCTGCAAAAGATCAGAACACAAAATATCTGTATTCCATAATCTCGCTTCTTCAAAAAAAGTGACGATTGAATGAATCACAGTTGTGAACAGGTCTGGAAGCAACAATTCCATGAGATTGTCAAACGTTGTATTGGCATATCTAGCTTGACGCCTATAAGCAAAAATTAGAAGACTTTAGTATCAATCATGTGCATAAATTGTTATTTATATTTATACTTTCGGGTCCAAACTGCGAAACCACTACCAACTTTCTGTCTTATATGGAAATGATGAACAATACTGACACCACTCCATATGATTCTAACAATCTGTGATATCTTCAAGTCGTCGAAGTACGTCCTTCTAATTATATCGCCCAGTACATCAACACCTAAAAAAGTTGTAAAGATATTAAAATGTTTAGAATCATAGTTAGAAGGAAACTTTTTAATAGGGTATTTGACTGTATTAAAAATATGGCTTGTATTATAGTCATCCCAATAGATTACAGTTTAAGAAAACTATTTGTTATTACTTCTCAAAAAAAAAATAAGCTTTATTTGTATTAAAAACCAAAATTAAAATTTAATTTTATTCACGTCCTATCACGTGATTGAAAACGCTCTGTAATTGGCTCAGTCTCCAGTGACGTCATTCGTTAGTACGCTTAGAGCGTGTTCGGCTTGTCAGGGTAGGGTATGGGGAGAGCAATGCTCAGATAACCTGGGTCGGCTGTCTCTCTCTTATATGCAGATAAACGCCGTATGACGTTAGTCCGCCTATTATGCAGCGCGTCACTCTCACCGTACCCTACCCGATTATCCGAACGCGCTCTTATGCTTCTCCCGTTTGAATTTAATAGCACTAAAGTGCCCTGTAAGCATAACTTTGTAGGTTAGGACAGCCCTAACCTTAAGCTGTCAGATCAGATAATACCTGGTTCGAAAATACGATAGATAACTTATTCTAGTCAGTTTTACTTATGTCGAAGTAATCTTCACAGCAGAAAACACTTGTATTGGCGGCTATTTATTTCATTTGGATTTCTACGAGCCAACCACTTTCTTCGCAGTTTCAAATCTTGCGGAACAGCTACAAATAGTTTATCCGGAGTTTTTATTGACGTATCTCTGCGTTGTGGATTTATACACAATTTATAAGCCATTTTTATGTAGAAATTGTGAAAACAACACATCGTACAACACAATTACCAAACGGCGACGATGGCGATGCTGACAGACCATATGGGCCGATTTGACATCTACTATCGTGTGACGTCACACAACAGAAAGTATCGTTTTGGCGGGACTTTTTGTGATTCAATTTTTAACGCTGGTTTTTATGAAATAATGAGCAAAATAATTACGAAAAATAATGCATTTACAATGTAGAGTGAAGGAATAAACACACTAATATGGTTTTCCAATAATAGTCAAATACCCTATTCCGCAATGGTTTTTGAAATAATTACATATTTTCCTATTAACTACGATTCTAAACATTGTTTGTACCATCGAGATAGTATAGAAAGGAGACGCTATGACGACGTATTTCTTAATCTGAAAACGGCGTCAGTAGGTGTGGCTTATGGGATTATACGACATATTAACTATATTTGTTTAACTAAAGAAAATAAAAGTATATAATAAACACAAAAATACTCTGGATTAAGGTTATAACAAATAATGTAAAATAAATCTTATAAGTGTAACATAAATATGAACAAAATAAATATTATACATTTTGTAACCTACTGGCCATTAAACAAAACCATTTTATTATTTTGATGTCGAATGCTAGCGGGATTATTTATTTTTCTTTTTCTGTAGTAACACATTCGAATATCTGTGTACCTATTTATAATACTTTTAATTAATATTATTCTATGATTATCCAACACATCTTGATCGAAACTATATTCTCCTAAACTAGAAAATATATTTGATGAGATTTGGTGATGTTCCGTCTATACATATATCCGTAAAATGCTTCGAACAAACAACACTGGACTTTATCGGCTTCCAGTTACGTCAGTCTACAAACTGTATCCATAATTCCTGCTGGGCAGGAATCTTTGGAAACCTACATTTAATTGTTAAATAAACCAAAAATTAAGTATAATTTTATTGAATACCGTCCTATTCATTGTCATTTGACTGACATCTAACGTCACTTACCGATGAAACGTAATTCCCGCTGATTTATTGCAGCCAGGACCCTTTCTGCTGCGACAGCTTCTTACATCGCATACTGTCATGCTAATTAGTTATAAAAAAATACTTATAGCGCACTAGAAACCACTTAAGGCTCCCGTCTCAATTCAAATGGCGCGCTTTTCTCCAAAGCTTCGAAATAGAAAATTTACCAGATGTAGATGGCGCCAATATAACCAAATCAGAATTTATTTCGTATTTACTACATTTGACCGTGCATTTGACGATTTCACGTATGTTTGCGGCGTAGTAGGGGAACCCCGACGCCGTGTCAGTGCTACTACTATAATTGACAGTTCACGTTTCGGTCTTTGTTTTTGATTTATAGAGGAGTTTTAGTGTTCTAGAGTTATAAAGTGTGTGGGAGTTTGTAGTATATGTTTGTATTATATTATTATTGAGTGGTGATTATATAGTTTCCAGTTATAATAGTTATAAACAAATTTAGTAGGTTAGGTTGTAAACAACTCGTTTGTGTGACGTGTGACAAATACATATATTTTCTGCCCACAATACTAAATTTACCAGTCATTAGTTGAAATAATGGGTCGCTTATCCCATTCTCGAAGGAGTTATTCGAAAAAGAAGGGCACAAATTCACGAAGTGCGGCAGCAAACCTAAGGTGGGCAAAATTTCAAGAGGTTTTACGGTATGTTTTATTTTATACAAATAGGTATGCTATAATTTAAAATATTATTATTTTAGATATGGTGATGTACAGCCGAACTCTCCGGAACCGTTGTCACTGGATACTGTGGAAGATTCTTCTGTGGAGATGCCAGAAAGCAGTGTGAATTTGACTATTGATAATGCGTGGGGAACAAATGAGGATGTTGAAATGTTTGTTTCTTATTATACACACATGCATATCACTGGAAACGGTGGAAGATTACAGTGACACCTTCCGAAGTGAATACGAAGTTTTTGTCAAATATGTTGTACAGTTTCTGCGGAGAATAGTGTCGTAAGTGTCAAGTTTTTGCCCTTTTTCCAGAAAGTTCGTCATGACGTTTCAGTCTGTTAACATGTATAATAGACAGTAGACGTTCATCTGTTATACGTATACTGTTCCCCTATTCCCCGCGGACATTATATGTGATGTATGATATATAATTTATATACAGGTGTCCCACTTTTTCCCACAAAATTATTTTTAGTAGTACCTGTCATACTGAGTAAAAAGTTTCATATGAGTTTCGTATTTATTAAAATAATTCATATACAGTAGAGCGTCGATAATCCGAACTAATTGGGACCGATATTGGATACAAGCTATAAAACAAAAGCAATATATGTTTGTAAAAAGGAATCCACAAAAATAGCTTTTTACTCAGTTACTCGGTGATTTATTGTTTTATTATTTATTTTTGGGGCGTTCGGATTACCGGAGTTCGGATTATCGACGCTCTACTGTATATACGTGAGTTGTACAGTTATTGCCTAAACCCTAGTTCCTCCTTCAAAAACCGTCAGGTAAGTATATTATGGAGTACATTAATACAACAGAATACCCACTACAAAAATAATATTAATCAAATTTTACAAAACAAATTACAATGAATATATAAGTTCAAATATTTTTTAAAATTTTGCATTCTTGTAATTATAACATGGTCAAAATATTACATAAGAAGTAGTAACAATGTTACAATTATAGTATATTACATTACTAGAGCTGTAACTAGCATATTACGTGCGAGTGGAAAATTAACATACGAGCCGCGAAGCGGCGAGTTTTGTTATTTTCCACGAGTATGTAATATGCGTTACAGCTCGAGTATTGTACATAATTTTACCTACGACCGACAATTTCAATAAATTGTATCAAAAATGACAAACAAATGCAGGTAAGAATATTTGACGGTTGACCAATCAATGTATTCGCGCGACATCTATTGCAACTACGGAGCACTTTGTCTGAAGTGTCGATCGAAAACTCCAGTACAAATTCAACATAAATTGTCACGTGCTAGTAATAATATGTTACAGCTGGAGTATTGCACTTACTTACGACCGAAAATTTCAATAAATATAAATTGTATCAGAAATGACAAATAAATAATCAAAATATTCGCGCGACATCTGTCATTATGACATTAGGTCGTGCGTTAAAAACACAAACGCACAGCCAAAGGCACACGTATGTTATAAGCCATATACGAGCTAAGTAGTCCGTGACGTAAGGGACATTTACACATACGGTCGTAGGTAATAGTATATTACATTACAAGAGCTGTAACTAGCATATTACGTACGAGTGGAAATTTAACATACGAGCCGCGAAGCGGCGAGTTTTGTTATTTTCCACGAGTATGTAATATGCGTGACAGCTCGAGTATTGTACATAATTTTACCTACGACGGACAATTTCAATAAATTGTATCAAAAATGACAAACAAATACAGGTAAGAATATTTGACGGTTAACCAATCAATGTATTCGCGCGACATCTATTGCAACTACGGAGAACTTTGTCTGAGTGTCGATCAAAAATTCCAGTACAAATTCAACATAAATTATCACGTGCTAGTAATAATATGTTACAGCTCGAGTATTGCACTTACTTACGACCGAAAATTTCAATAAATATAAATTGTATCAGAAATGACAAATAAATAATCAAAATATTCGCGCGACATCTGTCATTATGACATTAGGTCGTGCGTTAAAAACACAAACGCACACCCAAAGGCACACGTATGTTATAAGCGATATACGAGCTATGTAGTCCGTGACGTAAGGGACATTTACACATACGGTCGTAGGTAATAGTATATTACATTACAAGAGCTGTAAATAGCGTATTACGTACGAGTGGAAATTTAACATACGAGCCGCGAAGCGGCGAGTTTTGTTATTTTCCACGAGTATGTAATATGCGTTACAGCTCGAGTATTGTACATAACTTTACCTACGACCGACAAATTCAATAAATAGTATCAAAAATGTCAAACAAATACAGGTAAGAATATTTGACGGTTAACCAATCAATGTATTCGCGCGACATCTACTGCAACTACGGAGAACTTTGTCTGAAGTGTCCATCGAAAATTCCAGTACAAATTCAACATAAATTATCACGTGCAAGTAATAATATGTTACAGCTCGAGTATTGCACTTACTTACGACCGAAAATTTCAATAAATATAAATTGTATTAAAAATAACAAATAAATAATCAAAATATTCGCGCGACATCTGTCATTATGACATTATGTCGTGCGTAAAAAACACAAACGCACAGCCAAAGGCACACGTATGTTATAAGCGATATACGAACTAAGCAGTCCGTGACGTAAGGGACATTTACACATACGGTCGTAGGTAAAATATATTACATTATTTGCATTTAACAATGACAAAGAAATTTGTTGTAGACATGTTGCAGATTTAATTACTTGTTTAGTGGGTTCCAAAATTTAGCAAATAATATAATTTATACTAATTAATATGTATTTCTTAGCAAGTAGCATGCATTTTGTTTAACCGTGGTTTAAACATACTACGTACAAGAAATCGAATAATTTTACCCATTAATAACATTAAACTAACTGGAAAACGATAGTAATTTTTAATACAGGAAACCAATTAAGTTGTCTTCCATATGAGGATATATATAATTTACAAATATAAATAATATATTATTGATAATATATTTATAATATATATACCTATATTAAATATATTATTACTTTCTATTTGTATAAATATTGAAACTGGAGTCGTTTTGAGTTTTTTAGTTGATGATATAGTACTTCAACAATCGACATATCACATAAAAAGCACTAGTAAAATGCGGATTTAGGCCGCGCCATCTAGTTTTGGATATCTGAACTGTCGCTATTGTAATCATTTTTGCCACCTTACTAGAATGCACCAGAATGCAATTCTAGAGAAGTTCGGAAGAAAGTAACTTGTGCTTTTATAGTTAACATTTAATGTACTTTTATAATGGATTACAGCAGACAATAATCAGATGCCACTGCCATCGGAAAGCTTTTCTATATTTGAAGTCCACATTTTTTCAACACTAAAATTTGCATAAATAATCTGCATAAATATTGAAATCCTTTCCGATGGCAGTAGCATAAAGACCTACAGAATCGAATGGTAGCAAGCATTTCACGATTGGCGAAATAATAATAGCGTGAGTTACTTTGGCGTTTTGGGGGTAGGAGACGGGAGCCTTAAACCTATATAATGTATCGGCTTGTCAATGTGACGTTATGGGACTAACGGACGGTATGATTTGACATAAAGTGGTCCCAATTTTAAGCTCATATGACTCCTCTTTTATACTATCTCGATGATTTGTACATACCTTTTAACCTGTTCAAATGGACCCTATACGAATCTAGCAAATGCGTCAGACAGTATTTGTGTAATCTAATGACGTTGTCATGCAATTCTTCAGGCGTATACATGCTGCGGGAATACATCCCACAACTTAGAGATCTGAACTGTCTGCTTTTCGAAAATAGGTCAGAATCATACACAATTCGTTTATCTGGAAGTATGCGAATTAAAATGATTAACTCTACGAGTAAGTTATTACTATTAGTTAGTATACATGAATAGAAAATTTTGTTTATTTCAAATAAATAGCAAAATCTATTATACATTGATAAAACTGAAAAGGTAATTTTACCGTGTGGATCGGCGGTCATTTTTAACCTCCGTGTATCGAAGGGAAAATACCATGTGGTTTGTAATTTTACTTTGAGCTAATAAATTTACTTCTCATATGAAATGAGGTTTCCGATGTGTGCGGTTTTATATATACTTTAGTAAGTAAAATTACTGACGTTCAGTAAATTTACCGTAAACACGCAATTGCAATTAATTGTTGTACAGTAAACTTTCTGCAACTTTAATATTAGATTTGTCCAAGCAACCGCAAAACCAGTTAACAATCAGTACTTTTGTAATGGACCACATATGTTGCTATGATAACTCCATTATAAATACCAATGAAATATTATCTGGTTTCTCACAAAAGAACTGTTTGTAAGCTGGTTTTGCGACTGCTCGGACAAGCCTGTATTGTCAACTGTAAAATCACTAGTAAAATCCTATTAATGTGGAGATCATAAATAAGAACAAAAAATAATAGTATGAAGTTTTATTATAATTTTAACAATAAATAACATGTGAAACATATTTATAATATATATATCTACATAGTTTTATATAAATATTTCATATTTTTAACATTACATAAATAGAAGTTCTTGACAAAAATGTAATCATAAGTAAATGAAATGAAATAAAATAGGAACCCATGGACTATACTTATCTACATATCATATAATAAAATAAATCGATCTGCTTCACAGAGAGAAATATATCTTTTAAATATCAATTAAATATTATTTCAACAATAGTAAGTTCAAATACCTATAGTAAACTTACATCACACACTTACTTAGACTGCATACAAACATTTATTTATTTATTTTCATAATAAGTTTGATCACCTTTCAATGGATTTGGTTTTATCCTTATTTGTTTTTGAACCCTGACTTGGAATAATTATTAAAAAGCTAAACCGTCTCCAGAGTAAGAGAACCTGGGGATAATCCAACCACAGCATATAATATGGTCCAAAATGTGTCACCTGAAATCAAAATAAGAAGTACATGAGTCATATATCATATACAGGCTACAACAGCAGTTGCTTTCCTTTGAGGTACAGTGTGTGTAAAGTTATTAATGAGTGTTTATAGAAAAGTATTTTTTATATTGGTGATTGAAATGATATGTGTTATACATGTTAGGAATAAATTTGATTGTAAGACCGCATGTACGAGAAAGAACAATAAACGAAATCTTACCTATGGACACCACACAAGTCCTTGAACTTGTAGAATGTCAGTATCATCAACACTTGTATCCTAAAAAGAGCATCCAATTAGTGAAAGTAGAATTATACATATCAAGACTGCAAACTTTTACCTGCACTTTGTAGTATATATTTGCAAAGTCCTCCATAATATACAATGAGATGAATGTACCACTATTATATCTTTTAATACTATAGAACCATATGGAGCAAATATTCCACACCACACCGATAAAGGATACGTCACAGAGGCACTAACAGTGTTAAATTAGTTGTATATGACAATCGCACTCAATAAAACTCTAACTTAGCTGCTGTAAACACAACCAAACGGATGGCGAACGGAACTCGAACTGTATATCCCATTATTGCGCAAGCGCGATAAAAATTATCTCGGTAGCACTTTACCATCTAGAAAGGAAAATTGCACGAGCAGAAGGCAAATTTACATATCAGACAGTAGTTTTAATGTATAGATATGTAGTTTTATTCCGTTGAAGTAATTGTTATTATGAAATTTACAAACTTGTTAGCAAATTTACATACAGTTTGTACAATTAATGAATGTAATTGCATTTTCAATGATTTTTAACAATATTGTACATGTTTATTTCGGTCTTAAAAATTAAGAAATAGTCGGAATGCTATTAAATTCAAGGGATATGTATCGCAGTAAATAAAGATTATTTGCATGATAACTGCGTTGTCCTGCTAACATTCGTTACTGAGATATCGGCTTCCATCAAAATCTTGTTTGCAACCTTTATTACACAAAAACTAAAGAAAACAAAAACGCTAATCTAGAGGCCTGTATCAAGCATCTGCGCGCCATCTTATAGAGACTATCGTAACTAAACGAATTCTTGATTAGAACGCCTTGTTTCGTCGTATTGCATATACTGTCACTAGATGGCGCTGGTAATATGTAAATCAAACAACCTTCTCACAAAAACACAATTCTGATCATTTTATTTTTTGATTAATTCCAATATGTAAATTTTTGTAGACGAAACCAGAAAATTGGTGAAACTTTTATAACTGCAATATTTTACGTTTTGCGTGAAAATGTATATTTTAAAAACTGAAAATAAACTTGTTTGATGAGATTTTGAAATAACACAAAGTCGGAATTAAATAAATAAATAAACTTACAGGAAACTTTCGTCATTACAGAGTTTCGTTTTTCTGAATCTGGCCGATATTTCCTTATACTATCTGAGGTGCGACGAATGTTCTTCACTTTTCTTGAACTGTGCAGATGCATTTTGCAATTTTTGTATTTTGAAATATTACATTGACACTTGACAAATTATTATGGAATGATTGCCATGGCAACCAGTAATATATTGCAAGTCAAACTCAATCATTGGCTGAATATTTGTCCTTATTGGTTCTTCAATAGTCTGCTTCAAAAAATCTCCTAAAATAAGCATGTGATGAAAAAAGAAGAAATAACGCACAAAAAAATTAAAACGCAATACTTCATATTTATTCACATATAATCTAAGAACAAGAACAACAAGAATAAATAAATAATTTTTAGTACACAAAAAAACATTTATTGCAACTGAAAGAGTTATTAGACGAACAATCAACTCAATAAATAAACAACTTATTCTTACATACTAAAATATAGAATCTAAAAATGTCAAATTAACAGTTAATTAAGTAGTGGTACACTAGTCATAGTAAATAAAAAATTAAGTTAATTTAATACTGGAGGATATAACTAAACTATAAATAAACAAAGGAACAACTCGTAGTAAGCTTAGGAACACATGTGGCCTAAAATAATTATAACTCCTAACATACTAAAATAATTAGTCTGGATATCACGTTTTTTTTGATTTTCAGGGAATAATAATTTTATTATCAACATGGCACTGGAGTTTTTCTGTTTTCAAATCGTAACAGAAGTTGCTTGACACTTCTTAAGCGTGTATTTCTTTATGGGCAACCCAGTCAGTACTCTGGAATCAATAAAACAGACAAAGATTAGATAATAAAAACACTAGTGGTGAAATCAATTTATTTATTTAAGCCTTTAGGTTTAAATTAACTTAAATTCTATATTAAATTACATCAAAATAATAAAACTACGTACTTGACAATCGACTGAGCAGTACCTTACTGACTGACAGCTGCAAATAAATAAGGCAGGATTGGAGCAAATTTCGCATTTAACTTCTTCGGCATCGATACTGCCAACCTAGAAAAGAAAAAGGTATAAGTTTTAAAAGACAATTTTTATTTTGAAATTAACCTTTCAAAGGATATCTCAAAGGTAAATGGAAACGTAGCTGGGACAGTGGAAGATTATTTACTATTAGTACGATACGATAGATGTACAATTAATTATACCCAACAATATTTTACAAACACGGATTCAAACGGATTCACTGATCGCGTCAAAACTTCGCATCTCGTTCGACTGCCTCGCACCAAAACCCACAAGCGAGGGAAGCCGAACTGCGCATAATATTGTTCATGTTTATTACGGTCCACAGTGAATCGCCTATAATAATCTAGGTGGACAAAAGTCATTTCTAAGAATAGGTTAATTAATGGTCACATGTTATAAACAAACCCCCCGAGGTGACAATTTTAGGTTAGAAGTGTGAAAAGCATTCCACACTGAGGAGTTATAGACGCAGGGAGACCACGTGATAAGGTAGCGCATTCATAACCGGTTTAGTTGCATTTTTGCAGTGTTTTCGATAGTACACCCTAACACTTGTGGTTGATAATTTAATTTGTACTGTGATGGATTTTACTTTAGAGGGTAAGTACTTTCTTATTTCACTACAAATTAGATTCTATTAACAGACTATGTGGTGTAATGATTATGTTGAAAAGATGATCGAAAATACATGCTAATTTTATATTTGTAAACTTTCCTCGAATACAACTTTTTTTATCCACGTTTATTCAATATATATTTTTTATATAATATAGTTTAAACATTTATCTTTTAAATGACATAAATTTGAATACCACATTTTGCCACACTTTTGCTGCATTGTTTTTTTTTTTTCAGAACGTGTCTACTCGATTTTAAAATTGGAGTTTTTCGAAGAATGGCGAAAACAGGAAAGAAGAACGAAATGCTCGTCTAATGGATTATATCGGTCACACAGTTATAAGTATTTTCATTGTGTTTGTTCCAAAGTTAATTTATAATTGCATTTAATTTATATATTATTATATATTTATATATATATATATATATATATATATATATATATATATATATATATATATATATATATATATATATACGAATACAGTTTTCTTTTCGAATAATGTTTTATTTAATTATTATTATTGTTTTATTATTATTGATTATAAATTATGCATATTCCTCAGGTTTTTAATTGTTATATTTTATATTTAATGTCAAGGACATTTTGTTGTTTTTGTCATAATTGAGCAAGCATTTACTATAATCAATAAATAATCAAAGCGCAAAATAAAATATTTTTGTCCAGCTACCTTGTTCTAGGCGATTCGCTGTTGCTAATTGATTTACAAAAATATTTCTCTTGTTTTTGCAGATAGGTATAATATCATATTCATAACAAAAAAAAAACCAACCCACTGCTAATTGTGTTTTAATATCATTTTTAGTACCGAGTTATCTGGAATAATATAGTATTATAAAATTTCATAATTTTTGTTGGAGATCAAATGTTATAACGTTCAGTGTTAAAATCTAGTTATCTATATATAAAATACATGTTGATATAGAAACATAAAAACAATAACATCGGTGTCACTTCATATATGTATATAAAGCGCTCATTATATGAAATTACTTCTTTACGACTTTCTTTACTATATTATCTCTGATCCACCGCAATATACAATAAACATACTTTATTAATCAACCCCCTCCAAAACCACCCGATTATCAAATGATTTTAAAAACATATTTTTAACGAGTTCCCAGGTGTAGTAACACATTTGCAAAGTTTCAGAATGTTTAATTATACTTTATTTTTCAACCCCCTCAAACACTACCCTATTGACACTTAAAATTTTATCTGCTATTTATATGTCTTTGTGGGTATAATACTATCACATTTAGATGAATTCAAATTATTAAACGAACATTTAGCGTTTCAACCCCCTAAAAGCATCCCCTTAAGGTTTAAATTATTTGCTTGGTAAGTGCGTTGTCCTGCTAACATTCGTTCTTGAGATATCGGCTTCCATCAAAATTTTGTTCGCAACCTTTATTACATAAAAATTGAAGAAAACAAAAACGCCAATCTATAGAAGAGACTCTAGATGCAACCTGAACAAAAATTTTAATTTTTGTGGTAAGTGGTTCAAAAGAAAATAAATGGGAAATACGAGCGTTAATTTAAATTGAAAAAAAAGTAGAAATAATTCATGAGTATATCATACTTTATTTCAATTTTTTCTGTTCAGTAGTTTTAGAGTTATGCGCCTTCAAACACAGTAGTCATATTATACTCGACATCCGTTGTGTGAAAAATAACATACCAGCATATAGATAATTATATGCAAAATTGACACATTTATGTTTATAGTTCAGCTAAAAACAAAGTTGTGGCAATGATATAGAATTTCGCCAAGTCATCACCATTAGTGCTTCACTGCAATTATTATACACTGCAATGTCAAAATTGTTACCAACGTTACATTAAGATTATATTTAGGTTTAATTAAACACACAAAATGGGACTGTTTATATTAAAGATAAATAAATACATGGCCAAAGTAAAAAAAAATATTCATATCGTTTCTCTAGACATCTGTTTATGTCTATCACAAATGTTTATATCTTAAGATCATGGTTAAGATTAAGAACTGCTGTCATAAGTACCGCAGTACCATAAGTTAACACAAATACATTTAGCATAAACAATCTAGAAATTTCGTTATTAAACCGCTCAATGATGTTTGACCAATACCATCAAGGTGCTTACGGTCTTGTGATTTTATTTTCAAGGGGTGATAGAACATCTTAAAAGAAAGCCATTAACGTAAAAATGTCTTAAGAAAAGTTGCATAATAAGAGAGATATTACTGTTAATTTTTTTTGTTTTATTTTTTAGGGTGTGATTAAACACCTTGAAAAAAACTATTAAAGCTAAAACGATTGATCAACCACTGTACAAAGTAAATCTAAATTAAAACGATTAAAAGTTATCATTGAATTTTTTACTAAGTAGGCTGACGTCGCTAACTTTTCCCATCTGTCAAGCTGTTTGATCAGGTGTTACTGCTCGCTTGGTTTGACATAAATTCTCCCGAATAAATTCTAATAAGAAAAGTAAAAAATGGTCCTTCGCACCAATAGTGAATACGTTGACATGTTGTTAATTTATGGGGAAGTACGCCAGAATTCTGCTGCTGCCAGTCGATTGTATGCTGTGCGGTTTCCTAACAGATCAACACCTATTCCACAAAATTTTACCGCTCTAGTAATCCGTGCACGAGAAACTGGTGTACTGCAAACACGTCAAGGCCGGGATGGTGGACCTGGCCGACCCCGACGAATTTTGGATTCCGAAGAACAAATCTTAAATCTTGTTGAAGAAGATTCTTCTAGTAGTACTCGACAAATATCTCGCCAAGTAGATGTCTCAAATCGAATTGTCTGGCGAACACTGCGCGAGGATCAATTGTATCCTTGCCGCTTACAAAAAGTACAGGCTTTGCAACCTGAAGATCATCCTTCACGTTTACAATTTTGCCGATGGTTTCTACAAACACATGCTGAAATTCCAGACTTTTCTTCCATTGTATTGGCTACTGATGAAGTAACGTTTACACGTAACGGCATAACTGTCATAATACTCATAGCTGGGCTGTCGAAAATCCACATGCTGTTCGTCGTAATCATTTCCAGCACAGATTTTCGATAAACGTTTGGGCCGGACTGGTCAACGGACAACTTATTGGCCCATTTGTGTTGCCATATCGATTAACTGGAAATGATTATCTCTTTTTTTTGCAAAATCATTTGATGGAACTATTGGAGGAAGTTCCTTTGAATGTACGTCCACAAATGTGGTTTCTTCAAGATGGCGCACCGCCGCATTTTAACCCGGACTTTTCTTACCCGGATCTTTCTTACCCGGACTTTTCCTACCCGGACTTTTCCTACCCGGACTTTTCCTACCCGGACTTTTCCTACCCGGACTTTTCTTACCTATCTGGGCTGTCGAAAATCCACATGCTGTTCGTCGTAATCATTTCCAGCACAGATCGTCGATAAAAGTTTGGGCCGGACTGGTCAACGGACAACTTATTGGCCCATTTGTGTTGCCATATCGATTGACTGGAAATGATTATCTCTCTTTTTTGCGAAATCATTTGATGGAACTATTGGAGGAAGTTCCTTTGAATGTACGTCGACAAATGTGGTTTCTTCAAGATGGCGCACCGCCGCATTTTAACCCGGACTTTTCTTACCCGGACTTTTCCTACCCGGACTTTTCCTACCCGGACTTTTCCTACCCGGTCTTTTCTTACCCGGACTTTTCTTACATATCTGGGCTGTCGAAAATCCACATGCTGTTCGTCGTAATCATTTCCAGCACAGATTTTCGATAAACGTTTGGGCCGGACTGGTCAACGGACAACTTATTGGCCCATTTGTGTTGCCAAATCGATTGACTGGAAATGATTATCTCCTTCTTTTGCGAAATCATTTGATGGAACTATTGGAGGAAGTTCCTTTGAATGTACGTCGACAAATGTGGTTTCTTCAAGATGGCGCATCGCCGCATTTTAATCGTTTAGTTCGCCAACATTTAGATAACGTGTTTGAAAATAAGTGGATTGGTCGAGGTGGATCTGTTCCATGACCTCCTCGGTCACCCGACCTTAATCCCCTGGATTTCTATTTATGGGGCGTTATGAAGACCATGGTATATACCAACGAAATAATTGATCTAGATCAGCGTTTCTCAATCTTCTTCCGCTGTCCTTGTCCCGCACACGTCAGGCGCATAGGACCGCTCCGCTCATAGGGCTCCGCGGAGCACCGGTTTGAGAAACGCTGATCTAGATGATCTTCGTAACCGCGTTGAGTTCGTAGCAGCGCTGTCTGTCCTATTATGCAACTTTTGTTGTGACATTTTTACATTAATCACCTTCTTTTAAGATGTTTAATCACCCCTTGAAAATAAAATCACAAGACCGTAAACACCGTGTATATTAATTATTTCAGTATATTATAGCTTATACGCATATCAAGTCTGAATAGTGGTCTAGTGTAACTCCATTAACACACTTGACGTGCATTTATTTATTACATTACTCCACATAAACGTACAAACATTCCAATCTTTTAAATATTTGCAAAAAGAGTGACGTAGGCAGACAGTGTTACTTGGAATTTACTGGAATTATTGAAAAATAATGTAAGGACACTCTGTATATTGTCACTAGACACAGTAAATAAGTAGGTTCAGAAATAAAATCAGTTAAAACTATTAATTGTGAGACCCCTATGGAACCAGGTCGAGTCGTAAATTTGGGGGCTTAAGTGCAGCCCTTGTAGACCCGTAAAGGGTCGAATTTCATTTTTTTCTCAGGGTTTATCACGTCCTCTCAACGTGGGAGACCCATACCGCATTTCCAAGAAAAAAAAAGAAGCTAGGTAAAGTATACTACACACCATATAACATTCACACCATCGATATTTTAAAGATTTATCAAAGAAACTCACCTGAGATTGAGTGGGACTGCTGACACCGCTATCAACCGACTGATTTCTTGGCACTGGGTCCTACAAAAATTCTACCAGCTTAGACAAACCCATATCGTACACAAACATATCCAATACATTCCAACTAAGTCTCATTCTGAGAAAATAAAAAGACAATAAAGACAGAGTACAGCAAAAGAAAGTAATAGACTAGAGAGCTAGTGAACGATTTACTCATAATCGTGGCTCGTTTTGTTATTTTTCACTAACACGTAATATGCGTTACAGCTCGAGTATTGTACATAATTTTACCTACGACCGACAATTACAGATACAATCATTTATTTTAAATAAAGGAGAAATATTGGGACAGGAGTAGATGTATTAGGTTAGGTTGGTATATTTGACAGTTCAACAAAAACGCATTTTATCTATTGCTAGTTATTCGCGCGACATCTATTTCAAC
This sequence comes from Aphodius sticticus, assembly GCA_963966075.1. Classification (NCBI taxonomy): domain Eukaryota; kingdom Metazoa; phylum Arthropoda; class Insecta; order Coleoptera; family Scarabaeidae; genus Aphodius; species Aphodius sticticus. The sequence goes on from OZ014510.1 coordinate 2,460,427, forward strand.
TGTGGGGAACTGCATTTGAACTGTTGTGAGAAGAGGGAAAATATAATCAAATAGGAAAATATGGATTTACATTAGCGTTGTGATGACAGCGAGTTATTTTCCACGAGCACGTAATATGAGTTACAAAATTGTCTCAAAAATGACAAATAAATAAAGGTAAGGATATTTGGCGGTTAACCAATGTATTCGCGCGACATCTATTGCAACTACGGAGAACTTTGTCTGAAGTGTCGACCGAAAATTCCAGTACAAATTCAACATACATTTTCACGAGCATGTAATATATGTTACAGCTCGAATTTTATAAGGATCAACTTTGAGTAAATCCTTTACTAGCTCTTAGTCAACATCAACACACAGAAAAAAATAATTCCAACCTACCTCTGGTTCCATATTCTGGTGTATATACTCCTCCGCGTCAATAAACTCCAACTGGCGTCCGCCGTCCTTCTCCCCGCGTTCCTCCTCTTCATCTTTCGGCAAAAAAAACTCATCAATATCGATTGGGTCGTTCCCATCCATCGCAACCTTCAAATCACCATTGGACGCGTCTAAATTCGCACTAGGACTACCAACTCTGTCAGTGGACACAAGGCTTGAAGACTGGTTATCGACCGGGATGGTATCAGCCGCAGAAATATCAGAAAACGGACTGTTAGGAACCATAGAAGAAGAGTCCTCTTCCAATTGAGGAAGAACCGTTTCAGAAATTAGAGAAGGAACCACGTCATCAGGGGATTGAGGAGTGTTGGCTACAGCACCAGCTGATGACTGAAGGGGGTCCGAAGGAGTTGCATTCTGGCCACCTTTGTTCGATGTTATAACAACACGTTTCGACTGATCTCTACAAATTCGCGTATTCATCAGGGTCTGTAGTGTCGGCCCTTTTGTAGCATCATTCCCATCGATTTGGTTTTCTGGACGTCTTTGCGATGATCCTCCAACAGATCCTGAAACACTGTTCTCCTGAATCACAGACTGTCTTCCGCTTGTTTGCTGTGTTCGTTGTGGACACCTAGTTTCAGCATGTTGCACATTCACGCGATCTATACCCTGCCTATTCGGGGATTGTTGTTTCAGATAGTCAACAACCACTTGCATGCTCGGGTTTGATAGTATTCCCTCTAGGAGACCAGTAAGGGTTATCGTATTCGTTTGGTCAGTTCGTCTCTGCGGACTGCCATCAGCTTTATCCCTATTCGGATCTGCCTTAAAAATAGCATCCAAACGCCTCAACGCCTGATCCTTCTGCTTCTCGGGCAACGCTTGCAAACTATTCACCATCTCGATGATCTTATCCACAGTGGCCGTCCCCTGTTTGGACGCCGTTTCAGTAGTCTCAACGGGGACATTCCAAGACCTAGGCGCTTCCATGGTATCAGCACCGGAGATCGTAGCGTTTATCTTGCTGGGTGTCAGAATATTAACCGTGGACTTCCTCCGAGGAGGGGCTGCCTTCTTCTTCTGGACATTACTGGCCATCTGGGCGTTACTGGCCATCTGGGCGTTACTGACCATCTGGGCGTTGCTGACCATCTGGGTGTTGCTGGACATCTGGGCATTACTGGCCATCTGGGCATTACTAGCCATCTGGACATTACTAGCCATCTGGGCATCACTAGCCTTCAGGGTATTACTTACCATCTGGGCATTACTCGCCTTCTGGCCCGTCAGCATCAACCTCCTCCATTCAAACATCAACTCTTTGTAAGTTGCGACTTGCGCAAGGAATTGAGCTACTTGTGCTGGCGTCATGAATGGATTAGACGGAACACTAGGTCCTGGAGGAGTATGACGCTGTTGGCTACCGGTTGTCTGCTTCGTAATGGCACATGGTTGTTGAGAAGTACCAAGAACGTCGGAAGCCTGCTGAACCGGAGGAACCCATGTTGTTCGAACTATCGAATTCGCAGAAGCCATCGTACGGTGGTAGCTAGGCGGTGCTCCAGAAACTATTGGCGCAATCGAGACTGTTGTTGCCGGTGCCACCGTTGTTCTATAAGGCATACCAACCATGGCAGCCATTTTCCCTAGAGAGTTTTGCTGAGGCGGTCTCCCAGAAACGATTGGAGTCGTCACAACTCCAGAACTCGTAGCTACTGACGCCATTGAAGCCGTCGCTCCTCTGGATTGCATGTAAACCACCGAACTATTCGTCCCAATAGCAGAATTATGGTTTGGGTTTTGGCCAGAAGCAGAAGTCGTCAAACCTGACGCATTCGCGACTGATGATGAAGACACCCTTCTAGCTTGGGACGGTTTAGAGAGAGAAGCACACATTTCAGGCCACGTGGGCACCCTTGCTGGTAGAACAGCAGAATTTGGCGCATTCAGTTGCCCAGAAACTATAGAACCCGTCGAAACCGTCAACATCCTCATCAGCATCTGACCGAGCGTTGGAGCAGCTACAACAGAAGATTTAATACTTTGGTTCTTTTGTCCTGTACAAACAACAGGAATTGGGAAAGACGCAGGTGCAACCGTGGTGTTAGGTGGAACTGTTATAGGTGGACCTGTCATAGCTGAAACACTTGTGGCATGCATTGCCAACATAGACGCTAGAATCGGATCACTACTAAGGCTTCTCGAAGGCTGCTGCTGTATTTCCGGTGTAGTTTTTTTTGAGAATGAAGGAGTAAGTAAGTTTGGCGGAGTACGTCTTGGTAACTGTTGTAGATCCGGTGTGGTTTTGTTCGAGAAAGAAGATGTGTTTGGTGGAGTATGTTGCCCACCTTAAAAGAAAAAAAGCCATGCGATACACTAAAGAAAAAGTGCCCAAAAACAAAGCCCATGCTAAAAAAAACAGCACCATGAAAAGACTTACCATCAACGTCCATGAAGATGACGTCATCGTCAGATCTAATTGAGGAACCACTACCTGTAAAAAAACACCAAATCATTCCAGCTTCATCAAAAAATCATCAATCTATACATACTTGGAGGTGTCTGGACGCCAGTTAGGTCTTCCACCGTAGACTTAACCCTAGTCACAGCATCAACTTCCGCCAGATACTTCGCGAAGTCGTTGGTGGGCCTGATCAACTCCACTGGGTTGCAAGTCTCCATCCTGGTCATCTTCCCATGTAATTTCTCAAAGAACGCGACGTAATCCTCCTTCTCCATGTCCTGCTTGATGATCTTCTCGCAGAAACGAATCACGGAATCCGTAACCGTTCCTTTATACTCGCGAGTCTTCCGCAACACGCTCTCATCGCCCATGGTCTTTATAGAGGCCTCGACGAGGATATTACTGATCGCGAACGACTGAAACAACTCCTGGGACAAGGCTTCCAAGTTCACCGGGTTAGTCTTCAGGACTTCTGATATGGACGAACTCGTAGTTACCACTTGAGCTTTATGGAGCTTCTCAACATGTGATACAGTCGCCTTTGCTGTGTGGGGCTTGCGAATACTCAGAGGTTTAGTGAGGTGGCATTCTGATCTGAAGACATCGCGATTCTGGGTTGCTTGGTGGATTGTCTGCGTGACGATCAGGGTCATGGTATCAGGCACTTCTGAGGCCGCGGGCATCATATCCAGGGCTTGGTCAATAGATATGCGCTTATTTGGCATTTTTCGCTTGACAGGCGTCTCTTCGTTTCTGTGTTTCTCCAGCCTCCGCTTTTTGGGTGTTGGAACAGCTTTTGGACGTTCCTCGTGAGACGTTTCAGCAATTGCTTCTATGGCTGCTAACCTCGATGGCACCTCGAGATTGCTCGGTGGTAAGTAATCAGGATCGTCCTCGTGCTTCCTCGTCCTGGACTTCTTCTTGGACCCTTCAGCATCCTCCGCTCTGGATGGTCTTCTCTTGACGATCTTAAGTTCGTTAGCCACCGTTTTAGCTTCGTTGGCCACGCTCTTAGGTTCGACCGTCACACTCTCAAAAGGTACCATCTTCTTGTAGTTCCTCCTCGGGTCATTCGGAGCCAAATCCTTATAGATCATAGTCGGGAACTCTCTGGAGAGATCAATCTTGACTGGTGGAGTGTATGATACTTCTTCGGTAAAAGCCTTCCTGGGCCTCTGCGATCTATGAGTTTCGTCCAAAGTAGGTTGGTTGGAAGCATCGTCCGAGTCGTAATGGCAGACGACATCCTCGTATGTCTCGCGCCAAGTATCATTGGAGAAGCCGTTGTTCAGACCAAGCACCTTCGACATCGACCTGGTCACGCGGAAGTCCGTGTAGATCAGCATACTGCTGGAGTCGACCGACTTTGCTCGTGACATACCCGATCTCAACCGAGACGCTGGTCTGCTCGCTGGTCTCGGTTCTGCTTCTTTCGCCAGGTGCGACATGCTCTTGCTTCGTAGTCTCCTGCATGGCCTGGATTGACTAGATGCTATTATACTGGCGACTTCGTCGTCTTCAGCGGTCGAGGGAGCTTCCTCGTGTTCTTCGCTGAAGCAATGATCTGGGTTGAGGACTGGAATAGCTCCTTCGAAATCCATTAGGTCTTCCAACGTGGAGTTCAGCATCTGGATGTCGGCTCGACTCATCGTCTTTCTCGGTCGTCCTCTGGTCGTCTTTGGGATCTTATAGTCGCATAACTTCCCAGCACCGCTCCATAGCTTCGTGTGTTCACCCTGATCTTCAGAAGACCTCCTCGATGCTGCATTCTTCTCATCAGCTCTGCTGGTACGTCTACTGGTTGATGCTTGGTTGGAAGGTCTTCTAATCTTGGCCGGCGGTGGTGGGGAGGGGATATCCAATTCGGATAAACAGTCGTTTAACTGCACAACCGCATCTCTTTCTTCAAATTGCGAATGTGCTTTCTTCGATGGTCCTGGTTTATCCAGTTGAGATGGAGTTTTACTCCTTTGCCGTTCTTCCAATGCTGTACTCTTCGACGACGGCGGTCCAGGTCTATCCATTGGAGATGGTGTCTTAGATCTTTTCATCTCCTCTACTGCTGAATGGGGGTTTCTTTCCACTGATGGTTCAGAATTTTCTAATGGAGGAGTTTTACTTCTTCTCCTTTCTTCATCTTGTGATACAGGCTTGTCTGCTGGAGAAGGAGTCTTACATCGTTTCCTCTCCTCTAATGGTACAGGCTTTTCTGATGGGGCAGGAGTTTTATTTCTTCTCCTTTCTTCATCTTGCGAAACCGGCTTGTCTGCTGGAGTAGGCGTTTTTCCTCGCTTTCTCTCCTCTAATGGTACAGACTTTTCTGATGGGGCAGGAGTTTTATTTCTCCTCCTTTCTCCATCTTGTGATACAGGCTTGTCTGATAGAGAAGGAGTCTTACATCGTTTCCTCTCCTCTAATGGTGCAGGCTTTTCTGATGGGGCAGGAGTTTTATTTCTTTTCATTTCTTCATCTTGTGATACTGGGTTGTTGTCTGCTGGAGAAGGAGTTTTTCCTAGTTTTTTCTCCTCTAATGGTACAGACTTTTCTGGTGGGGCAGGAGTTTTATTTCTTCTCCTTTCTTCATCTTCTGATACTGGCTTGTCTGCTGGAGAAGGAGTTTTTCCTCGTTTTCTCTCCTCTAATGGTACAGACTTTTCTGATGGGGCAGGAGTTTTATTTCTTCTCATTTCTTCATCTTGTGATACTGGCTTGTTGTCTGCCGGGGAAGGGGTTTTTCCTTGCTTTCTCTCCTCTAATGGTATAGGCTTCTCTGGTGGGGCAGAAGTTTTACTTCTTCTCCTTTCTTCCACTTGTGATACTAGCTTGTCTGAAGGAGAAGGTGATTTGCTAGGTGTTCTCTCCTCCAATGGTGGTACAGGAGTTTCATTTATTTTCCTTTCCTCCACTTGTGGTACTGGCTTGTCTGATGGAGAAGGAGTTTTGCTTCGTTTTCTTAGTTCTGACGATCCAGGATTTTCTAATGAGGAAGGAGCTTTATTGCGTTTCTTTTCTTCCACTGGAGGTGCATGCTTGTCTGATGGGACAGGAGTCTTTATTCGTTTTCTTTCCCTTGATGGTCTAGACTTATCTAATGGATACCGCGTTGACTTCCTTTCTTCCATTAATGATTGGGACTTCTTTTGCACTGAAGATCCAGAAGAACTAGATTTATCTTTCTTCCCCGACTTTTCTGTTGGTTCTCTGGCAGTTTTGGACGTGCGCGGACGGTCTTCAAACAAATAATTAAATTTGTCTACCCTAGCCCTATCTTTCTGAGTTATGGACACGTTACATCTTTTATCGTAATTCATTGAGTTTTGGGATTCAAGTTTTGCTATTGGGTATTTTCTGTGTGTGGGGTTGGACGCTTTGCCTTCAGTCTTTTTTGGTGGCTTAGCCTTATCGAGGCATTCTTTTGGAAGTTTTGGGTCATCACATTCAGCTATCGACGCTGCATCTGGTAACTTCTTAAGCACTTTTTTGGGGATGTCTTCCTTGAAGACATCCGCAGAACGCCTCCTCGAAGTCGAAGCTACCGGATTCTCCGATCTTTCAAAGCTCGACTTTCGCCGCACTTCAATCTTATTAGGTTTGTGGTGGTCGGTAAACAGCGCCTCCAAGTTCCTTCGTGGTGTCGAATCGTTCCCTACTGGAGACGATTTGATTTCGTCAAGGACCCTCGGTTTCCTAACTGGAGAAATATCTAACTGCATCTCCATTAGGAAAGCTTCCACGCTGGGCACCTCGGCAGGCCTATACCGTTTTTGGTTCTCTACTTTTTGTCTTAACGCTAAGACAAGATCAGGCGCTAGGGTCTTCTCTACAATTGGAACATCGGTTTGCTTCGGTGGAGGTAATTCGGCTTGCACTGGTGGATCTTTATCCAAAAGCCTATCATCATTATCGCCGAGCTTTGACGATGCCTTCGGGGTCTCCGGTTTTAGCGATAGCACAAATTTCTTTGTTGGAGCGACACTTCTGTTGGAGGAACTGTTTACTTCAGCAGTTGGGCTGTTTTCTGTTGACCATGAGGATTCCTGGGAAGGCGTCTTCTTTGGCGTACTCCTCCTCCTCAGGTACGACTTCGTCGTATCCAGATTCTCCAGGTTGAGCTCGGTGAAGTCCGGAGATGGGTCTCGCCTCTGTGGCTTCTTCACCACTAGATTACCCGGGAGGTTCGTGATCGTCTTCAGGAAGATTTCACCGATGTCCTCAATCGCTGGTGGTGCCTCCTTCTTATCTTCCGCGGCGTCCTTGTTTGGGTTTGTTGGCTCTGTCGTGGACACCACGACTTCTTCCACCTGGCAATCCTCTATCATAGAGAGCGCTTCGTCTTGGACGACTTCTTCGTTCGTCTCTGTTGGATCTGGCGTGGTCACCACGACTTCCTCCATCTGGTAATCCTCTATGATAGAAGGCACTTCTTCCTTCATATAGGCTTTATCGCCAAGGTCTTCTTCGTCATCTTCAACCTCACTGACGACGATGTACTCGTCTATTTCCATGTCGATGACTTCACATACTTCTTCCATTATTGTATCATCGGTTGTTTCTGGAAGTGCTTCTGGGAGTATTTCTGGAAGTCTTTCTGGAATTGTTTCTGGAATTGTTTCTGGAAGTCTTTCTGGAATTGCTTCTGGAAGTCTTTCTGGAATTGTTTCTGGAATTGTTTCTGGAATTCTTTCTGGAATAGTTTCTGGAATTCTTTCTGGAATAGTTTCTGGAATTGTTTCTGGTTGAAGCTTGATATCTGATAAGACGTTGACGACCCGATTATTATTATTTCTTTGGTAGTCCCTCCGTTGGTTGTTGTACTGTGCAAAGGGTCTGTAGGAGTGACCGCCGCGATATGTGAAGGGTTGCGAGCTTCTGTGAAAATAATGGTGTGAGATGAGATCGCGGTTTCGGAAGCAATGTTATATGAGCGAGTGAGTATGCGTTAGAGAAAGTTAGAAGAATCGTGTTAGAAGTATTGCCTATGTGTGTGGTAAGTTAAGAATGAGACCCTCAAAAAAGGAAACAAACAATCACCTTTGAACCCCGGTTTTTATCGCGTAAAGAAAATCTGGATGGCCGATAAGACATCCGGCCTGGTTTTAACTGACCACAACAAAAAAGGTCGTGTTATCATCGAATGAACGATAAACGGTTTCGGACTTTGGACGCTTGACCTTCGAGATTTCTTGTACAGATATCGCCAAAAAGGACACAAGCTCTGATTGGATACTGATACTAAAGGTTTGTTGTTTGCAAACAATATCGGCGATTACCATGAATCTTTGGCAAAGTGTCCGCATGTCGTATCTGAAGATTTTGATCTCCATCTGGACGTGTGGCCAAACTTCCGGATGGTAGAGACGTCACACTTACTTTTTCGTGCTCGTGCTGGATGATATGAGGCGTTCGTACTCCATATGGCGCTCTTCTATGGGCACGCTCGAGTGCTCGTCGTTGGGCATGTAAATATCGTCTAAATGATTATTGTTCCAAGTTTCATAGCGGCAGCTGCGACGTGCCTTGCCTCTCCACCTGAATCGGTTCAAATCCAAATTTAAATTTACGTCTTCTGGGTTTGTTTAGAACTAATACCAACACCGGCGGAAGATATTATCACAATACAAGCCCACAACCATATAGCTAAATGTTTTTTCGAGATAGTCACACTTTATAAAGAGTTTTGGTTGTCCTAAAAACTTGTACTGGCTAACTTGTAATGCACCATGAGCAGGACAACCATCGCGTTGCTAATGATGGGAACGACTGGCCTGTAAGTTTATTTCCCACCAAAGCAGTAGTAAGGCATTAACGCAGCACCCTCCCTTTCGCATTAGGGTATTATGTTTATTACAAAGCACCCGTATGGACACTAACCACCCTTATGAACACTAGGGTGGGTATTTTTATTTTGAAAGCAACGATAGCCCCCCCACAAATCGTTTCTATATCAAAAAAAAGTTGGCACGACTTGTAGACAACTTTCCAAGGAAGAAATGACCTACTATACATAAGAATTTGACGGCCGAACCCACCCCCACAGTGCCCTGAAAACTACCCAAATGAAAAAATTACATCCTTCAGAAAATTGACCGTTCCAATCATTTCATTATTTTTTTCTCATAGATATGATTACTATAAGTCTACTGGAATGATTATAAACATTTGTCAGTTAATTTATATGTTTAAACAATATCTATTTGTTTAAATAATTCCCTTTTCTCGAATTCTGTTTTCTGCGTCCGAAATGGCAGTTTATTATCTTAAAGGCAAAAAAAATATCCTATTGTTTAAACAATCAATTATAATTCATTTTCAATTTTTTTTTAATTATGGTAGAAGTCATTTTTTGTGAAATTAACTTATAAATTTCATGTTCGAAATATCTAGCCTATATTATCCATGGTTGTTATAAAAAACGTTTTTGTTAATTTGAACAAAACAAACGGTTTTTTTTTATAAAATGATGTTTTTAAACACGAAACAATGTTTTTAAACACTTCGTAAAAAAAAAACATGTTTTAAAACATGAAAAAAAAACATGTTTTAAATCACCATGGTTTAAATAAGGAATAAAAATTGTTTTCACCAATTCATAGCCACCAGAAAAATTATTTTGGCGTTGCGTTCGTGAAAAAATTGACGATCGCTCTATTTTTGTGTTCAGAATGTCATCCTGATAGAATATATCACACAAAGAATATAGGGTGCCATTTAAAATTTCAATGATGACGTCATTTCCGGAAAAACCGGAAGTCATATTAACCTCAAGAGTATCCCAAATAATGGATTTTTTTGTCTAATAACACTTTCCCAAATTTCATTCGTCCAGTTTTATAAACAAAAGAAATAAACGGGAGTACCATTGGCGTCGGTTACCCGGTATGTTATTATAAAAGTTTTTGTTTATTGTAGTTACATGCTATCACTGAGTGTATTATTATATTTTATAAAGAACTCTTTTTATTAATAAATACAATATCAAAATATTTTTTTGATTTTTTAATTGATCCATGCATAAAAGTCTTTAAGACCAGCATACAACTCTGATTAAATAATTAAATATGTTGTCCAAATTTCGGTAGTTTAAAACACATGTTTTAAACATTTAAAACAAGTTGAAAATAAAATACTTTAAAACAAAATATTTGTTTTAAAACATGTTTAAAACAATGTTTTAGAAAAAGTGTTTTATACATTTAAAACAAACCTATTTTAAACATGTTTAGAAAAAATGATATTATCTAATAAACCCACATTTGTTTAAACAAATGCCATTTCTTTAAATTCTTTTTTTTTGCAATTCGCCTAAAATTTTAGATCGGTCTGGCCAACTGTTATTCTCAAGTGACATTTATATTTTGGGATGATTTCCATTGTATGAATAATAAAATACTATTCGTTTTCAATATTTCATCAAATTAGGGTACAGGAAACAGTTTCCAGACAGCAACAAATCAACTTTATCTTGCGACACACAGTGGTAGGAAATCAGAAGAAGAAATGGAGAAAGAAATGTGGTTACTAAACTTTGTTGACTTTAGGAAATTTTATATTTTAAAAAGAAATGTAACTCCCAAATTTCCCGACAAAAAAAGGATTTCAAATCATTTCAATTTTTTCGAATAAATGATAGTGAAAACTATCAGAATAACAGTTGGCCAGACCGATCTAAAAATTTAATTTTATGTGAATTGCAAACAAAAATTGTTTAGAATTCAGACTGATTTTAACGAATTATTTAAAGATATAAGGGTCATATAAGGGTAGTTTCAGGGCACTATGAGGGTGGGTTGGGGGCGTCAAATCTATATGTATAATAGGTCAAATTCTTCCTTGGAAAGTCCTCTACAAGTCCTTAAATAATCTTAAGTTTTCCCAAACCCCGAACAATTATTTGAAAAACACCAAAAAATGTCTTCTTCCCATGCATGTTCCAATATAAATTTAAGGCCTCTCTACAGGCATAGTCATCTATTCAACAAATCAAAATTTAACCAAAATTACTTTAACCTGTTTGAGGTTGGGGAATTCCGGACGAAGGCCTTATTTGCTACTCAGGTATGGACCCCACAGGTTTAAAGGAATTAACATTTAGACTTGAAAAGACTTCTTCTGGGAAAGAATTTACTGTATCAGGGGCTAGCAATGCACCTGCGCAGCTACAACAGATTAAGTCATAAACTACACTCATTTGAAGACATCGAAAACTCTTGATAAAGAATAACTATTTCTCGAGAAACGAAAATTTTGGTCCATTATATCCAGAATTAGGTCCATTTGTAGACACAATTTTGTTAAAACTAATCGAAGGTTGTTTACTAAACACTCTGTATCTTGAAAGCGGTGCACTCAAGTACAACAGCTATGATTAAAATCGCAAAAAAAACTGACTAACGTGTCAAGTTATAGCATCACAACAACTAATGCAGAACAATTGAAAAGAATTACAAAACTAGTCCCAATCAGTCCCAATCAAATGTGCTTAATTAAGTGCTTCGGCACGATGCACGTGTATGAAAGCTTATCAGATTGTACTGCTGGTAATCTGTAAACTTTCAGTTTTTTTTTTTTGTTAAATACCATTAAGTTTAAGTAAACACATTTGTTATATAAATATACCTAAACTATCTATATAAATAACTATATTATATATAGATAAAAACTGATTAGACAACAATTGAAGGCATGAGAATGAAAAGTGGATAAAAACATAGGGATTCCTATGGTCTTTATCCACTTTTCATTCTGAGCTCTTCAATTACTACTACAGACTATTGATGTTATCTACACAACAATCTTATAAATAACACTGGCCAACCAAATTTGACCGACTTCTAATTGCCTGACAAATGACAATTGATTCGGATAGGATTTTACATTTGAGTACATTCAATTTGGAGGCTCACCATGGGGATCACGCTTATTAGTGGAGATAGAGCCTATGTTTAAATTTGGCAAAGTTTCGTATTTTTGTGTTGGTCAATTATCTGAAAAGAAATTTAAGCTGTCGTTTTTCATTTTGAAGATATCCGCAAAAAAAACTGAAATGTTAAGGTATCGTTTTTAATTTTTTGTTCAAAACCAAATGTAGCTAGACATTTGAAAAAAAAAACATTCTATAGCTACCTTAATAAGGAATGCAGTGTGATTTTTTAGTTTGAAATAACATCAAAGATGGCAGCGTAACCATGGCCAACTTTTGTTTTTCTCTAAACTCTAAATCTACCGAATATTTTGAGGAGTTGTCAGATTATAGAAAACACATTAAATTAAAATTAAACCCAAAGTAAGGAAGTAATGATCGGCTTACCATTTGCATACCATTTGCACACACTAAAAAACTACATTTTAATATTAAGCCAGCTGGATGCTTGCGACTGGTTAGTTTTACATATCAAACCACTCTGAGTCTCTTCTGGATGTCAACGAATTTACGCCTCCCCTATTTATTCAAACTTCCCTCTCCTTGACTTCATATTACAAGAAAAAAGGACCACACGTCAAGTTAAACAAAATGTGTAGATAGCAAAGCCAGCCGTACTGAAACCATAAATATCTCGCTCAGCAGTTTATTATGCAGTTTATGACAAAAGTCACAAATCTATTACCAAAGAAAGCCCTCAAATGCATGGGAATAAACTCCATTAAAAAGTTTCACACGGACCAACGCGTTTCACATTATCGCGTAGAATAATTTATGTCATACACAAAAAAAGCGGAACCGGCTATAATCGGCCGTCGAATTATACGCGATAAGAATTCTTGAATGTCTCTCACAGACCAACGCACAGTAATGTTGATCCCATAAAGAAAGATAATGCCAATCATCACAATTGTTCTCAAGGAGCTCCTACACGCAGTGCCAATGTCTCGCCAACGTTGGTGATGTGACGCGCTGCGCGTAGTGCGCGCAGTCACTTCGCCAACATTGACCAACGTTGGTATTGGGCGAAAGGTATTTCTGTGTATCGTAGAAGGCTCGTAGCGTTCCGTAGAGAATTAAAAATGAACAGTGATGACGATATCATTGCTGTTGCCGCAGCTTCCATTATTTTAAGCAGTGCATTGTTGCTTAGAATTAAAAAAAGGAACCCTCGAAAGAGGCCACTGTTTAAGGTTGTTAAATATTAAACATGTTTTTCAGTCATTATTTATACAGTACGTTCGAAAATATTAAATACATTAAGGAATACAAATATACAGCAATTCAGGGAATAAAATTATTTAGTTTTTTATATTTGCCACGTGACATTAAAATAATCTCCCTTTTTATTTTCTTTATGTTTCAAGCAACAAATGCGGAATAAGATGGGATAAGATCTGATACACTGAGTGGTCTATATTTTTATGCAGGAGCCTGTTGATTTGTGTCGTTTCTTTATATAATTATTTCATTTCAGTCAAATCGATGAATTCATAATTTTGATTTAAAATATAATTTATATAATAAAACTGAAATTATTTATAATAAGATACAAAGAAAAATTGAGAACCCTTACATACACGGAGTTTTAATTATACATATTAAAACTCCGTGTATGTATATTATGCAGGTATATTTATTATCAACCCAATATTTTTAGTAACAGATATACTTTTTGATATTTTTCTGATAATCAAAATAAGGAAAAGCATCCAGTATAGCTTTTAAACTTTGTTGAATACATTAAATACATCAGAATATTTAAATTTGCCGCTTAAAACTAATCTATAAATTGTTAATTAATAAATAGTTAATTGTTGTTAATTATATAAATGCAACTTTGTTTGATTGTAGTCAAGATTGTCCATCACCTTTCCCACCCCACCCTAGCGAATAAGGTTGACCGCAATCCCAGAACCTAAATACCGTATGCCTCCCCATTGTGTGCGAATTCATTTTTAAAATTTTAATGATGACGTCATTTCTGGAAAACCCGGAAGTCATACTAACCTCAAGACCATCCCATAAATTGGCATTTTCTGTCTATTAACACAACGTTCATTCCTTCGGCGTCAAAAACACAAAAAATAAACAAACGTAGGTACTTATGTCGTGGGTCACCCATTATAACGACTTCAATATTGTCTTCAGAATATTATTTTATTGCTTGTTAATTTATTGTAACTGTAAGGTTAATATATTGCTTATAAGAACCATAATTATTGTGAATAAATTTACAAAATATTAAAAAAAGTTTTCATGTTTTTACATTTGGGCAATCAGGCATTTGGGCAAATAATAAATCATCATTGTCCTTAAAGTGTTTACAAACATAAATAATGCAGTATATATGATAAAACATAGATAGATAACTAAACTTTTCATCGGTAGTACGTACAATGCTAAAACAGAATGAAATAAAGCGGACAAGGTCGACATATTGGCGATGTGCATTGGCACAGTTGGGTCCCGCTACGCGAAGCACTCCGATGGCCAATGATGGCCCCTATTGGCACTGCGTGTGGGAGCACCTTCATAGAAATGCCCAATCGTACAATATTCCTAACATTGGACAGAAATTTAGCGGACCATGGTTCGTTTAGTAAACCCCGCAATTCTTATAATCCTCATGGAGATGTTGAAAACGATCAAAGAGATATTTTGGAAATGGTAAACGTTAGATTACCATAATTTGCAATGCTTCAACTACTGGTTTTTAGGTAAATGACGATCCTCGGATGTCTACGTGGGAAGTAGACGCTAATTTGGAATTGCCGCAAACACGTGTTTGGAGAGCATTACGAACAAAGAAATCGTACAAACCCCACACAAGTCAAACTTTGGAGTTACGAAATTATTTGAATCAACAAATTCCAAATCGCTGGATTGGTAATGGTGGAGTGGTGGAATGTCCTCCTAGATCCCCTGATTTAAGTCCTCTGGACTATTTTCTATGGGGAACTGTGAACGACGAAATTTATCACGATACTCGCAGAAATATCGAGGATCTGCGGGATCGAATAACAAATGCGGTCAATGCTATTCCGGGAAGAACAGTTAGAAGAGCATAACATGTCGAAAAGCTGGCTCGGTTTTATGCCTGCAAGAAAATGGCGACCAATTTGAACTTTTACTTAAAAAATAAGCTTTTTGTTGTGTAAACTTGCTTCTTTTACAATCTGAATGCTTTTAATCCAAAGCACTCGGGTCAATCCGGTACCGGCGGTCTGTAACCAAGCACCAGTTGAGTACCTTATAAGCACGACAAACAACGAGAAAAAGAAGAATTATTATTAAACTCTATTCTCTATCTCAATGAAATCTTTGATGTTCCTTCAAATTAAAAAATAACACTGCATTCCTTGTTAAAAAGTCGCTGCAGCATGTTTTTGTTTCAAATGTCTAGCTACGTTTGGTTTTGAAAAAAAAAAAATTAAAAGCGATATCTTAACATTTCAGTTTCTTGCGGATATCTTTAAAATGAAAAATGATAGCTAAAATTTCTTTTCAGATAATTGATCAGCACAAATATACGAAACTTTGCCAAATTTAAAGATAGGGTCTATCTCCACTAATAAGCGAGATCCCCATGATTCTGTTACTTGTCATCTTGATATTGATTAGTGCTAATTTGATTTTGATTAGTTCCAATTTCATATTGAAAATATCTAAAAGAAAAAAACGTTATCAGTTGATATTGCGATTCTTTGTTGCAGATTACTATTAGTAAGTTAGTAACTAAATTATTATGTGATGTATTAGGACCAAAAAATCATTCCGAATTTAGTTATTATTATTATTATTATTAAATTATTATTACTATTAAATTATTATTATTATTAAATTATTCTTAAATTAATTATTAATTATTATAATTAAATTATTATTTTTATTAAATTATTATTATTATTAAATTATTATTATTAATACCATTCCCATAAATGCACGCAACAACAACTACATAGATATGCAAAACAACACAACCACCAGCATACCAGACAGGCATTCTCCACGATATTTTTTTCAAGGACTTCTTATATTAGACAAACAAATCTCATTTTTCTTGTCTAAATTTCAATGCAAACAATACATTGCAATACAATGCAACAATACAACACCATTCTTCGCACTTTACAACGTAGCATTACTTTCTACCACCCTGTATACAAAACGTTGACAACAGCTTTAATAACCAAGTATTATAAACGATGCAAAAGTATTTAAATTCATAAAGTCAAAGGCATTCAAAAAGTCAATAAGCCTTATTCTCTAAGAAACTTGTAGCAGAATGTTAAATAGTAAGCTGAGGGCTTCGATAAAGTAAAGTTGTTTTATTATTAGCAACCCTCGACTATATTTCTTCTCTGACGACAGGGTATAACCGTCTGGTTTTAACCGCTCCTGTGTTTATAATATAACGACGTTGTTTAGGCCTGAAAGAGCATAAATATACCAAACTGAGGTTGAAAACTGTCTCCATAAAATATAAGTAAGAAAAGTTGATCTATGTACCTCAATAAAAATAATAAAAAACGAATTTCAATATACATACAACACTGTAAGCAGAAAAACAAACAAAACAAATTTTTAATCACTCGTATTTCCCATAAGATTTAGTCAATTCAAATATTTCTGCAAAAGAACGAATTGAGGAACTTAGGGGATACTTCTTTTTACCTAGGATGTATATTAGGGTGGTTCAAATATGCAACTATTTGTATATTTGCAACTATTTATCCTTCCAAATTTTGTTGTTTAATATAGCACTATACTAGTACTTTGCACTAATTAAAATATGCACACGATTTTTCAGTTTCTTTCCTATTTTAAGCTTTGTTAATCGCGTACGAATGTCGCGTGCGTTACCCAGGATAAACCCATATGCTACATAACTAGAATTTTAAAAGAAACATCCTGTATATCTTGAAATACTTATAATTATTGTAAACTGAATAAATAATATTTATTTCCCCAATGTGACAAAAAGCAAAATAATATCATTAAAGGTTTAGCCGTTGTAAAAAATACGTTTCCACTTTTTTTTTGATTTGGAAACGAAAAACCCCTTCCGATTTGAGCAGTTTGACACTTTAAGAAAACTGATTTATCGATCTTTCGAAGTATGTCAAGATATACAGGTTGTTCCATTTAAAATTCTTAAGGTCTTTGACATTTAACAAACTTCCTCAAATTAGTCTACTTTGCTTCTAGTATGGGACACCAAAAGACCTATTTAGTTAAAATTACATATTATCTTTTTTTAGTTAGTTTCAGTGATATGTGCTGGACTATATTCATCAGCTGTCAATGTCATCATCCACAAGAATGACTACTCAGTGTCGTCACAGATGTTTCCCAATGTTGCCTATAGTTCTTTTATTATTATATCTAGTATAATAGCGTTAGGTTATGTCTTAGGGCAAGTTATGCCAGAATTGCTTCAAAGGGCTTTCAACATCATAGGCGCCATATTGTTTTTAGTAGCTACTGGAGTTATAGCACAAGCTTGGTACACTTATTCTCGCCTTGAAACAAAAGACGAAGACTTGAGACAACCTGGGCAGATGTTACTTGTTCTTATTATAACAAGTGCGGTTAATTTCATTCTGTATACTATAGATGTCGCTATTAGTATTAAGAAGTCGCTAACTGGTACTGTCTAACTAACTTCACTTACCTACTTCTATTGTGTATCTTTTATATCTTTACATTTGACATTTCATGATTTTTGTCATCCTATTTCATGATTTTTGTCATGTATGACTGTCAACTTTTTTTGCCTCTCGGTGTAAACACGAGCGCGAGAGAAATGAGAAAAGGTTCCCGAGAAAAGGTTCATTATAACTATCTTACAAACCCAAACAAAGTTATTAAGTTTAACGGAAACAGTCGCAAATAAGTATTCACTTCTTTATAAAATCATATTATATTAATTAAAGCAACAGACATTTTATAGAAAAAAAAACCAAACATCGTTTATAATACCCGGCCTAAAGGGTATATGACACAATAGCAAAACACCCAGTATATTGCAAGTCGGCAGAAGTAAATATGTACAGGAAATTAGAACAACATGCTCCGTCAAATATGGTGACTTTGCAAAAACTGCAAGCACTGCAACACTGGCATAAAAAAATAATTTGCGCAACAATGTGCTAGAAACATCATTGAAACGAAATTTGAGTCACACTTAATGTACCTACAGGGTGGTCTTTTTTATAATAAATAATTTTATAATTGTTATAATAAAGTAATGCTTCGAAAAAACTTAAGCAGAACAAAAAATACATCAAGCAGTTCAGCGGTAGTTTAAAAAATGCCAAAGCGACAAACTTCCAAAAAAAAAACACATTAACGTAAATTTATTTACCTGTTACTATACTCCTGGTTGAAACTACCTCTAGCCCTACTCCCTCTGTGAGACCAGGATTGTTGCTGTACTAAAAACGGCGGGATGAACTGATTTTGATAGTAGCCACCCCGCTGATGAAAGCCTCTATTGTTAAAGTATCTAACACAAAAAAATCGGTCTTAAAATTCAGAAAATTCGTAACTTTGAACGTAAAATACACTGCTAAAAAAAATAGGGGAACACGTTATTCGAAACCTGTAACTTTTTAAATAATAGTTCGCAATTACAAAAACTACTGTTTACAGACGAGTCCAGATTTCGTTTAACTCGTTGCGACGGTCGAGTACGTGTATATAGACGTCCTGGTGAACGCTACGCAGCCGCTACTATATAGAAAATCGATAGATTTGGTCGTGGATCTGTGATGGTTAGGGCTGGAATCACTATAAACAACAGAACGATCTTGTTGCGGTTCCTGGTAGACTAAATACCATGAATTACATCGAAAACATCTTGGAGGACCATGTGGTGCCTGCCGCATATGGCGTTGGTCAAAATTTCATCCTAATGCAGGACAATGCAAAGACACGTACCGCCGGCATCACCAGAAACTTGTAACGTGGAATTCAGTTCATGGAATGGCCGGCGTTAAGTCTTGACCTGAATCCTATTGAACACGTGTGGGATCAGCTTGACGGACGTGTTCGCAAGCGCCCTAATCCACCACTAACCATACGGGAACTGACACAAGCCCTGATTGAGGAATGGGAAAGCATAGCCCAAGAATCTCTTCGCAGACTAGTGCGAAGCATGCCACGCAGGTGTGAGGAAGTGATTCGTGCTCATGGAGGGCATACACTGTATTAAACCTCACCAATTCACAGAATACCCGACTGTCATCTATCCTACACACAGAAAAGTGATTATTTGGAACGAGAAAACATAATTTCTTGAATTTATTTACTAGATCAAATGCATATTTACTTGGATGTAGAAAGTTAGTTATATACAAGAAATGCCACATACTCAATCTAAGTAAAATAATTTCTCAAATAAATGCTGTCGACAAATAAATTCTTTCTTTATAAGAACCAATATTGTATTGAAAGAAGTAATTGAATTTTTCGTCCCAAAAATGTCAATTTCTCCAACGAAGTAATAGTAAATCCATCCAAGTGCGTAGTTACTTGATCCAAGAAAATATAAGACATTTAATATAAGTAAGTATTGTTTACTGAATAAAAACACACCAATTATTTAACTGAAGTGATTCTCACTTCTGTCAAGTAACCCCTTTCTCTGGAATAAATATGCGCATCGTGATATAAAGGAGCCAGACCTAGGAGCCAGACAATAAACGTTTCAACACGGAGTAATTTGATGTAAGGCAGGCAACAGGTTAGAACGAGTAAGTAAATATAACATACCTATCTTGTTAATTAGCAATAGAGAACGTATTTGTGCCAAATATTTAAAATTCTTACATTAAGGTCCCGGCTAGGATACGAGCGGCGGGCGGCGAGCGGCAGAGCGGCGACCTGGCTACGATGTAAGCGGCACCATGAGCGGCACGACAATTCGTCGTGGCAATTATTAGTAGTTCGTAGGTCGTCGTCCGGTAATGTTGTCAAACTGCTACTCACGGAAAATTATAACCTTCGGTTGAATAAGATCCGTAGGTTAAAACGTAACTACAAAGTGCATCCTATTAATGCAGTGCGTCAGCGGTACGGCGATTATCACCATTTATTTCACTACTTAAGAAAATATAGAAAACGGGTTTTTACCTATATGAGAATGTCAATTGCAACGTTTGACTATATTCATGACAAACTCAGGAAATATTTAGAAAAATAGAGGTCTGGACTGCGACAGTTGTATTATTGTAATATTAATAGTATATTTACGACGTAGTCATCCACATAGATTTAGACAGACTGACAGTACGTTCGTATAATGATGACTGTTCGTTTGAATAATAAAGTAATTATTCGAACGAACTGTCATTATTATACAAAGCTACTGTCATCATAATCATTCATGTGTATCATGGTAGGGATATATAGTCATGGATACTAAATAATTTTCCAACCGTAAGAAATTTAAAAAAATGGTTCAACCAAAAGTTTTTTGGCTTTAAACTACTCTTCTAATATATTCTAAATATATTTTCAATATACAAGGTGCTCATTTTATTCTAGAAATTTGATAACCTCTCATTTTTTTAAATAAAACAGGCTATATATTATTAAATTTTTTGATTCTAAGATTAATTCTAAGAATTTTTTATATGCATCATTTTTTATAAAATGCATTAATTTTTAATTATAAGCTATTAACCAAAAATAGTCAAAATTACCGGAACATCTAAATAAATTTCAAACTGCATAAAATGTCAAAAGGTCTGTGTTCTTTGGGTTAAACAACCTCTAGTTCAAATATTTTCTTAATATACAGGGTGTCTATGTTATTATAGAAATTTGCAATTTGCATTTATTTTTATATTTTTTAGTGCTAGGATTAATTCTAAAAATTTTTTGTAGGAATTATTTTTTTTATAAAATGCATTATTTTTTAGTTATAAGCAATTAACCAAAATAAACTTTTACTTGAACCAAACGGGTTAAAAATAAAAAATCCAAGAAAAAATAACTCAATTAAATACAATTAAATCAATGTTCAACCTGCCACATTAAAATAAATGTGTATGTATGTGGCAAAATATTCTTAATTTGAAGTTCAGGAGTTTTGATTAATTACTCATAACTCAGAAATGATGCATTTTCAAAGAAACTTATTTCTACAAAAAGTTCTTAGAATCAACCTAAGAATAAAGAAATAAAATAGGTATGCAGGATCTTCTATTAGAAGATGGAAAGGTTTGCAGATTTCCATAATAAAAAGACCACACTGTAAATTAAAACTATATTTAAGCTGTTGTTTAAACCCAAAAAACTTTTACTTGAAATATTTTTTGAATTTTTTGCAGTTGGTAAATTTTTTTGATGTTCCGGTAATTTGACTATTTTAGGTTAATAGCTTATAATTAAAAAATAATGCATTTAATAAAAATATGATTCCTATAAAAAAATACTTAGAATTAATCTTAGAATCAAAAAATGTAATAATATATAGCCTGTTCTATTTAAAAAAGGAGAGGTTGTTTAAAGCTGTTTAAAGCAAAAAAACTTTTGTTTGATCAATTTTTTGAATTTTTGTACGGTTGGAGAATTATTTAGGTGTTTCGGTAATTTTTGCTAACCCTGTATAATTCTGCGGTGAGCGGCACTAGTAAGCGGCAAGGTGGTGCCGCTCACGATGCCGCTCTGCCGCTTACTGTATCGTAGCCGCTTTGCCAAGTTAAGGCTTTGAAACAATGTAAACATATATCATTAGCGGCACCGGTCTGCCGCTCGCCGCTCGCCGCTCGCCGCCCGCCGCTCGCCGCTCGTATCCTAGCCGGGACCTTAGTAGCTAAAAATATTTACCGGGAATAAAAATATACACTTCATTGAAGACTGTTTACTTCCTTCACCAGAGTAACAACAACTTTCTTATATCTAGTAATTATTCCAAGAAATAAAATTTCTTGGTTGAAGTCAATAATCTCTCGCGTATATACGAACCTACCAACTACTTCATCCAAGTAATTCTCTCTTCTTCGAGAGATCACTTTTCTGTGTGTATGAGTCATTTCCATTTTGTTTTGCGTTATAGATTTACATTTTTAAGTGTAACTTAGAAGTAACATAGAGTTGTAACATATGATTGCCTAGAACTATTATTTAAAAAGTTACAGGTTTAGAGAACAGTGTTTCCCTAATTTTTTAATCAGTGTAGTTCTCAAAATTAAAATTGGTTTCCCTAGATTAGATAACATTTTTGTATCTATAAATCTTTTAAGTTTATCTAATCGTATGTCGAAAACAACACGATGCTTTAGTACAAGTCCAAACATGTTCAACGCGAAAAAATGTGTCCGGATAAGTGGGAGTTGAACTCCAACAAATTATTGTACATACTTTTACTAACCTTTGGAAAAATAATTGAGCCCTCAGTTTGAAGACTCGCAACTATACAGTGACTGAACAAAAAAAAATGAAATAAAGTGTGTTATACCCATTTTAAATTATAATCAAATAAAGTTTTGATTTAAAAAGACATTTCTTTACACTTTGTTTGATTCAAACAAATATATTTTTGGTGTGAAAACCTCATCGAACTGTATTGTTAGATGTCGCTGTAAACTCTCTCCTCGCAGTTCGGCCTTATCTTAAGTATAAACAGTAGACTGGTGAAAGCCTACCGCTCAGTTGATGTCATGCGTCTGGCTAAATTACTAAAATGGCAGCTCATTATCTTCATTATCTGCACTGCTGTCGTTGTAGTCTAATAATTCGTTCTTTTTTTTACTACAGGTATCCACAATAATTTTACTTCGTTGCCTCTCATTTGGCTTGCCATATAGTCAAATAGAAGTACCTTCTCATGATGGTGAAGTTTTGACAACTTCAACAGGTGTGCTGTAGTCAATTGAGAAAAAGATGGTAGGTATTTCCTATTGAAACGTTTTCCTTCAGGCCAGTTCGATTTTTCCTATTCTTTTCCAAGCTATAGTTGTTTTTCTTTTTAGTATTTTGTTTGGATTTTGTTTGACTCATGCTAGTACTTTACAGAAAACACGTGGAAACCATTCTTCTAATTGTTGTTTATTCATGTCATGGTCATAATCCACTCTTGGCTTTGTTTCTTCCACTAATTCCATCCTTGATTTTTGTATATTTGCACGGTCAACAAAAAAATATCACCTCTCAGAGCTGCTATTCTTGGTTCACCTCATTGATATGGGTTTATTATTATATATAAGTCCAAAATTTCGTCTTTTATATGTATATATAACACGATATTTTACGATGGGAAATCTTTTGTTTATGTAGACGGTAAATAAAATAAAAATAGAAAGAACTTTGCTGGCATTGGTATTATTGTTATTAGTTTTACTTCCTTGGAATTATAATTTAGAATTTCTGATCATTACTTGCAAAACATGTTTGCAACGTAACGCATACATATATAGGTATAACTTTACTCAAGAAAGCAATAATCTCTAATAACCTGAATATGTATGAACTTTCTATTTTAGAATCGCATTAAATATAACATTATAAACTCGTTACTGAGCTATCAGCTTCCATTAAAACCTTCTTTACAGCCTTTATTGCAAAGAAATTTATGTAAACACAAAAGCCAATCTGTAGGCAAGATTTTGAATTATACTCGGTGTTATTTTCAATTCTTCGGGATCTTCGCTCATGCGCTTGCTTTAATCATAAACTTAATTAGAGAAAAGAAGCTAATTTTTGACACATTATACTGGTTGATTTAATACGCTTTCATGGTGATTAAGCCAATAGCATTAATCCCGGAACAGGAGCTAATTTATGGGTGTCATTTTAAGACATAGCTCTTTAAAATTGACCCAGCCGTTGTCGAGTTGATCTGCTTTTTATGCAATTGTGTCGAATTACTACGAACTGTCAGCGCGGAGCACTATAAAGAAGGTTTCTGTAATAAAGTCCACAGGCCGAGACACAGGAGAAGAGTAGTAATAGCTCAGATAAATAATAAGTAACAGTTGACAACAACTACAGTAGCTGCCTATTGGCAAAGGGCAGAAATCAGCTAAACAAATTAAGTAAGTATGTTTGTTTATACATAAGGACTTGAGTACAACGGTTCGCCGTTAGATAGAACCATATCCTGGGCGTACTACAGACTCAAGGCCGATGTCGATATCTCACTAGCATAAACGCCACCCTTAATAAAAAAAAATGCAAAAATCGGGTACTTTTTTATATTTCTATGGAGAAATGATTCAGGAGTATAACACACTTTATCTAAATTCTTTTTTTGTTTTTCGTTTTTTTTTTTCGTTGTTAAAATTGTGGTTATTATGTACATATATATCTAATATAAGCGGGTTAGTAACTTTTTTTACAACTATGTAAAGCATCTAAGCTATACCTTTACTCAATCCAGAGCTATTTGTGACAGATGTCAAACAGGCAGATAGATGAACAAATGAATAAGTCCATAAGATTTCAGTTTTTTTCATTTTTAGGTAGGTAACCTTAAAAAATAGGGAAAGAAATGAGTAATAACTATTCCGACATACTCAGTAAATTGTGTACCTAACCTATGTGCGTAAAACTACCATAAAACGAAGGATGTGCCCCTATTAATTATTAAATTTAAAATTCTCATGCGAAAGATGCAGCACCAATTATAATAGTATATTATTTGACGGCACATAACTAAGGATATAAATCGCGAGCATTATCTACGACTCATAAATTCCATTTTATATCAAATATTTTAAACGTATTTGTCAATGATGGCAAAGCGAACTGTCACATAACTGTCATCCACGTAGAGTTTGACCGACTTTGACACTAGCGTTGTATAGCACTAGCATTATTTGAACGAACTGTCATTATTATACGCCGCTAGTGTCATAATCATTGGCGTGTATGGGGATTATATAGTCATAGATACGTATGCAATGAACTATTATATGTGAGTCGTAGATAAAATAATATATGTATGTAGAAATTTGACAACTAACCTAAACGGTAAATCTGACAAAGTAACCACAAATATGAGTTTGACAGAAGACGATTTTACTTCAAACAACTAAGCAGTTACTAAGCAGTGAATTTGACACATCGCAACGATTGTGAAACAAAAACACGTACCTACATATTTGTTGTGTAGCCGACACTGTCACAAGAATTCTAACCCCACTTTTAACAAATTCTCGTACAACTATGTAAAAATAATTGCTTAGGTGTCTTGTATGTTGATAATTAATGCTAGCCTTAAAATAAAAATGATGCCAAGTTGTTTATAGTTTAAAGGTTATTCGCTTCAACGGTATGGAATATAAAAAACCGTGGGTTAGACTCGCACTAGTCCGTAAGTTGCTTTTACTTAACCCTCTTACGCTTCCGGTGTACGTAGCGATAATATTATCACGGAATGTGTACTCTTTTTCTTATCACAGCTTCTGATATACTTAATATTGAGTCAATTCAGTAAGAGTACACTAAAAATCGGTTAGATTTACCTCTGCTAGGAGTCAATCGCAATAAACCACTTGTTGAAAACATTGCGTAACTTACCATAGCCTAAAAAACATGTTTGAACCCGCACAAATCAACCAAATTAGCGTCACAACTATCTAAATTCACTGTGCAAACGTTTGCATGTAAAGCACGTGGTGATATTTGGGACTAAACGACCTTGTATCCGCGAAAACCAGTCTTAAGAATTTGATGTTTCGCTGTGGTAGAAAGTTGAGCAAGTACTGCCAACACATGCAGAGAAATATGAATTCCTGACAGTCGATTAAACCCGCATGCAGAACCGGTTATCGCCTTCACCACAATCACCACAAACAAAATAAACACTCACCAATACACACACGAAGAACAGCGTGGGCTACGCACTAGTCACAACAAAACAAAAAGGGACTTACCGTTGATTCTCCATGCTTATTGCCCGGTGTTTCGCAGAAAATCTCGAATCAATTAACTAACTAATCACTCCCAAAGCATTATCCGAGCAAGGTTATCGTGCACAACATCACATTTCACTCAAAAAACAGCTCTAATGTCGACTGGCGCGATGCGCGTCCCACTGATTCTGCGTCTAACTTCTCAACTATTTGAACGAACTTCTATGCGGCAAGTCGACAGTCTCCGGCCTAGAGGGAGTGCGACTGATTGGCTGAGCTGTACCCCCACCACGCCTCGGTCCTAGCGCTGTCAACAAGCGACCTGTTGATAGAAAAATAAACGGAGAAGTATTAAATTTGGAAGGGAATTATTGCGAAGGTTGTTTATATTATGAGAAACGCTGGTATAAACGTTTTGATATACACACTCAAGTGTTTCGACCGGATATGCGGTGTACGTTCTGTAATATGATAACTATGACGTAATATTATGCAATTTTTGTAGATATTAATTATTATTTAATACAATGATAACGGCTTTTCATGTTTGACAATTACCTACCTAAGGATGTTTTAATTAGGTGAAAGTGTTGTGAGCAATGATTGATTGATTATCTGTAATTAGGAAAGTGATTAGAAAGTTGGTAATGGGAAACGTATAGGTTATAAATACTTCACAAGAGCGGTATAAAATCAGTCTGATAGCAAATCTCAAACAGGCAGTATGGTCGAAATAAAAAATCTGACGTGGCCAGGCACATGACTTTATCATACTATACAACAATATAGACTCCTGTGTTTGAAGGCGCATAACTCTAAAACTACCGAACAGAAAAAATTGAAATAAAGTGTATCATACTCCTGAATCATTTCTACATAAGTTGTATGACTGTCAACATTTTTTGCCTCTCGGTGTAAACATGAGCGCGAAAAATATGAGAAAAGGTAGGTACCCGATTTTTGCACTTTTAAATTAACGGTTGTCTTTCCAATTTTGTTCTTCGTAAACCGCTTACCACAAAAATTTAAAATTTTGTTCATGCTGCATTTAGAGCCTCTTCTATATAGGGTTACCAGACGTCCCCTTTTAACCGGACAAGTCCTTTTTTTATGGGTCATGTCCGGGTCCGGTATCTTTTTCCGATTATCCCCGAAATGTCCTCTTTTTTAACAAAATCATAAAATACCTTAATACCGGACAAAAAAGGCAATTTTAATAAAATATAATAAACTATTTTTTCTACTTTGCATTCACAATGCACACATTGTAACACTGTTTTCGGTGTTACAATTAACACATTGTAATACCGAAAACAGTAACATTTTTGTCTGATTGGTACACAGTGATATCAAATGCCATATGTCAAACGTACAATACATAACCCAACATAACCACACACTGCATCTTCTTAATCGCTTGCAATCGCATAAACTGCGAAATATCAATATTCTATACATATTTAAACATGGGTGTAGCCTGCTATAGTATGGCCAAAGGATTGGGGCTTTCTTAGTTTTGCTGTGTTCATCAAAATACGCCAGCATGACGTTTACGGTGATGTTTTACGACTCTAGTAAGTGATCGTTATCATTCTTTTCAACTAAACATCAAATCCCCTTTTCAGATATAATTCAAGGACCACATTTACTTTAATAAGGTATTATGCGAAGATCAAACCTACATCGTAGATACGAACGATTTTAATTACCGCTGCGAGATTGTATATGCGCAATAAATGGCTTATCAGCATACACGTACGAAGCTATAGTACATTGAAAGTGTAGAGGATTTCTTAGTTTATGTAACATAAGTTTTCGGTAATATTTTGGACGCTTGGATGCTCGGTTCAATTCGTATTCGTTTTTGTCCGTCGCTTTCGACTTCGTCTTAGTTCTGGTTGTGTGCAACGTATTTGTATTACCTCCATGACATGTAATTTTACTAAGTATAATTTATTCTAATAAACTACTTTGCCGAAATTAGAATTGGGTTTCAATTATAAGTGCTTGTAAATATATAAGCCGCAACGGCTACGTAGCGGAATTAGGTAGACACCGCTATTAAACGTTAAGCGTTATAACAATTCTTTAGTAAGTTCTTGTTCTTCGAAGTAACTAATCAGTCACCGCCAAACACTTCTATTCTGATTATTATACTTATGAAACCACTATTTTAAAATTGTTAACTTTTTAGGTTAAGTGTCATGTATTTATCACAGTAGGGTTGAAAGTGTTGCCCCAAGCTCCATTATGATCATCGTTGCGACCTCGCTGAATATTTATTCAAACTTGTAGGCTAAAGTAGAGTAAAATTATTCACAATTAGATTTTGTCATGATTTTATCTCATCGATATCATCCTTAACGAAGTTGACAGTTACTACAGTGCTACCACGTGGTACCCGCAAAATATCCTAGATTCTAATTTAGCGCGATATAGTAACCACAATTTCTAAACTTATATAAAATTAATGACGCAAAGTACAAAAAATAGTATATTACACTCGTTTTATAAGACGTATTGGTGCACTCGTTCCATTTGGGCACTCCTCGCTACGCTCGTCGTGCCCAAAACAACTCGTGCGACAATTTGACGTCTTATAAAACTTGTATAATAATATACTATTGTCACATTGTTTTAAGTCGTCAGAGAGGTCGTTGTGTAGAGGTGGTTGTAGTGCATCCCGATGTTATTGTGTAATGTTTGTTTACTGTAATATCAGGTAAAAAAACCGGAAAAATCAGCGTTTTTTCAAAAGCTCATAACTCAGTCATTTTCAAAGTTGCAGCGCAGGATTTTCGCGAGAAAGTAGCGACTACACTGATACTATTTTTGTCACGCGAAAATATCTATTGCCTGGTCTAATTGAAATTTGTAAGTGATGACCAATATAATAGCTATTTATGTACCAATGGAGTTTTGTCCCTCCATTTGAATAATATTAATAAATATTTTGACGTCAAGTTAAGTGAAGTTAATTGAAGTTAAGTGACATGTGTATCTACGGAATTGAATAACAATACAAACAATTCGGAGTTGAGTGACAATACAGACAATTAATTGTCAAACTTATAACCTCAATCGCCAATAATTTATATTGGCGATTTAAAATTTACAATTTGAATGACAAATAGTTGATATATTTGACATATAACCATGGCAACCCTTTTGCTGTTTTAATTAGTGCATTACTTTAAATGATCCTTTGATATTTGTTATTATTCGTTAACGAATTTATTTCAAATTTGTAAAATTTGGTGGATACTTTCTTAGTTTAATCGCATTCCTTTCTCTTAAAATGTTTTTAGCTGTCATCTGACTATATTTCCATTGACAAACACCCCCTCCCCCCTGATTTCCAAACTTTCGGTGTCCTCTTTCTTACTCGGAGAAATATGGTAACCCTACTTCCATAGATTGGCGTTTTTGTTTTCTTCAGTTTTTGTGTAATAAAGGTTGCGAACTACGTCAATCGTAACGGTAAATGGAAACGTAGCTGGGACAGTGGAAGATCATTTACTATTAGTACGATACCATCAGAACAATTTAATTGCGGAATTTTGAATAGTACTGCGAGTTGAACATAAATAATGAATATAGATGTACAATTAATTATACCCAACAATATTTTAGAAACACAGATTCAAACGGAGTCACTGATCGCGTAAAATCTTCGCATCTCGTTCGACTGCCTCGTACCAAAACCCACAAGCGAGGGAAGCCGAACTGCGCAAAATATTGTTCATGTTTATTTCGGTCTTAAAAATTAACAAATAGTCGGAATAAATTCAAGGGATATCAATCGCAGTAAATACGGATTATTTGCATGCTAACTGCGTTGTCCTGCTAACATTCGTTCCCGAGATATCGGCTTCCATCAAAATCTTGTTCGCAATCTTTATTACATAAAAATCTAAAGAAAAAAAAACGCCAATCTATAGAAGAGACTCTAAATGCAACCTGAACAAAAACTGAAATTTTTGTGGTAAGTGGTTTAAGAGAAAATAATACGGAAAGACAAGCGTTAATTTAAAACTGCAAAAACCGGGTACTCCTTTTTCACTTCTCTCGCGCTCATGTTTACACCGAGAGGCAAATAATTTTGACAGTCATACGACTTATGTAGAAATGATTCATTTAGGAGTATGACATACTTTTTCATTTTTTTTCTGTCAGTAAATTTAGAGTTTATTGCATCAACTTCTATCTGGTATTAGGCAGATATTTTCTTGGTTTGCTTGGTAATCCAGTCTTGAATAAATGTCAATGTCAAATGTAACTCATATAGCACTTCTCCCATCTGAATGCCATTAAATTTGTTATTCAAGCTGGTCTTTATTATTTCACTATGAATGCAAGCCTGGGTACCACCATCACGAAAAATATTGACCCAATACGTGCCAAGAATATAGATATTATTCTACTTGGTTTGAAACGGCCTATGGTAAACACATGTTGGGATCTACGGTTTAGTTTATAGCCCTAATGCCATGTAGTGGGGTTTGCACTTTCTCTTGAAAAAAGATACTATTCTCAGTATTGACAATACGACCTGCTAGGAGGCCCTTTTATCTGTTTTGGACCCGTCTCAGAAGATATACAATAGTTTTCAGCACCATATGGAATATTTGACACAAATTTGTAGATATTTTTCACATATTTTATCACCATAGCTTGGTAAATACATCATATTTTATAACTTTACCGGAAATCATAAAAGAACGAACACAAAACCACAAATTGATTGACATATCTTAACATTAAGATGACGTTTGTCCGCCGTGTCATTATTTCCAATTTCTATTACTTCGTACCAATCAAAAAAAAACTTGACACGTTTCAAAACAACGGTAATAATATAATTAATGTTTTTCTCACCTTCTCAAACATTTCGTTTCCTAAAATAGGCCAAAACTTATCGAAGTCTGTCATGTGTGATGCGCGCACCACGACGTCTGCTACAAAACTGATTTGTTTACATGAAAACAACGACGCGTTAGGCAATCTCTTAGCCAACGCGGCTGCGCTGTTACCGAACTGGTCATGCTCACTGTTACAAACAAAAAAATCCCTAGATAGTCAACAATCTACACTTTTAAGACATTCAGTTTTTAAAATGTGGGTACATAATTTGATAATAGTTAAACATTTATATGTGTGTGAATAACATTTGTTATAATCGTGTTAGAACTGTCAAACGAAGACGGGGATTTTTGGTAGATTAGGTTTGCCAACCTGTTTGCGTTGCTTAGCACGCGTTATCCAATAGGTTATTTGACTGTATTAAAAATATGGCTTGTATTATAGTCATCCTAATAGATTAGTTTAAGAAAACTATTTGTTATTACCTTTCAAAACAATGCTTTATTTCTATTAAAAACCAAAATTAAAATTGAACTTTATTCACGTCCTATCACGAGATTGAAAACGCTCTGTAATAGGCTCAGTCTCCAGTGACGTCATTCGTTAGTACGCCTAGAGCGCGTTCGGTTTGTCAGGGTAGGGTATGGGGAGAGCAATGCTAAGATAACCTGGGTCGGCTGTCTCTCTCTTATATGCAGATAGACGCCGTATGACGTAACTCCGCCTATTATGCAGCGCGTCACTCTCACCGTATAATACCGGGTTATCCGAACGCGCTCTAATGCTTCTCCCGTTTGAATTTAATAGCACTAAAGTGCCATGTAAGCATAACTTTGTAGTTTGGGATAGCCCTAACCTTAAGCCGTCAGATCAGATAATACCTGGTTCGAAAATACGATAGATGACTTATTCTAGTCAGCTTTACTTATGTCGAAGTAATCTTCACAACAAAAAACACTTGTATCGGCCGCTATTTATTTCATTTGGATTTCTACGAGCCAACCGCTTTCTTCGCAGTTTCAAATCTTGCGGAACAGCTACAAATAGTTTATCCGGAGTTTTTCTTGACGTATTTCTGCATTGTGGATTTATACACCATTTATAACCCATTTTTATGTAAATAAAATAATGCATTTACAATGTAGAGTGAAGGAATAAACACACTAAGATGGTTTTCCAATAATAGTCGAATACCCTATTGAAAAGATGTTTAACCTCAAAATAAATAGAAGTATAAAACCATAAATATAACTTTTATTTACAAAAATCATAAACAATCTATTAATCATAATTTATTTACTCTATATAAGCGATAGAACCTGATCTTCGCGTATCAGCAACGGCTTCTATATCACCATTTGAGCT
Organism: Aphodius sticticus; assembly: GCA_963966075.1. Taxonomy (NCBI): domain Eukaryota; kingdom Metazoa; phylum Arthropoda; class Insecta; order Coleoptera; family Scarabaeidae; genus Aphodius; species Aphodius sticticus. The sequence goes on from OZ014510.1 coordinate 2,492,291, forward strand.
TGCAATACCGGTAAGGGCTGCAAAACCATCCGACGCCGGAGTTATAGTATACTCATGTCCAATCTTCATTAAACCATCGATAGATTTCTAAAGAAAACCCCCATTATTAAAAACCAAACAAAAATCGTCGGCAAACCTGATCAAAACTCTCCTCAAATTCGATGGACATTGGAAACAATTGATGGTGAAACCTTTTCATGTCAGCTGATTCCTTCAAAGAGTGCTTAAACCATAGATTTCTAATAGCAACCTATAAAGAAACCAAAAAAAAACTCTATATAAGTTAGGTTAGGTTTTAGGTTAGATTTTGGGTTTACCAGTGCTGTTGACGTTGTTATTTTGGTACCGCCGGCAGCGCCAATCACCATTCTGACGTCACCATTATCGTCAATGACGAGGCTTGGGCACATCGACGATAGAGGGCGTTTTCCTGGAGTTATATAATTTGCAGGTGACGGTGGCACTCCAAACGAATTTGTTATGTTAGGTGCTGAAAAATCGTCCATTTCGTCGTTTAATATGATACCTGTGCTTGTTGAACGCACATTGGAGCCGAAACTGAAAATAAGTGAGGTTAGAATGGTTGATATTCTCGAATGACAGTAGCGCAAGTAGGTATCTGTAATTTATAGGATGTTTACGGCAGGTCGGTGCGTAATTTACACTACAGATGTCACCGTTATGCAAATTGCTTGTGGTTTCCGTAGTAACATATTAAAATGACAGATTCATAACCTAATTAATAATAGTACGATTTCCTGCATGGTTTTGTATTCAATTCATCGTTAAAGTTATTATACGAATCAGCAAATAGAACTATCGCAAGACAAACCTAAAGCAAATTCAAAAATTCGTAGAGGGTGCTAAGTGCCATAATATTTATTTATACATATTTTAAGCTAAGTCGATATTTTTTTATACTAGAAAGTAAAACTTAATAAAAATAAGTTGCTTGACCAAGTATAGTTTTGCTGTGTTCATCAAAATACGCCAGCATGACGTTTTCGGTGATGTTTTACGACTCTGGTGATCGTTATCATTCTTTTCAACTAAACATCTAATCCCCTTTTCAGATATTATTCAAGGACCACATTTACTTTAATAAGGTATTATGCGAAGATCAAACCTACATCGTAGATATGAACGATTTTAATTACTGCTGCGAGATTGTATATGGGCAATAAATGGTTTATCAGCATACACGTACGAAGCTATAGTACATTTAAAATGTAGAGGATTTCTTAGTTTATGTAACGTATAAGTTTTCGGTAATATTTTGGACGCTTGGATGCTCGGTTCAATTCGTATTCGTTTTTATCCGTCGCTTTCGACTTCGTCTTAGTTCTGGTTGTGTGCAACGTATTTGTATTACGTCCATCACATGTAATTTTACTAAGTATAATTTATTCTAATAAACTACTTTGCCGAAATTAGAATTGGGTTTCAATTATAAGTGCTTGTAAATATATAAGCTCAACGGCTACGTAGCGGAATTAGGTAGACACCGCTATTAAACGTAAGTTCTTGTTCTTCGAAGTAACTAATCAGTCACCGCCAAACACTTCTATTCTGATTATTATACTTATGAAACCACTATTTTAAAGTTGTTAACCTTTTAGGTTAAGTTTCATGTATTTATCACAGTAGGGTTAAAAGTGTTGCCCCAAGCTCCATTATGATCATCGTTGCGACCTCGCTGAATATTTATTCAAACTTGTAGGCTAAAGTAGAGTAAAATTATTCACAATTTGGTTTTTCATGATTTTATCTCATCGATCTCATCCTTAACGAAGTTGACAGTTACTACAGTGCTGCCACGTTGTACCCGCAAAATACCCTAGATTCTAATTTAGCGCGATATAGGAACCACAATTTCTAAATTTATATAAGATTAATGACGCAAAGTAGAAAAACAAGTCGTGCGCCAATTTGACGTCTTATAAAACTTGTATAATAATAATATACTATTTACACCAGGAATTTATAAAATGGACAGTCTAACAGCATAATTAAAGTATAAAATACTGCAATTTATTACCAACTCACAAAACGACAACGCCCGGTTTCACAAACAATGATCGCATTTTATCCGGATCACCAGAACACTTCTTTAAATCATGAATTTGATAGTAGGTAGATGGCTTCTGATTTAAAATGTGCATTATTGGCTCCGCTGAATTAAGTAATTAAAAATCCTGAAATTACCATTAGTTACGGTAATTTATTTTGTAATTTACCCGATAAATTACGCTCTTACATCCCTAAGTACCTCCCAGGCAAAGCACAAACAACAGTGCACTTGTCGACTGCTTAGGAGTGGTGGGGTACCTTCACGCAAGTACTGATGGAAGGCTTTCGAAATTAATTTATAAATTCCGGTAAATTAACAACTGTAATTAAATTTTTCGGTAACTTACGGTACAACTAACCTACTTACTATAAGTTTATGGTTCCAGTAATAGAAACAGCATCACCATTCGGTGCCAGAACTGATATATGAGCTGTACCGTGATCTTCCACCATAGAGGTATTGGCACCGTAATGTTCAGGATCGTTAAAAGTCACGTTATCCCTAATTTCATCCCTTATTTCGATTGCGAAAGCCTCGGAGGTTATGTTAGCTAGGAGCTGCAAAAATCTGCATCGTGACAACATGAAGACGTACCAGATTTGTTGATGATCTACTCACAGCTTCAATGTCCACAAAATTCGTATCTCCAAGCTCAGTCCGTTTACCATAACCATACTTAAAACTCTCGACGATCCTTTGCAAATTTCTGACAGATTCGCCTTCTTCCAAGACCAAAAAGTCCTTGAGGATATTGAGGATGAATGCCATGATGACTCCTGACCCTGGTAGAGGTGACGTGAACAATTTCTGGTTCATTGGCAAGTCAACTTGGATAGGTGTTTGCCATTCTGGTCTGAAATGATAGTGAAATGATTTTTTTTTTGATGTTTTGCAGTGCCGGAATGTTTAATAGGGTATTCCGGTCATGTCAAAATTTAAGCAGACATTCGGTTTAACCTATTGTACAATTTATGAGGATTCATAAAGTTAAACTATGAGCTTTTTGATTTAGTTTTTCTATGAGATAATTGCAATGCAAAGTGCATTTCGTTTGAATTCACCGACCACCCTCGGAAATACACGATGAATACCGATCCCTAGTAGCGGTGGCAACAGCGGACAGCTCTCGAACAGCTGATCGGCCAAGTTGACGGTTGGCGACCCTGTTGTTTGACAACGAATAAAGGTAACTTTCTTGAGAGATATTTTGATCATTGAAACTTGAAGCCAAACATCTCTTATCTCGCTAGTCGGCAATGTAAAGAAAATTTTATCAGGAGTTACTGTTCTACTGCTGTTACAGCCCGGCACAGAACAATGTCGGCGTTGGAGTTTATACGTTTTGAACAAGTGTTTGATATAACCTCAATAACCAAAGCAGGTGTCAACAAACGAGCGATTCTAAACGTTGACACAACAGAAGACAAAAATTTACTACGTGCACCCTAGATATAGCAACGTTGTCAAGTCGCTCACTTTGAGCGGTCTTTGTGACGTCACAAAGACCAATCCTAATCCAAACTTCAAACAACGATTTCTCTTAATTCAAAACAATGTTTGATATTTTAATGGGATGAATGTCTCCATGGTCATTGGAATGTGAAAATGTTGAAGTAAAGCAAATAAAAATTCCAACGTATTTATCATGTAACCATGAATCCAAAAAAAAAAATAAATACGTTGGAATTTTTATTTGCTTTACTTCAACATTTGATATTTTACTTGTGAAGTAGCAAACAGTAGCACCCATACTTTGTAAAAATGACAATTTCAAAAACACCGGAATACCCTAATATTGTGCATTAAATAAATACAGGATGTATATTATTATTCAGTGCAATAATTTGGAGGGGTGATGTAACTCAATACGAGGAACAAAAAATATTAATAAAATTTTTCAAAATTTTGCAGTTGAAAATTCAATTGCAGCTACCCACATGTTTTCATAATGTGTAGTACTCCGTCGAAAACTAGCCCGCACCTATCTCTAGCACGCGGAGCTCACGAAATGCGTATACATAACGATGTATTCAATGATTTAACAGTAAACATACCAAAAATTTTAAAGAAACTGCTCAAAGTGCGCACCGTTTGCATCCAAACACGCTTCTGCCCGGCGCCTCCAATTCGCACATAAACAGCGGCGTTCAATGTCATCGCGCACAATTTCAGCACAATTGAAACTTCGCTCACGGAGTTCATTTTCATTGTTTACTTCCGTCTTATACACTAATCCTTTTAAATAACCCCGGAAATAAAAATCCAGATGATTCAAGTCTGGCGAACGACTTGGCCACCGTCTTGGTCCATTAATCCCTATCCACTTTTCACCAAATGTTTCACTTAAATGTTGCACTACAACGCGGCTCTTATGTGCAGGAGCCCCGTCGTGCATAAACCACATTTCACGGCGAGCATCAAGCGGCACATTTTCTAACAAACCTGGTAGTGTGTTTTGTAAAAAAATTCAAGTATTCTTCACCATTAAGACGGGGCGGCAGTTCCACTGGCCCTACTAAACAATTGCCAATAATTCCGGCCCAGATATTAATGGCAAATCGGTGCTGAAAATTGGTACGTCGTATAATTCGCGGATTTTCATAGGTCCAGTAGCACATTAAAAATTCCGTTTCGGGTAAATGTCGCTTCGTCAGTGGAAAGTACCAAATTATTGGTTTGACATTGCCCACGAAACCACTCACAAAAGATGACCCTCTGTAAATAATCCTGTGGGAGCAAATCTTGTACACGCGTTTCCCGATATACCCGAAGTAAGTTTTCACGTAGCGTTCTGTGCACTATCCCGTGGGAAACTCCGACTTGTCGAGCAATTGTTCTAGTGCTTCGTCGATCATCTTCGTGGACCATGCGCAAGATTTGTTCTTCGGTATTTACCATATTACGATCGCGTGGACGGCCTCTTCCTCCATGGTTAGGCAAAAATACCCGAGCAGGACTATCCGTTAACCGTTGAACCACGGAAACAAAAGTTCTATTATTAGGGACGCGCCGGTTTCTAAATCGTTGCGAATATAGTCTTTGAGCGGCCGCTGCATTTTTCTGCATTCACCATAAACGAGTAACATGTCCACGTACTCACCACTACTAAAATTGTCCATTTTGAAACACAAAACCACAAAATAACTACCGAGAAACCCGGTAAACAGAAACAACTGCACTAAAGCACGCACGGGACTTCCCCTCGCTCAGCTGTCAGCTGTTTCGCCACAGGCTCTAGGTCAAGTCGCTACTACCCTTTCTAAAAACGTGCCGCGTCAAATTCCGCATTTTCAATAATTAATTACTCAATACTGGTGTCACTTAGAGAAAAAAACGTATTTGAATTTTTTACTGCAATTATGAAGATCTATAACCCTAGAAATTATTGCACTGATTTAATATACACCCTGTATAAATGTTGAAAATTAAAATTGTTTAACACAAATAAACGTTTTATCAGCAAATAAATATTTCTTTGCCTCTATCGAAACACTTGTATTATAGTCATCCTAATAGATTACAGTTTAAGAAAACTATTTATTATTACATTTCAAAAAAATATGCTTTATTTCTATTAAAAACCAAAATTAAAATTGAATTTTATTCACGTCCTATCACGTGGTTGAAAACGCTCTGTAGTTGGGTCAGTCTCCAGTGACGTCATTCGTTAGTACGCTTAGAGCGCGTTCGGTTTGTCAGGGTAGGGTATGGGGAGAGCAATGCTCAGATAACCTGGGTCGGCTGTCTCTCTCTTATATGCAGATAAACGCCGTATGACGTTAGTCCGCCTGTTATGCAGCGCTTCACTCTCACCGTACAATACCGGGTTATCCGAACGCGCTCTTATGCTTCTCCCGTTTGAATTTAATAGCACTAAAGTGCCATGTAAGCATAACTTTGTAGGTTAGGATAGCCCTAACCTTAAGCTGTCAGATCAGATAATACCTGGTTCGAAAATACGATAGATAACTTATCCTAGTCAGTTTTACTTATGTCGAAGTAATCTTCACAACAAAAACACTTGTATTGGCCGCTATTTCATAGTTTATCTGGAGTTTTTCTTGACGTATCTCTGCATTGTGGATTTATACACTATTTATAACCCATTTTTATGTAGAAATTTGAAAACAACACATCATACAACACAATTACCAAACGGCGACGATGCCGATGCTGACAGACCATATGGGCCGATTTGACATCTACTATCGGGTGACGTCACACAACAGAAAGTATCGTTTTGGCGGGACTTTTTGTGATTCAATTTTTAACGCTGATTTTTATGAAATATTGAGGAAATAATTACGAAAAATAAAATGCGTTTACAATGTAGAGTGAAGGAATAAACACACTAAGATGGTTTTCCAATCATAGTCAAATACCCTATTAAGCAAAATTAAGACCTACCTGTAATTCAGCATGTCCTCTTCTGTTATAATACCTCCGTTATCTTGAATATCCTTTACGAATTGTTTGGTCAAAGTTCCATTATACAAAGCGTTGGCATTTTCTCTCGAAATGACTTCCAATGTATCCGCTAGTTTGGTTCTTTTCAACAGGTGGCCTACTGGATACGATTGGTTAGTTTCTGGGTTAATGAAGATCTCTCTCAGCGATGGAATACCGAGGAGTCTCGTCTCCTGTGCTTTAAACATCCTGGCAAGATATGGAGTGACCAAATGTCCATTTCTGCACAAATCTATAGTGGGTTGGACGATGTCAGCCCATGGTAACAAACCGAACTCTTGATGGGCATACCAATAGCCCATTAGTTCGCCAGGAACTGCTATGGAAAGGCCACCTAAAGAAGATGAAAGATATTTTTGAAAGATGTAAAATACTCCTGAATCATTTCCACATAACATGAGAGACTATCAAACGCTGGTCTTTCCATTTTTTTTTTTTCACCTAAACCGCTTGCCCAAAAAAGATGAAATTTACACAGAATATAGCTCAAGATCTTCTCTACAGATTGGCATTTATATTTTCCTAATTTTCCTTGCAATAAAGGCTATAAACAAGATTTTCATTAAAGCGGATATCTCGGCAACGAGTATTAGAAAGGAGTATTAGAAAATATTGCTAACTATTTTTCACTTAGCCATAGAAACAAAAAAAATATTGATTCCATATAAGATTATCTCGGGAAGTACGTACGGAAATTAGAAAACGCCGCTTTAAACCAAAATGGCGCACGTTTGAACACAGAACATCACTTTTAGGTACAAAATTAATATTAATTCGAATTTATCGTAAAATCTGACTTATCGTTCTTTAGCTGCATATAAAATTTCAAGTGAATTGACGAAGATCAGTTGAAGTTATCGTTCCGGCCAGTTTGAAAAACGCGGTTTTGAGAAAACACCGTTTAAAATATTGTGTAACTTTGATGTATAGAATTGTTATATTTTACTATAGTCGGCGAAGCCTGGACCTTATAATTATCTTTTCAAATTAACATTTTCCTCCTCTTGTTTCTTTCTGTTTGAGTTTGACGACAGACGGGCCTGTTTTGCAGCATCAGTCAGGGATGGTTCTGAAAACATGATGCGCCGTGCGTCAGCCTTCGCGCAGATATTATTGCAGTTTGGCTAGATGCTCATACATAATACAGCCATAATCTTCATAAGGCTGGATAATGCATCATTGACCACACATATTATTACTTAGCCACTTGAAAGTGAAAATGAAATTACCAGGTGGCATTTCATCGGTCAGAATTTATGATACAGTGTCGCCCAGATTTATTTTCTTCATTTTATCAATTGAATCATGATTGTGACGAATGGCTAGTCCATCATAAATTGAAAGCTCATTTATAGGCTTCTGGGTTAACTTCCCTTTTTCTTCGAGGCCCTAACTGGTTTTTGTCAAATGGCGGGGACGAGTGCCATTAGTTTTTTTCACGTGATCCATGCATTCCTTTTCTTATTTCCTTTTCTTATTCCAAAACGTGCAAGCTTTGCAGTATTTAGATTTTATGAGAATATCAACAACATTTCTCCAGCTGATAAGCGCCACTAACCATACAGAGAAGAAAAGCTATGTTTTCTCTGTGTTCCATCGGCCGAGACAGTTACGCCATTCATTTTTTACTATTTTCAATCGACTTTTAGCCCTCCCTTCTTCTGCTGCTTTCTGCATACTTTGTTGACAATGCTTCTGTTTCCACAACAATAGTGCGAACAACTTTATCGTAAAATGAGTGAAAAATCTGACGAGGAAAGTCCTTGAATGCGCAAAACTTTTCAATTACATCTACACCTATTCTTATGCGCATGACAAGGATAATTCCGCTATCCATTTCATATCCCTTTTGAACAAATCGGCAACTCGGAATGAAAGTTTGTTCAAAATTCTCACAAGAAACCACGATTTGAAATCCTAAGTCGCAGTTGCCACTTTCGGCCAATTTCGCATTTGATTTGCACGTTTTACACACTACAAGTGAAATAGCAGAAAACACAACAACAAAGTTCAAAAGATGATAATTAAACGTCATCCACTTCAACGTTGTAATAATCTTCAACCGACATTACTTTTTTACCGGTGTGGACTGTGGATACGTTATCAGGCAGAGGCGACTCTAGTTCCAAACGATTCAATGCTTGTCATATTAGTTCTATTTGAAAATCTGCTGCTTCCTTTCGACTCCTTTCGATCACGATATACTCCGGGAATGTCACTAATTATTTCTGCTATTTTTTACCGAGTAATCAGGAACAACACACGTTACATCAGACAGCTGTAACATTGTGCGGCTAGCGTCAGTTCAACGAACGTACCGAGGATATTTCCACAAAATCTTTGTGTTTTATAATATTTTATGTTATATTTCACACCACGCATGTAATTTCTCCAAATAAGATAAGAGCGTATAGGTCTCTAGGCTGTAACCTCTCACGCTAAACTTTTTGCATGTACGCTCGGCTAGACGCTTGGCCGTATGTTCATCAAATAAGCATTTAAAAAATTGTTTCCAATATGAAACGTATTGTACCATATTTCTAAGATCTCAAGACATTTTTTTATTTTTACCTAATCTATCAATGTCAAAAATCACCATCAAGAAAAGATACTTCTATTAGATTTTGTAGCAAAAAAAAATTAGATGCATTGACGTAAAATTATTGTGGTTACCTGTAGCCCGTTGCGAGTTTAATGCAATTGGATTAATCTGGGCTTACGTAAAAAATAAAGTTGCAAAAAGCCACAATACATTTAAAATTAAAGATATGTTAAATTTATGCAACGAAGCACTGTATCAAAAGAGATATGGCAAGATTGTGTTGCATAATATCATCGACAACTGATTTTCGGCAGAAATAATATTGCGAAGTAATAATAAATCACAAAACAGAATAACAATTCCACAAATAAGGAAAAAAAATCACGAATGCTAGTTTAAAACATAAAACCGAACGAGAAATTGACAAAAATACTCAATACGGTCCTGAGAGTTGATCGGTTGAAATCGTCGCGCGAAGCCTTGCATCGCTTCCCGCCCGTAATCCCCTTTCCCCGAGGGGAACCATCCTGCGCACAGAATCGATTACATTCATTTCACTCTTAAAAATTGCCAAATAAGTTTAATGTTATTATACATCAATGGATGAGTATCACAATAAATAAGGATTGTTTACGTGGTAACTGCGTTGTCCTGCTATTATTCGTTTCTGAGATATCCGCGTCCATAAAAAGCTCGCTTACAGACTTTACTACATACAAAATCAAGAAAATAAAAACGCCAATCTATAGAAGAGACTCTATGTGTAGGCTGACCAAAAAATAATTTTTTTTTGTTCAGCCGTTTCAGAGTTACAGTTGGGGTTTCCGATAGATTTTTTAAGTGTTTTGATACCTTTTGATGCTAAAGCTGCATCTCCATTGAACATGTCCTCACTTGCAGCTAGTGGCGCCATTTCTCTTGCGTTTAATGCCTTGATAACACCAGTAGATTTCTTGTAAACTGTCATTAAAAATCCTCCACCAAGACCTGTGCTTTGGGGCATTGCAACCCCTTCGCAAAACATGGCTGCGATGGCAGCGTCAACAGCTGTGCCACCCTTTTCAATGATACTCCTGAAAAGTAGAGATTTTATTGAAAAAAAAAGTTAAAATTTGATTTCTTGCAATGTTAAAACGTTTTGATATCACAATTTTGCTTATTATAGTAAATTTATTGATAATTCTATTAATTTTGCGTCATCATGGATCATAACCAGTGATTTGAAGATAACATATCTAATAATTATATATGACTGATTATTTCATGTTTTGTCTATGTCATTTGCATATAAATAAAGACAAGATTGGGTCTTATCTTGGTTATAATAAAATCTTTATTGTTCCAATGTTCTTAATAGTGATGCTTATCGTTTCTAAAACAATACTAAGTACCTCAATTAAATAATAAAAATTGCGACATTTCACGTAAATATTACACATTATTACATATTGTTTGGAATGTCCGCACTCTGTTATTTAACTAAAACAAAAAAAAAAAACAATGATCTAATAATACGTTTTGATAATCTACTTTCAAATATGGCCTTGGTTTTTTTTTTGTTTAACCAAATCTATATTCAACAAACTTGTTATATTATGTCGTAATAGATTCGCCAATTTATAGCTAAATAAATATTGAATCTCTTCGACTATAATATATTGCACAATTCTTTACAGCAATTAAACTAATTGAGACTTAAAACAATTCGAAATGTCAACTGTACATACTTTAATTTATTCAATACACGTATGTCATAGTCCTGAATCATTTCTACATAAGTTGTATGACTGTCAAAATTGCTTTCATCTCGGAAAATTTCAGTTTTTGTTCAGGTTGCATTTAGAGTCTCTTCTATAGATTAACGTTTTTATTTTCTTCAGTTTTTATGTAATAAAGGTTGGGAACAAGTTTTCGATGTAAGCCGAAATCTCAGGAACGAATGTTAGCAGGACAACGCAGTTATCATACAAATAATCCTTATTTACTGCGATACATATCCCTTGAATTTAATAGCATTCCGACCATTTGTTAATTTTTAAGACCGAAATAAACATGAACAATATTTTGCGCAGTTCGGCTTCCCTCGCTTGTGGGTTTTGGTGCGAGGCAGTCGAACAAGTTGCGAAGTTTTTACCCGATCAGTGAATCCGTTCGAATCCATGTTTGTAAAATATTGTTGTGTATAATTAATTGTACATCTGAATCCATTATTTATATTTAACTCGCACTACTATTCCAAATTCTGAAATTAAATTGTTCTGATCGTATCGTACTGATAGTAAATAATCATCCACTGTCCCAGCTACGTTTCCATTTACCGTTACGATTGACGTAGTGCGCGCTGCACGAAATTTATAACATTAATATTAAATCGGTTTAAAAAATCTTGTACGCAACCTTTATTTTACACAAAAACTGTGGTAAGTATAAAAATATGCACGTTATTCCAATTATTTTTACAAGTCTGTGTACTATTACAGCGATATTGCCGCTTTATTTCAATTACAATGATCTTTTAGTAAAAATACAATGGAAATTTACCTTAAATTCGTAAAATTACAACGTATGTTGTGATTTTACTATTATAATAGCGGGTTTGTTCATATTGTAACGCCCAAACGCATGCGGTACGTTTGATCAGCTGTTTTGCAAACTAACGCCGGCACGCATACCATCGAGTGCAATATGTAGTTGGGCGCGTTGTATTTCTGTCTCCGGTAAGTAACAATGATACAGTGAACTAAAACTTATCTAGATACCATGTAGGTGTAGGTTAAAATACCATGTCACACTGCAGAACAATTGTATTGCCTTTGTAGATCACCAACGACGACAGTTAGCCATTAGAAATTGATGTCTTAACGTTAACGCCATACCTTGATGAAAGCTGTAAGTACAGTCTTCTACGTTTCTTTGTGAAAATTTGTTTTAATATTGAAGGGTTTTATACCAACAGAAAGATAATGTGCAATCTTCTTTTTAGGTTAACTTTTTTGTGTCTGTCTAATATGTTTCCTTGTTCTTACAGATACAGATGCGGAACATCTTGCATCAAGTGTGTTTGTCAGAAAAAGAGTGAACGAGTATGTGTGTTCGTGGTTGATGCATTTATATATTTTTCCGTGTGTTTTCTATGTTTAAGTATTTGCGTACGCTAAGTATTTATTAATTGTTTATCTGTAGTTTTAATGTATTTTTATGTCCCTCAAACTATTTTATACTTGTATGTATGTCTACATATTTATTTTTTACAACATTTTATCTATAGCATCTTGTTTGACCGTACTATTGTAACGTTTGACTGTGTGCATGAGTTACTGTTATTTTTTGTATTATATGATAGATAATGTTAATATCTACTCAAGATCAGAATAAAATTATACAAATCAAAAATACTGCATATTTCATTGAATATTACACTGAAATAGATGTAAAATTATTACGCATTAACTCATATTTAATTTAAAATTACATTTAAATTGATGTTCAAATATTACGCATTGCCCCATATGTCACTTAAAATTACATTAAAATCGGTGTAATATTTCAGTTAAATTCTTGTAAAATCACAGTGTAAATATACTATGACAATGTAAAAATACAATTCAGATGTAACATTACACTGATCGTCGCAGGGCAAAAAAAAACACCTTAGAATTCAACCGCTTTTTGGAATTTCAAACATTTGTAACAACAATAATAAATAACGACAACTATTTCCAAGTATAGGCGTACATAGTTTAATATTTTGTACTTATTAATTAATATTTATATTCGCAACGTTGCAATTTGTTTTTATACAGCAGTTATTAAGCACATTAACTTTCTTTATTTGTTTGTCAATGACATGGTTTGCAAGACAATGGCCTGTCTATTACAATAACATTACCCATTTTTTTGTTCAATCAATTCCGAATTGTTATGAATGTTTTGACGTAACAATGCCACAATACAAGGTCGTATTCAGTTTTATAAACAAATTTCTAAACAATTTTCAAGTTTAAATCAAATATTACAAGTTTAGAACCAATTTTAAAAGTTTAAAATTTAACTTACCGACCAATTTCAGCACATTCATGTCCGTTTGTAACAACAGCTCCACGATATGTGATTTTTTCTGTGCCTAAAAAGATGCCCAAGCATGTTCCTAGCACTATAATTCCAACTAGCAAGATAGCACAGAGTACAGATACTTGAACTTTCCTAAAAACAGTCATCGTACGTTAAAAGTTTGAAAATAATTGATCAGAAACCTACTTACGTTAGCGGTGTAAACATTTCTTGTTTAAAAAACGTGTATTTTACGCAAGAAAATATCACCAATCCTCTATTTATTTGTTATTATTTCACACACGTGTCTAATATTGGATGATAGCGTTCGATTTTGAATAAACCGTACAGTGGAGTGAAACGCGCAACTTGTTGTTGGAACTGTTGCGCACTTACTAACTAAAATTTGCGTGTTGTAGATTTTATATGAACGGTATTACCTCCACCATACAATAGACTAGGCTTCGCTATAAATTGTTGGGAGATAACAGCGCGCTGTCGTCTTACAAAAGAATACGCGGTGGTATAAAAAGGAAAGTCTAAATAGAACATCCAATTTTGGGTCAAACTTCTTTATCTTCACTAGCGTATGTTTTGAAAACGACGAATATTGGAGCGCAAACATTTTTTATGGGAATGATAAATGAGATGAGATTTCACGAAACGATTTTGATGGTTAGTGTATAACCTATACCGAACTGACAACTGTCAAACGTTGACAGGAGTTATAGGGAGATTCAGCGGTAACTTGTTCAGTTGGTAACGGATTTTCAAGATGGCCGCCCATCTGTCAATATTACGTGTCACTGTCAAAATCAATTAAAATATAATCTACAGTGAGCGCGTAAAGTATAGTAACATGACAAAATCTCAAGAATGGTTTGCTATTTTAAAAAATCTTCGAACACGTCTATTAATAATTATCAAAATACACCTTATGATTGTTTTTAACAGATGACGTCATCGACATTTTTTATTAAATGACAACCCTATATTTTTTTAATGAATTTGACAGATCTTTTAATCGTCTTAATGGTAGCATAATATTTTCATGGCCTTGCATAAGAAAATTTTCGAGAAAAAGACCATTGAAGGTTATGAAATAAATGTGACGAAATCTCCGGAACGGCTCTACCGAATTTAACGAAATTTTAGAATTAAGTATTTTGCAACCATGTGAAGTCACTGCCGTCATTATCGTTGATGCAACGTTTACAGTTTCTGAGATATAACCTCAAACTTTTGAATTTGAAATAGAACACCTGTATATTTTGACAATTTTTGTTACCGTCTTCACTATTATATCTAAAACATCTAGAAATTAACAAAAACCCTTATTACTTAGGTCTAAAAATTGATTTATGAGGATTCTCAACCATTGACAAGAATAAATTGTTTTCAATTTGATCGGTTTATTTTTTTTTTGTTATTTTTCGTTATCAATTTTTTCTTTGTTAATTTCTAGACGTAACTAATAACTAATTAACTTTTTGTTAATTTCTAGATGTTTTTGATAAGGAAGACTGTAACAGAAAATGTCAAAATATACAGGGTGTTCTAGTTCAAATTCAAAAGTTTGAGGTTATATCTCACAAACTGTAAACGTTGCATCAATGATAATAACGCCAGTGACTTCAGATGATTACAAAATACTTAATTCAATTGTCTTTTTCTCGAAAATGTACTTATGTAAGGCCATAATAGTTATTTATGTTACAAAATTTTATGTCCTACAATGGTTTTGTTCCTCCGTTTGAAAAATCTTAATAAATATTTTGACGATATCAAGTGACGGCGTATCTACGGAGTTTGAATATTCATACAAACAATTCGGAGTTGGGTGACAATACAGACAATTAATTGTCAAACTTATAACCTTAATCGGCAATAATTGACATTGACGTTTTAAAAAAAAAAACATGAAAAGCTTTTATTTTTTTTCTCGATAACGGTGGTAAATACGAAAAAACTACAAAAGATTAATATGCTTTAGAACTAAACAAACAATGCATTTTGTATTTTAGAATCCACCAGCGGCGCACCGAAAAAAAGTTCATGGGGAGAAAAGGGGGCATGACCACTGAAAAAATATCTCCCTGTAGATTCTTGAAACCATTTGGTATGCCCAATGATGTAAGTCCTACAGCGCTACCCATATTCCAAATTAGAGCTAAATATCTCAAAAACTACAAGAGCTATAAAGAAAAAACTAAAAAAATATTGAAATTTCAACACCCTGTAGATCGGCAACGAAGCGTTTGCGGACCTATGTTTATATGAATTTTTAGTCATTAAATAAGCCAAAGAATTACCCCTTTTCGTATTTACATGATATTTAGGAACACCCTGTATAATAACTTAAATACAGTATAAATAAACAATTACTTAACCTTTGTTTATTGATTCAAGCAAAAACCAGACTCATCCGAACAAAATTAGCTATATCCGAAATAATAAATGAGTCGTGTGCTTGCAATTAGTGCTATAATATACAGGGTGATAGTTTGATCAAACTTTTGCGTGGAGTTATTTTTTATTCGTAACATTTTATGATGTTGCGTAAAAGATCATATAAAATCAGAGATAACAAACACAAGGTAATTGATATTGATAAATACGGTATAAATGAAACATATTGTTCAATAGACGTTTCAATAAACCTTGTTATCGCCCGGTATATATGTATTGCAGTGAGTAAAACAATAAATGAATGGCGTGCTAATTGTCTTCAACAAAGAATATTTGTTCAATAAATTTATACTGGCTTAAAACTCACAAACTAAAAGTTATTAACACAGTATTAGAGGTCTAATATTTTCCTACTGTTTTCGTTAGTTTTAATTGATTGTCTAAACTCTAAACTATTTAGCGATATTTTAATATGATAATAAACAATTTACGATGGTATATAGACTATTTGAATGACTAATAAAACTGCAGGTGTTATAACTTACAAAACGAAAAAATGGTTGCAATGTATAAGTCAGTATATCAATAGCAATCTAAACTACAAATTGTAACAACGTAGATACGATATGGACAAATAGTAAAGACATATCAAAACAAAACGACTTTTTTTCTTTTCATAATGTAAATATTGTTATTTAATGTTTTGGATTTCACTGATTTTTGACGTATTACATATAATCTATGTCACTGTGATAAGTGATAACAAATATATGTCGTAGTATGGTTGACTGTACTAAAAATAAAAAGATATTTATATCGGTTATTTTTAAGCTTTAAAAATTATCATACGGATTATCATACATAGTCATTGGTCACACATACATAGCTTTTACATAAATAACAGCATATGTACGCGGCAATATATCAGGAAGTGCTTAAATAATCGACAGGGTTTATATGACAAAAAAAAGGTTTTTGATTTAGTAGAAACTGTGGAAAACAATGTATACCTGATGCAAACAGCCGCTATATGTTATCTGACCGGTATTACACTGTATTGTTTGCTAAATTTTATACAAAATAAATACCGTACCGCCAAAAATATAACAACAAATCACATTGGGCATACGACATTCAAAACAGCACGTACACAGCAGTGAACTGTATATACTACTATAACTGGAAAGGAGCTGTAATGATCAATAAGTGAAGCAAATGCATTTGGTATGCAACCCGCAGTGATGTGGGCTAGCCATCTCTTTCTATCTCATACGGTACTATGACCGTATGCGGTTTGAGTTTAACTTTTTTATTTTTAATATCTTTTTCAATTTAATTGGAACAAATTAATCAACCTTTAACTCTTGCAGAGTCTTAAATACACGAGATAATAATCGCAGTTTTAATAAAAGTTATATTTTATTCATATATTCCGCCTTATTAAAATTTACGGACTAGGTACTATCGCGGGCATAAAAAACGGGGACACTCAAATTTGCACTAATTAAACTGGGCTTCGTAATGTCGTGTCAGTCATCGAGCTTATATGACTAGAGGGAGCGTGACGGGCTTTGTTTGTGGCCAAAGATAATAAGGTCGAAAGTCGTATATTTTCTCGTTCCCAATGTAACGCACCAATGAGCGGTCACATTAAACTGGCGGCTATATGTCAAATTTGAATTAGGTAGTCGCGTATGGCGTGAAAGGTAACCTCACAAAATAAAAATCCTTTTCTGTTTTTGAATGTACATACATTTG
Organism: Aphodius sticticus; assembly: GCA_963966075.1. Classification (NCBI taxonomy): domain Eukaryota; kingdom Metazoa; phylum Arthropoda; class Insecta; order Coleoptera; family Scarabaeidae; genus Aphodius; species Aphodius sticticus. The sequence continues at coordinate 2,509,588 of OZ014510.1, forward strand.
TAGTACCTGTTATAATTGTGACATTTGTTAAAAAAGCAATTAAACCATCCAAGAGCAATTATATATTTATATAGTAACAACAGAATCCATTTTTTTATAGGTTTGGACAAAATGTATTCTTGCGTGTAAGATTTTATTTGTCTGTATAGCTTGACCAGCGAGTAGTTGCATCGAGAGCGTTGCGCAGTACTCACGTCACGTACTCATTATATTTACGCTCTGCGCACCGCTGTCGAATCAAGTTTAAGTTGGTTGTACTATACATGATTTGTTTATTTTCTTTAATAGGAATATGGGTAATAAACTACAAGCAAAATACAACTTATAATAGGAAAATATTTTATTTGAACATAATTTAACCACTGGTTTTTAAACAAAATGGTCTTGGTGTAAGAACTACGTACTCTTTTTTCTGATTCTAATAACATGGTTTTACACAAATAATATGCTCCATTAATGTTGATAAATTACACACTTTTTGTCTTAATCGCATGTTGTAACGAGACAATTGGCGGATTCGAGCAATTTTCTTGCTTATGGTAGTTCTTGCTAATGCTAAAACTGCCCGTGCTTGAGGAGACGAAGATAAGTCTGAAGTATGTACGTCACCCATATATCGACGATTGTAGCTACAATAAAATAACGTTAAAATATACCTAAAACAAAGTTACATATTACATAAATTTTCTCCTTTTTCTTGGCAGTGCTGAAGGATGTTCCGTTGGTGTTGCGCTGTGTGGCACTTTCAAAGCTCGTAGCCGTGGCAGTGATTGTTGACTCTGTGTGTCCACTAGTGTCTGCTACAACTGCATCGCTCATACTATCTGTGTCCGTATTTTCATTTGGTAGATCACTCATAACAAAAATACTTGGCACCGCACTACGGGAGAGTTATGGTCTTCCGTCTTTTCCCAGTTCATAATCGCTATTAGAAAAGTGTCTTGAACACAACACAGTTGTTTTAAAACCCCGACTTTTTATAGGTATAGCTTCAATCCGAGCTTGTTTTGAGTCTTGAACTGTTGGAAATCTACGAGAAGGTATATGTTATAATTTAATATTACTGTATTGCGGTAATAAAGGTCGTACCTGTGACACGTTATTTTTTTTTGATGCTGCCTTTTTACAAAAGCAGCAGTTTCGCCCCATTGTTACCTCTTAACCATCCAAGGTACCATCTACATGCAGTCATGCATCTACATAGGTAAACAAACTCATAACCTCGATGTAAACATATGTTCAAAATAATGGAGGTATCTAGCATCTGTGCGCATGCGCGAACAATGTGCACGAGAATCTACACGAAATTCGACCTTATTGACAAGGTATGTTGGGCCACAACAAGCCAATGCATTGGGATAGGCCGTACTCCGTCTAGTTATAGATGGTCTAAGGTGTCAGTACGCTTGTCATGTCACATTAATGTCATCGCGAATTTTGACGTAAGAAATAAAAATGACGCAATAGGGTATTCCGGTCATGTCAAAATTTAAGCAGATATTCGGTTTAACCTATTGTACAATTTATGAGGATTCATAAAGTTAAGCTATGAGCTTTTTTATTTAGTTTTTCTATGAGATAATTGCAATTAAAAGTGCATTTCGTTTGAATAGGGTATTCCGGTGTTTTTGAAATTGTCATTTTTTACAAAGTATGGGTGCTACTGTTTGCTACTTCACAAGTAAAATATCAAACATTGTCTTAAATTAAGAGAAATCGTTGTTTGAAGTTTGAATTAGGATTGGTCTTTGTGACGTCACAAAGACCGCCCAAAGTGAGCGACTTGACAACGTTGCTATATCTAGGGCGCACGTAGTAAATTTTTGTCTTCTGTTGTGTCAACGTTTAGAATCGCTCGTTTGTTGACACCTGCTTTGGTTATTGAGGTTATATCAAACACTTGTTCAAAATGTATAAACTCCAACGCCGACATTGTTCTGTGCCGGGCTGTAACAGCAGTAGAACAGTAACTCCTGATAAGATTTTCTTTACATTGAAGACTAGCGAGATGAGAGATGTTTGGCTTCAAGTTTCAATGATCAAATCATCTCTCAAAAAAGTTACCTTTATTCGTTGTCAAACAACAGGGTCGCCAACCGTCAACTTGGCCGATCAGCTGTTCGAGAGCTGTCCGTTGTTGCCACCGCTACTAGGGATCGGTAATCATCGTGTAATTCCGAGGGTGGTCGGTGAATTCAAACGAAATGCACTTTTAATTGCAATTATCTCATAGAAAAACTAAATCAAAAAGCTCATAGCTTCACTTTATGAATCCTCATAAATTGTACAATAGGTTAAACCGAATATCTGCTTAAATTTTGACATGACCGGAATACCCTATTCACCGACCACCTTCGGAAATACACGATGATTACCGATCCCTAGTAGCGGTGGCAACAGCGGACAGCTCTCGAACAGCTGATCGGCCAAGTTGACGGTTGGCGACCCTGTTGTTTGACAACGAATAAAGGTAACTTTTTTGAGAGATGATTTGATCACAGAAACTTGAAGCCAAACATCTCTCATCTCGCTAGTCGGCAATGTAAAGAAAATCTTATCAGCAGTTACTGTTCTACTGCTGTTACAGCCCGGTACAGAACAATGTCGGCGTTGGAGTTTATACATTTTGAACAAGTGTTTGATATAACCTCAATAACCAAAGCAGGTGTCAACAAACGAGCGATTCTAAACGTTGACACAACAGAAGGCAAAAATTTACTACGTGCACCATAGATATAGCAACTGTAGTAGTGTTCGATTGCTGGCCGCGCTTAGTTCTGTTCAATCTGATTAGCGCTCAGTTGGCTAAAGTGCAGTTCGATTGCTCGTTTGACGTCTGAGCCAAACTGATTCCACCAATAGGAAGCAAGTATTTCAAATTTGCGATCAAAAAGAACAGAACGCGCTCAGTTGTAAAAGATCGCGGCCAGCAATCGAACATACCTGTTGTCAAGTCGCTCACTTTGAGCGGTCTTGTGACGTCACAAAGACCAATCCTAATTCAAACAACGCTTTCTCTTAATTTAAAACAATGTTTGATATTTTACTTGTGAAGTAGCAAACAGTAGCACCCATATTTTGTAAAAAATGACAATTTCAAAAACATTGATAACTTTTATTTGTTTATGGTAACGAATAGGGGTTTTCAAAAGCTGCATATCTCGTCAGGTTATTGCGTTTTTTTAATGTACATGCGTCAAAAACAAATGGGAACAAATTTTTTGAATTTTAGGTAAAAATACAAAGATTTAGGTTTATTATGAGACCAAGTTTCTTAAATAGGAAAAAGCTTGCTCATACATAAACAATGTTGAAAACTGAACTGATACAAGGTAATTTATAACTCGAGGTGAAAATTAAATGCAAAAACATACCAAATTATAAGTAAAAATATGTGAAGCACTTTTAAATTTGTTTTATTGTCAAAATTAGTACTTGCTTCAATTTAATATAATTATTTTTTGTTTAATTAAATGCAGTCACGAAATTTGAAATTACACTTTAGTTTCCTGACCGCATAAATTTTCGTCTATAATTGCAAATCACTCTGTATATTTCTTGATTTTTTATGAATGGAACTGACATAAATTTTCGTCATAGAAGCTCAGAACTTGTCTGGTGATAGGTTAGTTATCTGATCTGGAATGTAAGATCATATTAAAATCCACCACCTACAACTCAGTTCTTCTCCTAAAGTACCATTATGAGCAGCAGATTCAAATTATAGGTTTATTTTGTCACACATTTGGAAAGGCAAAAATATTGAAAACAACTAATGTTAGAGTTTGACCAATAACTTTGCCAGATTGTTGTTTTCTAGAGGTTATTTTGCTTTTATGTAACAGATAATTGTAAGTAATATAGTCAATTGAAGTTAATGAATAGTTTAGAATGTCCCGTTGGATGTAATATCGAAATAACAGTGGTATATTGGGTTAGAAGGGCTCCAAATCAAAATTATTCATGGATTAACCTTGTTTATTAATCCAATATTTCAAATAATAATCCAATGCTAAAATAATACATAAAAATAACACCAGAATATTATCTAACGTTGCTTAAGTATGCACACAAAAAAACAATACATAAAAACTAAAATAAACAGTAAAAAAATAGGGGGTTAATTATAGTTTGTCAAGGAGAATTTATGAAACAGAATTTATATAGTTTTTAGTTGGTACAACAGGGAAACAAAAAATAAAATACCGGATATAGCAAATAATATATTAAATACAAACAAATCATAGATATCAAATAATCAGTACAATACACTAATACTAAGAAATGTGATATTTCGACAGGAAATCAATCGTAAAAACGATATTTGTCAATTTTACCTTTGGCGGGCCAGTCAATCTTCTTCAGTGGCTTCTTGGGCAACTTCGGCATCACCGCTAACCTCCTCAAGCATTTCCTTCAATTTCCATCGATTAAAAAACAAATTTACACCAAAACCAACCTCAAAATACCTGCAAAACTTCAACGAGCGTTCTAGACTCATCCAACATCTCATTACAAAGACGGTTCTCCTCTTTTAAATTAGCAACTAGATCCTTCAATTTCTCATTTTCGTGGAAACTCTCGTCAAGCGCCTCACGTCTTTTCTCCGCCAACGTTTTCCAATATAATTCGCTCGGTTTATCCGACATTAAGTCTTCTTCGGTTATTTCAGTCGGGACCTCGGTTTGTACCCCCTTGTTAACCGTTCTTTTCCTTTTTATCTCGGGATCTCTGAATATAAAGCAAGTATAAAAAAAAAAGTTAGGTTAGAATTTTAAAATTCGTGTTTTTCTGGGGACTTACGATGTCATTTTGAGTACATCTTTAACGGGGGTCCTGCCTACTATGTTTTCTTTGTCGTGAGCTGTGTGTTGAAGGTCCCGGAATGTTTTCCGCGCACTTCTTTGGGTGTCCTTCGCGAAAAGTTAGGTTAGGTTATTTTTTCAGTGGTTAAAATTCGGACTTACGTGTTGTTCCTCGGTGAAAACCTTGGCGATCTTCGTGCTGGATTGTTCGGTCTTCATATTTGATGTTTAAGTTTATACCTAATTGTAGAAATTAAAAATGTACGAATAAAAGTTTTAAACTACGATGTCAAACGATCACAACAAAAGCGGTAACGGCTTTTTTGAACTAGCGCGTAGTGCTGACACACTGGAGTAAACTATTAGGAATGAATTCCCCTAAATGCATTATACAAAATTGATATTTCGTTATTATAAGTAATCATTTGTAAAGATTTTCTACGAAATGCTATTAATTCGTAATTATGTAATTACGTTATTAGGACAATAATATTAGTTAATGCGGAGTCCTAATTATGTTCTCTTGCTGTTTTACTATAGAAAAATAAATTCAAAATGAGCTTACTTTACACTTACATTATATCGAATGAAACAAAACAGTTTTCACCACAAATTAATAATTCATGGGAAAATCAGAGTGATTGCAATTATAGTCAATCTATAGTAAAACATGTAGAAAAACATGAAAAATAAATTAAAAATGAGCTTATTTTGCACTAAAATAGCTACTTATTTTTTCTTCCTAGTTTTGGGACATCTGTACAAATAAAAATCCATTTTATTTAAATAATTTTAATAACTAACTAAAAAATAACACATATTCAATAATATTAAACTCAAAATACACTATATATCAAATGAAACAAAACAATTTTCAACACAAATTAAGAATCATAGAAAAAACAGAGTGATTGCAATTATAGGCCCTTATAACAGCCTATTTTTTATTTAAATAATCTTAGTAACTAACAAAAAAATAACACATATTCAATAATATTAAATAAAACAGTTTTAAACACAATTCTTTAACGAGTCGTAGAAAAAGACGCAGAGTGATTGCAAATATAGCATAATCTCGGCAAATTTGCAACCTCATCTGGTGTGGCGGCTCTTATACTTATAGCTTGAAGTATATTTGGGCCAACCATACGGCCAACGCATCTAAATAAAGACAAAATAATTAAAAAAATAAAAGATAACGTCTAGAGTAATTAAAATAACCAACCGTAACATTTGGTCAACAGAAAAGTCTGTGATATTTATACGATCTTCAATATAGTATTGAACCTGAAGTATTGGCCCTTGCCTGTCTCTGAGGAGCATGATTTTTTGCAAGCGGACATTACTTTCTTGCAAACCGATAACTGAAGCTAAAATTTGACGTTGTACGTTAAAAAAAGTGAATTATTCGATTTAAAATTATTGTTTTTACCTATTACTTCGTAATAACGAAATGCGGGGTTGTTGCGATGCCACTTAATAACTCTGTCAACGTTTCCAGTGAAGACTTGGTAACTCTAAAAGAAAATATTCAATTAGAATTATTTAGTTTTATAGTTCTTATATTAACCTCTTTTGCAGCTCTTGCTAATGGCGTATTATTTTCAGCTGTATCCGGCTTAGATTGAGAAGTATTTGCAGTTGCCATGATGAAATAAATAGATTTTACGTCTAATTTTAATAATATTTTTGTATGCACAAACTACCAATACAAACAATCTACAAACTTCAAAAGATGGCACAGTTCAGTAACTACCATACAGAGGGCGCTCCACAAAAAAATAACCTAACAACTTAAAAAAAATGAATCAATCTTTATTTCTTAAGCAAATACATATTTAAATTAAATAATTATAAACAAATTATATACAAAATCCTAGAAAACGTTTAATAAACTAAATTAAGTCGATTCTGGGGCCCCATTGTCTTGATCGCTGTCTTCCTCAAGTGTCTCCTATGAATTTAACCCGATATTATCGCAAATTAAACAAACTTAACTCGAAAAACATACCTGTAGAACTTCTATAAGCGTTTTAGATTCGTCTAACATCTCGTTGCAAATGCGATTTTCTTCTTTTAGGTTAGCGATAAAGTCCTTGAGTTGTTCCCGTTCATGAAAACTCTCATCTAGAGCTTCTTGTCGCTTTTCCGCTAACGTTTTCCAATATAATTCACCGGGATTGTCCGACATCAAATCCTCTGCGGTTATTTCAGTTCGTTCCTCGGTCTGTACGCTTTTTTCAACTGTTTTCTTCTTAATAATATCAGAATCACTACAAAAAGGTGTTAGAATACCTCGTAATAAAGAAATAAATAAAACTTACGCAGCCATTTTCACATCTTTGCTTGTATTAGCCCTCCCAGCTATGTTTTCTTTATTTTCGCTAGTTTTGCTGACACTTTTTTTGGGTTTTTTCTGGTTTGCCTGCAAAAATTGAACAGGGGTCACATTTAACAGAGGTTTTTTGGCGTTCTAACCTCTAATTTCGCACGTTGTCCCTCGGTGTAAACCTTAACAGTCTTTGAGTTGGTCTCTTGCCTTTTCATCTTTCGTCGTAGAGGATTAAAAATAGATTAAGCTTGCACGATAACATAACATGTTTGCGAATTTCTATAAGAAAACCGAAGATAACACGGGGAACATCTGTTAGTTTAAAATTGTAAGACATGCGCGGTATTTTGAATCTCCGCGCGCTTTTCAAAGATCGCGCCACCTTCGGAATATTACCAATAATGCATACCCCTTAGATTAGTTTTGACAGCCGCCGTATTTGTTTGTTGTGATTGTTGTCAACTAAGTCAGCAACAAGGAGTTTTTCCGAAGGAAAATTGTGTTATGGCACAAAGTACGGTGTCAAGTTCCGGAAATCAAGTTCTGAGAACTATAGACGAGGTTCCGGAACCGTATAATAGCGTTTTCGCTAAATATTCTTACTTTAATGCTATACAATCTACAGTTTTCAACGACGTGTTCTATTCAGGTAGATATTTTGTGAGGTAATTTTGATTTATTTGGCTTATTTTGGTGATTTTAAGATGATTCTATCGCTGTTTCCGCTCCTACTGGTTCTGGGAAAACTGCTTTATTCGAGTTAGCTGTAGTTAGATTATTGATGAGCTTGGATATTAGTGAGTATAAGCAGGACTACAAGATTATCTATGGTAAGTGTTAATTATTTAGGTTAGATTTTAGTAATAATAGGTGGTATTATGTATGTAGTTGCTCCAATGAAAGCGATTTGTGAGGAAAGATTAGCAGATTGGCACCAGAAGTTCTCAAGCTTTGGTGTTCGTTCAATTTCTGTGACCGGTGATACAGATTTCATCGATTATCAATGCTTAAAATCGAGTAATATAATAATTACCACCCCGGAGAAATGGGATTCTGTCACTAGGAGCTGGAGGGACAATGAAAATTTCATTAGATCTGTCAGATTGTTCATGGTGGATGAAATTCACTTACTAAACGACGAGACCAGAGGATCAGTTTTAGAAGCCGCGGTAAGTCAAAATTTACTTGTCAAAATGGGCTGGGAAATTGTCTTTGAAAAGAAATAAGGTTGGGCTAAAGTTTGAGCCTTACGGTACACCCTTATATAATAATGTCACTCTAAGGTAATAAACTGCCATTTCGAAAACAGAAAATAGAATTCAAACGGATTTTCGAGACATTTGAGACATTTTCTTGACATTTTTCTGCCCCCACTTGCCCCCCCCCCCCCCATGGATACGCCCATTGGTACACCCTGGCTCAAGAGGATTCCTCAGCTTTAAGGTTTTTCTTGTAGATAACTAGGATGAAAACAATTGACGCGTCTGGCAAGGAAAACCTGTTGCGTTTCATAGCAGTTTCTGCAACAGTCGCCAACATTGAAGATGTAGCGCAGTGGTTTGATAAAACTCAAGTTCCAGCTAAGCATTTTAAGTAAATTTAAACATTTCATCCTTTTTTCCCTTTTATACTACTTGGTTTTTAATTATTTAAAGATTTGAAGATAGTATGAGGCCAGTCCAGCTTCAGAAGCGAGTTCTTGGGTACCCATACAACCCTAAATTGTCATCACCGTTCAAATTCGATATAATGTTAAGCTACAAACTGCACCACGTGTTGCTTCAATTCTCTGCTGGAAAGCCAATACTGGTATGTGGTTTTAAATCTATCAAAAATGTCATCAACACATCTATGTCTTCAATTTTTTTCAAAATAGGTCTTCTGCAGCACCAGAAAGAGCGTGGAGATGACATCCAAGCAACTCATTCAAAACCTGACCTTAAATCTGTCACCACATCAAAAGTCCATGTTGGCAGAAGCTTGTGGACAAATTAAAACCCCAAAGATTGTTGAGACCCTCATACATGGTGTCGGTCAACACCACGCTGGTATGCTGCCAGAACACAGGAGGTCTATTGAGAGCCTCTTTCGCGAGAGTACCTTACCAGTGTTGGTCACCACAAGCACCTTGGCCATGGGTGTCAACTTACCTGCGCACCTAGTGGTGATAAAATCAACTAAATACTACGCTAATGGGGAGTTTAAGGACTACAGCGCTACGATGATTTCCCAGATGATTGGAAGAGCTGGGAGGCCACAATTTGACACCAGTGGAACAGCTGTTATCATGACGACAACTGGAGATAAGGTAGGAATTCTTAATTTTAGTGCTGGCAAATTAATTGATTAGAAGCCGAAATTGGTAGTATGTCTATTAAAAACCAAAATTAAAATTGTATTTTATTCACGTCCTATCACGTGATTGAAAACGCTCTGTAATTGGCTCAGTCTCCAGTGACGTCATTCGCTAGTACGCTTATAGCGCGTTCGGTTTGTCAGGTTAGGGTGTGGGGAGAGCAATGCTCAGATAACCTGGGTCGGTTGTCTCTCTCTTATATGCAGATAAACGCCGTATGACGTTAGTCCGCCTATTATGCAGTGCGTCACTCTCACCGTACAATACAGGGTTATCCGAACGCGCTCTTATGCTTCTCCCGTTTGAATTTAATAGCACTAAAGTGGCATGTAAGCATAACTTTGTAGGTTAGGATAGCACTAACCTTAAGCTGTCAGATCAGATGATACCTGGTTCGAAAATACGATAGATAACTTATTCTAGTCAGTTTTACTTATGTCGAAGTAATCTTCACAACAAAAAACACTTGTATTGGTTGCTATATATTTCATTTGGATGACGTTAGTCCGCCTATTATGCAGCGCGTCACTCTCACCGTACAATACCGGGTTATCCGAATGCGCTCTTATGCTTCTACCATTTGAATTTAATAGCACTAAAGTGCCATGTAAGCATAACTTTGTAGGTTAGGATAGCCCTAACCTTAAGCTGTCAGATCAGATAATACTGGTTCGAAAATACGATAGATAACTTATTCTAGTCAGTTCTACTTATGTCGAAGTAATCTTCACAACAAGAAACACTTGTATTGGCCGCTATTTATTTCATTTGGATTTCTACGAGCCAACCACTTTCTTCGCAGTTTCAAATCTTGCGGAACAGCTACAAATAGTTTATCCGGTGATTTTCTTGACGTTTTTCTGCATTGTGGATTTATACACCATTTATAACCCATTTTTATGTAGAAATTGTGAAAACAACACATCATACAACACAATTACCAAACGGCGACGGTGCCGATGCTGACAGACCATATGGGCCGATTTGACATCTACTATCGGTGACGTCACACAACAGAAAGTATCGTTTTGGCGGGGGCTTTTTATGATTTAATTTCTAACGCTGATTTGTATGAAATATTGACGAAATAATTACGAAAAATAATGCGTTTACAATGTAGAGTGAAGGAATAAACACACTAAGATGGTTTTTCAATAATAGTCAAATACCCTATTGAATGGTGTAACCAGTTTTGCAATTATCTTAAAAATTTAAACAAATTATGAACAATTACTGAAAAATTTATTGTTGCAAAAGTCATTTTTGATTTTTTTTTAATTTTTGAGCACGTTGTAAAATAGGAACTATTATTTTTGTTATTGTGTCAATGAGTACATGTCAAAACAACAAAAATGAGCACCAGAAGAACTCTGTAGGATGATTTGTCACCACAGAATATCTTTATTTCCCTGCACTAATCAAAATATAAAAGATAAAAAAGGTAAAAACTGGTATCTTCTGGTTGTTTTTTATTGAATTCGGTACAAAAGCAGATTTTTTTTATACAAGCATTCTGTTAGTTGATCTCTTCTGGGTGTTATCCTTGATATTGTTGTGGTTGGGCTGAACCAGAAAAGGACACCTTTGGTACAAATCCTTGCTCATCAGCTCTGTAGTCTACAGTCATGGTCCTGCCATCTGGTAGCAGAACATAGTAGGAACCAGTTTTAGCACCAGTTTGGTCACCACTCTCGTTCTGCCCGAAAAACGTGTTCGTCGGTGGATTATCTACTTTATACTGGAAGGTGTACTGAAAATTCAAAGGAAGCCATAAGAAGACTTGAAAATTTTGATGATAAAGCCTTGAAAAACTTACTGGTTCGGCTGGGTCTTCATATCTTTGTGGTTTTCCATGGACAATACCCAGGAAGGCAACCACCAGTAGACAAATTGATAACTTCATGATGGATCTACACCAAAATGAAGACGATTAGTTAATATTGAATGAAGACTGGGCAAGGATTGGAGAAACACTGAAAAAAATCGTGTTTGCACCAACCGTATCAAAGAGCGCTTTGGATTATATGCGTGGGTAAGGATGGAGATGATCATATAGGAAACTAAAGTCCGGAAGACAATGATTAGTACTTACCAACCGTGTAATTTTCTTCTGGACGACGATAAATAATTCCAAATCACTGCACACGAGTAATAGACACTGGCGACTCGCAGAATTGTACAAATCGTTTTATACCATGGCTTGGGGATGGATGGAATTTCGTTGGCAAGGTTGAGAACACCCCCCCACGCAATCTGGGCGATGCTCTGCCTATTGCGAATACTGTGAATCTCGCTATTTGGAGAGAGAAAGTGTACTGGAGGAATAGGTTGATTGTTTTCGTTTGCAAAATTTGCAAACTCTCGATGATGGTGCACTAGGTCAGGTTCCTATGGGAAAATTTTGACTTATGTGGGTCATACAAGCTAAATCGTTTAAAACACTTATTAAAAAAATATCTAAAATATAAAAAAAATACTTAAGCATGGATTTGAACCGGGAACCTTTCCATTTCCGGTCGGTTGCTATTTTTTAAAACAAAATGAAAAGTAAATATAAACGATAAATTGTTTTCTTCCTGATAGTTTAATATTCATCAGGTAGTGTGCTACTCTGCCAAATAATATTTCAATGGGAATATTAATATTTTTTAAAAAAGGTTAAAAAATATTCACTGCCAGTGCGAACCCCTTGGTAAAATTTGGGGGAAAGCATCACTGGCCGTGACATATGGCTAGAAGATAGGGGTAGACGAAAAAGAAGTAGTGATGGAGTAATTGAAGTCATTGATGTTATCAGATAATCTAATCTGTGTCCGCGAACTGAGGGGGTGGCATATGGTTTTCTATGTAATCTGCAGTTGGTGGTGATGCAATGGCAAAATAAAACGGCTGCGGATAAAGATCTGTGGAGAAGAGTTACTCAGTTTACTAGCATTGCACAATATGGTGAAATTAATATTTGCAGAGGGGTGAATATTAATGGCGCAGTCTGGATTAATTGGTGGATGGCTAATTATCAGATTGTGTTTTATATGGTGGTACCCGCATCTGTTGAGTCATCTTTGGGTGTGACGGTGGTCAGTTTTGCAAGTGTGCAGCCCTGTGTGTGTGAACGATGGGGTGCATTTTAATAAGGTAGTAATGTTAAAACATCTGTTGCAGATGGGTTCGATCAATATACTGTCTGTAAATATTAAATAACTCCACAGTAAAGTTAAATGAGTGTTAATTAATATGCACCCTAGCTTCGTATGAATTCTTTCCTCTTGTGCTTCCATTTACATGTGTTCTTTTAACATTGTTTCTTATGGAAAAACGAGCACAACTTGAGTGAAATCGAACGTCGTCTTTTACAGAAGCAATAAGCTTCATTATGATTGGTTGAAATTTCTGATCAAACTGTCGGAAACAGATTAAAAGAAGCGAATTTTAAACCAAGAAAACCTGGTTTGCTCTGGATCACAGAGATTGGCAACTACGTCACTGGACGCCTGTACTGTTTACAGACGAGTCCAGATTTCGTTTAACTCGTTGCGACGGTCGAGTACGTGTATATAGACGTCCTGGTGAACGCTACGCAGCCGCTACTATACAGGAAGTGGATAGATTTGGTCGTGGATCTCCGATGGTTTGGGCTGGAATCAGTATAGACAACAGAACTGATCGTGTTGTGGTTCCTGGTAGACTAAACGCCATGATTTACATCGAAAACATCTTGGAGGAACATGTGGTGCCTTAGTTAAATATATGCCGTTGGAAGTATACCGAATTTGATTTGCCTAGAACTATTATTTAAAAAGTTACACGATCGAAAAAAGTGTTTCCTTAATTTTGTTGAGCGATGTATTTTAATCATAGATTCGTGTCCTCGTAACAAAACAACACCTATGACACATCCAAAGTGAATCTTCGGAATGCGGGCGTCACTTTTTTCGAAATTAAGCGTTTCGAAAAAGTGACGTTGCATTATTTATCGGTTCTTGCGAGCGTGTAGGCTCGTTTATAATAAATTCGCATACAAAATAGTGACTTAATAGGCGTTCTGAAACGCTGTTACATTGGCATTGTAACATCATTATGCACTCTTGCGTGTACAGGACAACACATCTCTCTTCGAACTCCCACGATCTTTACGCCTAATTGTTTTGCCCACAGAAGGTCTTTTAGGAAGTTTAAATCGCCAATTTGACCTTTGGAACGGACGTAGGTACGCGAAATACCCCAAATGTTTCTATCAGAAGTGTTAACGATTACAACTTCCGAATACAAGACAAAAACTTGTAACACAATCCTCTAATTCACTTAATATACAAACGATACATCTTCATTTTTTTCCCATATGAAATAATTGTTCCAGCAATTAATGATGAAATATGTCTGTCTTATGCAAATGCAGTAATTAGTGAGAGAAATAACTTTTCAGCACAAATACGAAAATATGGTTAGTGGAGACCAGCCCATTGAGTCATATTTGAGGAGACATTTGGTCGAATTTGTCAATGCCGAAGTTGTACTTCGAACTATCACCGATTTAAGCGTTGCCATGCAATGGTTGTCCTCGACTTTCTTGTACATCAGAGCTAGGAAGAACCCAAGGCATTATGGTCTTCCCATAGCACTGAGCCCGAATCAGCTAGATAAGAAGTTATTAGGTATGCAACCTTCCAAAGACCATCTGGAACCTCTTTTAAACAAACTGTTTCTCGTTAGAAATGTGTCAAATCGAAATCAACAAACTACACCGAGCAGGAATGCTTACCATAGACACAAACATCACCATCTTGCCAACAGAAATTGGTAGGCTGATGGCCAGGAATTGCATAACCTTCGAGACCATGAAGCTGTTCACTCAGGTCTCAGGAACGGAAACGCTACAGCAAATCTTGGGTCTCGTCTCGAAATGCAACGAGTTTCAGGAAATCAGGTTAAGATCCAACGACAAGTCCACCCTGAACCTGTTGAACAAATGCAGGAATAAGCAGACCATAAGGTTCACACTCAACGGCAAGATAAAAACTGTAGACATGAAGATAAACTGGTAAGTTGAGATTTGTGGACGTTTGGTTTATTAACTTCCTAATTTGTAGCATCATCCAGGCTGTTTTGGGTTGTCTGGAGATAGTGGAATCATGGTTGTTGGTGGAAGCCCAAAAAATCATGAGGACTGGTGAAAGATTGCTTCTATGTAAGTATTTTGTTGCTGGTCTTCTGCCCTTTTACCTGCACTTCTACCTATCCAGCTACCGGTGTGACCACCTGTCCTTCAACATCCTTCCTTGTTCATAGGTTTAAGTGAATATCTAGAAACCAGAGAGTCTTGCTATCAAGCCTTATTAAACTCCATCATTTTATCGAAATGTCTCCATGCTAGGATTTGGGAAAATTCTCAATACGTCAGTCGACAGTTGGAAGGTATTGGGATTACCTTCTCGAACGCTCTGGTCGATTCTGGGAAGACCACGTTTAAGGATTTGCTGGAAGCCAACCCAAGGGATTTGGAGAGGGTAAGTATGGACAAACCAAAGTAAGTCTGATGTATCCCAAATGAATTCTAAACGAGTTTCTTGCAGATTACCAAGAGGAAGCCACCATTTGGAAATACTATCCAGGACCAAGTGAGGTTGATACCGATGTACCAGCTAAGCGTTCAGACTACAGAAATTGGGAGAAATGTTTCCATTGGGGTCGATATCAATGTGGAGAATGCGTCGGTATTTAATGGGGAAATGACTGGGAATCCTTATGGAATCATGCATTTGTTGGTTGGTGATAGCGAGAATAATATTTTGTTCCATAAGAAATTTAAGTAAGACAAAGATGATAGAGGTTTATCAAAAAATAAAACTTTAAATTTTTAGTCATTTGAGCCTGGTTGAGAATCTGAACACCACCCAGAATATTGAGGTTGAATTTGGCGAGGAAAGAGAGGTCTTCATCCACTTCATCAGCCAGGAATGGGGTATCTTCCATCTTCCATCTTCTTCCATCATCCATCTTCTCCCATCTTCCATCTCCCATCTTCTTCCATCATCAATCTTCTTTTAGCTTCCATCTTCTTTCATCTTCCATCTTCCGTCTTCCATCTTCCATCTTCCGTTTTCCATCTTCTTCCATCTTCCACCTTCTTCCAACTTCCACCGTCCTCCTTCACCTTCCATCTTCAATCTTCCATCTTTTTCCATCATCCATCTTCTCCAATCTTCCATCACCCATGTTCTTCCATCTTCCATCTTGTTCTATCATCCATCTTCTTTTACCTTCCATCTTCCAGCTTCCACCTTTTTCCTTCACCTTCCAGCTTCCATCATCCATCTTCTTCCATCATCCATCTTCTCTCATTTTCCATCTCCCATCGTCCTCCATCTTCCATCATCCATCTTCTTTTATCTTCCAACTTATTCCATCTTTCATCTTATTCCAACTTCCACCTTTCTCCTTCACCTTCCATCTTCAATCTTCCATCTTCTTCCATCATCCATCTTCTCCCATCTTCCATCTCCCATCTTCTTCCATCATCCATCTTCTTTTATCTTCCATCTTCTTCCATTTTCTTCCGTCTTCCATCTTCCAACTTCCACCTTCCTCCTTCACCTTCCATCTTCAATCTTCCATCATCCATAATTATTGCTATATCTCACTAACTTTTAATTTTAGTTGGTATTGACTGCAAAGAAAAACTTGTTCTTTTCCCTGACTTGACCAAGCCAAAACAGACAAAACAAGATGCTGGCCAATCCAAAATTGCACCGAAAGCTGGTAAATTGACCAGGAAGAAATCACTACAGCAACAGTCTATGAACAAGTACTTCAAGCATCTCAAAGCAACACCAAAGAAGGTAAAACAATCATTCCCTTTTGACATTCTAAAACACCCTTCAGTTTCAGAAGTCCAATGAAAACCTTGCCCAACCAAAGAGCATCGAACCAGAAATCGGAAACACCCTAGACGAGTCCATCATAGACTCTTCCCAAACTCCTGAAACCCCATCCAATGCTGAAACTGCCCAAGACGATAGATTAACCGATATTCTCCGGAACAGCATGAAGGGTATCCTCAAAGTTGTCAATAAGACGAATATAACAGAAGGAGCAAATACGGACATAGACACAGTCTTCAGGAGCTTGTCATCAGAAACTAACCCAATCGTGAAGGCAGTCGAAAAAAACACGGCGTTGCCATCATCAGACTTCCTGAGGAACCACCCAGCGGTGGTCAAATATAATAATAAACCAAAACCGCCACCTTCCTACAAGAGGGAAGTTTTGTCCAAAAGAAAAGATTTGATGAATAGCACCAGAGGCTTGGAGCTGGAGGCTTCTCTATATGCTGAGCAATCAATCGACTTTAGCCAATTCGCAAAAACCGATAAGAAGAAGATTACCACCAATGATGAGAATAAGGCTCCAGAGGCTAGCAAAACAATAACCTGGAAGTCACCAGTCGTGGAACAATTGCAATTCAAGCATTCGCCAAACCTCCCAAAGCGAGAAGCCATGAAAGAGGTGGAGGTTAACAGACCAACGTTAAACAAACGAAATCCGGTGTATCCACTATCAGATAAAGACTGGTCTTATAATCCCAAGAAATACTCTGATGTGTTATCGAAATCGCTTATAGAGACTTTGGAACCAGAGAAGATGCAGTCTCTAGAAGACTTCATGTCCCAAACTGCTTTAAACATCTTTAGTGTTGAGGATAAATCAGAAAAACAAGACTTGAACCAAACTGTATCCTCAAGTTCCTCATTACCAGTTTCCGTGAAGACTAAGATTGCAGATTCGACGAATTCGTATTTTTCAGAAATTGGATGTAAGTCTGTTACTGAGCAGATCAAGAAGGCAATACCTGCCATCAACGACGAGATGGTTAAGGAAGAAATGCAGAAGCCTGATGATGATGATGGCACCAAAGAGCAAATAGTTGATGAACTTGCAAAGAAGGAACAAGAACTTAAACCAGCGGAGCCTAGTAGAAGTTTGAAGAGGCGATATTCATGGGAAGATGATTTCTTGGCCAATGACCCAATGGTGGAATTCGAAGACCAAACTTCCCATCCAAAAACTGATGAAGGGTTTAAAAAGTTTAAGGAGTTGGAGGACGCCATCGTGAAGCAACCGAATTATAAACCACCCGCTATCTATCAAGAACCCACCCAAAAACAACTGACGAAACAAACCCTCCTACACGAAAAACCTAAGTTTGACCTGATTGACGAGAGGCTGGATCCAGAACAATGCCTTGGCTTTGCTTCATTGGCAGAAACCGATTTCAACCTACCGGATTATGACGCCATGGAAAAATCTAACATTGAGTATTTGGCTTCGAGGAAACGCATGGAAGAGGCCTCTAAAATTCAGGAAGGTTATGGCTCGAGGTGTCTTCCTCAGTATGGGAGTCGTTTGGGTGACGATATGAGATATTTGGAGAAGCCACGTCATCAAATTGGGGATGCTCGTGAGGGAATGATGGATTTTCACTACCCTGAAAGGAGGAGGAGGAGTTTTGGGGAGCGTACACCACAAGGGGTGGAGTTTGATAGGTATCACCCAAGGAATTTTGATGATGTGGCTTATGGTCAACCACCATACTCAATGGAGCGATACCCAAAAGCTTTATCCCAATACCAAGCATTGCCCAAGTATGTGAATTTTGTGGGAAGATCTTCATTTCCGGGTAGTTATAGCCAATACAACCAAAATCTTGTCAAACCAACTCCAGTGAACCCTTATGATTACCTTCGAAATGAAGATATGCCCCAATATCCTGTCCAATATAACCCATATCCAACCCAATATCCTCAGTCATCTAACAGAATTGATGATTATTATCATCAGCATTTCCAAAGTCGAAGTTCCTACGAGAGGCTTCAACCACAAAACCCTTATGGTTCTCCAAATCCAAGAAGTCAGCCTCTTTTGGCTCCTTTGAATAGGATTGATCAAAATATCCATCATGGGCATCAAAATTTTGACCAGTTTTTGGATAATTATCCGTCTTCTCATGGTTTGGAGAATAGGCAGAGAGGGCTTCCTAATTTAGGGCCCCAAAATGAACCAGGGCTGTACAATACTGGAGATAAAAAGTATATTATGGACAAATTTTTGCTGTCACAGCCGTGTTTGAGTTTGAACCATACTTTGACTTCTAAGGATATGTTT
The DNA here is from genome assembly GCA_963966075.1 of Aphodius sticticus. NCBI lineage: Eukaryota > Metazoa > Arthropoda > Insecta > Coleoptera > Scarabaeidae > Aphodius > Aphodius sticticus. The sequence continues at coordinate 2,528,240 of OZ014510.1, forward strand.
GATGATGAAACCCATCATTATTAGTTTTTAGTAGTCAACCAGACTGCGAAAAATGCTAATTTTAGGAGAAAGTTTGTTTTTTGATGTTGTTATTTTTGTATATTTTGTTATTATTATTATTAGAGTTTATAAGTTAATAAAAAACCTATAAAATGTATAGAATCTTTTATTAATGTATCTATTTTAACTTTATCCTACGTAGTATGTAAGTATTGTAATCGTGCCAACAAATTTTTTTGAGATTTTGGCGGAAGTATATCTTTTTGGGTCCCCTGAACATTTTTGACCAAGGTACAAAAAATGTCTGTGTGTGTATGTGTGTGTGTATGGATGTGTGTTTTTTTGTGGCGACGATTCCGGAGAAACTACTAAAGGTATCGGGACGAAACTTCTTATTTAGAAGTTTCATAACCAAACTTAGAGCTGAAAAGCTTTCTGTTGAAAAGGGTCCAAAGAAACTGGAGGTTTAATCTTAGAATTTTTGAAAGATTTTGCAAATAAGCCGCCATTTCTGGAATTCTGAACAATTTATGACATTTTTTGGTACAATCAATAGTTTAGCTACATGAGCAAATTCTATTTCATCGAGATCGGTCGTACTGCATTAAAACTAGTAGCCAGGATGTGTCAGATATTTTGATTCTAATGACAGTAGGTAGTGGCAAACGCTAATGTTTTGACAATACCTACTGTCAATATAAGCTGCGTTCGGATATTGTACACCGTTACACTTTTTACACCCAATAACACGTTAGTGTCATTTGGACGGTGTACCCGGTGTCAACCGAGTACAATATCCGAACGCATCCTTAATCGACATATCTGTCTGGTTCTACTAGTTTTATTTTAATGCCGACATAGCCGACCTCGATCAAATAAAATCTCATGCAGCTAAACTATTAATTTTATATATAGTATGATAAAGTCATGTGCCTGGCCACATCAGATTTTTTACTATTAAATAAAAAACGTTGAAAGGAATAGTTTTCTTTTTAATAATATGCTTTTAGCTATTGCAAAAACTTGCAAATTATACTTACAAATTATGATTTATGATATTTTTAATTCCCCACATTAAATAATTTAAATTTGGCGCGCTTATTAGTGTCATTTCTGGTTCGTAGATGCCACATGGAGTCGCGCTTTTTTTACACAACCTTACATTTACACGATCAATTCGCAATTTTCCAAATATTTACGACGAATAACACGCATAATTTATAACAAACAGCTCAATCATGAGTACAATATTGGAGAAAATCTCCGCCATAGAGGCCGAGGTAAGAAAAAATCGAATATTTCGACCAACTAACCGATTCTAACCCATAAATTTCCTCGGCAGATGGCAAGAACCCAAAAGAACAAGGCTACAGCTGGTCATTTAGGCTTGTTAAAAGCAAGATTAGCGAAATTAAGGAGAGAATTGATCACTCCTAAAGGTGGCGGTGGTGGTACAGGCGAAGGATTTGACGTTGCGAAAACTGGTGACGCTAGAGTTGGATTTGTTGGATTTCCTTCTGTCGGAAAGTCTACGCTATTGAGTAATCTAGCCGGGGTTTACTCCGAGGTGGCCGCGTATGAATTTACAACGCTTACGACTGTTCCTGGTTGCATTAAATACAAAGGCGCTAAGATACAGGTTAGAATTTTTTTTCGAACCGCAGGATATTATTTAATACGTTCTGGTTTTGTAGTTATTAGATTTGCCTGGTATTATCGAGGGGGCCAAAGACGGAAAAGGTCGTGGTAGACAAGTTATTGCCGTTGCGCGAACTTGCAGTTTAATTTTTATGGTTTTGGACGTGTTGAAACCGCTCGGACATAAGAAGCTCATCGAGCATGAATTGGAAGGATTCGGATTACGGTTGAACAAGCAACCACCAAATATACATTTCCGCAAGAAAGACAAAGGTGGTGTTAACCTAAATGCCATGGTAAGTGAATAATTATCAACATTTTCAAACGGCTTATAAAATATCGTTCTATAATCGTTATTTTCGCTCACCATAATTATATATTATTATATCTCGGAAACACAAACGGGCGTAAGTGTTGTGACTGATGATTAGATTTACACAAAATTAATATATTATATTATAAATTATATAATATTACATTAATATTATACATTATATTTTATATACTATATATCAGCGATTCTCAAACGGTGGTTCGGAACCCAGAATTGGGTCGCGCCATTATTTTTGTGGGTCGCAAAATTATTTGTTAACATTAGTGGTTAGCGAAAACTGCCGCTCTCCCATTCTCGCAACCTACCTGATAAACTACAGGAACAATTCAATGCTCATATTTCTGAGAAAAATAAAGTGAGACGAATCAAGGAAACTCTTAAAAATGATGCAATGCAAAACAAGAAAACTGATGTGGCCAGGCACATGACTTTATCATACTATATATAAAATTAATAGCTTAGCTGCATGAGATTCTATTTGATCGAGATCGGCTATGTCTGCATTAAAATAAAACTAGTAGAACTAGACAGATATCTCGATTAAAGCTGCGTTCGGATATTGTACTCTGTTGACACCGGGTACACCGTCCAAATGACACTTACGTGTTATTGGGTGTAAAAAGTGTAACGGTGTTCAATATCCGAACGCAGCCCATATTGACAGTAGTATTTTCAAAACATTAGCGTTTGCCACGAGCTACTGTCATTAGAATCAAAAAATCTGACATATCCTGGCTACTAGTTTTAATGCAGTACGACCGATCTCGATGAAATAGAATTTGCTCATGCAGCTAAACTATAAATTCTACCAAAAAATGTCATATACATAAATTATAGAAAATTTCCTCTCCTTTAATTTATTATTTAACTATTTTGACGACATTACACAAGTCGCTGCTTATTTGCAAAATCTTCGAAAAATGCTAAGAGTAAACCACCAGTTCCTTTGGACCCTTTTCAACAGAAAGCTTTTCAGCTCTAAGTTTGGTTATGAAACTTCTAAATATGAAGTTTCGTCCCGATACCTTTAGTAGTTTCTCCGGAATCGTCGCCACAAAAACGGGTACACACACATACACACACACACACACACACACAGACATTTTTTTGTACCTCGGTCAAAAATGTTCAGGGGACCCAAAAAGACATATTTCCGCTAAAATCTCAAAAAAATTTTTTGGCTAATGAAAGTGCAATATTTTACAAAAGAAGATTTGCGAACTTCAATTTCACCATATACAATTTGGCTACAAAAGATTGCCACTGCTACTTCTGGCACGAGGCTATCAGTAAAAGAGGAGCATGCGAAATATCATCCTGTGTTTTTCAGTTTTTGACACTATACGCTCAAAATGGAGTCACTCGCTTTGATCTCTTCTGTGACGGCTGTGCCGGCCAAAACAAAAACACAATCGTTGTGGCCATGCTACTTTGGGCAGTTACGAAGCTTCCTATTCAGCAAATTAGTTTGCGATATTTCGAAACCAATCATGGTCAAAATGAAGGTGACTCTGCTCACAGTGCGATTTCATATCCCGTCGATCATGCAGGCGATCTCTTCTTACCATCTCAAATTGTGCCTATAATACGGCTGGCAAGAAGCAGCAAGCCCTATATTGTCAAACAACTTGAGACAAGTGACATTTATGACTTCAAGGAGGTCTCAAGAAACCAACGAATTCTAAACGAAAGAAAAGATAATGAAACAGGCAGTCCAATCAATTGGACACAAGTTAAAGAGGTGCGAGTAAAGAAAGACTGTCCTGGAAATATAGAATTTAAAACATCACACAACAGTCAGTCTTATAGATCGATAACACTACAAAGAATGTCTGACAAATCGTTTAACAAAGATTTAAGAAATCTAAACAAACAACCGCCTAAAGTTCCCGTTGCAAAATACAAAGATTTGATGTCATTAACTGAAGGTCCAAACCCCGTCATTCGATTTGATGAACACAAAATCTTTTACAGAAACTTACCACATTGAAACAACAACTCATCATTTTTTAGTTGTGTATTACTGATGAGTAATGACCATTAACCAGGGAGGTTATTTTTTTTATTATTTCTTATTTTCTTTACTCATTGTTAACTGCAAAATTAGGAAGCTGAACATTTTTTTATAATTATCAATAGAACCTAAGAAAAAGTTTTGTTTTATTCATGAGAAACAAAAAAAAGCACTTTATTACAGTATCAATCATTGGTCGTAACTGACTCTCCGGCATTCCGAAGCAATACAAAAAGGCGTAAGTGATAACTTTTGACTTTCCAGAGCGATAAAATCACTTTAAAAAGGAGAACACAGAAAACGTGACAAAATACCAGTTCGAAACAATTTTTAAAACAATAAGAGTATTTGGTCAGTAAAAAAACCTTAAAAATGTCAATATACATTAACGAACGGAAATCAATTTTTCTTCTTTTTGCTCTCCTGTAAAATTGGTAAATATCACTTACGCCTCTTTGTGTTTCAATGGATGAATTTATGTCATACAAATACATACAAAAATTTATATATTCCGAGGGGGTAAGATCTGTTGATCTTACCTTTGCCGTTTACCTGATTTAACTCGCCTTTTCCGTAGGTCCCTCAATCGGAACTTGACGCGGACACGGTAAAATCGATCCTTTCCGAATACAAGATCCACAACGCCGACATTACGTTGAGATATGACGCAACCAGCGACGACTTGATCGACGTCATCGAAGGAAATAGGATCTACGTACCTTGCATCTACCTTTTAAACAAGATCGACCAGATAAGTATCGAGGAATTGGACGTGATCTACAAAATTCCCCATTGTGTGCCCATATCGGCTCACCATAGGTGGAACTTTGACGATTTGCTGGAAAAAATGTGGGAATACTTGAGACTTGTTCGAATGTAAGTTCAAAAGTAGGCAACCGAAGTTGCACGATAACGTCATCGTGTATATTTGGTTGCCTATTAATGCGTTTTTTTTTTATTGGGGGTTGTTTTTAGTTATACGAAACCAAAGGGGCAGCTGCCGGATTATAATTCGCCGATTGTTTTGCATTCTGAGCATACGTCGGTGGAAGATTTTTGTAATAAATTGCATAGGACAATCGCAAAGGAATTTAAATAGTAAGTTTTTTTTGTTTATAATTAAAATTTGACGAAATAGGTTTTCTATAGACATGTTTTTGGTAAATTTTAGTGGTTTGGTTTGGGGTTCTTCAGTAAAACATCAACCACAAAAAGTGGGTATTGAGCATGTTTTAGCTGACGAAGATGTTGTTCAAATTGTGAAGAAAGTCTGAGAAAAATGGTGGAAATGAGCGGAAAACCAGTGTGAAGTGTTTTAACGAAAGAAATTTGTTTATTGGCATAGCTTTGATGATCCTAAGCTTTGTTAACATATGGATAAGCAAATAAAGTTTTTTTATGTTATTATTTTGTTTGTCTTTTCTGCAAATAAATTAAAAGCAGAAAATTTTGTCTTTTGTTTTGTTATATGTATTTTGTTATGTGTTATATATGTGACCACGCACTGTTGTATGACTGTCAAAATTCTTTGCCTCTCAGTGTAAATATGTGTGCAAGAAGTCTCTTCTATAGATTGGCGTTTTTGTTTTTAGTTTTTATGTAATACAGGTTGCGAATAAAATTTTGATGGAAGCCGATATCTCAGGAACGAATGTTCGCAGGACAATGCAGTTAGCATGCAAATAATCCTTATTTACTGCGATACATATCCCTTGAATTTAATAGCATTCTGACTATTTGTTAATTTTTAAGACCGAAATAAACATGAACAATATTTTGTGCAGTTCGGCTTCCCTCGCTTGTGGGTTTTACGAGGCAGTCGAACGAGATTCAAAGTTTTGACGCGATCAGTGAATCCGTTTGAATCCGTGTTTGTAAAATATTGTTGGGTATAATTAATTGTACAGTCTTGGAATTAAGTAAGTTCGTATCAGTATTTCAGCAGTGTGTCGATGATACCTCCATGTACGAGTTTTTTGTTATTCTGGTCGGCCGCTAAGTGCAAAAAATTGTCCGTTTACGCTGCATTCTCGTAGGTATATCGGAAATTTATTATTTGCGGAACCTTGTTCGAATGCTTTGAATTGGTTTATAATGATTTATATGATTCTATTTATTAGCTTAATGTGTAATTAATTCATGTAATGCCTACATTGCAATGTAATTGTGTTTTTATTAAATATAATGTTAATTTTATATTAATAAACATAAAAGTTTTCGATTACATAAAATGAAAATCTCATTTCAAGATATTGCATAAAACACAACAAATTATACAAACTTATTGCATCTACTAGCTTTTTTTGCGTTAATAAATACAAAAATCAATTTCTTGTTGTCAATATTTTTACTGAAGGTTATTTTAGAAATAACATATGTATTAACATTTATTCACAAAATAGAAATAAATTAAAACTAAATTGCTTTAAATTTGTATTTATGGTAATTTGTTACTTGTGAATTACAGGTGTTTTTGAGATATTTAGCTTCAACGATATTTTACAGTGTTTAACTTAATAAACAGAAAGAAGTATGTATTTTTTATAACATGAATGTATCATTACAATTTTTTCTATTATTATTTTGTGTTTACTTTACGGCAATATGTTTGAAATATCTGACAACTGAAAATAATGACAATTATGCATATCCCTAATTTACAAAAATTTATAATAGCTTGTGGAAGCAAGCTCTAAACTTTCGACGAATTTTGATGGAATGTAAATATGTAATAACTATTATTTAAAAAAATAAATAAACCAAAATATACGACCATCTAAAAGAACATTTAGACAACATAAATACATAAATACCAAAATGTCTTGATTTTTTTTTCTAGCAAGTAGAAAGTAATAAGTGATTTAATGATTTGAAAAAGTAATTTACTTTCTGAAAAAATATTTTGCGGAAGAGACATCCTGTATATATTATTGCTATAATTTTAATTATTTTGGTTGTCAAGCATGTATTAGATCGCATGAAAGATAATTGAAATATTAACTGCTGTAAAGTAAATACATATATAATATTGCCATTGTCCTTCATACAAAATACATGTTCCGTCATAAATATAAATTTAAATTAAATTTAAAAAATTTATTTACATTTAGTGAATATATTTGAATATTACAATTCTGAAATAGTCTATATTCAGTGATAATCCTTGGCAACAAGTTGATTTGTGCATTTACTTACGTAATTAAATGTGTTTAAATGAAATAAAGTTATGTAATGTGTCGTGATATTACGCAATATCTTAAAATGAGATTTTCGTATCGTATTATCAAAAACCATGGTAGATAGATTTCTGATTATATATATTATCAAAAACTTTAATGTTTATTAATATTATTATTATTATATTAACAAAAATAGAAATTTTTGGGGCAAGTGGTTTACAAAGAAAAAAATAGAAAGAAGAACGTTAATTTAAAAGTGCAAAAGTCGGGGACCTTTTCTCATTTCTCTTGCGCTCATGTATACACATATATTGACTGTATATTGTTTTATTTGTTATAGTTTTTTAGATAATTATTCGGGTTAAAGCTTTGCGATCCGACACATAGATGGCCATGTAATAAACCGACACTAGAATTTAAATTCTACATAGATACACATTTATTTTTAATTATTTATTCGTGCTTATTACTACAAACAATGTTTTTTTCAACTAGATACAGTAACACAAATATTAATCGTTTATATTTTTGTTAATCCATGGCACAAACTTGCTCACTCTTGTATAGACAGTTGGAACGCCTGAAATGTCACCGAGTGCCCAAGAAACGACGCCAACAACTTTGAAATTTTGGACCAATGGTCCACCGCTGTCTGCGTTGCCTGCCCCTCGAACAGGGTTGATGTCAAGCGTACACATATGTGTATCTTTCAGTGGTTCACCAATCCCAGCCTGTAGCGTGTTTAACGTCTGTCGACACTCTACAAAAAAAATCACATTATTGTACAAATAGAGCTATATATACCTATTTATAATGTGTAGAGTCACCAAAATAGTCACTTTGTTACTTTTAAATGTTAGTGAACACTAATTTGTACAATCCTGCTTCTGAAATAGTCAGTTTCTAACTTTCATACAAATGAAGAAAGTAGTTATTTACCTCATACTCACCTTGCAAGGCTGTGCTAGAAAAACTACCATCAAAATTTTGGCAATAAAGTTATTTAGAACTTATTGTTCATAGATTTTGATATTTTTCTTAAAAATACCAAGTTGGCGTCTTGTGATGTCACAATATCTACATATAATTAGAAAAATGTTTGTGTGACATTGTCAGGTAGTACTTTTTTTTTAACTCCCATTATTGTTATTAATGTCTTTGACAAGATTATTGGCTTATTTATATGCTTCTTCTACGGTCTACCTACTACACATGATGCAATCAATATAATAGTAGCTAGCTTAAATTTCACCTAAAAACTAGAATTATTTGTTAACTTTATTAAAATAGAAAGTTTTTCACAAAACTTATCAGTTTGAACATCTATCTACAACAATTCTAAAAGATAAGTCGTCTTTTTGTTATGATGTTGCATCAAAATAATAATAAAAGCCCCCATTGCTTATGTACAGTGCTTCCCAAAGGTAACGGATAATTCTATAAAATCTTAAATAAAAATATTTGAGAAAAATGCTCCGACACGTCGATTTTTACTTTTAACTTACTATCCTGATATACACTTTTCAGCCCCCCACCCCTTCACCCCTAAGGAGTGGTAACCACAACTTTAAAAATTCAAATAGCAAAGTACTCCTTGCGATACCTCAATTGATAGACTTTTTTAATCTGAATACAAAGAAAAAAAAATTATCGAAATCGGTTGATAAACAACGGCGATATTTATCAAAATTTATTTATACACGAAATTGAGGAATAACAAAATTTAATTAACTAATCCTTAATTAATTGTCAAAGTGCTGCGCGTTAACGACGAGACAATGCCCTAATCTATCCCCAAACGCTTGTTGAACATTTTCTAACATTTTATTTTGAGTTTTCGAACATTCCTGGAGTCATTAAGTGAATTACTGCAGGAATTCTTTCCTTTAACGCCTCAATATTTACAGGTCTATTAAAATAAACTTTACTTTTTAAATAGCCCCAAAGAAAATAATCTAGTGGGGTTAAATCTGGCGATCTTGCTGGCCATTCAATAAGCCTTCATCTACCAATCCATTAGGAAATTTGAAAATATTTGGATTAGGAAATACTTGATCGAGGTATTCTCGAACTTGTCGCGCATAATGTGGAGGCGCACCGTCTTGCTGTAACCAAATTCTGTCCTTGTGTCTATCAGGTTCTTCTGCGTTGGGAAACAACACCGCTAAAGTAGGTAGTAGTTCATTTCGTAGAAAGTTCAGATAACGTTCACCATTCAGTGTTCCGTCGAAAAATTTGGTCCAATAATTCTAGAACCCACCACACCAGCCCACACATTAAGGTTTTGAGGATATTGTGTGTTCGCTTCCACCATCCAATGCGGATTTTGACGAGCCCAGTAACGGCAATTTTGTTTATTGGCGGTGCCATTCAGACAAAATGTTGCTTCAACAGAAAAAAACGATGTTTCTAATTAAGCAAGGATTTTCATTAGAGAGTTCCATCATTGTCTCACAAAACTGCACTCGTCGATCAAAGTCATCATCGGACAATTTTTGTACCAAGTGCACTTCATACGCGTGAAATTTGTGTTTTCGAAATAATCTGGACACTGTGCTTTTTGACGCACTAACTTGTGAAGCGACCTCCGCAAGGGTTGAATGATTTTCTTGCACCATTAAAATAGCATCCAATTGTCAGTTTTCAATTAAGGCCAATGGACGTCCTGCCTTAGGCTTATCCCGTACATGACCGAGATCGCGAAATTTGTTTTCGATTCGACTTACTGTAGATTCCGATATTGGCGGACGGTCCGGGTGCGTTTCATTGAACAAAACACGAACTTCGTCATGCGTCCGGCTTCTATCTCCAAACCCAATCATTAAAACTTCGATTCTTTCGGTTTCTGTAAATCTCATTTTGCTACTATTTCTTCAATGACGAAAAATCTGAATTGTGTTTGACATAAGTAAAAACAAGTTGCAATTGTTTGAACGATATTGCTATGCCCGCTTCAACAGCGCTTACTCGAATATTGACGTTCTTCTTTGAATACATTTTGGTAAATATTATTTTAGGTTATTTATCAACTGATTTTGATAATCTTTTTTTCGTTGTATTCAGAATAAAAAAATCTATCAATTGAGGTATCGCAAGGGGTACTTTGCTATTTGAATTTTTAAAGTTGGGGTTGCCACCCCTTAGGGGCGAAGGGGTGGGGGCTGAAAAGTGTATGTCAGGATAGTAATTTAAAAAAAAATCGACGTGTCAGAGCATTTTTCTGAAATAATTTTATTTAAGGTTTTATTGAATTTATCCGTTACTTTTGGGAAGCACTGTACAGTCGTTAAGCGGGCGTGACGGGTGTGACACGTTACTGCGGAATAGCCCACAACTAGGCATTTTTAAAAAATCACAATAAAAATTTGTTTCCGCTGTGTACCTCAATCCGTGGAGATATACAGTATATTTATTTGTATGGAACACATCCAGCTTTAATTCATTTTTACTTGACTGTGCAAACAATCGCCTTTTCAACTGAAATAATTGCCCTAACTATTTTATTTTTGGTTTTAAGTCATTTGGTTATCTAAGAACATATTTACGTCACTTAGGATAAAATTATCTAATTTTATATTACAATTATTTTAATTGAAAACCAACCACATACAAAAACATACCTGAATTTGATAGGACTGTGACATTGGCATACAACAAAAACGGTGTGGATTCCGTTGTTACACTATTCACTTTACCCCATCCTGATAGAAGTGCTAATGACTCAGCTGCGTTCGAATTTGCTCTTGGAAGGCGTATTGTACCGACGTCTTCGTTAAAAACCAATGGGTTTTGCAATTTTAGAATAGCTATGTCGTTGATTGGGATATTGGTTGATGAGTCATAACCTGGATGTATTATAGCTCGTTGTACTGTTCTATTTTGTCCTTGTTGGTCATAACGGAAGTAAATGCCTGTACGAATTCGATATTTTGAGGTATTGTTGATGCAATGTGCCGCTGTTAAGATATATTTTTCGGTCAAAATGCTCCCACCACATATGCTGACATAGTTTCTACCTGGGGCAAGAGGCACAACTTTTCTCTCCAATAAAATTTGATAGTTAACCTCTTTAAGGTTAACTATGGATCCTCCAATTATTCTCTTGACACGTTTTTTAGTTTTCGTCTTGTTGCTTTGCTCATTCGAAAAAGCTACGCAATAATAGAGTTGTGTTAATAGATAATGTAGGTAGTTAAAAGATGGACAAAATGGTTTGAAGACTTACCTATGTTGAGAACAACGAATAACACTAAACACACATAGACGAACTTCATTTTGTGTAATAGAATTAGCAGTTAACTTCCTTTTTGTGCAATTGCCTCTATGGGAAAACCTCAACGCCTTTTTATATTGATTCTTCAACATATTTTTCATGAATCATAAAAAATTGTTGGTAACTTTGCTCGTGATGGATTTCCTTGACATTCCATAACGAATTTTCACAGAAACTATATTCATTACTTACTGTCAGATGCATACAAAAGAATTCACGCAATATTTAAACATTGAATAGTTTTATTGTGATATACAGTGCTTCCCAAAAGTAACGGATAAATTCAATAAAACCTTAAATAAAAATATTTCAGAAAAATGCTCTGACACGTCGATTTTTATTTTTAAATTACTATCCTGACATACACTTTTCACCCCCCCCACCCCTTCGCCCCTAAGGGGTGGCAACCCCAACTTTAAAAATTCAAATAGCAAAGTACCCCTTGCGATACCTCAATTGATAGATTTTTTTATTCTCAATACAACGAAAAAAAGATCATCAAAATCAGTTGATAAATAACCGCGATATTTACCAAAATGTATTCAAAGAAGAACGTCAATATTCGAGTAAGCGCTGTTGAAGCGGGCATAGCAATATCGTTCAAACAATTGCAACTGGTTTTTACTTATGTCAAACACAATTCAGATTTTTCGTCATTGAAGAAATAGTAGCAAAATAAGATTTACAGAAACCGAAAGAATCGAAGGTTTAATGATTGGGTTTGGAGATAGAAGCCGGACGCATGACGAAGTTCGTATTTTGTTCAATGAAACGCACCCGGACCGTCCGCCAATATCGGAATCTACAGTAAGTCGAATCGAAAACAAATTTTGCGATCTCGGTCATGTATGGGATAAGCCTAAGGCAGGACGTCCATTGGCCTTAATTGAAAACCGACAATTGAATACTATTTTAATGGTGCAAGAAAATCATTCAACCCTTGCGGAGGTCGCTTCACAAGTTAGTGCGTCAAAAAGCACAGTGTCCAGATTATTTCGAAAACACAAATTTCACCCGTATGAAGTGCACTTGGTACAAAAATTGTCCGATGATGACTTTGATCGACGAGTGCAGTTTTGTGAGACAATGATGGAACTCTCTAATGAAAATCCTTGCTTAATTAGAAACATCGTTTTTTTCTGTTGAGGCAACATTTTGTCTGAATGGCACCGCCAATAAACAAAATTGCCATTACTGGGCTCGTCAAAATCCGCATTGGATGGTGGAAGCGAACACACAATATCCTCAAAACCTTAATGTGTGGGCTGGTGTGGTGGGTTCTAGAATTATTGGACCAAATTTTTCGACGGAACACTGAATGGTGAACGTTATCTGAACTTTCTACGAAATGAACTACTACCTACTTTAGCGGTGTTGTTTCCCAACGCAGAAGATCCTGATAGACACAAGGACAGAATTTGGTTACAGCAAGACGGTGCGCCTCCACATTATGCGCGACAAGTTCGAGAAAACCTCGATCAAGTATTTCCTAATCCAAATATTTTCAAATTTCCTAATGGATTGGTAGATGAAGGCTTATTGAATGGCCAGCAAGATCGCCAGATTTAACCCCACTAGATTATTTTCTTTGCGGCTATTTAAAAAGTAAAGTTTATTTTAATAGACCTGTAAATATTGAGGCGTTAAAGGAAAGAATTCCTGCAGTAATTCACTTAATGACTCCAGGAATTTTCGAAAACTCGAAATAAAATGTTAGAAAATGTTCAACAAGCGTTTGGGGATAGATTAGGGCATTGTCTCGTCGTTAACGCGCAGCACTTTGACAATTAATTAAGGATTAGTTAATTAAATTTTGTTATTCCTCAATTTCGTGTATAAATAAATTTTGATAAATATCGCCGTTATTTATCAACCGATTTCGATAATTTTTTTTTCTTTGTATTCAGATTAAAAAAGTCTATCAATTGAGGTATCGCAAGGGGTACTTTGCTATTTGAATTTTTAAAGTTGTGGTTACCACCCCTTAGGGGTGAAGGGGTGGGGGGTTGAAAAGTGTATATTAGGATAGTAAGTTAAAAGTAAAAATCGACGTGTCTGAGCATTTTTCTCAAATATTTTTATTTAGGATTTTATAGAATTTATCCGTTACCTTTGGGAAGCACTGTATAGCGCAAAGCAAAATGGATTAACAAAATGGAGATTCGTTACTGGACGCCTGTACTGTTTACAGACGAGTCCACATTTCGTTCAACGCGTTGCGACGGTCGAGTGCGTTATATAGACGTCCTGGTGAACGCTACGCAGCCGCTACTATACAGGAAGTGGATAGATTTGGTCGTGGATCTGCGATGGTTTGGGCTGGAATCAGTATAGACAACAGAACTGATCTTGTTGTGGTTCCTGGTATACTAAATGCCATGAATTACATCGAAAACATCTTGGAGGTCGATCTGCTGCATATGGCGTCGGTCAAAATTTCATCCTAATGCAGGACAATGCAAAGCCACACCCGCCGGCATAACCAGAAACTTTTTACAAGAACGTGGAATTCAGGTCAAGGAATGACCGGCGTTAAGTCCTCACTTGAATCCTATTGAACACGTGTGGGATCAGCTTGACCGACGTGTTCGCAAGCTCCCTAATCCACCACTAACTATACAGGAACTGACACAAGCCCTGATTGAGGAATGGGAAAGTATACCGCACGAATCTCTTCGCAGACTAGTGCGAAGCACGCCACGCAGGTGTGAGGAAGTGATTCGTGCTCGTGGAGGGCATACAGTGTCATCGATACTATGACAGTCATTTCCATTTTGTTTTGCGCTTGTGGCATATCTACATTATATTTGAGGTTATTCCGTTCGTTAGAATATTTAACATGGTCCCAGACAATTTTCCAATAAGAACACGTTCTTTTCTCAAATTGACCATGAGTGGTTCAACTTCAAACAATCAAAGGCACCGACAGCATTTGCATCAAAGTCCAGAACCTTCCACCCTACCTCAATCTTGATTTGGACGCCTCTATTATGTTACGAATCACTGCTTATATAATTTAGCCATGCAGATTGTAATGAGTGTGTTTATGTCATCTACATAGTTGCTAGGAATGATTATTGTATGGTACCAAGGTTAAGACAAGATTCCAGCAACAGAATTTGAATTTAAAGAAAGTATTAGCCCAATTTCTTTAGTCTAAAGACCTTTAAAACCTATGCAATCTTTTAGTATAGGTAGATTAACTACATTGTAGATTCCAGAACGCCAACACTTGAAAATATTCCACCTATTAAATAACAATCTTACAGCAGGTCGTTTATTTCGCAGACAATTGGTAATGCTAATAGTCCAGTTCATTGAAAAGTCCTTCTTAATACACCAGTTACAATGACAGTATAAAAGACAACCGGTATTCATCAGACCACTCAGTTCTTATAGATAGCTTCTTTAGAAACATAGTGCTGATGAAATAACTCTGAAGTAACTCCAGTTTATTATGTTAAGACAAATCATAATTGCGTTGCTCTTTGGAGTAGCTCTTGCTTATCCCAGGGCAAACCCAGTTAGCAAAACAACAAGCCAGCACAGTATTCAACCCCCAACCATAACAACACCCCTTGGGGATATCAAGGGGTCAATCCTAGCCACCAGATTAGGAAGAACTATCTACGCCTTTAAAGGACTCAGATATGCTAAACCCCCAGTGAATGAATTGCGATTCCAGGTATGTTTATTGACGACAAACTTGTGTTAAATGTTGTTGATGAACTTTGTTGAATGAATGTTTGATTGTAGCCTCCAGTACCTGCTGAAAAATGGGAAGGTATCTTCAATGCGACACAAGATGGCGCCAGCTGTCCTCAACCTGACGTAGAACCGATTTCTGAAGACTGTCTTTTCTTGAATGTGTACACGAATAAGGTAAATGAAAAAGTAAATAATATTTTCGCTGACCTGTGTTTGAACACCCGTACCTCTGAATTGGCTGAACATAAAAAAATTAAACAAAGTGGGTTATGCTCCTGAATCATTTCTATATAACAGGAGTGACTATCAAATTTTTCTGCCAAGTGTCCCTTCTATAGATTGGCGTTTTTATTTTCTTGATGTTGTATGTAATAAAGTCAAGACAACGCAGTTAGCACGTATATAATCCTTATTTATTGTGATACTCATCCACTGATGTATAATAACCAGTGGCCGGACAAAAATGTATGTCTCGCAGTGCTAGAAGTCGCCCAGCTATGAGTGTGCGTAGCGGGCACGCATGAGTCAATGACGACTTACGCGGTCGATTGGATTGATATCCATAGGCGCGAAGCGCCTGGCGGTCGGTAGTAAACCGAGTGAATTTAATATTAAATGTTTGTCGTAACTATATGCAACACGTGCCCACTGAAATATTTTACTCATTTCTTGGATATGCATTGAACGATTGTCATACTGCATATTTTTCTAAATTATCTTCAGTAAAATTATTTCGCTTAGATGTTAAAATGTCTTTAAACCTTGAAAATGATCTTTCTACATCGCAGCTAGTCACAGGCGCAAAAGAATAAACCAACACCAAATTGGAATATTTTTGAGAAAATCCTACATCCGTAAATGAATTCGTAGAGATTTGTTTTAAAATATTAAAATCCGGATTTCTATGTACTACCGCATCAATTTTGTTGTTGTAATTTTTTACTGATTGGTGCTTCAATGCTTCGTAACCTTTCGTACAGAGATTCAATCCTTTGAAAACTGCTTGCAAGTTCAACATTTTGTTGTTCTAGAAACTTTATGGTTGGCAATACTTGCGCAAAATTTGTATCAATAAATTTTAATTGTTCATGCAAATCTTGTAATGATATTACTTTTTTGCAGTCTTTAATACTAACTGCTTCATCAGGCAAATTTAAGGCGAAGGGTTTGATGATATCAAAGTTTCTTGCATAAAAAATTGCCGCTTCTAACCATGTACCCCATCTCGTAATAATTGGTTGTGGCGGCAAAGGTAGATTAGGGCACTTTTCCTTGTAAAGAGACAATCTGGAAGGAGCTTTCAACAATTTTTTTTTGCATGTGCCTATTAGCGTATTCACGTCTGGAAATTCTTCCCGAATAAATTCACAAATTCTATGAATAGCGTGTGCAAAACATATCAAATGAAGAATATTTGAAAAATGTTGTTTAAATAATTTTCCAACTTTTAACATAATCGCAGCAGCGTCAGAAACAAACAGTAATACTTTGGTAGCGTCTGCGATTCCTACTTTTTTATGGCGTCATTTACTATCGTACATATCTCTTCAGCTTTGACGGTACAGCGAAACTGAGTAGATATTAAATAGGGTTTATATAAGTCTTGCGAGTCCAACAATCCGACAACGACGTTGACCACACATCTACCCTTCATATCCGTAGTTTCATCTGCAGAAACCCAAATATATTTATCGGATAGTTTTGACTTTATTTTAGAAATTGTTTTGTCATATTGCCCTTGTACGTAATATTTTCTAATTGTGGATTCATCGGGTAAGTCTCGTCCAGTATACTTCTTGATAAATTTTTTAAAAACGGGATTATTAATTTTTGTGAAAGGTATATTAGCAGAAATAAATGTTTCACATAAAACATCAAAAAAGTTTTTAGTTGACGTTCCTGATACATTTTCCATGTGTTTTTTGTTTATACACGAGCCCGAAGACATTGTTTACTACGAATAATTAAATTTCGTGAGCAGAAATTGCAAACCACTTCCCCTTTCTTAACGAACGTGAAAGTATTACCAAACTCAGCTAGCAAACGATTCATTGCAGGATTTTCAAACTAAGTACAACTATAAAATAAAAAAATAATTCAACTCTAAGTATAAAACAGAGGAACAAATTCGAAATGGAAAGTAAAAACAGATATTCACACAAAATTTCAAGAAACAACACAATTGAAAGAAACTGCTCAAATTATCTAACGACGAAGCGGATATTTGAACAAGGCAAGCGACTGTACTCGATCAACGCCAACAGGTGTAGTGGTATGTACCCCATGAGCCGAAGCCAGACCGGCTAGCCGGTCGCGACCCCACCAGCACGTGTCCTATGCACGACACTGGAAAATATACATTTTTGTCCGGCCACTGATAATAACATTAAAGTTATTTGGCAATTCTTAAGAGTGAAATGAATGTAATCGGTTCTGTGCGCAGGATGGATCCCCTCGGGGTAAGGGGATTACGGGCGGGAAGCGATGCAAGGCTTCGCGCGACGATTTCAAACGATCAACTCACAGGACCGTATTCAATATTTTTGTCATTTTCTCGTTCGGTTTTATTTTTTAAACTAGCATACGTGATTTTTTTCGTCATTTGTGGAATTGTATACATATTCTGTAAAATTTTGATAGTCACTCATGTTATGTAGAAATAATTAAGGAGTATAACACACTTTATTTCAAGTTTTTTTGTTCACTCGTTGCAGAGTTACAAGCCTCCAAACACATGGCTCAATACTCTTGCAACCGATAGTAATGCTTGTTCTTGTAGCTGGTCAAAGGCAACGATAACCCTAAGAGGCCAGTTATCATCTTTTTCCATGATGGACACTTCTATAAATCGTCTGGAAGAAGTACAGAATATGGACCGCAGTATCTTTTGGACCAAGACGTTGTTCTGGTGGTTCCAAACTACAGAATTGGTGCATTGGGTAAGTGGCCAACTAGCACTTGCAAAACGTATTGTTTTTTAGATAAAACTTCTTTTATTTAACGTCATTATAGCCCGCTCCTACCAACTCTCTGTTAGTAGAATAGTAGGGCTTTGCTTACTACCAAAAGCAGTAAACCAAGGGTTAGCTTATTCCTCTGTCAAGATGACATGTCTAGGGATTTTCTCTACTTTGCGTCATTAATTTTATATAAATTTAGAAATTGTGGTTACTATATCGCGCTAGATTAGAATCTAGGGTATTTTGCGGGTACCACGTGGCAGCACTGTAGTAACTGTCAACTTCATTAAGGATGAGATCGATGAGATAAAATCATGACAAAATCTAATTGTGAATAATTTTACTCTACTTTAGCCTACAAGTTTGAATAAATATTCAGCTAGGTCGCAACGATGATCATAATGGCGCTTGGGGCAACACTTTTAACCCTACTGTGATAAATACATGAAACTTAACCTAAAAAGTTAACAACTTTAAAATAGTGGTTTCAATAACTATAATAATCAGAATAGAAGTGTTTGGCGGTGACTGATTAGTTACTTCGAAGAACTTACTAGAGAATTGTTATAACGCTTAACGTTTAATAGCGGTGTCTACCTAATTCTGCTACGTAGCCGTTGCGGCTTATATATTTACAAGCACTTATAATTGAAACCCAATTCTAATTTCGGCAAAGTAGTTTATTAGAATAAATTATACTTAGTGAAATTACATGTGATGGAGGTAATACAAATACGTTGCACACAACCAGAACTAAGACGAAGTCGAAAGCGACGGACAAAAACGTATACGAATTGAACCGAGCATCCAAGCGTCCAAAATATTACCGAAAACTTATACGTTACATAAACTAAGAAATCCTCTACACTTTAAATGTACTATAGCTTCGTACGTGTATGCTGATAAACCATTTATTGCGCATATACAATCTCGCAGCAGTAATTAAAATCGTTCATATCTACGATGTAGGTTTGATCTTCGCATAATACCTTATTAAAGTAAATGTGGTCCTTGACTTATATCTGAAAAGGGGATTTGATGTTTAGTTGAAAAGAATGATAACGATCACTTACCAGAGTCGTAAAACATCACCGAAAACGTCATGCTGGCGTATTTTGATGAACACAGCAAAACTAAGAAAGCCTCAATCCTTTGGCCATACTATAGCAGGCTACACCCATGTATAAATATGTACAGAATATTGATATTTCGCAGTTTATGCGATTGCAAGCGATTAAGAAGATGCAGTGTGTGGTTATGTTGGGTTATGTATTGTACGTTTGACATATGGCATTTGATGTCAATGTGTACCAATCTTAGACAAAAATGTTACTGTTTTCGGTATTACAATGTGTTAATTGTAACACCGAAAACAGTGTTACAATGTGTGCATTGTGAATGCAAAGTAGAAAAAAATTACTATGATTTACGCCAGATTTTTCCACAATATTGACCCGGTTTATTATTTGAATATTCTTCATTTAACAAATAATGGTATTTAATAACTACATGTTCACTACTTAAGTTCAAAGAAAGAAATAGTTGGTACTTAATTTAACCTCAAATTTATATTTATGGATAGCAATAATAAGTAACCGACCTCTCCTGTGTCCTCTGCTTGAGACTCAAAGGCCTTCTCTGGTTTCCTCCCGATCCTATTATTATTTTTGTACCATAATATGAGATAAATCATTGATATAGATATATGCATAACATAAATATGTAAATTCAAAATAAGTAGCGAACTATCAAATATCTATTGTTTGGAAACAAAAATTAAAGTAATATAATCTAATATTATTGTATTATTTATTGTCATAAAATTGTATGGAACAATAAATGGGCAATCTATATTAGTATATATGTATCTTATCTATGACTCTGACCAAAGTCCTTATTTACTGGTCAGGATGTCACAAACTTATCCAACAAAACACAATTTTGGTTCTTAGGATTCTTAAGCACATCCGAGAAGGAAGTTTCTGGCAACTTTGGCCTTAAGGACCAAGTCCAAGCGTTGAAATGGGTTAAGGATAACATCGCCCCGTTCGGCGGCAACCCTGATATGGTGACCATCGCTGGTTATGGCGCAGGGGGCGCTAGTGTTTCAGCGCATTTGGTATCACCAATGTCCAAAGGTATTTCGACCAAATTTGATGACGTGGCTTATCAAACTATATCAATTCTCTCTTGGTCAGGTTTATTCCATAGAGCGATTGTCATGAGTGGATCCTTATATGGGAACTGGCCACTGCGCAACAACCAGATGGAACTAGCAAAGAAGCAAGCGAAAATGGTCAATTGCCCGTATGATACTGCCAAGAATATCATACAGTGCTTAAAGACCAAACCAGCTGAGGAATTAGCGAAGTCTCTGGATGGGTTCAAGGTGGGTTTCTTGGTTGTGTTATTTTTTGGAAATTTGAGTTTTTTGTATGGAATTAGGAATTAGGGGATGATCCTATTTACTTCTGGAGTCCTGTCATCGAGCAAGGACCACAACCGAAGTTCCTGCATGCACATCCTGCGGAAATAGTAGGGAGGGGGGAGTTTGAGAAGGTTCCAGTCTTAGCCGGGTTGACAGCTGACGAATTTGGGGGAAGAGCTTATGGTATGGTTAAAAATTGCATGAAAAGACGAACCTGCTAATTATTTCTTGGTCAGAATAGGTCTAACTGGAAATGAAACTGCTTTGAACGAGTTGAACAAAGATTTCGAGAAGTTTGGACCAATTGTGTTCCATTACGAATCAGAAGCTGAAAATAGCAAGTCCATAAAGAATGTCTACTTTGGGGATAAGGCTATTGACAAGACGCAGCTACCAACTTTAGCCCAATTGTACTCAGATGCTTTAGTTGGTTTCAATGTTGACAGGATGTTGAAGGTTTTAGCAGCGAAAACAGAGGAGTTATTCTATTATTCTTTCACTTATAAAGGGAAATACAGCAATTGTTATTTACCAGATAGCAACAAGACTGTGCCTTATGGTAAAGCCACAAAACATCGACCCCAACATTTCTTAAAGCAGTCACCATTTTCTTCTAGGTGCTTCCCATGGTGATGACTTATTATACCTATTCTACAACAATAATTTCCCACAATTCAAAGAAGGTGACCCAGAAATAGCGACAGTTGAAAAAATGACTAAGATGTGGTCAAATTTCGCCACACATGGGTATAATTATCCCATGATCTAAAATAATTAGTCACTCACGTTTTTTTCTGGTTTCCAGGACACCAATTGACGAGCCTTCTGAGATTCTAGATAATGAGAAGTGGGAAGAATATTCGACAAAGACCAAGAACTACATGAACTTCGGAAATAAGTTAGCTTTGAGTCAGAACTTGCATGAACAAGACAAGAGATACAAGGAGTGGGCTAAATTGTTCCCATTGTCGAGATATAACAATGCTGCACATGCAGGATAAAGGATATTGTTGCATGAGTTTGAGATTGAAAACTTGAATTTGTGTTAGTGATTTTTATGTACTGTATATACAAATCTTATATGGTTAGAATAAATAGTGTTATTGTTGGAGCATATACTTTATAGTTTTTTTTAAACCTAATGGTTAGTTATGTACCAACGGCATTAGACAGATGTTTATACCCCGAGGGTATAATAATTAAGTAATGCCCGAGGTACAAACACATTTTATGTCCTACAATGGTTTTGTTCCTCCGTTTTGAATAATATTAATAAATATTTTGACGTTGCCAAGTGACATGCGTATCTACGGAGTTGAATAACAATACAAGCGATTCGGAGTTGAGTGACAATACAGACAATTAATTGTCAAACTTATAACCTTAATCGCCAATAATTGACATTGATGAGTGACAATACAAACAATTAATTGTCGTACTTATAACCTTAAACGCCAATAATTGACATTGACGATTTAAAATTTGCAATTTGAATGACAAATATTTGATATATTTGACATATATATAAGAATCTTTATCTACGACTCACATATAATAAGTTCATTGCATACGTATCTATGAGTATATAATCCACACCATGATACGCACCAATGATTATAATGACACTACCGTTGTATAATAATGACAGTTCGTTCAAATAATGACTTCATTATTTGAAGGAACTGTCATCATTATACGAATGTACTATCGTGGCCATATATTATGTCCCTTCTTTTGATGTCAATTTTCTCGCCAATCTAGGGGCGAAAAAATTTGAAAGAATTCTGGTCCTGTCCTTGATTAATATACTACATCGCATAAAAATTAGAAAGCTGTATAATGTAGGCGTTTGCTCGATTTTTCCAAATTAAGAAGAATTGGCGCTGTTTTTGACCCATAAATTTCATTCAACTTTAGCAATTAATTACTCCGGAAATAATCCATAGATTTCAACGAACTAAAAAGTAAAATCACCTGCGGAATGGTAGCTTTCAATGTGCATTTTTATAAAATGATCGGAGCAATGGTTAAACCACAAAAAGCTATATTATGCAATGCCAGCAATTTCGTTATTAGAAGAGCTAGGATGATGAAGTGTCGATCATAGCATAGGCTACATAATAAATCATATATTTACAGTTTATTACAGAATCATTGTTTATCTTGCATTTTCCCTACAAAAGATCGTGTTGAAGCATCTCATGATCGCCGCAATTGACGCGGTGGTCTTCGGTCTTCGGGGTGATGCGGGGGAAGGGATCGACAGCGACGCTGCCGGTAGTGGGAGATCGCACGGGCTCAAAAGCTACTCCGAGAACAGTGTTTACGGACACAATATAACGATCTATCAGTTTTATACGCTCAGAGCTGCCATTTGTAATATATGTAATATATCTAGAGTTGTATTTGTGTTATATTGTTTTTGCCTGTATTTAAATATTACTAATAAATAAACACAAAAACGGACTCAGGCGGAGTCACGCGCAAAACTTTGTTCATGTTTATTTCGGTCTTAAAAATTAACAAATGGTCGGAATGATACTAAATTTAAGCGACATGTGACGCAGTAAATAAGGATTATATGCATGCGACGTGCTGTTAACATTCCTTACTGATCTATCGGCTTCCATCAAAATCTTGTTTACAACCTTATTGTATAAAAACTGAAGAAAACAAAAACGCCAATCGATAGAAGAGACTCTGAATGCAACCTGAACAAACATTGAAATTTTTGTGCTAAGCGGTTTAGGAGAAAAAAAATCGGAATGACGGCAGTTTTACAAATTTACAATTGCAAAAATCGGGTACATTTTTTCACTTCTCTCGCGCTCATGTTTACACCGAGAGGCAAAAAATTTTGATAGTCATACAACATATGTAGAAATGATTGAGGAGTATGACACACTTTATTTCAAGTTTTTCTGATCAGTAGTTTTAGAGTTATGAGACGTCAAACACAGGAGTCGATACTATCGAAACGAGAGATGGCAGTTAGGGCATTTCTCTCGGAGCGGGGTCACATATTATAACCAAAATTCTGAATTTAAAAATTAAGAATTTAATTCTGTTAGTTAAAATTACTACCTTGACAAGTTATCGTTCTTTTTGTGTATTGGTAATCAGCTGTCCGCCGTTCTCTCACTGTTGACAGTACCGCTAACGACTCCCTTCCCCGCATCACACCAAAACCGTAGAGCGTCGGAATTCACGCGGCGTTTCAGCACGATCTTTTGTATGGAAAATGCAAGATAAACAATGATTATGTAATAAACTTTAAACCTATGAATTATTGAGTAGCCTATAGTCTATATTTCATTATTCTAGCTCTTCTAATAACGGAATTGCTGGCGTTGCATAATATAGCCTTTTGTGGGTCAACCATTCACCCAACCATTTTACAAAAATGCATATTGAAAGCTAACATTCCGCGGGTGATTTTACTTTTTAATTCGTTGAAATCTATGGATTATTTCCGGAGTAATTAATTGCTAAAGTTAAACGAATGAAATTTACGGGCCAAAAACAGCGCCAATTCTTCTTAATTTGGAAAAATCGGGAAAACGCCAATATATACAGCTTTCTAATTTTTATGAGTAGTAGAGTATTAATCAAGGACAGCATCAGAATTTTTTTAAATTTTTTCGCCCCTAGGTTTGCGAGAGAATCGACGTCAAAAGAGGGGACATAATATATGGCCACGATAGTACTGTCAAAGTCAGTCTAAACCTACGTGGATGACAGTTATTTGACATTTTGCCTCGCCACCATTGACAAATACATTTAAAAGATTTGATATAAAATGGAATTTATGAGTCGTAGATAAAACGTCGTATTCGACTCGCACACAACTGATATAAATCGCTCGCATGTTTATATCCTTAGTTATGTGCTCGTCAAATAATATACTATTATTGTCTTAGGGCTCTGCATTACATTGTTTTTAAGTGGTAGAATGATTTCTACTTTTTCAACAAATGGAATCTTGTCTTGTTTATATTGTGATACCATTTCAATAATTAAGTTGATCTTCACAATATTGTTAGGTCAACACAGACCTATTTATACCACCTTATCTCATGTAAGACTTGCAATACCATCGTAACAAACAGTTGACAACTGGTTTTGTTAGCAATGCCTCCGAATACAGACGATTTGGGCTCAATAGGCTTCAAAAAGCGAATACCTGGTTATGGTGCCATCGATAAATCATCAGATGCTTGGCTTAATGGCAAGAAGCAGATAGATAATGCTGAAAACTTCTGGAGGGTACATGATGGGTTATATGACTTAAAAGATTTTGTGAGCAAACACCCAGGTGGGCCACAATGGCTGGAGTTAACACAGGTAACGCGTTTATATTTTATTGGCTATTTTGAGGTGACTCCAGGTCTTTTAGGGTACTGATATCACTGAAGCCTTTGAGGCACACCATATTCAAGAAACAGCTGAGGTAACCTTGAAGAAATTTTATGTTAAAGATGCTAAATCTCCAAGAATGTCGCCGTATACCTTTAAGGAAGAAGGTTTTTATCGTACATTGAAGAAAAGGCTCAGACCCATGCTGAAAAATCCTGCCAGGAAAGCAATACGACTTTCTGCTTTGTATACAGACTTGCTATTATTGGCAACATTTTCATTCGCGATTTTGGCCAACAAATTTTGGAGCTTCTGGTTTGCTGGTTTATCAGGAAGTGCTCTGGCTTGCTTGACAATAGCTGCCCATAACTACTTCCACCAAAGAGACAATTTTAGGATGTATTACTTCCAGTTGTCTTTGATGAGTGTTAGGTGAGCCTATGTACAATTTTTGGAGAGTTTTTACTGATTTTTTCTATCATAGGGAATGGAGAGTGAGCCATGCTTTGAGCCACCACTTGTTTCCAAACTCGATCGTTGACATGGAGATGTACTTTCTTGATCCCTTTGCTGAATACTTCCCAAAACCTAAGAGCTTCATCAAGAAATACATATCCTGGGTTTACTCTCCAATGATATGGATATTCGTCTTTCATATAACTGTCTTATCAAGGTATCTTCAAAACTACAATTTGTCTATTTTCTGTACAACTCTATACACCATGCGATGTTTTATATTTTCAGATTTGCAGCTTCCATGAAAACTAAGAATTGGAAGACTTTTTCATGGGCAGACTTAGTAGCCTTTGTGTTACCAATAGCTATGTATATACTTGGAAATCAATCAATTTTAGCAACAATAGCAATGTGGCAAGTCATAATCCTATTTGCTAGCTTCCACTTTATAGTTGTTGGAATTAATGCAGCACATCATCACCCAGATATCTTCCATGATGGGGACACTCCCAGGTATGGCAACATCATCAATTTTCACCATCTGGAGTCACTTGGCACATATATAACTATTTCAGGGAAGACAAGGACTTTGGTTTGGCTCAATTGGATGCAGTGATGGACAGAAATGAAATCACAGGTTCCCAGTTTTTGGTTTTGACCAACTTTGGTGACCATGCGCTGCATCATTTGTTTCCTACGGTTGACCAAGGTCTTTTGGCTGACGTATATCCAGTTTTTAAGGAAACCATGAAGGAATTCAACGTGGACTTGAGGATGAAGTCGCAACTGGAATTGGTGAAAGGCCAATTCCTTCAGATGGCCAGAAGTGACAAGAATGTAAATGGCCCAGAACAGTTCCCTAGAGTGAAGGCTCATTAGGTCTATATATATAAAAATAAACGATGTATAAAAATAATTTTTATTTTTTTTTTTTTGCCAATATGTTACCTGGACAAGGTCGAAATCGAAAACCTACTCAAAATCAAGACCGATTTCTTGTCCTTTCCTCTCTATTTGTCGGCAATTTTACCATAATTTTAAGCAAAACTACTAAATATCATTGAAAATGCAGTTACATTCATTAATTGTACAAGCTGTATGTAAAATTACAAACCACATGGTATTTTCCCTTCGATACACGGAGGTTAAAAATGACCGCCGATCCATACGGTAAAATTACTTTTCCAGTTTTATCAGTGAAGACCTGTCCGCGCACCACGCCTTACGCAGTGCGAATGAGGTTTGCTCTGGATCACAGAGATTGGCAACTTCGTCACTTCGTCACTGTTTACAGACGAGTCCAGATTTCGTTTAACTCGTTGCGACGGTCGAGTACGTGTATATCGACGTCCTGGTGAACGCTACGCAGCCGCTACTATACAGGAAGCGGATAGATTTGGTCGTGGATCTGTGATGGTTTGGGCTGGAATCAGTATAGACAACAGAAGTGATCTTGTTGTGGTTCCTGGTAGACTAAATGCCATGAATTACATCGGGAATATCTTGGAGGACCATGTGGTGCCTGCTGCATATGGCTTCGGTTAAAATTTCATCCTTGTTACAGGTTTCGAAAAAGAGTTCCTCTAATTTTTTTGAGCAGCTTATTTATCTAATTATTTCGGTAGTATTTTATTCATATTACAACTTATAGAAATATTTCTTATCTAACAAATCAACTGGTTTTTCATGTGGTTTCGTCCTTGCCATTTGTTGGAAATGTCCTTTGATCAATTCAAATTGCGTCGTATGCCTGGCTTCAACCTTAAAATCCTTCATGGTCTTCCTAAAAACTGGATACAAAGTTTGCAAAATCCCATGGTCTAAAGTTGGAAATAGATGATGCAAAGCATGATCTCCAAAACTGGTTAAAACCATTAGGTGTGAACCAGCAAACTCCTTTCTATCCATAACAGCATCCAACTGAGCCAATCCCCAATCTGTATCTTTCCTACAACAGAATCATTGAGAATTTGTTTTGGTTTGAACGATTTGCTTACCTGGGTGTGTCACCATCATGAA
Organism: Aphodius sticticus; assembly: GCA_963966075.1. NCBI lineage: Eukaryota > Metazoa > Arthropoda > Insecta > Coleoptera > Scarabaeidae > Aphodius > Aphodius sticticus. The sequence goes on from OZ014510.1 coordinate 2,555,605, forward strand.
AAATATCTGGGTGGTGATGCGTCACTGATATAAACACGAAATACGCGCTTGCAGCACATATGGAAGTCAACCATATTGCTAAAATTGACAGAAGAGATTGGCCACTAAATATATACGTCGCTAATGGTAGTGAGAATGGGACCCAATCAGATGTTTGAATGGCTGTCTTGTCCTTCAAGAAGAAGAAGGCTATAACCCTCGACACTGCAGACATTGGAAAGATGAATGGCCAAAATAACGGCCAATATATCCATGATATATATCTTTGCGAGAACGTCTTAGTTCTTGAGAAGAATTGCACAGCAGGTTGCAGTGATGTCACTTCCAAATCTGCTATGGTGTTCGTGTATAAGTGATGACTCAACGCATGGCTTATTCTCCATTCCCTATATGTAAAGGGGAAGTCAGAACGGAACAAACATCAATAAAATCAAAAGGAACCTACCTATATTGCATTAAACTAAAGTTGAAATAATACATCCTAAAATTATCTTTCTGATGAAAATAGTTATGCCCTGCGGTGGCAACACAAGATAAAATAACACCAGCGAAGATAGCTAAGGTATAACTCATGTTTATGGCAGCCAAAGTTGATATTAGGAACAAAGACAGCAGAAGAACGTCTGAATATAACGCAGTTGTGTTGATAAGTTTCTTAGGCGATTTCTCTAAAACAGGTCTTATGTTCCTCTTCAAAGTTCTATAAAAACCATCATCTTTAAAGGTGTATGGAGAATTCCTTGGTGTTTCTTTGGCTTTTCTAACGAAATATTTCTTGAGAACTTGATCAGCCTTATCAGTTAGATGATGTACTTCAAAAGCTTCCGTGATATCAGTGCCCTACAAAGTTATACACTTATATTACACTGCTCAAAAAATTAGGGGAGTTACACTTAAAAAGTGTAAATTAATAACGCAAAACAAAATGGAAATGACTGTCAGAGGTTTAATACAGTGTATGCCCTCCACGAGCACGAATCAGTTCTTCACACCTGCGTGGCATGCTTCGCACTAGTCTGCGAAGAGATTCTTGGGGTATGCTTTCCCATTCCTCAATCAGGGCTTGTGTCAGTTCCTGTGTGGTTAGTGATGGATTAGGGCGCTTGCGAACACGTCTGTCAAGCTGATCCCACACGTGTTCAATAGGATTCAAGTGAGGACTTAACGCCGGTCATTCCATGACCTGAATTCCACGTTCTGGCATTTAGTCTACCAGGAACCACAACAAGATCAGTTCTGTTGTCCATACTGATTCCAGCCCAAACCATTACAGATCCACTACCAAATCTATCCACTTCCTGTATAGTAGCGACTGCGCCACGTAGCGTTCACCAGGACGTCTATATACACGTACTCGATCGTCGCAACGAGTTAAACGAAATCTGGACTCGTCTGTAAACAGTACAGGCGTCCAGTGACGAAGTTGCCAATCTCTGTGATCCAGAGCGAACCTGCTTTGTGATGCTGCGTAAGGCGTGGTGCGCGGACAGGTCTTCTTGGTTTCAAATTCGCTTCTTTTAATCTGTTTCTAATAGTTTGAATAGAAATTTCTATTCCATGTGCTCGTCTTAGGTCGTTTAGGAGGTGTCGTGCTGTGGCAGTACGCTGACGTAGAGAGGAAAGGACAAGAAATCGGTCTTGATTTTGAGTAGTTTTTCGATTTCGACCTTGTCCAGGTCTTCTAACATATTGGCCAGTCTCCCGAAACCGATTCCATAAACGCTGAATAACATTAGGGGAAACTCCCTGATAACATGTCGAATAGAGTGACATTTTTTCCATTTCCATTTGGGTTATTAATTTACATTTTCAAGTGTAACTTAGAAGTTACTAAAAGTTGCAACATTGTTTTTATAGTTTTCTTTAGTTAAATATATGCCTTTAAGGCGTACCAAATTTGATTTGCCTAGAACTATTATTTAAAAAGTTACAGGTTTCGAAAAAAGTGTTACCCTAATTTTTTTGAGCAGTGTTTAAATTCTTCAAATTACCAAACTTACTTGTGTCATCTCTATCCACTGGGATCCTCCAGGATGTGACTTAATAAAAGTCTGAAGGTCGTACAAATCATTGTGAACTCTCCATAACCCTTCTGCGCCATCAATACCTCTTTTGTTTTGAAGCCATATCTCACCACCTATCTGTACAGCGTCTAAATTTGAAGGGGCATGTTTAAAACCTTTTGTGCCTAGGAAGCCCTCATTTGGAGGCATTTTTAACTGATATGTCGTATCCTCTTAGATACCCACTATCATATTGAGTGCATATTAAAATATACTAGATCGGTAGAGTCATGATTGGTCAACAAAACCAGTTGCTGTAATTGACCTTAGAATTTTATTATTTGATAATTTTGCGATAAGTGTGTAGAGATATGACGTAGTGCTATATTTTTTTGTGTGTATTTAGATAAGAGGTGTTTTTTTGTGGTCTTTTGGGATGACATATTATGCGAAGAATATATACAGGGTGAGTTATTAGTATCCTGGCGGTCGATAGTCATCAAATCGTTTGAGAAAGAGGAAAATGTTTTATACAAGAGTTGTTTGACTCATTAGTTTCTATAACGTAAAATTATTTTCATTTATACAGGGTGTTGCATGTAGGCGTGACGGAAAGTCAGTATATTTTTTAATGGAACGCCCTGTATATCAAACCATATTATGAATACTAAGGAAGTTGTCTTTCCAACTGTGTAAGTTGTACCTGTGTAAAGTAAATCGTTTCCGAGATATTCTATTGTTTGACAAAAAATTTTACATAATCACTAAACCCATAGCTAGATGCTGATGTCATGAAAAATTAGGTGCGCCATACAGGGTGGTCGTAGCATGCACTAGTTTTTAAACATTTTTAAATGGCTTTTTCGTCGAATTTTTAAATGGAACACCCTGTATATTATTTGCTAATTTAAATGTCCTTTAAGTTCTTTGTAATTTATATTCACTATATCGTATGTCTATTTTTACTAGGTTTTGTGATATTTGCAATTTAATGTGTAGTATTACTTAAAGAAAGTATTCCGGTTATCAAGGTATTACCGTAAACTTGGGTGACTTTAGTCCACTTTTGAAATTTGAAGTCTGGTAACTTTTAACAGATTAGATATAATTACTCATACTTGTGCTATTTTTTGGGTCTTTGATAGTACTTCAAAAATATCAAAACACTAATATTTCCAACGTCAGGATATACTTCTTTTATGTATATATATGGGTGGCCAAAGTCAGCATTCATTATTGGCCACTTCGGGTCACTTTGGCCATACTACTGTTTATCATGCCAATGAAACGATAAGCTAGTGTATGCTCGAGTTTGGCCACCAAATATGTTTTAAAAGTGTTCAAGAACAACATATGTTAAAATCAGCAATAAGATCATGAAAAAACTATTTTATGACTATTTTAAAAAATAATGCTAACATGTTATACATTGCGGAAATGAGAAAAAACACGACTATCGGAAAATGCCAAAATTCAATATGGCGCCCATAAGAAAAACAAAAGTTGGCCACGATTACGCTGCCATCTTTGATGTTATTTCAAATTAAAAAATAACACTGCATTCCTTGTTAAAAAGTCGCGGTAGAATGTTTTTGTTTCAAATGTCTAGCTACGTTTGGTTTTGAATAAAAAATTAAAAACGATATCTTAACATTTCAGTTTTTTGCGGATATCTTTAAAATGAAAAATGATAGCTAAAATTTCTTTTCAGATAATTGTTCAGCACACGAATACGAAACTTTGCCAAATTTAAACATAGCCTCTATCTCCACTAATAAGCGAGATCTAATAAGCCTCGAAATTAAATCACCCGGTATAGCTAGACATAATTTTGTACTTCTGGTATAATGAAGAAACCTCCTTTGGACGGGACAGGTGTCTTGTAAAATGTCATCTTTGTCATACCACAGAAATGTCATCATTTGATGGCCATTTCCACTGAGAATGCCCGACTTTACTTTCCTCGATTGACTACACCGAGCACTTTAACTACGCGGGTATTGCAGAAAGATATTCCTAACAAACCACCGGACTAATGTTATCGGCGGCAAATCATAGATGCTGATAGATTACTCAACACAAACAAAGTTGTTCATAGTTACAAAATTGGTCAATTTTCAAAGCTATCTTCTGAACACTGCCACTAAAAAATTAAATTATCATCTAACTTACATTAAGCACCTTTGCATTCAATATAGTATTTAAAATATAAATAACCAAAAATACTCGCAATGTTTGAAATATGAACAAAGATCTAAACAATATAAATAAATTTTCGAATAGTGGCCAAAGTCACCCAGGGCGGCCAAAGTCACCCAAGTTTACGGTACTCAATTTTATAAGCATGTTTTGCAATTTTTACAAACGTACAGCGAGCGAACCTGAAGACCTAGTAACTTCAGTTGGGCTCCGAAGTAAACCAGAAACAGTGTAATTTTAGAGGGACTATCGTGAAAAATTGTTCACTTGTGTGAAAATTGTGCGGAGACGTTTCATTGTAATAGTATGTGCGCTCATACACAAAAACAAACAGAAACGCTAAAAGAAACAGATTTGTATTCAGTACAAAAAACAACCAACAATATCTACTTACTATTGTTGATTGGTTTAAAATAGGTTATCTTTCTGGAGAGACAATTCAAAATTAGGATAATAAGAATGATAGTATGGGTAATATTGATAATATGAATGGAAAGTGGGTTATTTGGAAGTGTTTAATAGATTTTTTTGCTATGAATAAAAATCTGAATCTAAAGATGCATATCAGTTTGTTTTTGTTGCATATTTGGTTTTTATGTGTGAGCACATAAATCACATCAAAGAAAATCTGATTTTCAACACTCAGAAGTCAACAAATTTTCACGATAGTTAACCTAAAAGTACAGGGTTTAGGGCTTACTTTAGGAGTAATTTGAAATTTTTAAATCGCGTGTTTGGTTACCATACGATAGACGGCAAAATATACTTACAAAATTTCATGTAAAATTGTTAATATGTTGATAACGGTAATACTTTGTATAAGGATCAAGCTGGACCGGGATTTTATAAAAATGGCGAGTTTGATGTGAGTGACGTCATTACGAGTGACATAACGATTCTCGTTTTCTCCATGTGGGAACACTGATGCATCTGCTTTGAAATTGTGGGGTTATGCGGAGTTAGGTTATGAACTTGTGTTCAGTTTATATCGTTAGCCACGCAAACCTACGGTTCCGGTAATTATTAAACCATGTTCTCTCGTAAACAAACAATGAGTTGCCATTGTTTGTTTTAGACTATTTTATGTTTTTTTTAGGAAAAAGGGTTTCCGAACCATTTAACAAGCAAGCCTACGTACTGAAGAATATGGAGCTGAATTTGCTGTTAGCTCGTAACCAGTTGATCGGTTCAAATGGAGTTCACAAACGAAGTAAAAACCACCTTTTATGTGTTACGTTTCTTTTTGATTGCTTGAATTACTTTTAGTCATAGGCCCTGCGAAATAAGGCAACTGTTGAAGAAACGTCTCCTATGACAAAATTACCCATTCTGTTGCATTGACGGTTACAGCATGCTGAAATACTTTTACGTGTAGTTTGTCCGTTACTGATCGATAAAAATATAAGGAAGTTGGAGAACGTTCAATAAAATAATGGAACGACAGAACATAATCTGTAAGGTTGCAATCCTTCACGTCTAAGGTACAGATATTTTTACTATTTACTTGAAATACTGTCAGGACCGGATATAACAAACACTCAAGAGGACACGAAAATAGGTTATTATAATTGATCTTTCGTTCTTACCCAATAAACTAAGCGGTCGTGAATTCATCATGCTACAACATTCACATCACCGGAACGCTGGGTATAAACCAACAAAAATGTATCCGGTGTTTGTAATAAGCTGAGTTTGTTATACCGGTCTCGACTGTTGTGTTGATTATTTCACACTATGTTAATATTAACGTTTACAGTATGGTACACGTTACGTTTTTATAAAAGTTAATGTTAACTTACCTCATTTTAGAATTCACCATGCCAAAACATGGAAATGAAAAACAAAATTCAAGAAAAAGGAACTTTATTCATGTTACAAAGTTACAAAATTGATTAACTCAACTCAAGGGACCAATGAAATAACAGCAGTCTTGTTGACAGTGGATAAAACGTAGTGGAGGACCCACACCATTTTAGTAGACAGCTGTAGGAAATGGGCACGCAATCTACAAAACCATAGAAAACATCGTTCACATTATCACTTGTTATTATCACCTGTTATGTAATGATTTCTTTTGCACAATAAAATGTATTTTTAAAATGTAATCTTGGTTTTAGTTTTTCCTCACAAACGGAACAACAAAGTGCTCCTGTCAAAATCAATGCAACTGTTTCTGTTAGAAACCGATCGCTTGTTCAACTCCGGTTGCGGTGGTCAATAATAATAATTCCAATTGGATGTACTTTTACTTCATCAGCACCCCATACTCAGCCATTGTTTGCCAGCACTGCTAACTTATACGATACGGCAACGTAATTGCAAATGACGCTTAACCACCCTACCTTCGGGTTATTATTCAAAAGTAGTAAAACAACATTGTGTTTGGGCGACGATAGCGGACGTATCACGTACGTTCGTATGGGTAGGGCGGTTAATAATGAAATGTCGTTGGTTAGTCGGTCGTTGGTAGGTTCCCGTTACAAAGTACGAACAGAAGAACCAAATATTGGCACAGAATTCTTGTTTGTCTTTTATGTTCAGAGTGGCGCAAGTTTATCATCCGTTCAAGTGGAAATGGAAATAACTCCGTAAACCTATAAAATTATTGTATAATGTACTGTATCAATCATTTGTATAGACATAAGTACCAAACCTGTAGCAATTTGAATGGGTTAAGGGTGATTACAAGGGTTCCGTTGGATATCGGTTGCAGCTACCGTGTCCTTTAGCCTCTGCCAAACTTCAGCGCCACATATTCACCAAATTTCTTAGTATAATAGCTTCCTAATGTTATTCAGTGTAGTAGAAGTATAAATTCTAAACACGGAACTGCATGGAAGGTATAATTCGAAGTACGTTTATTAGGCGCATAACCTCAAATATTTAAAATTACAATCATCTGTCAGGAATGTAGTATTACAACATTGGCAATCCTGCTCGCCGTGTTCTCGTCAACATCTCGCCGACTGAGAGCTGCCGAGTTTGTTTGACGCTTCGATACGAGAAAGGCGGAGTTTAGACCGGCTGTTTTGATACTCGAGAGCCTATCGACAAATCAAATCGCTTAGAACCCAATGACATCACTCGTATGTGTCGTCACTCACATCAAACTCGCCGTTCTTATAAAATCCCGGTCCTGGTTAAATCGTTTCGAAATTATCTCTTTTATCACCACTTGAAGACTTTACATCAAACTACCAAATACCTTATTTATTCACAGCAATATTAAAATTTACAACTGCATTACATTTTCGTTAAATTCCATTCTCATTAAAACAATGATAAAATATACATAGAAGACAAACACCCGGTATAAACGACAGTTTGATCAATAAGATCAACACATCCAATGCAATTTTAGACTTTTTATAGGTACCATATCAAAATAGTGCATCCCCTTTATTTCGTTCCCGATGACTTAACACCTTGTTGACAACATCTGTTGCCCTAGCAACCTTACCTACCATGTGCATGCATAGCCTGCATCGATTTCACCATTGTTAAAGATTAAACAGATCGCAGTGTTTATGAGTGACATCAGTCAAAGCAATCCGCGACAATACTGACAGTTTTATATGTCCGAATATGACAACTAATCGCAGTACGTCAAATGAGAACATCAACAACGAGCATAACTTCGACTTGAAACTATTTGGAGATAAGGTATGTCCATAAATGCGTAGATGTTGTGTTTGTCTGAATTTAGGTAACTTTTTGTAGATAACACTTGAAGTTAAACCTGTTAGTAGAGATTATACAGCTAGTTCGAAATGTGCCTTATTGGCAAGGGGTATATCAAGGCCAATGTCTGCGGTTCCAGCTCTTTCGTTGTATAGAAAAGTAAATATTAACAGTTGAGATATGTGACCCCGCACGAGAAAATCGCCCTAACTGCCATCTCTGGTTTCGATAATATTAACTCCTGTGTTTGAAGGCCCATAACTCTAAAACTACCGAACAGACAAAAATTAAGTAAAGTGTATCATACTCCTGAATCATTTCTACATAAGTTGTGTGACTGTCAACATTTTTTTGCTTCTCGGTCTCGTTTATAGTCTCTTTTATAGATTGGCGTTTTTGTTTTCTTCAGTTTTTATGTAATAAAGGTTGCGAACAAGATTTTCATGGAAGCGGATATCAGTAACGAATATTAGCACGATATCGGCTGTAGAAACAGAATTGCATAGTAATTTTTAAAGCAATTTAATATGAATGATATAAATTTCGTGCAACTACATCAATCGTAACGGTAAATGGAAACGTAGCTGGGACAGTGGAAGATTATTTACTATTAGTACGATACGATCAAAACAATTTACTTTCGGAATTTTGAATAGTACTGCGAGTTAAATATAAATAATGCATTTAGATGTACAATTAATTATTCCCAACAATATTTTACAAACACGGATTCAAACGGATTCACTGATCACGTCAAAACTTCGCATCTCGTTCGACTGCCTCGCACCAAAACCCACAAGCGCAGTGATTCATTTGCAACTTTAGGTGGACAAAACTATTTTTTTGTTTTAGATGAACTTAAAATAATAATTTGGTAACTAGAAAAATAGTGAAAAAAATCTAAACCTTAAGGGGATGCTTTTAGGGGGTTGAAACGCTAAATGTTCGTTTAATAATTTGAATTCATCTAAATGTGATAGTATTATACCCACAAAGACATATAAATAGCAGATAAAGTTTTAAGTGTCAATAGGGTAGTGTTTGAGGGGGTTGAAAAATAAGTATAATTAAAAATTCTGAAACTTTGCAAATGTGTTATTACACCTGGGAACTCGTTAAAAATATGTTTTTAAAATCATTTGATAATCGGGTCGTTTTGGAGGGGGTTGATTAATAAAGTATGTTTCTTGTATATTGCGGTGGATCAGAGATAATATAGTAAAGAAAGTCGTAAAGAAGTAATTTCATATAATGAGCGTTTTATATACATATATGAAGTGACACCGATGTTATTGTTTTTATGTTTCTATATCAACATGTATTTTATATATAGATAACTAGATATTAACACTGAACGTTATAACATTTGATCTCCAACAAAAATTATGAAATTTTATAATACTATATTATTCCAGATAACTCGGTACTAAAAATGATATTAAAACACAATTACCAGTGGGTTGTTTTTTTTTTGTTATGAATATGATAATATTATACCTATCTGCAAAAACAAGAGAAATATTTTTGTAAATCAATTAGCAACAGCGAATCGCCTAGAACAAGGTAGCTGGACAAAAATATTTTATTTTGCGTGTTGATTATTTATTGATGATAGTAAATACTTGTTCAATTATGACAAAAACAACAAAATGTCCTTGATATTAAATATAAAATATAAAAATTAAAAATCTGAGGAATATGCATAATTTATAATCAACAATAATAATAATTAACTACGACATTATTCGAAAAGAAAACTGTATTCGTATGTAAACTGTATTAACTTTAATATTACAGAATTTATATATGAAAAAATATCTTATTCAAAAAGCAACTCAACAGTACTATAAAAAATAAAAATAAAATAAAATGCAATTATAAATTAACTTTGGAACAAACACAATGAAAATACTTATAACTGTGTGACTGATATAATCCATTAGACGAGCATTTCGTTCTTCTTTCCTATGTTTTCGCCATCCTTAAAAAACTCCCATTTTAAAATCGAGTAGACACGTTCTGAAAAAAAAACAATGCAGCAAAAGTGTGGCAAAATGTGGTATTCAAATTTATGTCATTTAAAAGATAAATGTTTAAACTATATTATATAAAAAAATATATATTGAATAAACGTGGATAAAAAAAGTTGTATTCGACGAAAGTTTACAAATATAAAATTAGCATGTATTTTCGATCATATTTTCAACATAATTATTACACCACATAGTCTGTTAATAGAATCTAATTTGTAGTCAAATAAGAAAGTACTTACCCTCTAAAGTAAAATTCATCACAGTACAAATTAAATTATCAACCACAAGTGTTAGGGTGTACTATCGAAAACACTGCAAAAATGCAACTAAACCGGTTATGAATGCGCTACCTTATCACGTGGTCTCCCTGCGTCTATAACTCCTCAATGTGGAATGCTTTTCACACTTATAACCTAAAATTGTCACCTCGGGGGGTTTGTTTATAACATGTGACCACTAATTAACCGATTCTTAGAAATGACTTTTGTCCACCTAGATTATTATAGGCGATTCACTGCGAAGCGAGGGAAGCCGAACTGCGCAAAATATTGTTCATGTTTATTTCGGTCTTAAAAATTAACAAATAGTCGGAATGCTATTAATTTCAAGGGATATGTATCGCAGTAAATAAGGATTATTTGCATGCTAACTGCGTTGTCCTGCTAACATTCGTTCCTGAGATATCAGCTTCCATCAAAATCCTGTTCGCAACCTTTATTACATAAAAACTGAAGAAAACAAAAACGTCAATCTATAGAAGGAGACTCTAGAACCTTGAAACAGAGGAGTCAATAGTATCGAAACGAGAGATGGCAGTTAGGGCGTATCTCTCGTGCGGGGTCACATATACAGTATACACATTTTTGTTTGTTTGTAGGATACCAATGATTACGAAGTCAAAACTAAACGACCGTATTCAGCGGACTCATTTCAAGTAAAAAGAAACGATATGAAGCATCTACAGTTCATAACAAACTTCAGCAGCACTTCTGATGTTTCAGTAACTGAAACGCCTTCAGCGGATGACAAAAGTTTACCATCAACGCAGTTGCTTAGAGATCTATTGTCAGAACCAGTTGGAACGTCACAAATAACAGCTAAAGATCAGAATTCGTCATCAGAAGATAGTATGGAGTATGATAATTTTGAAGACAACCATGTTCAAGTTGCTCAGACGTGCTTGCTAACTCCTGGTTTAACAACAAAACCACCGCTTCCCAAGAAAGTTGAGTTGAAATTAGATAAAAACACTGAGGATAAAATTGATGATGAAATTGAGTTGATCAGACTGAAAAGTTTGCAATTTGAGAAAGACTTCAACGAGGCTGTTGAAGACGCGTTTGCGAAATCGAAAAATATAATGACAGATAAGGAATTTGATTCCTTTTTGGAGCACACCAAATACGATTTGGAGCAACAGATCTTGGAAGACTTCCTGGGCAAAAATGAGGAGACAAACGTAAGGAAAAGTACCCAGAAGAATACGTACGTATCTTTGAGTGAACGACAAGAGTTTCACAAACCAGAAGAGGCAATGACGTCAAAATCTGATACACAACTGAATAACTATAACCATGAGAAGTTAGATGTCGAAAAATCGGAGAAGAAAACTGATGGTTTCTTGAAAAAGTTGAAGATCAAGCATGACCAGATCGATAGGTGTATCAATAAAGCTCAAACAGTTTTGGACAAAACTCTGGACAAGACTTTAGACAAGACTTTAGACAAAAAGAATAACTTTAATAAAAAGAAAAACGACAACAAAGACAAAAAGGAAAAGTTAAACAACACCATGGAGTACAAAAAGCCCAAAGGTGTCTTCCAAGCAATCCCAGTAACTACCTACAAGGAGCACCAAGATCTAGCACAACCTTCAGAAGAAACATGGATGGAAAAGGAATTCAAAAACCAACCTTTTGGTTCCCCACAATACAATTCAACAACCATAAGGGAGTCCAAAGGCATGGACAGCCAAACAAAAGTCGATAACTGGTTGCAAAACGATACCAACCCAACCAAGACCACCAAGACTAACTTCCTGGACATCCTGGACAAGGTTGAAGCCTTGGAAGTCGTCACCAGGATCGACAAAACTGACATTCCAGAGCATGACGTCGAACCAAAGGAAGATGGGTCTGATGGCAATACCTATGACGATATCGTCCAGATTTTAGAGGTTTTAGAAGCCGAAGACCGTAAATCACGTATGTCTTCATTTGTTTTTAAAGGTTTAATCGTCTTCATGTTTAATTACAGACATGAATATCGAATCTATGAGGGTTATAGTGAAGGAGGAGCTTAACGTCAAAGAAAAACTTGATCATAAGCATCCGGTACCGATGATCAAGGTCACTGGTGCTAGCAGGGCAAGTTCAGCCACCAGTAACTGCAGTGACCAAGGGTTAGGTTCAACAGCTTCTTTGAATTCATGTGCTTCGAATTACAAGTAAGTTTTAGTTTATTGTAAGTGCTTACAAACAGTTTTCAAATACTTTTTAGCGAAATCCTGTCATACCTCGACGAAGTCGATAGGAACTGCACGAAATCACTGGTAACAGCGAAGGAGCGTGTCCAAAAAGTCACCAAAGCCTTAGAAGGTGCCATACGCTTAGACACCATACCAAGGTAGTGTTTGGACTACGTTTTTTTGTTGTTTTTTTTTGTAACCCAAGTTTGGACAATTTTAGGAAAGAAGATTTGAGGTCCCTGAACACAGACGAGCTCATAGATCAGGTGGTCGACCTCCACATCCGCGTTAAAGACAAATCATCATCGATTAAGCTCCTACAAGACGAGTTATCATCACTGAGGGAACAAGTCTTGAAGATAACCAAACAAACCGAGGACATCGTCAAGCAGCAACTGAAAACGCAGAAGGAAGAACACGAGGGAATCGTTAAACGCCATCAGAAGTTTATAGACCAGCTCATCGCCGATAAAAAGTCTTTAAACCAACAATGCGAGGGCTTGATTAACGAGATGAAGCTCTTAGAGGATAGATTTACCTCGAATATGAAGGCAGCCGAGCACAGGCACCAAGTTGAGTTGAGAAAGACCAAGGAGATGCAACAGGCTGGTGAGAAAATACGTAGGGACCGCTGGATTGAGGGGAAAACCCAAAAAATCAAGGAACTTACAGTCAAGAGTATTGAACCAGAGTTGCAGAGCATGACTTTAAGGCACCAGCAGGAGATTTCGGATCTGAGGGCTTTGCACAAGAAGGAGTTGGAGGAATTGGAGGTTAAGGCAGCTAGGAAGACCCAACAGCAACTTGAGGGCTTGAGGGAGCAGCTAAGAGAGGAAATGGCGAAAGCTGTGCAGCTGGAAAGGGATATAGCTAATCAAAGGTACGAGAAGATGGTCGAAAACGAAGAGAAGAACTACCAGGAGCAGAGGAGGAGGTTACAGCAGGACCATGCTAAGAGGCTCATGCTATGCGAAGACCGGGAAGCTGCTTCCTTGGCTGAAAAGGAGAGGACTATTAAGTTAACCCAGGAAGACTTTGACCAGAAGCTACAGGTAAGTTTTGGGCATCTTCCTTCCTTATTTATCCTTCCTTATTTCTTTTTCTGTATGTCTTGTACCGCTCTAGGCGATATCCAGGCGACACAACAACGAGCTGAAAGCCTTAAAGGAAACGACTGACCTGGAGGTGGAGGCTTGGAAGAACAATTACAGGAAGCAGCAGGCTGGCCAACTGGTGGAGAAGGAGGCCAGGCTGCGGGAGCAGTTTAAGAAAGAGAGAGATAGAGATATAGAGGAGGTGATTGACAGGTTGGAGGCTGAAGGTGCTGAGGCGAGACAGCAGATTGAGCAGACTGCAGAAACTAGAATCAGGTAAAAGTGGGTTATTGAAAACTATTTAAAAATAGGAGACAAAAGGTTTCATTTGGAGAGAATGAGTCGAGCGAATTAACAAACAGCTTGGGGGTTCTGCAAGGTTCAGTTCTAGGACCTGTTTTGTTCTATTTGTACATAAACGACGCTGTTTCACTAGGTAAATATACTTATATTTAGTATTGTCAAGTGTGCTTTATAACTGCCACCTGTGGACCAGTTTCTGTACTTTCAGTGTATAAATATACACTGAAACTACGTACAGTGCTTCCCAAAAGTAACGGATAAATTCAATAAAACCTTAAATAAAAATATTTCATAAAAATGCTCTGACACGTCGATTTTTATTTTTAAATTACTATCCTGACATACACTTTTCAGCCCCCCACCCCTTCGCCCCTAACGGGTGGCAACCCCAACTTTAAAAATTCAAATAGCAAGGTACCCCTTGCGATACCTCAATTGATAGATTTTTTTATTCTGAATACAACGAAAAAAAGATTATCAAAATCAGTTGATAAATAACCGCGATATTTACCAAAATGTATTCAAAGAAGAACGTCAATATTCGAGTAAGCGCTGTTGAAGCGGGCATAGCAATATCGTTCAAACAATTGCAACTTGTTTTTACTTGTGTCAAACACAATTCAGATTTTTCGTCATTGAAGAAATAGTAGCAAAATGAGATTTACAGAAACCGAAATAATCGAAGTTTTAATGATTGGGTTTGGAGATAGAAGCCGGACGCATGACGAAGTTCGTGTTTTGTTCAATGAAACGCACCCGGACCGTCCGCCAATATCGGAATCTACAGTAAATCGAATCGAAAACAAATTTCGCGATCTCGGTCATGTACGGGATAAGCCTAAGGCAGGACGTCCATTGGCCTTAATTGAAAACCGACAATTGGATGCTATTTTAATGGTGCAAGAAAATCATTCAACCCTTGCGGAGGTCGCTTCACAAGTTAGTGCGTCAAAAAGCACAGTGTCCAGATTATTTCGAAAACACAAATTTCACCCCTATGAAGTGCACTTGGTACAAAAATTGTCCGATGATGACTTTGATCGACGAGTGCAGTTTTGTGAGATAATGATGGAACTCTCTAATGAAAATCCTTGCTTAATTAGAAACATCGTTTTTTTCTGTTGAGGCAACATTTTGTCTGAATGGCACCGCCAATAAACAAAATTGCCGTTACTGGGCTCGTCAAAATCCGCATTGGATGGTGGAAACGAACACACAATATCCTCAAAACCTTAATGTGTGGGCTGGTGTGGTGGGTTCTAGAATTATTGGACCAAATTTTTCGACGGAACACTGAATGGTGAACGTTATCTGAACTTTCTACGAAATGAACTACTACCTACTTTAGCGGTGTTGTTTCCCAACGCAGAAGATCCTGATAGACACAAGGACAGAATTTGGTTACAGCAAGACGGTGCGCCTCCACATTATGCGCGACAAGTTCGAGAATACCTCGATCAAGTATTTCCTAATCCAAATATTTTCAAATTTCCTAATGGATTGTTAGATGAAGGCTTATTGAATGGCCAGCAAGATCGACAGATTTAACCCCACTAGATTATTTTCTTTGGGGCTATTTAAAAAGTAAAGTTTATTTTAATAGACCTGTAAATATTGAGGCGTTAAAGGAAAGAATTCCTGCAGTAATTCACTTAATGACTCCAGGAATCTTCGAAAACTCGAAATAAAATGTTAGAAAATGTTCAACAAGCGTTTGGGGATAGATTAGGGCATTGTCTCGTCGTTAACGCGCAGCACTTTGAACAATTAATTAAAGATTAGTTAATTAAATTTTGTTATTCCTCAATTTCGTGTATAAATAAATTTTGATAAATATCGCCATTATTTATCAACCGATTTCGATAATTTTTTTTTCTTTGTAATAATATTAAAAAAGTCTATCAATTGAGGTATCGCAAAAGGTACTTTGCTATTTGAATTTTTAAAGTTGTGGTTACCACCCCTTAGGGGTGAAGGGGTGGGGGGCTGAAAAGTGTATATCAGAATAGTAAGTTAAAAGTAAAAATTGACGGAGCATTTTTCTCAAATATTTTTATTTAAGATTTTATAGAATTTATCCGTTACCTTTGGGAAGCACTGTATATTATGTCTATAAGCCAATAAATGCATATTTTCTCTTCGAATGCGCATGTTACACGCCGCAGATTTCGGTGAAGTTTGCAAGCATTTTTCGCTTATTTCGCAACATTTTAACGCAAAATCAGAATAGACGTTTTGTAGCACAATACTTCTACTTTCGAAATACGTAAAAAAATTAAAATCGGACCACCTCCGAAGCATCCAGGCTCGCCGAACCATATTGCATAAAGAAGATTCAAATCGCGATTGTGCAAAAACTAATCATCGGACAACGCCTGGGTTGTGCACACTTAAAGTACCCATCAATCGCTACTTTCTCGCGAAAAGCCTGCATTACCACTTTGAAAATGGCGGAGTTATTAATTTTTGAAAAAAATGCAGATTTCTCCGGTTCTTCCGAATTTCCTCCGTTAATATTAATCCGATCGGGTCCGTGTATGGTTCATTTTGTACGTCTTTTCATTCTCTACAATTCGTCTGTTGACAGTATCAAGATTGCTCCATCGGTTAAGCTATTACAAGCGAACAACGAAAAAAAGCACGATTTTTTTAGGTTTTTTGTTTATAAAAAATTAAGTAATGATATTTGCTAGTCGAAAACACATCACAATACATCTACGGACTGTTCCACGTGACCTGGGACCGGCGGCTTGCTGATACTATTTTTGTCACGAAAAAGTCTCTATTGCCTGGTCTAGTCTTCTAATTCTACTTTCCAATATGCCAATACCAAGTTTAGGGCTGTCTCGCATGAATGGTTAGCACAAAAACCTGACTGTTGGCCAGTAATAAATTCATTTTCGTCCAAGTACTCACTGAGCTGTTGTATAACAATGATTTCCAGTAATTGTTCCAGTTTTGGTAACATGGCAATAGGCCGAAACTCTTCGCATTTGGCGGTGTTCACAATGCTTTTCCCGATTTCTAACCTATACATGTTTCACACATCTTTCAGGCGTATGCGGTCCAAGTTCGATAACGAAGTTTCAGAGTTGGAACAATCGGAGAGAACAGCCAAAAATCGCTACGCAGAAGTTAAGGCAAAGTTACTAGAAGCTGAAGACGTGATTATCAACCTCAGGGCAAGTGTTAAGCAACTTGAGGGTCAATTAGCGAATAGCCAGAATGTGAGTGTGTGCTTTTTTTCTTTGTCCAATTTATCTGAAAATCATTTTTTTTTTCGTTCGTGCATAGTAGTGGTCCCAAGATAGTACCTTGGGGAATTAATTTTTGCAAGTGTTGGTATTTAAGGTTGTTACTTTTTCTTGTGTGTAGATCGCTGAAAGTCTGAGTGCTGAGAAGTCGAATCTGAAGGATATTGTTCGGCTTGAAATGAAGAATGAGATGAGGAGTTTGGAACAGGAGTTGAGAAGGGTTAAGGATGACAAGGATAAAGAGTTACATCAGGTGTATTCCAGGTATATTGCAACTCAACTATTCAGTTACACTGTGTTACAAAAAAGAAAACGAAATATACTTTTTACGAGACAGCGGAGGTTGAAATTTTTTTCTGGGTACTTGCACGTGTATAAAAATTCATAACTCCGCCATTTTCTATTCGATTTCCAAAATACAAAATGTAATTGAAAGAGGAAGCATAGACCATTATAAAGATGTATTGTTCGGTCAGATCCGATAACAAATCGAAGAGTTATGGACGTTCAAGTCCAGAAGTTTCCAATTATTTTCAGATTTTTCAACTTTAACAACAATTTGATGACCTGTTTGAATCCGTAAGATTGTTTTGCTATTTTTTTATTGAAAGTTCATTTACAATTGCGTCTAATTCGCGTTTGTTTATTAGAATCGGTCGAAATTTAACAGAATATCAAATTTTATTGACCGGCTAGACACATCACACTACGGAGAAGAAATATACAGGCCGACTGTAATAAATCCGTAGTCTTTATACACATTAATTACACATTACTAGCACTTTTATTTACAATGTTATTCTAAAACTATGACACTGTTTTTTTTTCTCTTCCTCTTTGTTGTTACCTGCCAGACTATCACAATATGTTACTAAGTACATTAGAGTTTACGTTCATTACATTTCCAGGTATATTTGGGTTCAAAATAAATTACACCAACAGTAAAATTTTCACTCGTTTATTGGACCAGTACTGAGTTACTATCGTGATTTATGAAAAATAGAAAAAAAGCAAGAAATACAACAAAACTTAAAAATGTTTACTCGATCTCCGTAGTTTATACAATACTTCATCTATTTCGCGTTTAACGTTTTTCAATAGCTTCCATTTCCTGATGAAATCGTTCACCGTGTTCGTCACTGAGTTGGCCAAGACTGTCCGGAAAGAAATTCAAATGAGAATGCAAAAAGTGAATTTTGATAGACAAGTTGCAGCCCATTTCACCGTAGGTACTCAAAACCTCTTGTACAACATTTGCGTAGTCGGCACTTTTATCATTTCCAAGAAAGTTATCGCACAATGAAATAAAACTATTCCAGGCTCGTCTTTCCACATCATTCAGTTTAGTTGCAAAATCGTTGTCCTGCATAATTTTCCGAATTTGTAGCCCAACAAATATTCCTGTAAATAGATCAGTTTGAAATACCTAAATTCTTACTATCAACGATTTGCAATGTACGGTAACCTACCTTCTTTAATTTTAGCTTCACTCAATCTAGGAAATGTTTGACGATGCCATATCATCGGAGTAGAAAAGGCCATTCCAGTTCTTGAGTTATCAAAATTTTTTGATTTCCATAACTTCAATTTTGACGAACAAACGACACACACGTATTCTGGTTCATGCCAGCGACTTGCGGTGTAAACACGGTCAAAAAATTTGTTGTATGCCTCAACCACTGATTTATTTTTTACTAATTGTAGCCGATGCTGTTTGTCCACAAACAATCCGCAGACGTAACAAAACTTATTGCGATTGTCACACATTTTACTTTTTTTATATTTGCACTGAAGCTTGCACTAGAGCTGATTTCTTACTGCTTATGGTACCAATCTGATTGTTACTTTATATGAA
Organism: Aphodius sticticus; assembly: GCA_963966075.1. Classification (NCBI taxonomy): domain Eukaryota; kingdom Metazoa; phylum Arthropoda; class Insecta; order Coleoptera; family Scarabaeidae; genus Aphodius; species Aphodius sticticus. Next base: position 2,574,494 of record OZ014510.1, read on the forward strand.
ATTTGGTGATACTAAAGACCTACATCGTCCTAATAGTATACGCAATTGTAATAGGTTAAGATTGTTGATTAATGAGTTTACGATATTTGGGTACAAGTCGAATAGTACTTAATAACATATTAGATAGACTAAAATACAATAAAACAGGGTAATAAACAAACAAGCCGGTGATTAAACTTTTATAACTTAGGCCCGCTCCTACCAACTTCCTGTTATCATCCGGTTTAGATGCCAAGGGGATATCAGGATTGTGGTTACTACCAACGCATTAAACCAAAGGTTAGCTTATTCCCCTGGCAAGATGACATGCCTAGGGATTTTTTCGAAAAATGGCAAACTTGAAAGTGTCGAATGACCTAATGTCATTTATTTGCTCTAAAATATAACTGATATGACAGATTTGTGACATATATATGACAATTTTGTTTGCGAAATTTAAAAAGGAAGAAATGGAGATGTTAATTTATTTGTAGTTACTAGCAATAAACAATTATGCTTTATATGAACAACTTATTAAGAAGCAGATTAAATTGATGGATAAATTAAACGAGGAAGTGGGTGCGAGATTTGCAGCACAAGCTGAAATCCATAAAGGAATTATTACTGATAGAGTATTATTAGATAGAATATACAAAGTTAGCTGCTCGGGAATTAGCTATCAAAAATGAATTTGATAATGTGAAAAATATCAATACTTAAAAGCGAGGTATTTTTTTTTATTTACAGCCATCGTATTACAATAATAATTCTGAAAAATATACCACCATTCCTTGTCATCTGCTGTCATTGCCATCTCTTTCATCGATAATTTTATCACAAGTCATGTGAAGATATTAACATATGTTGTGTGTTACCTGGACACTGAATCCTAATGTGAGTACAAAAACGGATGGAAAATGAGATATTACCAGTTGATTTTTTTCTCATATCATCCCCTTCTGGTATTTTGCAATACTGTGGGCATAAGTTACCAATTGCAAAGCTTACTATTTTAGGTGTAGTAATAATCTTTATTCCAACATCTAGCTCTATACATTAGGTTTATTATTACATAAGTTATATTATATTTCATTTATTGTTAGGAAATCTGGAAACGATTTTCTAAGGAGGGGTGTTATTCCGGATTTTTCGTACAGTAGGACATTAGGAGGGCTATGAAGGGGGTTGTTTGGATGTCTAATTCTTGTGATGGATCATCTAAAAGCTATTCTTTCAGCTATCATAAGTGATTCTATGGTTCATCTGCGCCGATTACTCTATAGTTTTTTTTTCATGTTCATTCATACATCTGCGATGGTTTAATATATGTGGGTTGCTGTCTTCACACTGATTACGTGGTTTTTTTATGTTAGAGTTCTGAAGTGCGATGCTCTCTTCTTCATGTTTACTTTCGTTGTATTGACGTGTTTCTTGAATTTTGAATTTTTGAGTCAAATACTATTTACTATTTTAATTATAAGTGATACTGACTATTGGCAGATGCCGAAAAAATCGGCAAAAACCATATTTGAATTGCTGTAAGTATCTTGCAATAGAGACATATTTAACTATACAAGTTTACCTCTGACTCTCTTATTAGTTACCTATACCTCTTATTAGTTGGTCAATTTTAGCTAGCAAATAGTTAAAGAATTCCTATGATAAACGAAATCTTTTAACAAATACAAAATCAAAATTCCTATCTGCATGATTAATTCTAGGTCTAAGATCTTTTCACAACGTATGGGAAAAAGAATTTTTATTTCTTCCATAACCATTTCTTTATCACATGTTGCAAAATATTACACAATTTTGTTAAAATAATACTGTTTTTCATCAAAAATTAACAAAAATCACTTTGAATGACCAATACAGTATTATCACTTTCTGTACAACTGACAGCAAAATTGACACTGACAGCAAATTACCAGCAGGTTTTGTACTTAACAGCAACTTTTTCCCGCGGTGCTTGTTATCCTCACAACTGCCAAGGGAATAGCCTTAGCGGCAGGATAACTTTGTTGGTAGGAGCGAATTTTAGAGATGCCAGGAGGTTAAAATTGCCAAGGAGATGCCAGCAGGTCGTAATAGCGGGCCTTAGTCAAATTTCAACCGATTCTAATAAACAAACTGGTATTAACAACAATTTATTAATTTATCAACAATTTTAATTGGGCTTTCAATAAAAAAATAGAAATAAAATATTATGGTTTGAAACAGGTCATCAAACTGTTGTTAAAGTTCAGAAAATCTGAAAATAATTGGAAACTGAATTTGAACGTCCATAACTTTTCGATTTGTTTTTGGATCTGACCGAATAGTACATCAGCCTACACTATGTTTCGTGAAATGTATATTTTCACTGTAACACAGTGCGATCTTAGTTTAATTTAAAATTTACCTTTTGTCTTTAATTACTTAGGGTAAAATTGGCAATAGCTAAAAAGGATGAAGTCCTGTCAGAGTTGAGTAGGGACCATACGGCTCTCCAAGAAAAATGCGTTTATCTCGAAAATATGCTAGAACAGCAGAGAAAGGAATACCTAATAAAATAGATATATTATATTTTCTAACTTAGTAAGTATATTTCATATTTTTATAAGCGTATGTATCACTTTTATGAATAAAGAGCTAAAGGTAACAGTTGCTCCCATGCTGTGTTCCTTTCGTTGAATAAATGATCCTTCACAGTCAAATTGGTGGATATATCCATGAATTCTTGGGAATCCATAGCAAACCTTGGCCAATCAACGCTTGTTAAATCTGAAGACGTAGGATGTCCAGTTTTAACGAAATTTGACCATAGTTTCGTCATATGATCAACTATGGTGCTTTCTGGTAACTCATCAAACATTGGTGTCATCACTGATACATAAAACAGGTATAATAAATCATCGTGATGGTATGCACCTGAAACATAATTGTTCAGAAATGACCCAATACAAAAATAAGCCTTTTTTTCACCATATGGTACAGTATAGTTGGTTCCAGGTACATAAAAATGTGTATAACGACCAACGTAACTGAATCTATAATAAAAAACATCCTCCTGATTGTGTTCAGCTAATATTTTCGCACCCCTGTTCCCAGCAAAACCAGTTATACCATCTGTATACAAATCAGCAACTTCTTGCCTCTTTGTAGCATCAATTATATCATCAGGGAAATAAAATCTCCTTAGTCCTTCACTTATTTGATTGGATAAGCTTGTGTTCCTTTCATAGTTAACTACAATTGGCCAAATACGTTTGTAATCTTCGTTGAAGACTTGAAGAGCTGTATCATTTCCAACCACATCTACAGAAAACAGAAAAATGTTAGGGAAATATGTTGTGACTTTAAAATGTGACTTTTTTGTTATACCTTCTTTAGAACCAAGTATAAACTTTCATCAGACATTGTTTTTATTAAAATTTACCCACAATTTTGTTTATTGCAGGGCCGAGAACATTCGCTATTATAAAAAAACAATTTTATGCAGAATTTGAGTGTTTTAGTTTAGTGTTTAGCTTAATTAAGCTCTTGAAAGTGGTTCAAATTATATTACACACATTTGACATTACAACTACTGCAAAATCTGCTGCGGATTGGTGTGGATGCGGTTTTTGTGATTTTATTTCTATCACGTTGCAAAGGAAAATCAAAAAATTGATGTACGGGCTTATATGTAATTTGATGCAATTCCTTGAAACCGTGATAGTAGAGGTAATTTAGAACATATTTAACCATATTTAGCTATATACAAATGATTACGGTTATCATGATATTGACAATTTTATGTTCAATGCATCTTGTATGCTGTAAATACCGTTATGTACGTATATTTTTCCGTTTTGGATCATGTATAGCAAACAACCCCGATGACCTAGACTCTTAAAATTCGTCCGAAAAAAACCTTTGTACTCGTATGTGAATTTCTTGGAACTTTGTTGCTTGAGGCGAATCGGATTTACATTCAGGGCAAGAAAATACATCGAAAGCACCTACTCGCATACACAGTTCTCTGCATTAAAATGGATTATTGTTGAGGAGAGACAATAGTAAGCTTGTGAATAGAAACTGGTTAGGCGTTTTCGGTAAATGTGTTTATACGGAATGCGAGTTCAAAACATGCGTATAAGGTTCATACCACTAAAAAAACGACCGTTTCAGCTTGAAGGATGATCACATTTCGAAAGTTTTCATGGAAACAATAAGTATAAGTATTAGAAAATTTTGAAATAATACTAAAAATAATAGTTTTTGCCTCTACTATCACGTCTTAAAAGGAATGCATCGAACGGAAAATAGCATGAATAGCGTTATGTACCGTTTCAATACACAATATCGACTGGTGTGAACTTTCATTTTCTTCCTCTACCACTGGTCTTAAAAATAAAACTTTTTTCATGATTTTCTTACAAGATAACTGACCCAAAAATATTATCGCATATAGCTCAGAAACGACATGTATTGTTCAATTTTAAATCCGTCTATTATGCGTATTTAATCAGGACATGCCATATATATTTTTGTAAATTTCGCACAGTAATAGAAATAAAATCACAAAAAATATTGATGACAAATCTTGTAACAGTAATTGATTTACGATAGGTGTACTGCAGTGAAGAACAATTTTTAATACAGTTTGCTTTTTTCCCTATTTTGTACTGTTTTATTGTGTTTATTAAGTTCTGAACCTTCAAATACTTAGTATGAAGGTTAAAATACTATACATAAATAAAACAACATATCTAGGGCCCTTATAGGTGAAAAGATACAAATACAAATAAATGATAAAGAAACAAAAATAAAGTACATTATTTAATGGTTAATTATTGTTCAGGCTTTTTTATTATTATAAATATTAGTAAATTGCCAACGGTAATACATATTAACGGTCAATTGTCTTTGGTAATTTAAGCTGTAAATTACTGTAATAAAAAAAATCAGATGTGAAGAACTTTTAAGGAAGCTAACCGCAAATAAAAAAAATCTAATGAATCGATTGTGCTATATCTGCAGTTATGTGAGGCATGCCAAAGAAATTCTTTAAAAAATACTTATATTATATTTAAAATATTATCGACTGCCAAGTAAAAACGAGTTATGTTTTGGTTAATGTTACGCAATCTTTGAATCCGAATTAAATATCAATTCATTAAAATTAAAAATTATATTTGATCAACAATAGATAATTCAACCCAATGCACATAGAATAAGTATTAGTAAAATTATAACAACAATAATAAATACACAATAACACAATTCCAAATAATACCCAATACCCAACAGGTACCTGGCTTCACCTTTTAATCAAGCAACGCACAAATAATACGCACCCACTATGCTGTGCCAATGTGCGTTTCTAGTCCAGGCGTGTTTTTTGTTTTCGGCCGTGCTAAACCGTTTGTAAGCCTCGGTACGTAGTAAGATGATAGCGTCTTACAATTTCTACGCGTCTCTCTATGTTTGCTATCAAATCTATCGGTGTATTGATTTAAAAACGTGATAAATGTGTGAAATTTGGTGTTCCCATTGACTTTTTGTTCATTCTTCGTCGATTTTGAAGAGACACATTGCCGGTATAAGGTAAGATGTTATTCTATTGCGTAATCGCTGTTGCTTTTGTTTGAATGCTGGTGTGCTCAAGTCGTTGTAGTGTTGATTTTCGATAAATACATGCCAAAGAAATTCCTTAAAACATACTTATATTATATTTAAAATATTATCGACTGCCAAAAATTTGTCTACTATGGTCTGTCTGTACATTGATTTCTAAATTGTTAAATTCCAAAAAGTAAACCAGTTTCTGGGATAGGTTAAGGACCGATGTATTAAAAGGCGGCAATATTTTTTCACATGAGCCCTGCGTCACGTGTCCTTGTCAGCCAAAAGTAAGTTTACTATTGCTAAACATAGGTGCACGTGAGTTGACGCTCTTGAAAACGGTTGTAATTTTGTGTGTTAAAGAAAAATGTGACTTTTTTGTTATACCTTCCTTAGAACCAAGTATAAACTTTCATCCGACATTGCTTTTATTAAAATTTACCCACAATTTTGTTTATCGCAGGGCCGAGAACATTCGCTATTATAAAAAAAACAGTTTTATGCAGAATTTGAGTGTTTTAGTTTAGTGCTTAGCTTAATTAAGCTCTTGAAAGTGGTTCAAATTATAGTACACATATTTAACATTACAACTACTGCAAAATCTGCTGCGGATAGGTGCGGATGCGGTTTTTGTGATTTTATTTCTATCACGTTGCAAAGGAAAATCCAAAAATTGATGTATAGCAAACAACCCCGATGACCTAGACTCTTAAAAATCATCCGAAAAAAAACCTTAAACTTTGTACTCGTATGTGAATTTCTTGGAAATTTGTTGTTTGAAGCGAATCGGATTTATATTCAGGGCAAGAAAATACATCGAAAGCACCTACTCGCATACACAGTTCTCTGCATTAAAATGGATTATTGTTGAGGAGAGACAATAGGGACATTTCACGTGAAGCGGACAACGAAAAAAAAGTGAGGTTTTTAAATTCGTTCATAATCGGCCAAATTGTACGTCTAGAAGATATAAATGTGCATACAGAATATTTTTTTAATGTGAGGTTTAGTTGCCAAGTTATGGCCATCTAACGAATTGATGTGAAGAAAATACGTATCTTTTGGAAGCAATTTTTCAAATCAAACAAATTTACAATAAAATATTAAAAGTGGTGGTTTATACAGAAAATTTGTTGATCTTTTTAATTATGAAATCAAATTCGTAGTTGGAAGTTTTTTCTTGTATAAAACCAGAAGTAAATTTTTTAAATTATATTTTTTATACTTCGCCCCTTTTTAAAAAAATAATTTTACTCTCATAATAAAGCTTAAAGTGTGTAGATAATACACTGAAAGTTTTAAAATGGGATCTCAAATAGTTTAGGAGATACGTGTATGTAAATACATTCGTGTCGTACTGTGCGTAGTTGGAATTTTTTTTCGCGTATATTGAATGCTCTACCAGAGGATGTTAGATGTTTGCGACCGCCGCGTGCATTTGCTGGTCGTCTGAGAGCGATTCTCAAAACTGAAACCTATTATTCGTTAGATGAATTTTACAGAAGCCCGCCTAAATAGGCATCTTACGTCGACATTATAATTGATTTGTTTTTGTTCTCTGTTGAGCTCTGTTTTCATAATGTATGAATGTATACGTTGTATTTCTACACCATGACGGTATATGAATAAAGTTATCTATCTATCTATCTATCTATCTATCTATCTATCTATCTTGTATAAAACCAGAAGTAAATTTTTTAAATTAAATTTTTATTAACTTCGCTCCTTTTTAAAAAAATAATTTTACTCTCATAATAAAGCTTAAAGTGTGTAGATAATACACTGAAAGTTTTAAAATGGGATCTCAAATAGTTTAGGAGATACGTGTATACATACGTGTCGTACTGTGCGGGTACTAGGAGCTTGCTGAGCTCGCATTGTTTGCACGAAAACGCATTACAACAAAATGAAACAGCATTGTAAGAATTTTTAGAGAATTTTTACTATTTTACCAGGAGAATCAATACTAATTTGTTTTACAAGAAGGCCTTCGGTTGATGGAATAAAAGCGTGCATTTTTTTTTGTTCCTAGAATGGTGATTGCAGCATCAAATCGGGGTTGCAGAAAAATCCTCTGCAGTTTAATATCGGCTGCGGAGCAGTAATAAATGGCCGTTTCTTTTAAAGATGATTTAGCCCATTCGTACAATCGCATGGGTGTAATGATTGCTTTACTTGGAGGTAACTGTAAGCTTGCACGTGTGGCTAAGCGTTTGAGATTCCCCCCAAGACCATCACATGGCCCCTTTCCGTGAGACGTTGCGTGAAAATGAATTTCTGCATCCGTATTAAAATCTTGTTTGTAAAAAAATAGATTCACAAAGTTAACACTATATCGCCCGGATAAGTGTACGCGCACATTATGCGTTGTATTCTAGTATCATGTCAAATGGCCTTGAGTCCCAGAAAGGGATGGTGCTCGCGTTCAGCAAGCACTTAGTACCCGCACAGTACGTCACGTATGTAGTTACATACACGTATCTCCTAAACTATTTGAGATCCCATTTTAAAACTTTCAGTGTATTATCTACACACTTTAAGCTTTATTATGAGAGTAAAATAATTTTTTGAAAAAGGGGCGAAGTTATTAAAAATTTAATTTAATAAGTTTACTTCTGGTTTTATACAAGAAAAAAAATTCCAACTACGAATTTGATTTCATAATTAAAAAGATCAACAAATTTTCTATATAAGCCACCACGTTTAATATTTTATTGTAAATTTGTTTAATTTGACAAACTGCTTCCAAAAGATACGTATTTTCTTCACATCAATTCGTTAGATGGCCATAACTTGGCAACTAAACCTCACATTAAAAAAATATTCTGTATGCACATTTATATCTTCTAGACGTACAATTTGGCGGATTATGAACGAATTTAAAAACCTCACTTTTTTTTCGTTGTCCGCTTCACGTGAAATGCCCCAATAGTAAGCTTGTGAATAGAAACTGGTTAGGCGTTTTCGATAAATGTGTTTATACGGAATGCGAATCTGGGTTCAAAACATGCGTATTAGGGTCATACCACTAAAAAACGACCGTTTCAGCTTGAAGGATGATCACATTTCGAAAGTTTTCATGGAAACAATAAGTATAAGTATTAGACAATTTTGAAATAATAGTAAAAATAATCGCTTTTATAGTGATAAATATGGTTAAATAGGTTCTTAACTGCCTCTACTATCACGTCTTAAAGGAATGCATCGAACGGAAAATAGCGTATGTACCGTTTCAATACACAATATCGACTGGTGTAAACTTTCATTTTCTTCCTCTACCACTGGTCTTAAAAATAAAACTTTTTTCATGGTTTTCTTACAACATAACAGACCCAAAAATATTATCTCTTATAACTCAGAAACGACTTGTATTGTTCAATTTTAAATCCGTCTATTATGTGTATTGAATCAGGACATGCTATATATATTTTGTAAATTTCACACAGTAATATAAATAAAATCACAAAAAATATTGATGCAAATCTTGTAGCAGTAATTAATTTACAATAGGTGTACTGCAGTGATGAACAATTTTTAATACAACATGCTTTTTTTCCCTATTTTGTACTGTTTTATTGTGTTTATTAAGTTCTGAACCTTCAAATACTTAGTATGAAGGTTAAAATGCTCTACATAAATAAAACAATTTCTTAAGTCTCTTACCAAAAGATCTACCACCAAATTCGTCAGTTGTTATACCAATGATCACAGGAACTTGGGAAAATCTACCATTGATGATAGATGTTATTGGATGTTCAACTATGAACCGCTCTTGTCCGAAATCTGGTTCTATGACAACAGTCCATATCCATATGGGATCAGATTGGAACTCCTATAAGATAGTAACATAATTTTTTTGTTTGGTAACACCATAGATTTTGAAGAATGACTTACCTTAAACCTAAGAAAGGTGTCAGCTAATTCTTGTGCTGGTTTTGTCTTTAGACAAGTCACGATCTCTTCTGGTGTATCAATTGGGCAACCAACAAGCTCAGCTTGTCTTTGAGCTAAATTCAGCTGACTTGTGTTTATAGGCAAATTTCCAAAGGAAGAACCACTCATGGCAATAGCTCTGTGGAACAAACCTATACAAAAATATTTGTGGACATAAGAATACTTCTTTTTCTTTTTTTTATTGATACTAATACCTCTGGACATTGGTGATACCAGATGAACTGTGACACTGAACCCACCAGCACTGTACCCAGTGATAGTCACTTGATTTGGGTCACCACAGAAATATGCTATGTTATCTTGCACCCATTTCAAAGCTAAGACTTGGTCCTTGAAACCGTTGTTGCCAGGAGCTTCTTCTGTACCAGTGCTTAAAAATCCTAAAGGAGAACTATTTGTTAGTACTTTTCAAAAAAAAAATATGCTTTATTTCTATTAAAAACCCAAAATTAAAATTGAATTTTATTCACGTCCTATCACGTGATTGAAACCGCTCTGTAATTGGCTCAGTCTCCAGTGACGTCAGTCGTTAGTACGCTTAGAGCGCGTTCGGTTTGTCAGGGTAGGGTATGGGGAGAGCAATGCTCAGATAACCTGGGTCGGCTGTCTCTCTCTTATATGCAGATAAACGCCGTATGACGTTAGTCCGCCTATTATGCAGCGCGTCACTCTCACCGTACCCTACCCGATTATCCGAACGCGCTCTTATGCTTCTCCCGTTTGAATTTAATAGCACTAAAGCGCCATGTAAGCATAACTTTGTAGGTTAGGATAGCCCTAACCTTAAGCAGTCAGATCAGATAATACCTGGTTCGAAAACACGATAGATAACTTATTCTAGTCAGTTTTACTTATGTCGAAGTCATCTTTACAACAAAAAACACTTGTATTGGCCGCTATTTATTTCATTTGGATTTCTACGAGCCAACCACTTTCTTCGCAGTTTCAAATCTTGCGGAACAGCTACAAATAGTTTATCCGGAGTTTTTCTTGACGTATTTCTGCATTGTGGATTTATACACCATTTATAACCCATTTGTATGTAGAAATTGTGAAAACAACACATCATACAACACAATTACCAAACGGCGACGATGCCGATGCTGACAGACCATATGATCGGGTGACGTCACACAACAGAAAGTATCGTTTTGGCGGGACTTTTTGTGATTAAATTTTTAACGCTGATCTTTATGAAATATTGAGGAAATAATTACGAAAAAAAATGCATTTACAATGTGGAGTGAAATACCCTATTGGATTATTATGGCTTACATACCTAAAATTCCAAGTCTGTACGCCGGAATCACCAATACTATGTCTTCGTCTAACAAATACTGTGGACCATAGATGTCACTGGATGTTGTACCTTCGTAGAAGCCACCTGGGTGGAAGAAAACCATCACTGGTTTGCTAGAATTGGCATTGCAAGTCTGGAAAATGGACAATACATCTCTGTATTACGTGTATATGTTACGGTTAAAGTGATAAATGTGGTTTGTATTAATAATTACCGGCTATTATTAATAATAACCGCATCATTTGGTCAATGTGATTAGAAACACTTAAATAATCACATGGACCGGCTATTATTAATAATTTCCTAACGGGCTCGGTAAAAGTGATAAGCACGTTACTTTTTACAAAAGATCTTTTGTATACAGTCTTTAAAGAAGTTAGCTAAGTTATTTTGATTACTATGTATGCTATTTTATTTGCTTTTGATAAGTAGTTTCAGAGTTATGAGTCTTCAAACACATGTCTCCATACTATTATTTAGCTCCGGACAGCGCTGTATTTCTCGCAAACTTGATTTTAGCAGTAAGACCCCTTTCTTCCGAGCGGGTCACATATACTTTTCTTTTCAAATAACATTTTAACCATTTTATAAAGGTACTTTACTCTTCAAGGTTTTTCATTGTTTTGATAACACCCTGTACATGCAAGCTTATAATTCCATTTGAAGATTTGCGTTTTAGTTATAAGACTTTACAGAAACCTTTTTCTGAAACAGAATTTTCTGAAAAACACTGTATATGGTTCCACCACGCCAAAATACAACACCCTGTATACACAGAAAAATTTTTTTATTGTGTAAAATGATGGGTCAAACAACTTCTGTATGAAGCATTTTTATTTTTCTCTTAAGACAACGGAAATATTGTCCTATGCGACTATAATGAATCACTCTGTATAACCTACCGGACGACCGATTTTGCCGTTTCCAAACAATATTGTTATGAAAGAATTGTGTTGTAAATACATAATAAAATATCATATAATTCAATTCCTAGTAAAAAGAATTAAAAAAAAAACCCTGTATGTTTCTCCGTTCAGTGAAAACCATAGATAAAATAACAATCGATCTACATGGAGATTAGTTGACAAGAAAAATTATATTTTATAGGCAACGTATAACACAATCGCCGCATAAAATAATGGTGATAACTATAAACACCAATAACGCATACAAACATTTCCAATAATAAATATATTGGGGCATAATCGCGTCACATTATTCAAGCACGCACTCACTTTATATGCATCTCCGTTTCAAATCAGTGTATCACCTCTATGTGCATTTGCGCTCCGCGTCACCGCGTTCTTTTGTTACCAATCTCGTGCTAACCTGTCTGAATACAGCGTTATGTTTGCAGTATTTTGGCGTCCTTCAATTTAAACGCGTTTTTCGAAATTTGCTCACAAAATATTCGGTGTGTTGGTGTATAAACATGGTAAATGTGTAACATTAAGTGTTCGCGATGTCCCGGGTACATTTTGAGTGTGTTTTCGTTGTATTTGAAGAGGCAGTTTGTCTAAATAAGGTAAGATGTTTTTCTATTTCGTCATCACGATCAAAAAGAATAGTTTTTATCAGTCAAATTTAATCTATTTAGGCCTCGTGTTTGAACGGTGTTGAACATGCATGCATGTTTGCTAATTATTGAGTTATTTATGTTCTTGTAGAATACAGATAACAGTAAATAATGGTACTCTAACCTAGAAATAGCGTTTCAAATAGTCCGCAAGTTTTAACTAGGCGATTCTAACCAAATAAATTTACGTATGTTAAATAATACGTACTGAAGATTAGACTGCTAGTATGTACATTTCATCATAGACAGGTTAAGTTGTGATTTTAACAAATGAAACGTTTTTCGAAAGCGATAATGTCCAAAAGCAAACTTATTTCAATCAATTCCTACAGAAAAATGTTTATAACTTCTAAAAAAATTTTGGCATAAATTAATCATATACCTCAAATTGTAGGTAATTAAGAGACCTAAGATCCCTATGAGATTCAGAGTTTTACCCCCCCCCCCCTAAATCGCGACAATATTCGTTCGTATAGCTAACATATTTCAATCAGTTTCCACAGAAAAATGTTTATAACTTCTGCAGAAATGTTTGCATAAATTTCTATCATACCTCAAATTGTAGGTAATTAAGAGACCTAATATCCCTATGACGTTCAGACCCCCCCCCCTAAATTGCGAAAATATTCGTTCGTATAGCTAACGTATTTCAATCAGTTTCCACAGAAAAATATTTATAACTTCTGCAGAAATGTTTGCATAAATTTCTATCATACCTCAAATTGTAGGTAATTAAGAGACTTAATATTCCTATGACGATCAGAGTTTGCCCCCCCCCCTAAATCGTGATAATATTCGTTCGTATAGCTAACGTATTTCAATCAGTTTCCACAGAAAAATGTTTATAACTTCTGCAAAAATGTTTGCATAAATTTCTATCATGCGTCAAACTGTAGGTAATTAAGAGACCTAATATCCCTATGACATTCAGAGTCCCCCCTCCCCCTAAATCGCGATAATGTTCATTCGTATAGCTAACGTATTTCAATCAGTTTCCACAGAAAAAATGTTTATAACTTCTGCAAAAATGTTTGCATAAATTTCTATCATATCTCAAACTGTAGGTAATTAAGATACCTAATATCCCTATGACGTTCAGAGTTTTGCCCCCCCCCCACCTAAATCGCGATAATATTCGTTCGTATAGCTAACGTATTTTAATCAGTTTCCACAGAAAAATGTTTATAACTTCTGCAAAAATGTTTGCATAAATTTCTATCATGCGTCAAACTGTAGGTAATTAAGAGACCTAATATCCCTATGACATTCAGAGTTCCCCCCCCCCCTAAATCGCGATAATGTTCATTCGTGTAGCTACCGTATTTCAATCAGTTTCCACAGAAAAATATTTATAACTTCTGCAAAAATATTTGCATAAATTTCTATCATACCTCAAATTGTAGGTAATTAAGAGACCTAATATCCCTATGACATTCAGTTCCCCCCCCCCCCTAAATCTCGATAATATTCGTTCGTATAGCTAACGTATTTCAATCAGTTTCCACAGAAAAATGTTTATAACTTCTGCAAAAATGTTTGCATAAATTTCTATCATACCTCAAATTGTAGGTAATTAAGAGACCTAATATCCCTATGACATTCAGAGTTTGCCCCCCCCCCCCCCTAAATCGCGATAATATTCGTTCGTATAGCTAACGTATTTCAATCAGTTTCCACAGAAAAATGTTTATAACTTCTGCAAAAATGTTTGCATAAATTTCTATCATACCTCAAATTGTAGGTAATTAAGAGACCTAATATCCCTATGACATTCAGAGTTCCCCCCCCCCTAAATCGCGATAATGTTCATTCGTGTAGCTACCGTATTTCAATCAGTTTCCACAGAAAAATATTTATAACTTCTGCAAAAATGTTTGCATTAATTTTTATCATACCTCAAATTGTAGGTAATTAAGAGACCTAATATCCCTATGACATTCAGAGTTCCCCCCCCCCCCTAAATCGCGATAATATTCGTTCGTATAGCTAACGTATTTCAATCAGTTTCCACAGAAAAATGTTTATAACTTCTGCAAAAATATTTGCATAAATTTCTATCATACCTCAAATTGTAGGTAATTAAGAGACCTAATATCCTTATGACATTCAGTTCCCCCCCCCCCCTAAATCTCGATAATATTCGTTCGTATAGCTAACGTATTTCAATCAGTTTCCACAGAAAAATGTTTATAACTTCTGCAAAAATGTTTGCATAAATTTCTATCATACCTCAAATTGTAGGTAATTAAGAGACCTAATATCCCTATGACATTCAGAGTTTGCCCCCCCCCCCCCCCCTAAATCGCGATAATATTCGTTCGTATAGCTAACGTATTTGAATCAGTTTCCACAGAAAAATGTTTATAACTTCTGCAAAAATGTTTGCATAAATTTCTATCATACCTCAAATTGTAGGTAATTAAGAGACCTAATATCCCTATGACATTCAGTTCCCCCCCCCCCCTAAATCTCGATAATATTCGTTCGTATAGCTAACGTATTTCAATCAGTTTCCACAGAAAAATGTTTATAACTTCCGCAAAAATGTTTGCATAAATTTCTATCATACCTCAAATTGTAGGTAATTAAGAGACCTAATATTCCTATGACGATCAGAGTTTGCTCTCCCCCCCCCCTAAATCCCGATAATATTCGTTCGTATAGCTACCGTATTTCAATCAGTTTCCACAGAAAAATGTTTATAACTCTGCAGAAATGTTTGCATAAATTTCTATCATACCTCAAATTGTAGGTAATTAAGAGACCTAATATCCCTATGACGTTCAGAGTTTTGCCCCCTCCCACCTAAATCGCGATAATATTCGTTCGTATATCTAACGTATTTCAATCAGTTTCCACAGAAAAATGTTTATAACTTCTACAAAAATGTTTGCATAAATTTCTATAATCCATCAAATTGCAGGTAATTAAGAGACCTAATATTCCTATTACGTTCAGAGCCCCCCCCCCCCCTAAATCCCGATTATATTCGTACGTATAGCTAACGTATTTCAATCAGTTTCCACAGAAAAATGTTTATAACTCTGCAGAAATGTTTGCATAAATTTCTATCATACCTCAAATTGTAGGTAATTAAGAGACCTAATATCCCTATGACGTTCAGAGTTTTGCCCCCTCCCACCTAAATCGCGATAATATTCGTTCGTATATCTAACGTATTTCAATCAGTTTCCACAGAAAAATGTTTATAACTTCTACAAAAATGTTTGCATAAATTTCTATAATCCATCAAATTGCAGGTAATTAAGAGACCTAATATTCCTATTACGTTCAGAGTCCCCCCCCCCCCCCCTAAATCCCGATTATATTCGTACGTATAGCTAACGTATTTCAATCAGTTTCCACAGAAAAATGTATATAACTTCTGCAGAAATGTTTGCATAAATTTCTATCATACCTCAAATTGTAGGTAATTAAGAGACCTAATATCCCTATGACGTTCAGAGTTTTGCCCCCTCCCACCTAAATCGCGATAATATTCGTTCGTATATCTAACGTATTTCAATCAGTTTCCACAGAAAAATGTTTATAACTTCTACAAAAATGTTTGCATAAATTTCTATAATCCATCAAATTGCAGGTAATTAAGAGACCTAATATTCCTATTACGTTCAGAGTCCCCCCCCCCCCTAAATCCCGATTATATTCGTACGTATAGCTAACGTATTTCAATCAGTTTCCACAGAAAAATGTATATAACTTCTGCAGAAATGTTTGCATAAATTTCTATCATACCTCAAATTGTAGGTAATTAAGAGACCTAATATCCCTATGACGTTCAGAGTTTGCCCCCCCCCCTAAATCGCGATAATATTCGTTCGTACACCTAACGTATTTCAATCAGTTTCCACAGAAAAATGTTTATAACTTCTGCAAAAATGTTTGCATAAATCTCTATCATACCTCAAATTGTAGGTAATTAAAAGACCTAGTAGCCCTTCAACGCTCGGAGTTTTACCCCATAAGCAACAACCCCTAAATGGTGATACCTTTTGATTATTATATTACCTTTTGATGGTATACATTCAAGTATAAACAATCCTCTGATGTATTTGGAGCATCAAATTGGGGACATGTTTTTGGATTTTCTGTCGCATTATATACCCCTTGCCATGCTTCAGCTGGTTTCGGTGGCTGCAACAGAATAAATAAGAAATAATGTTAAGATTTATCACTTTTTTTACATTTATAATTATAAAATTGACATTTTTAATAAGATTTTCGTTAATTACTTTAAACCTGAGGTCACCTATAGGTGGAGCTGCGTATGGTACGCCACGAAAAGCGTGAATTTCAGCACCGTTTCTTGTTATCATTGTGCTGCCCTCTAGTGTTCCCAAAGGGGTAGTAACAATGGGATTACTATTTTTGTGAGAAATACAACCAGATCCTAGGGTGCTATTAATCAACCCAACACATAAAAGAAGATGACGCACTGCACACTTCATTATTATTATGTTTTGTCCAGGTATTTTTTTTTATATTCACTTTTTATATTCACTTTATAACAATTTTTTTAATAGCTACTGCGTACAATAATGCAATACGAATACTGACGAGCAGATGACAGATTCATGATTTATATAGATAATACTTGTGTTGTTGTCTCATAACTGCCACTGAATTTATAATTTATGTGATAAGTATTGGGAATTTTGCTGTACAAATATTAGTACACAAAAAGTTAACTGTTTTTTCATGTTGCGATTCTTAGAATTTTGAAGGGGATTTACTTTGTAGTAAGTGTGTCGAAAGACAACATACTTATTAGTGATTTGTTATTGCAACATATCGAAATTTTTCCGTTGATTAAAATTCCATCGAAGAAATATGTTTTCTTAACTTATGTTCTCAATTAAACTTTATTTATGATTTGATTATTTCTGAACACCTATTTAATTTATTTTTTAATTCTACGCATCGTTCATACATTAACCATTAAACCAGCTAAGTATTTACCCAAATTTCTGTTTCTCGCATGAACTCATCATTTTTTTTAATAAATCAAAACATTTGATCACATCTGCAATTTAATATTATAATTTGAAATCAAATTTTGCTTATACCCTGTAGGCTATGAAAAACTGTGCTAAACAAGTTATTAAGGTATCTGTCAGTGGTGGTGATATTGTTAGGTTAGATTAGCATAATTTTTGGAAATATGGCGAATTTTTCTCAGCAGGAACTAATTGACATGGTGTGGGTTCTTGGCGAATGCAACAAAAATGCGTTCTGCACAAAAAAGTACCAGCACAAACTAGTGCTAAAATAAACCGTTACAGAAATAACTTGTCTTCTTCGTAAAAATTTTCATAAAATTACCGTTATAAATTTCTAGACTGCTGTTTTTCCATAAAAATGCCAATAACTCAAAAAGTATAAAGTTTAGGGTAGATAATGTTATTTTTCATTGTCGTAAAATTTTGCGAGGAATTCAAAATTGTGGCGAAATATAGGTTGTTCCATTAAAAAAAAACATAAGTTTGGGTTGGTACTACCTTATGGAACACCCTGTATACACGCTAATAATTTTAAAATGTGCGCCTCGGCGTTCTAAAATGCGTGAAATCAGTTTTAAAATATCTTCATGAACAGAGGCACAATCTTCAGAAGACATTTTTCTATTTGTGTAGAAACATGTCGAAAAATCGTTACATATATACCCACTTTACGGTACTTTACAGCAATAACCTTGAGTGTTGAAACATAGCTATGAATAATTTTAACAGATAATGTAGGTATTTATAAATACGTACAGTGAACGAAATCTTATCCCATATCAATAAATAAATAAATAAGATTAGTTATGAAGATGCTAATGTCAAGTTCAACGACTGATAAATAATAAGTTATGTAACTGTATCAGATGTCAATACTGCTATTAGATAGAATATTGTAGTTTTAATATTTTGGAAAATATCGAGAAATTGTATACAAAGTCTGTGTTTGTCTTAGTTTGAAAGGTCAAATTTTGGACTTGCTCTGTTCTTACACTCACCGAGTCATTATTAATCCAAAAAGTTGCAGCTCTCTAACTGTTCTAGTAAATCCAGGATAATTTCTAGCGTTGACTGTAAGTTAATACTCGTATAGAAGGTATTTTTAATTATCCTGTGATATAGTCCTGCGCTGCACACGTGCGTACGGTCTCTGTCTACACGATATCGTATAAAGGACAACAGTTGCGGATGAACCGCGACAGCTAAAGGATCGTGAGTCCTGTTCCGTCAAAGGACCTGTTTTAAAACATCGCGAGATCCCCAGTGTTTCCAGAAATATTATCGAATAATTTTTTCGTGAAAAATTGTTTAAAACTAACCCGATAAATTTGTCGTGTGACAAGGACAATGTGGACGAATAGTGTGTTGTTATTTTCGGTTGTTAAAGGACTTATTTAAACGAACAAATCACATGGAGGATAAGGTATTTTTTTTTAAAGATTGTTGATTTGTATTTTGTATAAGTTTGGTTTGTTTTTTTTTGTTTTTGCTTTTGAAATTATCCTGAGTAAAGGAAATAAGGTAGATATAGAAATAAATATCGACCTGAGTGTTGTGGTTTGTAACGGGATGTCCTAATAAAATATACAGAACGACTGCGGTGCATGACAGACCTATCAATAAGGTCGATATTTGATGTCTAAATATAAAGCGAAGTTTTCTATTTTGTAGGTATTTTTAAAACAGAAAAAACAAATTGTTTACAGTCAACATTAGGTACAAGACGATGTAGAATTATTAAAACTAAGAATAATGACTGCGAGATAATCTCCACGACGGGCGGAAATTGTATACAGGGTTAGTCAAAATTACCGGAACACCTAAATAATTCTCAAACCGTAAAAAAAATTTAAAAAAATTTTCGCACAAAAGTTTTTTGACTTTAAACAAACTATCGTTTAACTATATTTTTAATATACAGGGTGTTCTATTTGAAAAGAGGAAAGGTTACCAAAGGTGTTTTAGGTAATTTTGACTAACTCTGTATATTTATATCCTATTAAATTTAGCGAAAGAGGGATTTCGAATAAATTGAACGCAGACTAATTTATATATCACTCAACTGGGTACCTAGGATAGTAGAAAACGTAAAAAATAAATACTTAAATCATTCTACCATCACGTTTTCAGAGCAAGACTAATGAGACGCGATTTTTCTCGCAAGATTGCCTTGGAACTCGTGCTCGGAATTGTAGAGGGCGCTGTTAAAATTAGTTGCTATATATATATATATACCAATTATATATATATATATATATATATATATATATATATATATATATATATATATATAATGGATGTTAATTCTCGCAGAAACCTGCATATATTGATATGAAAATTTGAAATAGTTAATACAAAAAATTAAAATTACCGCCATCTTATATTAACTATTTCAAATTTATATATATATACCAATATATATATATATATATATATATATATATATATATATATATATATATATATATATATACAGTGTGTCCACGAAAGTCCGCACCATATGGAAAAAATTTTTATTGTGTATTTCTCAGAAAATTTTATTTTTTATAAAAGTTGGCGGCTCGTATGAAACCAAAACTGCAACCGTCAAATATGTTAATTTCGGTGCCATATACCAAGCGATTCAGAATATATGAATTTCTGATAAGAGTAAAGTACCTGCATTTTCATTATTATCGATAAACTTTATTTGGAAATGTTGTTTAGAAGTAAAAATTATATTCAAATATGAAGTCACAGCCACCTACCTTGAAAAAAAATATTTTCAGTTTTTTCTTAATTATTACTTTTGTGACAAATATTAGTAAATGCCAGTGATACTAAAAGGTTCTTTTTAATCTATTTTTTGTAAATTTGAATACATTTTTTATATTTTTTGTTATTTTGGTATGATAACTAATGTTTATTTAGAACTAACGCAAAATTACTTATTTTCTTGGTGCGAAGTTGATATTTCACCCTGTAGATATTAATATATTATACAGTAACTAATTCAGGAGCGTGACCTACCTTTTATTCAGTTAATATTATTGACTGTGGATAGGTTTATAATAGTAGTTATCCATCTACACCGAGCGATTCTCAAGTGGTGGTACGCGTGCTACTACCACTTATGAAATTTTATTTTCACTGATAATATCTTAATAAACATAACTGAAACCTCAATCAATTGTGTCTTGAATCAATTATTTTATGCAAGAATGTATCTTCTTATGTACAGCAGCACAAAACGCACCAATAACCACCTAAGTATAGGTTCTTGTATGGGCAACCCAATGATACAAAAAAGAAAGAATATGAAACAAACAGTTTATTTTCTTTATGCAACATTGTTTACATTTTAAAGTAAGCATACACCAGTTATCACAGGTGGATATGAAAAACAAAAGCATTATCCAGACATTATCCATTTAATCGTACTCACTGCAGTTTACGTTAGTTTCTGTGAATAGCTTCAAGAAACCCCACAAAAATATGTTGCCAAAATGAGGAAACAAGTTTGTCAGTGTTGCAAGAAGTAATCGAGCATAAAACGACTTCTGTTCGACAAATTGCTTCACACAGCCAATGCAGTAAATCAACAGTACATAAAATAATAAAATTAAACAAGCATCACCCTTATAAACCAAAATTTATAAGTACACTAAAAGAAAGAGACTTCGACATCAGGTATGAAAATGAAAGAGAACATAGTTTTTTTTAAAATATTCTTTGTACAGATGCGGCAACATTTACGTCAAATGGGACTGTTTCTTCAGAAAATTGCCGGAGGTGGGCACATGAAAACCCGAACTTTACAGTAGAATGCCGAGATCAGAACCATTTTAAGACTAATGTGCTGTGCGGTATTTTGAATAATCAAATATTGGGGCCTTTTTTTTCGTCAAAATTTAAATGGGGAATCATATATTCAGTTCCTGAACAGAGAGTTGTCACCTTTTTTGCCGTTAATTCAACGGGAGTTAATTTGGTTCCTGCTTGATGGTGCGCCCATATACACAATATAAACTCTGTCTAGAACTTTTTAACTCATAAATTTGGCCATCGCTGGATAGGCAGAAATTAGGAATCAAGATCCTGGCCACCTAGATCCCCCGACTTTACCCCGTTAAATTTGTTTTTGTGGGTTTACGTAAACGTATACAAACACCGACCATTTAGAGATATAAATCATTTAGAGGAATCTATCCAACATTTTAAGTAGTAGAAATAAAAGAAGTTCATAGACAATAAATTAGCATTATTAACATATGCATAATAGTTATTAACTTAATAACGGGTAAATCAGTCATAATTAATTCAAGAAACAATAGATGTTTGATGCTTTAGTTATTTTTATTAAAATATTATCAGTGAAAATAAAATTTCGTAAGTGGTAGTACCGCGCGTCTCACCACTAGAGAATTGCTCGCTGTAGATGGATAAGTACTATTATAAACCTATCCACAGTCATTAATATTAACTGAATAAAAGCTAAGACACGCTGCTGAATTAGTTATTGTATGATATATTAATATCTACAGGGTGAAATATCAACTTCGCACCAAGAAAATGAGTAATTTTGTGCTTGTTCTAAATAAACATTAGTTATCATACCAAAATAACAAAAAATATAAAACATATATTCAAATTTCCAAAAAGTAGATTAAAAACAACCTTTTAGTACCATTGGCATTTACTAATATTGGTCACAAGAGTAATAATTAAGGAAAAAACTGAAAATATTTTTTTTTCAAGGTAGGCGGCTCTGATTTCATATTTCAATATAATTTTTACTTCTAAACAACATTTCTAAATAAAGTTTATTGATAATAATGAAAATAAAGGTACTTTACTCTTATCACAAATTCATATATTCTGAATCGCTCGGTATATGGCACGGAAATTTACATATTTGTTTCTGAGAAATACACAATAAAATATTTTTCCATATGGTGCGGGCTTTCGTGGACACACTGTATATATATATATATATATACCACCTTCCATGTTGAGGAATCTTTAGGAAATAATTATCTTTGTTAATGTTTTCTTTTTTTTTGTAAAGTCGTTGAACTAAAGACTATTTATTTTTAATTTTAGATGGAAGAGGATCAGGATAAACCGGCACCAACAAGGACTAATTTTCTCTGTGGACGAACTGGGTTGTTTTTAATAGTTGTAATTTACTCATTATTGGGGGCGATCATTTTTAAAACCCTGGAGGGCGGAAACGAAATTAATATCCCTCAACATATCAAAAAAAGCAGGGAGGACTGTTTGAAAGA
Source organism: Aphodius sticticus (assembly GCA_963966075.1). Lineage (NCBI taxonomy): Eukaryota > Metazoa > Arthropoda > Insecta > Coleoptera > Scarabaeidae > Aphodius > Aphodius sticticus. The sequence goes on from OZ014510.1 coordinate 2,597,180, forward strand.
ATTATGGATAATAACAGGTTAGTTTTTCATCAGATATTTCTATAATTACAGATTATTAACTTCGTTTTTTTAAACTCTATCGAGACTTTTATTGACTTTCAAGTGTGAAAAACAAACAAGAATAATATTAAATAATAAGATTTAATATTAATAATTACAGTTACATCTGTTTAATTTTTTTGTTTTTTATGTTATGTTATGTTTATGCTAAAATTTTAGATACTTCACTTATACCGTAACATTGAATTAAATAAATCTTTTGTTCTAAAGTCATAATAAAATCATTAACATAATTATAACAATACACTTTTCAACAATGAAAGTTGATTATTTTTATGACATTATTAATCAGGCCCACAATACCTTTGGACATACTGTATACAGTATACACTATACACTATATACACGAACAAACCGAAAACTTTGGTAAACAACTCAACTTCGTCATTCCTTTCGTACAATAGTCCAAAGGATAAAAGGGACAGTCAGGTGGAAAACGGCTGCTTTCTCGTATAAGGTGGAAGTTCCGTTTCCTGGGCATTTTGCTCCTAAGTGATGTCCTGCTGTGCGCGTCATATTTCACAGGCTGCTTGGACGTGACTATGACGAATCGGTGAAATGACGGCTTGCCTTCAGGTCATACATTAGAGACTACACACGCGCTACCAACGTAAGAGAAATACGTGAAAACGCGAAACTGTTTAAGCATTTCTCTACGCGTTTTGGAGGGATTCGTACCAGTTATGTGGTGGTATGATTTCGCTACATGTGCGATTACGAGCGAAGTAATATTTGCCAAGTATATGAATATTTGTCAAGAAAAAAACCTGCTCTATTCAATTCGTAGCGAGTCCACCTCAAAAATAGATTTATATATTCGACGGTCGGCTGTGCGGACGGGTTTTTTTACAACGAATACTTGGTATTTGCAATACCCAGTTGAAGTGGGTATAGCAAATGCAAAGGCGACAAATATTGGTGCATTTATTTGTACTCGATGAACATTTTAGTATCCTATTTAATTTTTCCATTTTTTAATTTCGTAATTATTAGTAAGATTAGTGATTTTTCTAAAGGGCGAAAACCGCATAAAATTGTAATTTTGTGGAACCGTCAGACAGACAGTTTTCCGAAAACCGTCAGACAGAAATTACGAAAAAAATATTGTTTTTACCTATCCACATAAACGCAATGTTATTTCTTTCCAAGAAAAACGTACACCATATACAGAGTGTATCCTAAGTTGATGCTTTTCTATGAACAATATAGATGTTACTTATTTATGAGCTTACAAAATATAACCTTTTTGTTAAATAGAAAAGCTACACAAAATTGTCTCTACTATTAAAATATTTTTAATCGTTTTCGTTTCTCTTCAAGTAATAAAGATCATACAAATTTTATAGACAGCATGTCTATAAAATAATTTATTTGGAAAATTATACTTTATTTGCTTGTATTTATATATTTGTCGATTTTTATGATGTTTATTATTTGAAGAGAAATGAAAGCGGTTAAAAATATGTTAATAGGAGAGACAATTTGTGTAGCTTTTTATTCAACAAAAAGGTTATATTTTGAAAGCTTATTTGTTTAAATTTTTCATTCAGAAGCTAATTGATCTGTATTTCAGACAATATTAGGACATATTTATACAACGAACCTAGTAGTACAATTGGATTTAGTAGAACTTTAAAGATGACGAAGAAACCATATCTAACATTTCTTTTATGGGCAATATCTTCCTAATTTAAATAAAATAATATATATGTTTTCTCATTAAATAATAATCTATTTAAACTAGTTCACATCAAATGACCAATTATATTGTTTTACAGTCTGTTAAATTTAGATGCTGCGAATTAATAATACAGAAAGCTAATGAATTAAACAAAAAATCATTAAAATGAAACAAACAGTTTCGTCAAGATTTGTTTTGTAAATTTTCACAAGATTGCCCTTGTTAGTACGCAGTGAATTCTGCACTTATGTAATTAAAAATATGTCGGCATTATAAAATAAAACCTTGCTTGTTCGTAATCAAATTATCAGTTTGATTTGAAAAAGCTAATGTGCAAATAAGGCGAACTAATCAAAAAAATTGGTAGTGCCCATTCGGTACGCACATGTAGCAAGTCCTCAAAGAAAATGTTCATGTATTAGAAAATGCGGCGATGCATGAATGTCCGATGCATTTACTGTTGCAGTGCAACTCTGACGGTCCGAGATCACAAACGAATATTGTACAAATTTGTTGGTACGTCATAGATTTTTTTGAGTTTAATAAAAATCGGCCGGTAATTAAGGATGGATGAAAAATATTCGGTGAACGAACTTAAAAGGAAAAATAAATCACTCATCGTTTAGACCAAAAAATTACTAAACTCGTAATTGAATTATTAACATTCAGCCTTGATAGATGTTGAAAGGTTGGTACTCCATTCTGCCGTCAGGTGTCGTGATACGAAATAACCTTTTCGTGTGCTTATAAAACATTCAAAAGGGGTTAAATTTTGTAGGGATTTAGGGTAGTAGGGGTGTTCCGATATATCTATAGGATGTATCGGGAATTTGAAGTTGGCTGGTGTTCTGTACTTTTCCGATTAAACATGCAAAACTCGCGCTCTAACATCACGACGTCGTCGAGAAGTTTCGCCTGAAGGGGGCGCGCTGGTCGTCGGGCAAATTAATTACTCGAAACAATTATCGATCGGGGAAGTTCGTAGGAGTTCGGGGAAGAAAGTTCGACTTCGAAATTCGCCGTCATCTCTTTGTTCTAAGTTGACGCAGGTAATTGAAAAGATACCCCCATATGGAACAAAGTACCACGTTCAAAAGTGAGGTTAGAATCTGTGCGTTTTCGAACCGACCGATTCATTTGATAAATCAACAAATAAGTTTTTGTTTGCAAATCTTCATTTACAAATTCTTTGGGTATCCGGTTTTGTTAAGTTAATAGCATCGTTAGATCTGGTGTCTATTTAGATTATATAATGCTTAATTAAAAAAAAAACAAAGAATTTTAGTCCAACAACAGTACTATAAGTATTAGAATTTTCAATTTAATTCGTTGCAGAAATAGAAAAAATGTTGTTGTTTTAATACCCAGTATATTCGTCTAAGCAAATTAAACTGAGATTGATATTTTATAAATAAGTCAACGCTTAAAAATTCCTAGAGTATAAAAATGTTATTTCGATTCGAAACATCGCATATGTGCACTTACAAAACACGTTTCAAATTCTCGAAGCGGACTGGCCGGCTGGACAAAAACGTGTTCTATTACGGCTGTAAAATAACTACGCCGAATATTGCTTGAATATTTAACGAAAACATACTCATACCGTCAATGCTCCACAGAAAATTACATTTTTCTTATCGAGATAAATTGTTTTCGAGGCATAATACGAGATGTCTTTTTATATTTCAATTTCGACAAGTAAATAATATCCTTGTACGAAGTATGCACATGTTTGTTTTTACTGCATTACTAACGCGTTTCGGAAAATATAATAATATGAAATGAATAAGGAATTTCTTGTTGACGCCAAAAACACTATACATACCTACACCACAATAAAAATATTATTTAAATGCTTTAAATAAACAAATATTGTTAAAAATGTACGGTGTTTTTCCGTCGAGTTCAAAAACAGTACATGTCCATGATGATTGTTTTAATCATAGCTCTGCTTTTAATCAAATATAAATAAAATATGTAATACATTTAATTCTCTGTGAACTACTTTATATTTTGTCTATTGGCACAAAATACTTTTCTAGATATTGCACCAATAAAATTATTTTGTTAATTTTCTCAGAACTCTCTTTTCGGACTTGTAATGTTTTCGAACCGACCGATTCATATAGAATCTAGGGTATTTTGCGGGTACTAAAAGTAGTGGTAGTGCTGTAGTAAACTGCCAACTTCGTAAAGTTGGTATAAAATCATGACAAAGTCTTATTGTGGATAATTTTACTCTACTTTAGCCTACAAGTTTATTAAAATAATTAACGGGGCGCAACTATGATCACAATAGAGCTTGCGGCAACACTATTAGCCCGCAATGGCTACTGCCTGCTGTTATAAAAACTTAGATAACAACCAGTGAATATCACCCTAAACGATAATCCAACATATTTCTCTAGCTGTTTTAGCTGAAATATACCGCTCTCTATCTATTCTAGTTTGTCCAAAAGAAATGTTAAAACATAGCAATAAACGACACTGAACTTTGAACTAAGCTTAGGACTCACTGTCATGGCGTAAATTAAAATAAATTATACATGTAAATCAGTGGTAAAACTCGCAGTGATAATAAATCTCGTCCATGGCGTTTGGAATTTTGTCCTGTCTCGTCGTAATTAACTGAAATTTATCCCGAGTTAAAATGAGGATATTCCGCGTCGCCAAAGTGATTCCGAGATTTAACGCCATCTCGCGGCGGAGCGGGCATAAATTGAATGCGACGTCATTAGGGCAACTTTCAAGTTTCGAGTGAGTCACGTACGCCGCTGGTATATGACGCAATTTATACGACGTTGTTACTTTTATTTATTCTGTTGCATCCGCAATTTCTACTCAAAATATACAATAAAAATTGAATTTTATTCACGTCGTATCACGTGATTGAAAACGCTCTGTAATTGGCTCAGTCTCCAGTGACGTCATTCGTTAGTACGCTTAGAGCGCGTTCGGTTTGTCAGGGTAATGGGGAGAGCAATGCTCAGATAACCTGGGTCGGCTGTCTCTCTCTTATATTCAGATAAACGCCGTATGACGTTAGTCCGCCTATTATGCAGCGCGTCACTCTCACCGTACCCTACCCGATTATCCGAACGCGCTCTTATGCTTCTCCCGTTTGAATTTAATAGCACTAAAGTGCCATGTAAGCATAACTTTGTGGGTTAGGATAGCCCTAACCTTAAGCTGTCAGATCAGATAATACCTGGTTCGAAAATACGATAGCTAACTTATTCTAGTCAGTTTTACTTATGTCAAAGTAGTCTTCACAACAAAAAACACTTCTATTGGCCGCTATTTATTTCATTTGGATTTCTACGAGTCAACCACTTTCTTCGCAGTTTCAAATCTTGCGGAACAGCTACAAATAGTTTATCCGGAGTTTTTCTTGAAGTATTTCTGCATTGTGGATTTATACACCATTTATAACCCAGTTTTATGTAGAAATTGTGAAAACAACACGTCATACAACACAATTACCAAACGGCGACGATGGCGATGCTGATAGACCATATGGGCCGATTTGACATCTACTATCGGGTGACGTCACACAACAGAAAGTATCGTTTTGGCGGGACTTTTTGTGATTCAATTTTTAACGCTTTCGCTAACGTTTTCCAATAATAGTGAAATACCCTATTCGAGAATACTACCGAATAAAAATTTTGTTCATCAAGTATAAAATTAAGTTAGATAAATTGGAAACTGATATTAAGTTTAACTACACCGAAGTTAATGACGTTTAAGAGATAGAACGAACATTGGTGTTGCCGTCCCGACACATAGATGGCCTTACGGTGGTTGGCAAATTGCTCCGCTCGAGTCAAAATGGAACTGCCTGGAACGACTGAATACTCCTGAAATTGAGCGTATTCCAAGCCTGAAGTGAGTTCCCTAGGGACCTCACGCAGTCGGCACTCTGAAATGGCTCAGATGAAATTCAGATTTAATTTTCCTTGACGATTTTCTTACGTATGGCTCACGCTTATTTTCTATTGTATAGTCACTGTTGGACCTTGCTGTAAATGTTACTTAATTGAGTGTATTAATTCATCTCTACCTGTCTATCTGACAAGCTTGCGTTGTGCCAAACAACCCCCACGAAGGGGTTGTTGGTACAACTAATCTAAACGGTAAATCCAACATATTTTCCTCAGCTGTTTACGATTTGGGTATGTTAAGGGGTAATGCCACTCTAGCGCGAGAAAAAATAGCCGATTTTGTTGGTATATTTTTACAATATAGTAAATGAATTACAAAATCTCTTTAAAGCCTTGTATTGTTCATATTTTGAGGAATATTCACATTATATAAAAATAAAAATAAATAAAAAATAGCAGCGTTAGAGCACATCAAAGGAAACCTCTTCCGGGGATAGGGTTGTACGGCCGGAAAGATTTTGCACACAGTTTTTCACTTAGCCATACTTACTTACTTACTTACTTACTTACTTGCTTGCTTGCTTGCTTGCTTACTTACTTACTTACTTACATACTTACTTACTTACTTACTTACTTACTTACTTACTTAATTACTTAATTACTTAATTACTTAATTACTTACTTACTTACTTACTTACTTACTTACTTACTTACTTACTTACTTACTTACTTACTTACTTAATTACTTACTTAATTACCTACTTACTTAGTTACTTACTTACTTACTTACTTACTTGCTTGCTTGCTTGCTTGCTTGCTTGTTTGCTTGCTTACTTACTTACTTACTTACTTACATACTTACTTACTTACTTACTTACTTACTTACTTACTTACTTACTTACTTACTTACTTACTTACTTACTGACTTACTTACTTACTTACTTACTTACTTACTTACTTACTTACTTACTTACTTAATTACTTAATTACTTACGTACTTACTTGCTTACTTACTTACTTACTTACTTACTGACTTACTGACTTACTGACTTACTTACTTACTTACTTACTTACTTACTTACTTACTTACTTACTTACTTACCTACTTACTTACTTACTTACTTACTTACTTACTTACTTACTTACTTACTTACTTACTTACTTACTTACTTACTTACTTACTTACTTACTTACTTACTTACTTACTTACTTACTTACTTACTTACTTACTTACTTACTTACTTACTTACTTACTTACTTACTTACTTACTTACTTACTTACTTACTTACTTACTTACTTACTTACTTACTTACTTACTTACTTACTTACTTACTTACTTACTTACTTACTTACTTACTTACTTACTTACTTACTTACTTACTTACTTACTTACTTACTTACTTACTTACTTACTTACTTACTTACTTACTTACTTACTTACTTACTTACTTACTTACTTACTTACCTACTTACTTACTTAAATACTTAATTACTTAATTACTTACTTACTTACTTACTTACTTACTTACTTACTTACCTACTTACTTACTTACTTACTTACTTACTTACTTACTTACTTACTTACTTACTTACTTACTTACTTAATTACTTAATTACTTACTTACTTACTTACTTACTTACTTACTTACTTACTTACTTACTTATCTCGGGAAATACGTACAGAAATTAGAAAATTCTGCTTTAAAACAAAATGGCGCACGTTTGAACATAAAATATCACGTTTAGGTACAAAATTAGGTTAAAAATTCTTTATAACAAAAAAGTTGCAAACTTATCGCAAAATCCGTACGTACTTCTCTAGATAATATTGTTCTGAAGCTGCATGTAATATTTCAAGTGAATTGACGAAGATCCGTTGAAGTTATCGTTCCGGCCAGTTTGAAAAGTGCGGTTTTGAAAAAACACCGTTTAAAATATTGTGTATAAACTTTGATGTATAGAATTGTTATATTTTATTTTAGTCGGCGAGGTCTGGACCATATAATTATCTTTTTAAATTAACATTTTCCTCCTCTTGTTTCTTTCTGTTTGAGTTTGACGACAGACCTGTTTTGCAGCATCAGTCAGGGATGGCTCTGAAAACATGATGCGCCGTGCGTCAGCCTTCGCGCAGATATTATTGCAGTTTGGCTAGATGCTCATACATAATACCTCCATAATCTTCATAACGCTGGATAATGCATCATTGACAACACATATAGCTGTACTTTCTGAAATATCCACAATTACTTTGGCACTTGAAAGTGAAAATGAAAATCAAATCACCAGGTGGCATTTCATCGGTCAGAATTTATGATACGTGTCGCCCAGATTTATTTTCTTCAGTTTATCAATTGAATCATGGTTATGACGAATAGCTAGTCCATCATAAATTGAAAGCTCATTTATAGGCTTCTGGGTTAACTTCCCTTTTTCTTCGAGGCCCTAACTGGTTTTTGTCAAATGGCGGGGACGAGTGCCATTAGTTTTTTCACGTGATCTATGCATTCCTTTTCTTATTTCCTTTTCTTATTCCAAAATTTGCAAGCTTTGCAGTAAGTGTTTAGATTTTATGAGAATATCAACAACATTTCTCCAGCTGATGAGCGCCACCAATCATACAGAGAAGAAGAGCTATGTTTTCTCTATGTTCCATCGTCCGAGACAGTTCTTTTTTTACTATTTTTTATTGACTTTTAGCCTTCCCTTCTTCTGCTGCTTTCTGCATACTTTGTTGACAATGCTTCTGTTTCCACAAAAATGGCGCGAACAACTTTATCGTAAAATGAGTGAAAAATCTGACGAGGAAGGTCCTTGAATGCGCAAAACTTTTCAATTACATCTACACCTATTGTTATGCGCATGACAAGGATAATTCCGCTATTCATTTCATATCCTTTTTGAACAAATCGGCAACTCGGAATGAAAGTTTGTTCAAAATTCTTACAAGAATCCACGGTTTGAAATCCTAAATCACGGTTGCCACTTTCGGCCTTTTTGATTTGCACGTTTTACACACTACAACTTGTGAAATAGCAGAAAACACAACAACAAAGTTCATAAGATGATAATTAAACGTCATCCACTTCAACGTTGTAATAATCTTCAACCGACATTACTTTTTTACCGGTGTGGGCTGTGGGTACGTTATCAGGCAGAGGCGACTCTAGTTTCAAACGATTCAATGCTTGTCATAATAGTTCTATTGGAAATTCTGCTGCTTCCTTTCGTCTCCTTTCGATCACGATATACTCCAAGAATGTCACTAATTATTTCTGCTATTTTTTTACCAACTAATCAAGAACAACACACGTTACATCAGACAGCGGTAACATTGTGCGGCTAGCGTCAGTTCAACGAACGTACCGAGGATATTTCCACAAAATCTTTGTGTTTTATAATATTTTATGTTATATTTCACACCACGCTTGTAATTCCTCCAAATAAGATAAGAGCGTATAGGTCTCTAGGTAGTAATTTTTTTTTTGATTTTTCAAAAATCTAGAGTGGCATTTATTTGACAGTGCAAGTTTTTCATACCCAGGGAGGCATATGTAACGGCATCCCTGGTTATATGGCAGCGAATTCGGAACGGATTTAACTAACTAACCACCAATTATAACTTGGACTGCTGTTGAACCAGTTGCCAATATTCTACTTCTTCGTTATCTCGATATTTTGAGCACGCGGTCGCATTACTGGTTTGGCATCTGTTGCAGTGTAGAATATAATTGGCTAGTTAATAATTATGGTCAATTTTAACCGAAATAGTAGGCGAAATTCGGTTAAAATAACCCTAAATTTCGATTAAGTTATTTGTAAGCTGGAACTGATAGGCACGTATTATCAGAACATTTGAAAGGATCTCACACTGACGAATTAATTAGACTTAAACTGACACGTGTAATTGATTAAACGCATGACTTTCATTTTCGTTCCTTTAGAATACATATAATTAATGAAATTGCTGTTCCCAAACGACTAAATTAGTCGACCTGTCTGTCAGTAAACCATTTCTTTGAAACTAATATTTAAGCTTTCTTGTAGATTATTTCCTTTTTCGAGTTTAAATGAAATTGCCACTCACCAGTGGTGGAAAATAAGCTGAAAATGTTCAATCCTTAAGAATTCTATAGCCGTGTAAAGCTGTCATAACTTTATAGAATCGAGTTGCCTCTACAAACAAAGTCCCAATTTAGTCACTCAATTAATATCTACTAATTGGACTGCTTTGCGTTGTTCTTTACAATTTTAAAATCATTAATATTGTTTTTTGATTTATCTAAACGATTTGCACCACATAACTTCAAAATGGTACTTCTTAGGCGCATGAGCACGGTTTTCCCGTAAAGCGTACGGTTCGCTCAGAAAATATAAAACTATGATTTTCGCGGTTTTTCGCGATTTTCTCGCGAACCGAGCATCTTATAGAAACACGGTCATCAGCAATGTTTTCCTCGGCCAATTTCCTATCCAGTAACGTTGGAATCGTTAAAATCGTATGGTTAGATCAAACACAGTTCGCTTTGACATTTCCAAATATAGTGAAATGGCATTTTTTTGCAGGATTTTGATACTTTGGCAAGTCATAACTTCCGTACCGTTCGATATACAAAAAATCCCATTACTCCAGCGTAATCAGCGTCAAAAACTGTACCATGGACCAAAATCTTAATTGGATGAGAAGTCGTTTTGCTTTTGCCAACTGGACAAAATTTTGATAAAAATCGTATTTCTATAATTTTAAATTTGAAGTAGCGCACTTAATTCGAAATCTAGGCCCCGTGTCGATATGAAACCTTCGCTATCTTACTAAAATCAGTGCGCTGATTACGAATTTACACAGAACAGGTCTCTATCTCTACTGGTTACAGAGTTGTGCTCAAATTACGGTTTTTTTTTAAAAATAACACTAAAATAAGCGAATTGGACCACATAACTTCAAAATGGTGCTTCTTAGGCGTATAAAAGTGTACATATTCTTGATATACTCGTCGAGAGCAATCATTTGGTGGTGGGTAAAGCTCTCTATCGCCAACGGTTGCAAAGTTCAATTTTTTTCTATCTGAATGGGCTAAATTTAGACTGAATTAATAATTAAAATTTTTTTAGAGCTAGTGCATGTAGTCATGTTTATGCATTGGGACGTGCTGAATTCAATGGTGAGTTCGGTTTTCCCGTAAAGCGTACGGTTCGCTCAGAAAATGTAAAACTATGATTTTCGCGGTTTTTCGCGATTTTCTCGCGAACCGAGCATCTTATAGAAACACGGTCATCAGCAATGTTTTCCTCGGCCAATTTCCTATCCAGTAAAGTCGGAATCGTAAAATCGGATGGTTTGATCAAACACAGTTCGCTTTGACATTTCCAAATATAGTGAAATGGCAGTTTTTTTGCAGGATTTTGATACTTTGGCCAGTCATAACTTCCGTACCGTTCGATATACAAAAAATCCCATTACTCCAGCGTAATCAGCGTCAAAAACTGTACCATGGACCAAAAGCTTAATTGGATGGGAAGTAGTTTTGCTTTTGCCAACTGGTCAAAATTTTGATAAAAATCGTATTTCTATAATTTTAAATTTGAAGTAGCGCACTTAATTCGAAATCTAGGCCCCGTGTCGATATGAAACCTTCGCTATCTTACTAAAATGAGTGCGCTGATTACGAATTTACACAGAACAGGTCCCTATCTCTACTGGTTACAGAGTTGTGCTCAAACTACGATTTTTTAAATAACACTAAAATATGCGAATTGGACCACATAACTTCAAAATGGTACTTCTTAGGCATATAAAAGTCTACATATTCTTGATGTACTCGTCGAGAGCAATCATTTGGTGGTGGGTAAATCTCTCTATCGCCAACGGTTGCAAAGTTAATTTTTTTCCTATCTGAATGTGCGAAATTTAGACTGAAAAAATAATTAAAATTTTTTGAGAGCTAGATGATTCTAATGTAGTCATGTTTATGCATTGGGGTGTGCTGAATTCAATGGTGAGCTCGGTTTTCCCGTAAAGCGTACGGTTCGCTCAGAAAATGTATAAAACTATGATTTTCGCGGTTTTTCGCGATTTTCTCGCGAACCGAGCATCTTAGAGCAACGCGGTCATCAGAAATGTTTTCCTCGGCCAATTTCCTATCCAGTAACGTCGGAATCGTTAAAATCGGATGGTTAGATCAAATACAGTTCGGTTTGACATTTCCAAATATAGTGAAATGACAGTTTTTTGCGGTTTTTGATACTTTGGCCAGTCATAACTTCCGTACCGTTCGATATCAAAGACAGTCCGATATCAAAGACGCTCCGAGACAACATCAAAAATAGATTTGTGTATTCGACGTTCGGCTGTGCGGACGAGTTTTTTTACGACAAATACCTTTCGATTTGTTTGCCAAATAGGAAATAATTATGTTTGCCAAATATTTGACATTTTGCAAATAAGCTAATGTGAAGCCCTGACTTTATATCAACGAGAGATGAATAATTAATACTCCAAATTAAGTAACATTTACAGCAAGGTCCAAAAAACAAAATGTCTTGCTGATGTGCTTTTTATAGACCTCGAGAGCCCTTTTCCATTTTTTCACCACTTACTGTCAATCACCCTTCAATTTCAATTCTGCCCCTCAGTTGACTCTAAATGAAAACGCGTTTCCTAGAAGATAATCTCAGTAAGTGCTGAAATACAGGCGCACTCAATTTTCCAACTCTACTTAATATTACACGCTAGAAAAGGAATACTTGAAATAACTAAATGTGCTTTAAATAGAGTAAACGGTAAGTTCCTATATACGGAAAGAAATATTTTGTTCAGCTGAGAAACTGAAATATTCAAAGTTAAAAACTCAGATGTTCAGCGGGAAGATATGGGTATTCAAAGTAAATATACCTTATTTTAGTGAAGAATATATTTTATTAACTTTCATAAGAAACTAGAGTTAGTACGTATACTTATCGGCTTTTAGCATCTGAAGTACTCAATGTCTTACGTCTAGAAAACTAGAAGTAGAGCTTAAGGTTGGTAAGACCGTAGGGGGAATAAAAGGGATAGAAAACTCCCGGAAATAGACTTGACAACCCCGAGGGATACGAGAATCCCAGGACAGGTGTATTAAAAGCTGAAATCAATCAGGGCAATCAACAATGGCAGAGCTCACTTCGTTTGTTATCGACAGTCCTTTATTATGTGATCCTCATGTAGGTGGGGGAAGGTTAATATAAAAATATCGATGACCTAATATCGAGTGACAGTAACGTATAATTTACCAAAATTGATATCTAGAATAATTGGGGTTGAATATTTTATGTTGTCACTGTATTATTAATATGTAATAACTTTATTATAATGTTTATTAGTTTATTCTAATTAAAAAATATTATTTATCTTAGTAATATTGAACTAAATATCCTTTGTGCTAAATACTGTGCAAAATTATCAGGAGAAAATTTGGGATAAAACGCGTTGGTTCGTAACTCATAACAGAGTTGGGGCATATTCAATGTCCAATATTATTAAACGGGTGTGATGCACAAATGTTGTCCTGATTTATTTGCTGAAACAGCTCGGCCGGCTAAAATTTCGTGTAATTAATATTCGATAATGTGGCGTCAGATTTACGGTAATATCTACGAATTCTGGTGACAAAATTTAAATCAGTTTCGGTTACTAGATTATTCATAAATTTGTATAGTTAAACTTTCAAGGTGAATTAAATAATTCAACAAGTTACCACACGCTACTGAAGGGAGCCGTAGTATTAGGTACATCAATAGTGTTTGATTAATTGTATTAAAGTTTAAACACTACATGGAAACCCCAAACGGCAGGTTTTAGTATCGAAATCAATAGTCGCTCAGCCGGTATTGTGTGGCTTCTTTAACATCCTGCTAATTTATTCTATTAAAATAAAGTAAATCTATAAATTTGTATATCTGACCACAGTCAGTTTTTCAGGTTGCATCTAGAGTCTCTTCTATAGATTTTGATGGAAGCCGATATCTCAGTAACGAATGCTAGCAGGACAACGCAGTTAGCATGCAAATAATCCTTATTTACTGCGATACACATCCCTTGAATTTAATAGCATTCCGACTATTTGCTAATTTTTAAGACCGAAATAAACATGAACAATATTTTGCGCACTTCGGCTTCCCTCGCTTGTGGGTTTTGGTGCGAGGCAGTCGAACGAGATGCGAAGTTTTGACGCGATCAGTGAATCCGTGTTTGTAAAATATTGTTGGGTATAATTAATTGTACATCTAAATTCATTATTTATATTTACCTCGCACTACTATTCAAAATTCCGAAATTAAATTGTTCTGATCGTATCGTACTAATAGTAAATAATCTTCTACTGTCCCAGCTACGTTTCCATTTACCATTACGATTGTCGTAGTGCGCACTGCACGAAATTTATATCATTCATATTAAATCGCTTTAAATATTAATTAAAAATTCTTATGCATTATTATTATGTTTCTACGTCATTACTGAGATATCCGCTTCCATGAAAATCTTGTTCGCAACCTTTATTACACAAAAACCGAGAAAACAAAAACGCCAATCTATAGAAAGGAGCTCCTACACGCTGTGCCAATGGGTGCGTTCTGCCACTTTAAGCCGCTTAAGCGCTTGAACTCAGCAACCAATGGCCGTCGCGTTCATGTTGTTGCTGCCCAATTGCCGCCGTCCGCTGAGTTCAAGCGGTCAGCGCCTAGAGTGGCAGAACGCACGCAATGTCTCGCCAACGTTGGTGATGTGACGCGCTGCGCGTAGTGTGCGCATTCACTTCGCCAACTTTGGCGAACGTTGGTATTGGGCGCAAGGTATTTCTGTGTATCGTAGAAGGGTCGTAGCGTCCCGTAGAGAATTAAAAATGAACAGTGAAGACGATATCATTGCTGTTGCCGCAGCTCCCATTATTTTAGGCAGTGCACTGTTGCTCAGAATTAAAAAAAGGAACCCTCGAAAGAAGACACTGTTTAATAAGGTTGTTAAATATTAAACATGTTTTTCAGTCAATATTTATACAGTACGTTCGAAAATATTAAATACATTAAGGAATACAGCAATATAGGAAACAAAATTATTTAGTTTTTTATATTTGCCACGTGACATTAAAAAAATCTCCCTTTTTATTTTCTTTATGTTTCAAGCAACAAATGCGGAATATGATGGGATAAGATCTGATACACTGAGTGGTCTATATTTTTATGCAGGACCCTGTTAATTTGTGTCGTTTCTTTATATAAATATTTCATTTCAGTCAAATCGATGAATTCATAATTTTGATTTAAAATATAATTTATATAATAAAACTGAAATTATTTATAATAAGATACAAAGAAAAATTGAGAACTCTTACATACACGGAGTTTTAATTATAGATATTAAAACTCCGTGTATGTATATTATGTAGGTATATTTATTATCAACCCAATATTTTTAGTAACAGATATACTTTTTGATATTTTTCTGATAATCAAAATAAGGAAAAGCATCCAGTATAGTTTTTAAACTTTGTTGAATACATTAAATACATCAGATTATTTAAATTTGCCGCTTAAAACTAATCTATAAATTGTTAATTAATAAATAGTTAATTGGTATTAATTATATAAATGCAACTTTGTTTGATTGTAGTCAAGATTGTAGGGAAGAGGGTTGACTGCAGTCCTTGGACCCCTATACCGTATGACTCCCCATCGTGTGTATATTCATATCCCGCTTCCCTCCAACTCCCTCCCTCACCTTTCCCACCCCACCCTAGCGAATAAGGTTGACCGCAATCCCAGAACTTAAATACCGTACGACTCCCCATTGTGTGCGAATTCATTTTTAAAATTTTAATGATGACGTCATTTCTGGAAAACCCGGAAGTCATACTAACCTCAAGACCATCCCATAAATTGGCATTTTCTGTCTATTAACACAACGTTCATTCCTTCGTCAAAAACACAAAAAATAAACAAACGTACATATGCCGTGGGTCACCCATTATAACGACTTCAATATTGTCTTCAGAATATTAATTTATTGCTTGTTAATTTATTGTAACTGTAAGGTTAATATAATGCTTATAAGAACCATAATTATTGTGAATAAATTTACAAAATATCAAAAAAAGTTTTCAAGTTTTTACATTTGGGCAATCAGGCATTTGGGCAAATAATAAATCATCATTGTTCTTAAAGTACGTACAAACATAAATAATTCAGTATATATGATAAAACATAGATAGATAACTAAACTTTTCATCGGTAGTACGTACAATGCTAAAACAGAATGAAATAAAGCCGACAAGGTCGACGTATTGGCGATGTGCATTGGCACAGTTGGGTCCCGCTACGCGAAGCACTCCGATGGCCAATGATGGCCCCTATTGGCACTGCGTGTGGGAGCACCTTAAGAGTTATGCGCCTTCAAACATTCTCTCGTGCGGGGTCACATATAGTATCATTAAAGTTACCATAACCTCATCGACAAGTGTTATTAAGTAGCTCGTACCATGTTTATTTGATATATGAAGAAAATTTAATTTTTATTTTTCATAGCATCCGCTGTGGATAAACGCTTAACAACAAGGTACAGCAAAACGTTAAAAACTTTACTGTCGGACATAAATAAGGCGGCTGGCGGCTGTTGGTATTTTTACCTCAATTTATGAATGTAATGCAAACGCAGTATAAAACTCGCTAGAAAACCGGCATCCAGACAATAAAACTTATTTATGTTGTACCCGCTTCTTCATTCGTAGTAAAATGTAAGTCATCTAGACTACATTATAACCGAAATTTACAGTATTTACATTATGCCTGCAAAGCTATTTATGCTAAGAATAGTGCAGTAATAGCTAGAGTTTTATTCGGAAATTCAAACGCAGTCTACACACAGAAAAGTGATCTCTCGAACGAAGTTAGAATTACTTGGCTGAAGTAGTTGGTAGGTTCGTATATACGCGAGAGATTATTGACTTCAACCAAGAAATTTTATTTCTTGAAATAATTACTAGATTTAAGAAAGTGGTTAGTCTGGTGAAGTAAGTAAACAGTCTTCAATGAAGTGTATATTTTTATTCCCGGTAAATATTTTTAGCTACCTAATGTAAGAATTTTAAAGATTTGGCACAAATACGTTTTCTATTGCTAATTAACAAGATAGGTATGTTATATTTACTTACTCGTTCTAAACTGTTGCGTGCGTTACATCAAACTATTCCGTGTTGAAACGTTTATTGTACACTATAAATCACAATACACATCCCCAATAAATCACAAGGCACATCCCCTACGGGTACTTCGTTGTTATTTTCGTACTAGGTTAGGCTCCTTTGTGGCCCCAGCACCACGCGCGGGCGCGCGAGCCTTGACAAAATCACGGTGCGCATATTTATTCCAGAGAAAGGGATTACTTGAAAGAACTGAGATTCACTTCAGTTAAATAATTATATTTTCTTGGATCAAGTAACTACGCACATGGATGGATTTACTATTACTTCGTTGGAGAAATTAACATTTTTGGGACGAAAAATTCAATTACTTCTTTCAATACAATATTGGTTCTTATAAAGAAAGAATTTATTTGTTGACAGCATTTATCTGAGAAATTATTTTACTTATATTGAGTATGTGGCATTTCTTGTATACACCTAACTTCCTACATCCAAGTAAATATGCATTTAAATCTAGTAAATAAATTCAAGAAATTATGTTTTCTCGTTCCAAATAATCACTTTTCTGTGTGTACGAAACTGATAAAAATACCACACTGTAGCAGACAAAATTCACCATCAACCGGTCAGATGACATTAGAAATGCCCGTTTTAATGTCAACCGATTGTTTGATGATAGTCAATCGCCAAAAATTATTTGAATCAATTAGAATTGATTATACAAAATTAACCGTTAATTTTCTCGTATAGGTTCCATAATCATTTCGATAGTAAATTTTGTCCGCTACAATGTGGTATTTTTAGTTTTACAATTAAGTGAGTGAGATTCAAGAAATACAGGATTCAAACCATCGACTGCATTTAATCTTCTTAATACAACGTATATCAAAATTCTAGAATGACTGGACTATAGAATCCAATTTCAGTAACAACTGAAAATACCTGAAATTCTATACAGTTCGGTCGTCGGCTCTTCGTAAATATTTCATTTATTTTCTTTCTGCGGACTGTTTTCCACCTGTCCTGTGTACATTCCTAAGCGTTCGATCGCCAAACCAGCACGTCACTCTTTCGTAGTTGACTTAGCTGCTATTGAATTTCATGCGGCCAGGAACTGAAGGGAGAAGATCCGCTCTCGGTTGTTTATTTTTGTGGATTCCGCTGACCAATGTCCATTCATGTATTCAGTAGAGAGACTTTGAAACAATGTGGCTCACAATGGACTCGCTCCTTCGTCAAAAAACGTGATGGAATGTTCTACGCTAAGGAAAGGACTTAAAATGCATGAGTTTGGTGACCCATCGACATAAATACAGGCTGTCCCACGTGGAACACTAGGTATAAAATCTTCATCAAGTCTGTCAATTTAATATTGCTATTAATATTAATTTTCATTAATAGTCTTATAATACGGATGGTTGATTTATTGATATGCATTTGCATTTCTTCAATAATACAGAGAGAAATATCTTTATCTGGTATATTTTCCATTTTAAATGATAGTAATGGGGACGTCACAAATGTAAACTATTTGTATTTTGCATATAAATTTATCGTGTTCAATATTTTGAAATCTTTTTATTTCAATACTCAATAATTTATTCCATTCGTTACCTACATTTCGGGATGCATTTATGCTCGAAGAGCCCCTTCGCCGCACGTGTTTGATGTCATAAATCGGACCCCTGTCGTAAATAATACCTTCGGGTACACACAAAACTGCTATGCGCCTCGTCAACAATCCAGTTTGAATGGATCGATACGAGAGCGCACAACTGAGGCGAGTCCCTCGGCGAACGCGTGATTTTTATCCGACTATCTGCATCCGTAGAGACTTCTGGCATTCGAATGTTAGCGAATTTGGGCGAGTGTGGCATCCACACTCTCCCGATTCGCGGTCTCTCGCTATGTCTCGCGAGAGTCTGGAAAAGGTTCAATATATGGAAGGACGAGCATAATAATATAAGCGAATACTTATTGTAAATTTAAGAAAACAACCCTTTGTTTTTAATTTAACAACATGTATTCTCTACAGGAGTAGAAGGATTACTTCGGATTCGCGTAAACCTTTCAGATGCCATGATTGCTCAGTAGTTAGCGAAAAATCGTGCACCGAACAACTGCTCTGAAGTTATTAGATGCTTTTGTTTTAGTTCAAACGTGGAGGTACAGAAAAAGTTGGTCCGATCGGAAAAATTTAAATTTATCCAACTCACTGACGAACAATTTTCTCTTGTTGAGTTTTTCAGTGAAACGTGTTCGAAATTTCAAGTTGAGGTACGCCCTAGTTAAAACTAATTGTTCGAGCTTTTTCTGTGGCACATTTTAATTATACTGAAACCCGGTGAAAGCTTTGTAACTGAAAAAAAAAGTAACATACGAGATATTTTCGTGGCTATAGGTACTGCACTTTGTGGCTTCTACAGTAATTGAAATAATCGTTCATACACTATAAAATTGTCAATCTAAGAAAATAATATGTATAATATGTATACTTCCACATAAAAATTAATAACATTGGTTTTAAAAAATTCTGTATAAAGTTTTTCTTTTATAAAATGACGAATATCTCAAATTCACGTCACGTATAGAACCCTAAATACGTGTTAGAGAATATTCCCCACGTCAAAACATTTCGTATAAAATTTTTCTGAACGCAAAACTTTTATTTCGCCCACAATTTTTTCTGCCATCTCCTCTGCTTTCCGGCGTATAGATTCGCCCTTTTTTCAACCGGAAATACGCCATATCTGTCGACGTTACAAACCCCCCACTACAAGACATCTTACATGCCTACAACCCCATATATATATATAACGAACAGGTGTTTGATAGCTTTCGCTATAAACGAATTTCTCCGCGGCCGATTTAAAATGGTAATCGTTTGGCCTGGAGCTATCTCGATTTACTGGTGAAAAATACGTGGCTAGAATCTTGTATGCTGTATATTTTTTTTTCTACTTTGCATTCACAATGCACACATTGTAACACTGTTTTCGGTGTTACAATTAACACATTGTAATACCGAAAACAGTAACATTTTTGTCTGATTGGTACACAGTGATATCAAATGCCATATGTCAAACGTACAATACATAACCCAACATAACCACACACTGCATCTTCTTAATCGCTTGCAATCACATAAACTGCGAAATATCAATATTCTATGCATATTTAAACATGGGTGTAGCCTGCTATAGTATCGCCAAAGGATTGGGGCTTTCTTAGTTTTGCTGTGTTCATCAAAATACGCCAGCATGACGTTTTCGGTGATGTTTTACGACTCTGGTAAGTGATCGTTATCATTCTTTTCAACTAAACATCAAATCTCCTTTTCAGATATAATTCAAGGACCACATTTACTTTAATAAGATATTATGCGAAGATCAAACCTACATCGTAGATACGAACGATTTTAATTAGAGAGCGAGATTGTATATACGCAATAAATGGTTTATCAGCATACACGTACGAAGCTATAGTACATTTAAAGTGTAGAGGATTTCTTAGTTTATGTAACATGTAAGTTTTCGGTAATATTTTGGACGCTTGGATGCTCGGTTCAATTCATATTCGTTTTTGTCCGTCGCTTTCGACTTCGTCTTAGTTCTGGTTGTGTGCACAACGTATTTGTATTACCTCCATCACATGTAATTTTACTAAGTATAATGTATTCTAATAAACTACTTTGCCGAAATTAGAATTGGGTTTCAATTATAAGTGCTTGTAAATATATAAGCCGCAACGGCTACGTAGCGGAATTAGGTAGACACCGCTATTAAACGTTAAGCGTTATAACAATTCTTTAGTAAGTTCTTGTTCTTCGAAGTAACTAATCAGTCACCGCCAAACACTTCTATTCTGATTATTATACTTATGAAACCACTATTTTAAAATTGTTAACTTTTTATGTTAAGTTTCATGTATTTATCACAGTAGGGTTAAAAGTGTTGCCCCAAGCTCCATTATGATCATCGTTGCGACCTCGCTGAATATTTATTCAAACTTGTAGGCTAAAGTACAGTAAAATTATTCACAATTAGATTTTGTCATGATTTTATCTCATCGATATCATCCTTAACGAAGTTGACAGTTACTACAGTGCTACCACGTGGTACCCGCAAAATACCCTAGATTCTAATTTAGCGCGATATAGTAACCACAATTTCTAAACTTATATAAAATTAATGACGCAAAGAAGAAAAAATAGTATAGTACACTCGTTTTATAAGACGTATTGGTGCACTCGTTCCATTTGGGCACTCCTCGCTAGGCTCGTCGCGCCCAAAACAACTCGTGCGCCAATTTGACGTCTTATAAAACTTGTATAATAATATACTATTGTACAAGAATACCCCACATAGGGGCTCATGTCTTTTTTTTTTTTTTAGTAACATTTTATTTAATTGCATATACAATATAGGAAGTCTACTTTACATCTCACATAATTATAATGTATGCGTCGCATCGTAGCTTGTGGATTTAATAGTACATATAGTGTTATTATTTTGCGGCTACATGTTGTAGTACTGGTAATACTGTAGTAAACTGTCAACTTCGTAAAGTTGGGATAAAATCATGACAAAATCTTATTGTGGATAATTTTACTCTACTTTAACCTACAAGTTTTAATAAATAATTAACGGGTCGCAACTATGATCACAATAGAGCTTGGGACAACACTATTAACCCGCAACGGCTACTGTGATAAAAACTTATATGACAACCAGTGAAGAAAGGATATAGATATAGAAACAAACCCTAAAAAGTTTACTTAAAAATTGTTACTGTACTACTGAGCTACTGTGATAAAAACTTACATGATAACCAGTGAATAAAGGATATAGATAACCTAAAAAATTATCTTAAAAATAGTGGTCTAATAATTATAATAGTCAGAATAGAAGTGTTTGGCGGTGACTGATTAGTTAGGTACTTCGAAGAACAAGAACTTACTAAAGAATTGTTATAACGCTTAACGTTTAATACCGGTGTCTACCTAATTCCGCTAGGTAGCCGTTGAGGCTTATACATTTACACGCACTTATAATTGAAACCAAATTCTAATTTCGGTGAAGTAGTTTATTAGAATAAATTATACTTAGCAAAATTACATGCGATGGAGGTAACACAAATAGTTGCACTAGAACTAAAACAAAGTTAGAAGCGACGTACAAAAAAAGTATACGGTGTTGGCACGACCACAATTCTGTCCAAAATGTTACCGAAAACATATACGTTACATAAACTAAGAAATCCCCAACACTTTAGATGTACTATAGCTTGCTACGTGTATGCTGATATTCAATAAACTATTTATTGCGCATATACAATCCCGCTGCAGTATTTGAACCCGATCATATCTACGATGTAGGTTTGATCTTCGTATAAGTCCTTATTAAAGTAAATGTGGTCCTTGTATTGTATCTGAAAATGGGATTTGATGTTCAGTTGACAAGAATGATGCACGGGCACTTACCAGAGTCGCAAAACATCACCGAAAACGTCATGTTGGCGTATAACCTGGTATAACCTTTATCTTAATTAAATAATTATTCCTTTAGCGCGCACCCCTTCAAGACTAGCTTAGGTCATTAGGTTGATGCCTTTGTTTCCCAGATTTTTTCCTTCCCTTTTTCAATCTTTTGCCTTTTGTTCTTTTTTTAATTCCGGTGCCTTTAAACGGTAGAACGGTCTCCTGCAGGCAGTGCGAAACCGGCTTAATCTTGTTAACGTAATATTTAAATTTGCCTCCCCGACAATCTGAAAGCTAAAGAGGAAAAAAGTTACTGTGTTACAGGACGGTTCTGGAAGTATTCAATCCTACAGGGTTAAATTAAAGGACACACCTTTTAACCGTTGTGCGAACCCATTGTTGTATTTAGATGATCTAGCTTCATTAATGACCTTCAAATGCTATAATTATTTTTTTTAATAAGCATAAGATGCTAAACATAATATTGAAACTAATCTAAAAGATTATCCATCAATTTAAATCTGAATTGTTAAAACTAGATACTTGTCTCTAATAGGCTATCCACTAATCACTGTGCTCTGCTTTTTACACATTTCACTGATTCACTAGTTCGAAGGGTTTAGTTCTTTTTAATCTTCTCATTAGATTCTGGTTGTTCAGTAGCTGTAGGGCCTCTACGTTGACGTGATGGCTTAGGCGCGATTCATGCTTAGTGGCGAATCTTTTTATTTCTTGGATGACTTGTGGGACACCGAGATCACGGTGCAGGTCACTGTTCCGTATGTACCAAGGAGCTTAACCATATTCCTTAGTACTTTATTTTGGCAAGTCTGGATTCCTTGTATATTTGCCTTTTTTTGGCGTGACACCACAATGTTGGTTGACGTATAACCAAATCGGTTTTAGTACTTGGTTGTAAACTTGTAGTTTGTTCTGTATTGCCAACTAGGAGTTTCTTCCCAGAAGCCAGTACAGTTCTCTGTATTTGAGGTCAAGCTCTACCATTTTCTTTTAAACGTGTTTTTTCCACCTTTGTTTTGTATCCAGTGTCATATCCAAATACTTTGCCGTGTTCGCATATGGAACTATGGCGTCGTTAATCTTGACATGAGGTATGTCCTCGATTCTTTTGTTTGTAAAGTTAATGTGGACAGATTTCAGTTCGTTGAGCTTGGTCTTCCATTTTTGGGCCATTTATTACTACCTTGTTGAAGATTCCTAGTAGATTCTCCAATAGTTCTCTAATAGCCAAAATTATTTTTTCACCTATAAGGGCTCTAGCTTCATACTAAATATTTGAAGGTTAACAACTTAATAAACACAATAAAACTGTACAAAATAGGGAAAAAAGAAAACTATTAAAAATCCTGATTAAATACGCATAATAGACGGATTTAAAATTGAACAATACATGTCGTTTCTGAGTTATGAGATAATATTTTTGGGTCTATTATTTTGTAAGAAAATCATGAAAAAAGTTTTATTTTTAAGACCAGTGGTACAGGAAGAAAATGATAGTTTACACCAGTCGATATTGTGTATTGAAGCGGTACATACGCTATTCATGCTATTTTCCGTTCGATGTATTCCTTTTAAGACGTGGTAGTAGAGGCAGTTAAGAACCTATTTAACCATATTTATCACTATAAAAACTATTATTTTTAGTATTATTTCAAAATTGTCTAATAGTTATACTTATTGTTTCCATGAAGACTTTCGAAATGTGAACATCCTTCAAGCTGAAACGGTCGTTTGTTTAGTGGTCTGACCCTAATACGTGTGTTTTGAACCCAGATTCGCATTCCGTATGAACACATTTATCGAAAACGCCTAACCAGTTTCTATTTACAAGCTTACTATTGTCTCTCCTCAACAATAATCCATTTTAATGGAGACAACTGTGTATGCGAGTAGGTGCTTTCGTATTTTCTTGCCCTGAATATAAATCCGATTCGCTTCAAGCAAGCTTCAAGTACAATGTACAACTAAAACAAGTAGAAGTACAACTAAAACACTCAAATTCTGCATAAAACTGTTTTAGAATGATAGCGAATGTTCTCGGCCCTGCAATAAACAAAATTGTGAGTAAATTTGAATAAGAACAATGGCGAATGAATGTTTATACTAGGTTCTAAAGAAGGGAGAATTGGTCCCAATACACTACCCTGGGGTACCCCAGCTTCCACTTCTTTTAGCTATAATTAAATGAAAGAGAATGCCTCAAGCTAAGTAAATATTGCTTTCATCTAAAGCAGTAGCCGCAAGCATATAATATTCTGACGTTTTGGGAATATACTTCCCTGTGAAGACATATTTTCTTGTATATCTTTTGGCTACAGTAACTAAGCTACCCCTTTAGTATAACACGTTATACACATATACCCTTTCAGTGGATTTCTTCAAGGATTTTTTCTTTTCATCTCCTCCTAAAGCGCATTCTAGTTTTGCCTCTTTCTTTGTCATCAAAGGAAAAAAAGACGGTAAAACTTAATCCTAGCTTGGTCGGCTTCTTTTAAAAACTTTCTCCGTTTCCCGCCATTACCGGTGTATTACATGCCTTCTCCGGCTTCCCTGTAGATGTCGCTCAAAGGCAGGTTGAGCTATCTACAATTGCCCCCAAGGCTGTTATATACCCGTGGATTTTATTCCATTTTATCCCATTTTATTCCATCTCATTCTACCGTATACCACTTTATTCCCTTTGTATCGCGTTACGTCACCCTTCCGACCTCCATTTCTCCAGATTTATGCACGATTTCAATTTAAAAAGGAAAAAAGAAGAGCTCTTACATAATACATTCATATAAATATACGATAAATGATAATGTGGTAATCAGAAATAACCGTCTTGTCTGTCCACCGCAAAAGGCAATGCTGCACTTCTTATTTTCTGAAGTTCTAATAGTAAGGAAACCTGTAATACAAATCCAAATTAATTAAAATTAGTTTTATGAGAAAGATACACATTATCATGATTTGAAGGTTATCAGCAACAAAGTGTTAAATAGTGACTAACCGATTAATGATTGATACAATATTTCAACACAATTCCACAATTTCGAATTTATAGAACGAATGTATCTCTGTTACAGAAAAATGTTTATAACTTTTACAAAAATTGTTTATCATTTCTCTGCTAAACGAAATTGTAGATGAAAAACATCCATATGCCAATATTATGTAGAGCACCGACTGGTGGAAATTTATATTTTAGTGGGCTACGTAAATAAAATGTTTATATTTTTTAAAAAAATGTTTGAATAACTTTCTATCATACACAAAATTGTAGGTTATTAGTTCGGCTAGTCATACATGAATGCTCCGAGGCGAACTACTGAGGTGTCTTCATTTGAACATGGAATATACATTTCGGTGTTCTGGTTTAGCAAAATATTTATAACTTTTCCAAAAATGACTGCATAATGTTCTACCAATAGTCGAATTAAAGTTGTATAATGGAGGTTGTATAGTCCTTTGGTATTGATTTTAGAATATTATGTACAGGGTGTCCCACGCT
Organism: Aphodius sticticus; assembly: GCA_963966075.1. Lineage (NCBI taxonomy): Eukaryota > Metazoa > Arthropoda > Insecta > Coleoptera > Scarabaeidae > Aphodius > Aphodius sticticus. The sequence continues at coordinate 2,622,976 of OZ014510.1, forward strand.
ATAAACAAAGTATATTACTGGGCTTAAGAAATCAAATTTACGTTTTTTCCATACATACAAGTTGCAGACAGTCATACGCTCTACAGCAATAATGGAACACTAGGTATATTATTGCAGTTTTCAGTAAGATTTTTATCCTAATTGTTTTGACATCAACTTATTTTAGGCTTTTGTCAACTGTTTATGAGATATTGTGAAATTAAAATCAAAAACAAGCATTCTTCAAAAAATCTTTCCGGGGTAACTAACAAGGATAAAACAAAGGAACTAATTTTGGATAGTAGAAGTATCGCACTTTTTGATAGTTATTATTGATTTGCGATTCTAATATGACTTATCCCGAACAACTTGACATTTGCTAAATAATGTCAAATAGTTTAAGACTTTTAATTGGAACACCCTATATATCTTGACTTACTTCGAAAGATCGACAACAGCTAAAACGTTATTAAGCATATTATTTGTGACTTAAAAATAATAATACACAATAATTCATCAATTAATATTAAATATCCAGATTGGTCGACAATCTTGTTGGTCGAAATTCAACAATCTCACAAATGTAGTAACACTTCTGTTCATGTAACAACTTACAGCCATTGTAAATTGCTACTATGAATTTATGTCACAGTCAGTAATACTTTCATAAGAATAAATAATTAAATAAATGGATAATTGTAAACTGAATAAATAATAATTATTTCCGTACGATTGTCAAGAGTGCACATGCCAGCCCTCTCAGGTCAATGCGTATAAGTCTCGAACTTCAAATTCTCGGTGGAAATATTACATTTTCCATTGCTTCCACAAAAATAATTTGGAAACGCCATCTTATTTTATTCTTCATGTTCGCCATCGTAGTTAATATCCCCATAAATTTCTTCCTCCGCGTTAGAGTAAGTCCGAGTATTACTTCATATATTGTTCTACAAAATAAATGTTGGCATCTCAAATTTTATGAAATGGTTAAAACAGATAATGTTCTTTTTTAATTTTTATTAAATAATAATCCTTATATTTAGAAAAGTACACTATCCAAAAATAGAAATAGCAGTAAATAATACTTACGTGACCAAATATGTATCAGTTTTGCTGTCACTCCATCCCCTGGCACATGGTGGCGGTAAATATATCTCAAGCTGCAATATCAGTAACTATTAGTTGCAAATTATATCTTAAATTGCTTGTAATATGTCACTGTACCAACTGTGTGGCAAGTTGTTGGTGACTTCTCTCACAAATGTATTGAATTCTTTGTCAAAAAACGGCTGTACATTTTGTGTTCCAGTTTGCGAATTTCTTATTCTATTCTTAATTTTCAATGTAAAGGAAACCTGTAATATAAAAGGAAATAAATCAGTATACAATTGGTTGAAGTTTATGCGGAATTTTAGATGAATTTTAACAGCCTAAGCAACAGAGTTGATCTAATATAAACTATAGGGATCCTAAAACTATCTCGTGTTGTCACGTCTGTCAGATGTTTATGGTACGTGATGACACGTAGGGATTTAATGTCCGCCTTCGTCCCAACCCTCGTCCTAGAAAATCAGTGTACCCAAAGTTGATTTCTATACGACGTGTATACTGTATCGATTTTTTTGTAATTAAGTATGTAAGAACAGATTAAATATGCTTTCATATGCGGAAAACTGCTGCTAGTAACATTAATGGATTGGCTCTGATTTACATCTTCACATGCTGTGTGTGTGTGTTTTGTTTTTACTGCCAGCGGTTGCAAATTTACTTATTAATAATTCATGACATGCCAAACTGTGTGGATGCATGAGTTTGTTTATAAAAGTTTGTAGACACATTAAAATTGCAGAGGTATGCAATATATGTGAGCCCGCACTAGAGAATCACCCTAACTACCACGTCTCGATTCGATAATATTGACTCCTGTGTTTGATGGCTCATAAGTCTAAACCTACTGAACAGAAAAAATTTGAATAGTGTATCATAATCATCTAGTGCGAGGTAAATATAAATAATGAATTTACACTGTATTGTACACTGATAAAACTGAAAAGGTAATTTTACCGTGTGGATCGGCGGTCATTTTTAACCTCCGTGTATCGAAGGGAAAATACCATGTGGTTTGTAATTTTACTTTGAGTTAATAAATTTACTTCTCATATGAAATGAGGTTTCCGATGTCTACGGTTTTATATATACTTTAGTAAGTAAAATTACTGACGTTCAGTAAATTTACCGTAAACACGGAATTGCAATTAATTGTTGTACAGTAAACTTTCTGCAACTTTAATATTAGATTTGTCCAAGCAACTGCAAAACCAGTTAACAATCAGTACTTTTGTGATGGACCACATATGTTGCTATGATAACTCCATTATAAATACCAATGAAACATTATCTGGTTTCTCACAAGACAACTGTTTGTAAACTGGTTTTGCGACTGCTCGGACAAGCCTTTATTGTCAACTGTAAAATCACTAGTAAAATCCTATTAATGTGGAGATCATAAATAAGAACAAAAAATAATAGTATAAAGTTTTATTATAATTTTAACAATAAATAACATGTGAAACATATTTATAATATATATTTCTACATATTTTTTATAAATTCATAAATTCATATTTTTAACATTAAATAAACAGAAGTTCTTGACAAAAATGTAATCATAAGTAAATGAAATAAAATAGGAACCCATGGACTATACTTATCTACATATCGTATAATAAAAGAAATCGATCTGCTTCACAGAGAGAAATATATCTTTTAAATATAAATTACATATTATTTCAACAATATTAAGTTGAAATACCTATGGCAAACTTACGTCACACACTTAGTTAGACTGCATACAAACATTTACTTATTTATTTTCATAATAAGTTTGATCACCTTTCAGTGGATTTGGTTTTTTCCTCATTCGTTTTTGAACCCTGACTTGGAATAATTTTTAAAAAGCTAAACCGTCTCCAGAGTAAGAGAACCTGGGGATAATCCAACCACAGCATATAATATAGTCCAAAATGTGTCAGCTGAAATCAAAATAAGAAGTACATGAGTCATATATCATATACAGGGTATAACAATGTCAGCAGCTGCTTTCCTTTGAGGTACAGAGTGTTTGTAAAGCTATTAATGAGTGTTTATAGAAAAGTATTTTTTATATTGGTGATTGAAATGATATCTGTTATACATGTTAGTAATAAATTTGATTATAAGACTGCATGTACGAGAAAGAACAATAAACGAAATCTTACATATGGATACCACATAAGTCCTTGAATTTGTAGAATGTCAGTATCATCAACACTTGTATCCTAAAAAGAACATCCAATTAGTGAAAGTGTAATTATACATATCAAGACTGCAAACTTTTACCTGCACTTTGTAGTATATATTTACAAAGTCCTCCATAATATACAAAGAGATGAATGTACCAATATTATATCTTCTAATACTATAGAACCATATGGAGCAAATATTCCACACCACACCGATAAAGGATAAGTCACAGAGGCACTAACAGTGTTAACTTAGTTGACCTATATAACAATCGCACTCAATAAAACTCTAACTTAGCTGCTGTAAACACAACCAAACGGATGGCGAACGGAACTCGAACTGTATATCCCATTATTGCGCAAGCGCGATAAAAATTATCTCGGTAGCACTTTACCATCTAGAAAGGAAAATTGCACGAGCAGAAGGCAAATTTACATATCAGACAGTAGTTTTAATGTATAGATATGTATAGATATAATTTACATACAGTTTGTACAATTAATGAATGTAACTGCATTTTCAATGATATTTAGTATTTTTGCTTAAAATTATGGTAAAATAGCCGACAAATACGGTAGGTTTACTGAAAAAATGTAAATTTCATTTGTAAATTCGCACTCATTTTTATCAGTGTACAATTAATTATACCCAACAATATTTTACAAACACGGATTCAAACGGATTTACTGATCGCGTCAAAACTTCGCATCTCGCTCGACTGCCTCGCACCAAAACCCACAAGCGAGGGAAGCCGAACTGCGCAAAAATTGTTCATGTTTATTTCGGTCTTAAAAATTAACTAATAGTCGGGATGCTATTAAATTCAAGGGATATGTATCGCAGGAAATAAGGATTATTTGCATGCTAACTGCGTTGCCCTGCTAATATTCGTTCCTGAGATATCGGCTTCCATCAAAATCTTGTTCGCAACCTTTATTACATAAAAACTGAAGAAAACAAAGACGCCAATCTATAGAAGAGGGTCTAAATGCAACCTGAACAAAAATTTTAATTTTGGTGGCGAACGGTTTACGAGAAAAAAATAGAAAGACGAGCGTTAATCTAAAAGTGCAAAAATCGGGTATTTTTTCTCATTTCTCTCGCGCTCATGTTTACACCGAGAGGCAAAAAGTGTTGACAGTCATACTACTTGTTTTTGTTTGGTGTATTCTGTAAGATAGTTATCAAATTATAAAGCAATATTAAAAAATGTACGGAGGATTTAAGGAAGAATTCTGTTGAAGTTAATTCGGTCCAAATCTAGCGAAGTCTTGAACTTAAATTAGCAATCAGCGCAAATGGCAGACAGTACTGTCCAGTCTGCACAAAACTGTTATACCCTCTGGTGAAAATTGCTATTGTTAGATACCACAATACAGGGTCATCCAATTATACCCGGTACAAATCTAGTACTACCAATATTTACTTTTCTTTTCCATTTTACTAAAGTTAATGTTAATGTATATTAATTTAAAATAGGCGAATAAAAGTCTATAATTTTTGTTGTCTATGTGAAACTTTGTTTGAAACGTCGGCTGTTATTTCGTGAGTGTTGTCGTTTAGAAAGGGGTAGTTTTTGCACCCTAGGAGTCCGCTCCAATCTGCACGCTAATCTATGCTAAACTGTAATTTGTTTTCTCACTTGTTGCCCCTAACTCCACTGTTCGAACACTAGCTTAATCACGTCGTTACGTGATTATCCACGAACATAACCTCAATCAACTTTAATGCCTATACAGGGTGTTCTCATTAGTGAAGAAAGTGGTTGTGTAGCCTTTTTAATTTAACAATTGTTCTCTCTCGTTTGACCACATATATATACATACATATATGTATATATACATATATATATATATATATACATATATATATATATATATATATATATATATATTCATGTGCAGAATTTACTCAATCGACTAAAAGGGTTAGAATAAAGGCCAGGGTTTGCATTTCCAATATACCTGTTCGTAATTCGTTTTGAGGTTCCAACGCAGTTGATAATTACATTTTCGGCTTGTGAACGACCAACTATCGTCCGCAATACGTACATATATATACCTATTACCTGCATAATTGTGTTTCAACATTGAAATCTCACTAAAGTTTTTTCTTGTGTGGAATCCCTTTTGATCTTTAAACCATGCCAGGCTTAACGCTGTATGGGCCATGTTAATTAAAAAAATCAAATCAATTGGTGAAAACGACATTGTGCGTACTTACAGAAAACGAACATGTTCGATATTAGTTTATTTTATTCCACATCGGATATGTAAAATTTGTAATTCCTCAATTTGTTGTTTGAAGAGTTCAAATTGGCACTAATCAAAATCAAAATGACAATTAACAAATTCAAGTTGTCATTAGATAATTTTAAATTAGCAGTATCATACGGTTAAATAGAACTAAGTAAACAATCTTATTTATACTATATTTTAAAACAATAACATGGACATATTAAATAACCAACATTTTCTAAATTAATTAATTAGAAAATAGTATTCTCCATATTTAACGCTGCTGGAATATATCTTGGAATAGGGGCTATGAATCTTGCACAGTTGGCCACATTGATTGTGTTAATATTATTCTGAACAATATTTTCTAACCGGCGCATTCTGTATACAGTTTGGGAGATATTATGCCTATCTTCTCCTGCTAAAACATCTCTTAGGTTATCTGCCAAATCTGATTTTACACTAGCCTTTAATACAGACCATGCTTGCTCAATCGGATTTAACATGGGACTATATGGACTGAGTCTTATTAATCTATAGTGAAAAAACTCCTCTTCTGCAAAAACTTCTTCAATGGAAGAATGACAAGATGCATTATTTATGTATTTTGGGCATTTCTCAAATATTGTTTCACAAATTCGTTTGCTTCTGGTTTTTAAATACCGATGCATCCAATAATATGTATATTTGCGCCTCGGCTACCGGCTGCTACAAATGTACATCGACTCCCTTTCTTAGAACGTCCTTGCGTCCGCAAAATAAGCATATTAAAATTAGTTTTGTCAAGATAAATTATTGGCAAATTCTCTGCTTGAGGTTAAGTAATGTTCTCACATATTCTAACCTTTTTGTTTTATTGTCTATACTGTTGGCTCTTTCTGGCTCTCGACGTACTTGTTTTATCGTATCCATAAGACCGTCGAGGTGTTGACGAATACATTCTTTGGTGACATTAATTTCATATGATTGTAAAATCTTTTCTTTTAATCGCTGGAGAGTTATCTTTGGATTTCTGTCAATTTCATTTTCAAAAAAACGACGATGTTCGTCTGTGATTTTAAGTCTGCGTTTACCTCCATGCTGTTTCTCTGGAACGTCTTGATTTTTCACCCATCTATACGCCGTTCTTTTTGATACTCCGAGATCTTTTGCAAGATTGCGCCAATCCCCGTTAGAATTATAAACAGCGCAAATTTGTATTTTTGAGTTTACTGCGTCAACTTTTTTTATATAAGGCATTATGAGAACGTAGAAGGGTTCTTTTAAGATGTTAATTTGAATTGACAATTAAGAGTAAGTGAGTCAGATTCCAGGAATGAAGGATTTATGTCTCACAAGCACAATTTATCAATGGCTTTTAATAATTTACATATTTTCCTATTAACTTAATTGTGAAAGCACGAAATATTTTTGTAAAGTAGAAGGACCCACTTTGCTTAGTTCGGAAATTGGTTTCTGCGGCATAATCTAACACGTTGTAAAATTTTAGTTAAAATCGATAAAGACGCCAAGAATTGAAAGTCGGGCTATCTATGTTAACTGCTCGAAGGGTCAGGCGATCCAGCTCGTTCAATTTGCATCCCTTAATTGAAACACTGAACCCCGACCATGTTACAGATCGTTCGGTTTCAGACAACCACCTGAAAAGTTACACTATTTTCCTGAAGTAAAAAGAAGACCGTATTCAAGTAATCGTTTTTTTGCGATTGTGGCCAAACTAGTACAGATAAAAATTAATTTAATACACGCCTAGATCGCTAATAAATCGGGTAACAACCCCTGAAAATTACAATACCCCACCTAACCAACTTTACGCGCTACACCAAATTTACTATTTTGGTGGATTCGCCGGACCAGTATGTCAAGTAATCGTTTTTTCGCGATTGTGACCAAACTAGTATAGATAAAAATTAATTTAATACACGCCTAGATCCCTAATAAATCGGGTAAAAGCCCCTGAAAATTACAGCATCCCACCTAACCAACTTTACGCGCTACACCAAATTTACCAGTTTGGTGGATTCGCCGGACCAGTATTTCAAAAACGGTTAAAATCTCGACCGCAACGGTCGAATACCCATCGAACCCTTATCGTACGGCTGGTCAATCCCCGGACCGCAGACAGGTCGGTTTCTAGACCGATGACGGGTCCGGTCCGGCTCCAATTTGATTACAAGCGTCGGTGGAAACATGGCCGGCGGTTTTGACCAACTTAACCCATCTCTATTATCATGTAGGGGCGACTATGGCGAATCTCGTTGCATTATTAAGGGTAAGTACGATTACTGGCGCTCATACAGCCCGGCGATATCCGTAGGGGAGGTTATTACGTGATTAGGGTAGGGGTTTCGGTGGACGTAGACTCTAGTCTAGAGCAAACAGCGCCGTCTAGCGGTGTTTGGGCAGAACTAAGGATGATCAACGGGCGAGTCTGATGGCTAATAAGTTTGGTTTGGACGGTGTAAATATTTGTAGGTTTTAAAGGTGGTTATTGCAAGATAAGGGTTGTTATTGGATAGTCGGGGAATGGTAGTGAATGGGAGACCTTAGTCTGAAATTATACCTTAAATTCATTGTTTCCAAACCGGGGTTCCGCGAGATGTCGTCAGGGGTTCCGTGGAAAAATAGTAACAAATAGTTATAATTCTCTGTTACATAAAAACAAAATAACCTCTAGAAAACAACAATCTGGCAGAGTTATTGGTCAAACTCTAAAGGTGCTCCCACACGCAGTGCCAATAGGGGCCATCATTGGCCATCGGAGTGCTTCGCGTAGCGGGACCCAACTGTGCTAATGCACATCGCCAATATGTCGACCTTGTCCGCTTTATTTCATTCTGTTTTAGCACTGTACGTACTACCGATGAAAAGTTTAGGTATCTATCTATGTTTTATCATATATACTGCATTATTTATGTTTGTACGTACTTTAAGGACAATGATGATTTATTATTTGCCCAAATGCCTGATTGCCCAAATGTAAAAACATGAAAACTTTTTTCAATATTTTGTAAATTTATTTACAATAATTATGGTTCTTATAAGCATTATATTAACCTTACAGTTACAATAAATTAACAAGCAATAAAAAATATTTTGAAGACAATATTGAAGTCGTTATAATGGGTGACCCACGGCATAGGTACGTTTGTTTATTTTTTGTTTTTGACGCCGAAGGAATGAACGTTGTGTTAATAGACACAAAATGGATGGTATTGAGGTTAGTATGACTTCCTGGTTTTCCAGAAATGACGTCATCATTAAAATTTTAAAAATGAATTCGCACACAATGGGGAGGCATACGATATTTAGGTTCTGGGATTGCGGTCAACCTTATTCGCTAGGGTGGGGTGGGAAAGGTGAGGGAGGGGGTTGGAGGGAAGCGGGATATGAATTTACACACGATGGAGAGTCATACGGTATAGGGGTCCAAGGACTGCGGTCAACCCTCTTCCCTACAATCTTGACTACAATCGAACAAAGTTGCATTTATATAATTAACAACAATTAACTATTTATTAATTAACAATTTATAGATTAGTTTTAAGCGGCAAATTTAAATAATCTGATGTATTTAATGTATTCAACAAAGTTTAAAAACTATACTGGATGCTTTTCCTTATTTTGATTATAAGAAAAATATCAAAAAGTATATCTGTTACTACAAATATTGGGTTGATAATAAATATACCTACATAATATACATACACGGAGTTTTAATATCTATAATTAAAACTGCGTGTATGTAAGGGTTCTCAATTTTTCTTTGTATCTTATTATAAATAATTTCAGTTTTATTATATAAATTATATTTTAAATCAAAATTATGAATTCATCGATTTGACTGAAATGAAATATTTATATAAAGAAACGACGCAAATTAACAGGGTCCTGCATAAAAATATGGACCACTCAGTGTATCAGATCTTATCCCATCTTATTCCGCATTTGTTGCTTGATACATAAAGAAAATAAAAAGGGAGATTTTTTTAATGTCACGTGGCAAATATAAAAAACTAAATAATTTTGTTCCCTGTATTGCTGTATATTTGTAGTCCTTAATGTATTTAATATTTTCGAACGTACTGTATAAATAATGACTGAAAAACATGTTTAATATTTAACAACCTTATTAAATAATGTCCTCTTTCGAGGGTTCCTTTTTTTAATTCTAAGCAACAATGCACTGCTTAAAATAATGGGAGCTGCGACACCAGCAATGATATCGTCTTCACTGTTCATTTTTAATTCGCTACGGGACGCTACGAGCCTTCTACGATACACAGAAATACCTTGCACCCAATACCAACGTTGGCCAATGTTGGCGAAGTGGATGCGCGCACTAGGCGCAGCGCGTCACATCACCAACGTTGGCGAGACGTTGGCACTGCGTGTAGGAGGTCCTTTAAATTAGAACAGTGTCACCTTAATTTTACAGGGCATTTTTTAAATTTTACAGGAAAAATACTTTAATAAAAATAAATACTTCACAGTAGTAAGTAATATTCAATCATTGAACTGCGTTTCTTTACTAACTTGTATCTGGTTACTTGAAATACGTTACACGCTTTTCTGTACGCAAAGAAATAGTCGAAATGCCTTGGAAAGGACATTGTATATTTCTTTTTGTTGTGGTTCCGCCAGGTTCCAACCCAATTTAAAGGGTTCCGCAAAAGTAAAAAGGTTGGGAAACGCTGACCTTAAATTAGAAAAGAAACTAAAAAATTAGTTTTCACATAATAATAAAACATCATTTTAATTCTCCCTTCATATAGTAAGCTTCATAATTAAGTTTGTGTTCCCATAGAGACTTAACACCTTATATAATAGGGGTTCTCTAGTCCGTTCCTATCCTTTGATTAAAGTTTAATATGGTATAATACGAAACAATAGATACACGGAATAATAGATCTAACAATCACTCCCTCATAAATATGATCCCGTCCTCTGAATATTAATTAATAGCTGAATATTGACGTTCCTGCTGATGCCGGCGGTATGTTGCTTTGCATTGTCCTGCATTAGGATGAAATTTTGACCGACGCCATATGCAGCAGGCACCACATGGCCTTCCAAGATGTTTTCGGTGTAATCCATGACATTTAGTCTACCAGGAACCACACAACAAGATCAGTTCTGTTGTCTATACTGATGCAAGCCCAAACCATCACAGATCCACGACCAAATCTATCCACTTCCTGTATAGTAGCGACTGCACCACGTAGCGTTCACCAGGACGTCTATATACACGTACTCGACCGTCGCAACGAGTTAAACGAAATCTTGACTCGTCTGTAAACAGTACAGGCGTCCAGTGACGAAGTTACCGATCTCTGCGATCCAGAGCAAACCTGCTTTATGATGCTGCGTAAGGCGTGGTGCGCGGACAGGTCTTCTTGGTTTCAAATTCGCTTCTTCTAGTCTGTTTCTAACGGTTTGAGCAGAAGTACCATCGTTTTTTTTTCTGACAGTGTATACAACATACATTTTCCATTTATTCGTTTGTCTATTGCCACGAATGTCACTAAAACCTAGATTTGTACAGCGGTAGGCACTCTCTAAGCTTTAACGAAACAATTGTGTTGCATTTCGTATGTCACCGAGTTCGGAGAAACAATGGAAACTTCCCACTTGTTATGAGCGCGGTAGACGTGCATACAATTTCGAATGAAAACGGCGACGAACATTAATATTATCGGAAAATGTCAGCGAGACGGTATGACATTAAATATTTAGCGCTCGGTTCGAACTGTTTCATTATAAGCCCGTTTCTGGAACTGCTTTCATTAATTCAGCCTTCGAGTTAACGTATTTTATTTTATTTTATCGAGGTAATCCCAGGATTCAGGTCGACTGTATTCCACTGAAACGTTTTCAGGATTTCGCAGAATTTGTCGCGAAGGTAGGGGAAAATAGCATCTGGTAGTGTCTTCGTTTCAGTGGATTATACCTCAAAATATTTCCTTTATATAATTATAATTTATATAATTATACTTTGGTTTATGATGCTTTTATTTTAACTGCAGTTGACATCAAAAAACAACAATCAAATCAAATATTATTTGATGTTTGTTTTACCTTTTGTCTGGGGCAAAACAAATGCGCAGAGAAAATATTATGGGCGTGAGTCGACCTTTTCGCGCTATCTGTTATCTATATGCGACTCTATGGGCCGGAAACGAGCGATTGTCGGTGATTTAGTGAACCAAATTTCCCTCTTTACTTACTTATTATTTCGTTTATGCTGACACAGCACAAAACATTTGAAAAATTCGACATTTTTTACTTTGTTTTTTATTGTTGTTGTATTGTTTTCTATATAATACAAAAGGACAAAAGTAAAAATGTACTGCTGTGTGTATTGTTATTGCATAAATACACCGAAATAAATTGAAGCAATTCAAATAGTGGACGGAATAATCGATCAAAAGCGCTTTTCGAAAACAGCCGTTTTAATTTTCATTCAATTTATCACTAACGGTAACCTGAAACGTTGTGCCTGTAAAAAGGACAAAAGGACCACAGATTGACGAGTTGTATGCATGTTGTCCACACAATAAAATGTATGGAAATTATTCGTGGTATTACAACAAACAATTCTAATTTGTGTAACTTGTTAAAAATGCAAAAAGATTTCCTGCACGCTGATGGAAAGTTTTTCATCACCCCCACAATTTTGAGAAATATTGAGAGATATTTTTTTATTATCTGATACGCAAAATATGAAATAAATGCATTAACATTAAAACCGTTTATTAATTTAAAAAAGTATTCGAACACGTCAATTTTTAATTCTCTAAAATTATCATTTTTGTATTAAATTAAATTCCTACCATTAACTGTTTTTACTTGATGACGTCATCATTTTTTAAAAATAGCAATCCCTTGTTTTTCTTGTTGTTTTAAATAGACCGATTTTTTGGCAAGTTTTATAATTTGCATGTAGAACTGAAATACTACAAGGCAACATAATAAAAATAGTTTTTTTTAATCATCATTAAAACCCCCTTAAAAACTTCAGTAATTTTTTATGAGTTTTTATTCCATGGCGTAGTTTTACCATCAAAATTTTGGCAAATAAGTTTCTTAGAACTTCTTTTTCATATTAATTAAAAATACCAAGTTGGCAGCTTGTGATGTCACAATATCTACACTACATATAATAAGGAAAATGTTTGCGTGACATTATCAGGTAGTACTTTGATTTTAACTCCCATTATTGTTATTAATGTCTGTGACAAGATTATTGGCTTATTTGTGCTTATTCTAGCTACTACACATGATGCAATCAATATAATAGTAGCTAGCCGAAATTTCACATAAAAACTAGAATTATTAATTAACTTTATTAGAATAGAAACTTTACATTAGGGTCATTCTGCGAATTTTTAATTGTAGGTTACCAAAACCAAGAGATCGCTGTGTTGGTAACGACCGTCACGGCTATTTAAAAAAGTGTTTCATAAAACATCAGTTTGAACATCTATCTACAACAATTCTATAAGATGAGTCGTCTTTTTGTTATGTTGTTGCATCAAAATAATAATAAAATCCCCCATTGCTTATGTATAGTCGTTAAACGGGCGTGACGGGTGTGACACGTTACTACAAAACAAAACGACAAATTTAACACAAAAATTATAGTTTTTATACAGCTTTTTTCACATTATCACATATTCCTTTAAATTTTTGTACTTTTGATCAAAACATACTTGTTTAAACAAAATATTATTAAAATATTATTAGTGATTAATTGTTTTGCTATACGCATATAAATAAATAAATATTTTATAGTTTGGTACAAGAAAAAGTGTACTTCGTTATCGTTTCTGATTGGAATTGAAGTTTTAAATATTAAGACCCAGTTCTACCTCTCCTAAAACGCGTTTGCAAATAAAAGCGTTATTTATTGTTCAAAGTTTATGAAATTTTTTATGTAATTTCTTAGATAAATAACGAGTTGGGCTGGATGAAAAAAAAAATTTTTTAAAGATAAAAATCAATTTTACTTCTACATCTTTGGTTTTTTTCAAATATAAAACATTTAGCCCAACTCATGATACAAAAATAGATTTTTTATTTAAGTACAATTTTATTCTAACCATTATAATTGCGATAACAAAGCGTAATTGCCAGAAATGTATGTAATTTGCCTATATTACGGGCCCGGTGTAGACAGCAGACGTTAGGAGTTTTAAACACCGCCTATAACTACGCCACGCCTACTGCTATTTTTAGATTAGACTGTTCACAAGTTATGAGTGTTATGACCGTAGCGTATATTGAATCGGGAGAACAGAGTTCTCGCATTTCACATTTATACGCACGGTTTACAAATTTAACACACGATAAAAGTCATATACTGTATGATATTATACTTAGTGTAGTTTATACCTGCTAGGTGTTAGGTACATTTGTTTAATAATGGGTAGAAGTCGTGGCAAAATACCTAAACATCCGCGTCTGTCCTTTAGACGAATTGGTAAAAGACGACTACGTACCACCTAAGTTAAAATATTGCATAGATAATCTAAAAGAACAATATTGTAATTATTTAATTACAAATGAGACCAGAACAGGACTCTAATGAACATTTTATTTAAAATGTCGGTTTTATGGACAGGAAGAGACAATTAGCAGTGACGAACTTGGGTCGGCTCTAATGAATATTAGTTCAGCGACTGTATTGGGCAGTATTACAGCGGGAATTGGATATAGCCAATGCCAGAATTTGTTTTCATTCATGAATCTTGCATTCATGGCGCCCAGAACGTTTATAAAATATAGCGAACTTGTAGGTGACAACATATTTGGGATTTATATAAATGGTTTGGGGAACTTTGGACTATGTGCTATGATTTTACTTTGTCATACGTAGTATGTAAAGTATTGTAATCGTGCCAAACAAAATTTTTGAGGTTTTAGCGGAAATGTCTTTTTGGATCCCTTGAACATTTTTGACCCAGGTAAAAAAAAAATTCTGTGTATGTGTGTGTGCCTTTTTTGTGGCGACGATTCCGGAGAAACTACTAAGGTATCGGGACGAAACTTCATATTTAGAAGTTTCATAACCAAACTTAGAGCCGAAAAGCTTTCTGTTGAAAAGGATCCAAAGAAACTGGAGGTTTAGTCTTAAAGCATTTTTGAAAGATTTTGCAAATAAGCCGCCATTTCTGGAAATTTGTCGAAATAGTTAAATAATAAATTAAAGTACAGGAAATTCTGAACAATTTATGACTATGGCATTTTTTGGTAAAATGAATAGTTTAGCTGCATGAGCAAATTCTATTTTATCGAGATCGCTGCATTAAAACTAGTTAGCCAGGATTTGTCAGATATTGTGATTCTAATGACAGTAGGTAGTGTCAAACGCTGATGTTTTGACAATACCTACTGTCAATATAATCAAAATATCCGTCTAGTTCCAGTAGTTTTATTTTAATACAGACATGGCCGATCTCGATCAAATAGAATCTCATGCAGCTAAACTATTAATTTTATATATGGTATGATAAAGTAATGTGCCTGAACGCATCAGATTAATTTTTTTTATTTTTGTCTTCGTGTGTCACTGCCGTGTGTTCGTTCGATATCCAGCATGTTTATAGATGTATTGGGTCCTCATTGCTCGATTTTAATTAATTCCTTTCTAAATTGAAGTCCATAATTCACCGATGAGTTATCATGAGTTAGGTAATACATTTTTGTCAATTTACTATACAGTATGTATGTCACCCTGTTAAAAAGATTAAATATTATAATAGCAAGCGCGCTCTCTCTAACTTAAATCAATATATTTTCTTTTACCGCCCGACGGCCGCCAGCCAGCTGTATGCAGTCCGGTATGCATATGCGACCGTGATGAGTGAGAATACTAATACATTGTAACTTGAGCGAAAGCGAAAGCACCGACGCGCGGCGACAAACTGGCTGAGTACTTCCCCTTCGAATATACTCGCGTCGACTATGCTCCGCCTTTGCCTGCTTCCTCTAAACCCCCCAACTTCCCCTTATCGTAAAACTGTGGCCTGGTTGACGTTGGTGGGGGCCAGGCAGACCACTCCCAGCAAAAAAAAACATCGCAACGAAATATTTCGTTTGGAAGTTGCGATGTTTTTAAAACGGAGCCTTAAGTGGTTCCTTTAACATAGATTTTTCAAATATATGCCTTTTGCACGAAATAAATAGATTTTTATCAACCAATAAATAATATTAAGAAAACTAAGAAAGATTAGTTACATTCTTATGCTTAATAAAACAAATCTTACGGTCAAAGAAGATACTTACCAAACTAATGTTCTGATCTAACGACCCTGTACAATACGATAAAATATTCCAAATTTAGGGTACGTTTTTGCGAGAAACTTACCAGCCTGTATTAAAGGAACGCCTATTTTGTTAAAGTTTGATGTTAAGTAGCTTTTGTAATCTTTGACGACTTTCATAATTTTTTATTCATATTCTATTGTTATTGTTATATTGTTCTGATCGATATTCTCAACATTTTGTTTTTCGTTCATTCCCATATCTGCGTTTTTTTAGAAGATACATAATTTAAAGTAAACCGTTGCAGTTTAAAATGCTGTTCAACCTTGCAGCGAAGGTTACTTGATTAAAAGTGTTTTTACTATTGTTTTTAGTACCAACAACGAATTAGTTTAAAGATAATGACCAGACATTTACAGATAAACAGATGGATAAAAAACTAAATTATACTAAGCGAAACTCAACGTGTATGTGATACTTTAATAATGTGTGATGAAATAACGGCACTTGTTGAAATAACAGCAAGTCGACATGGATTCTAAATGATACGTTTCAAAGTTCGGTGTTGATCCTTGCAGCATATTCAGCCTGCCAGATTTGCCAGTGTTTCTGGTCCAAAAGCAATGCAATATTTTAGTTACAAATGTGTACCAATCTCGTAGAAAAACTCATATATTGGGATGAATTGCAAAATAAGATGTTGAGAATTGATATGGTTTTTGTAACTCAGCACTTGAGAACATGCGAGACAACTACTTCGTTAGTTACCCCACAGGATGTCTCAAACTTAGTCGAAAAACACCATTTCTTTTTAATAAGCTAGAACATTATTTTCTTTATCTTTCAAAAGTATTTTTTTATTTTGACTTTTTCATTTTGACTTGTTTTTAAACGTAGACTTTACCCAACAAATCTTCCCAAAATAAATAGTTTCCCTTAAATCCGAACTACCCTTTCCGGTACCTCAGTTAATCTCACCGAACAAAATCTAATCTTACTAAACGAATCTCCATCTCGATTCCCAGCACCCACTGAGTTAAAATATTCACAGGCAGGCAACTTTATAGAACCATAAACCGTACAAACTTGCATTGCGTGGACATTTTACGACTTTGCCGTTAACCTATACCAGCGAAACATTTCGCATATAAATTAGTTTTGTTCTTTAAGACCAGATACAAGACCTATAATGGGTTTTAAGCTTTAACACACCTCTAAAACAGCATGAAAAACAATTAAGGACGAATTTAATTTTAAGATAGTCAGAAGGACATTGAGATTAAGCAATTTATTTCGTATCTTTGGGTTAAATGTTGCTTGGGGTTGTACTAGGCTTGAGAAGGGATGTTAGAAGGCATTATACAAGGGTTTCTCGTTCTCCTTTGACTGTGTAGGTTGTAATGGAGTCCTAAAGGAGGCAGCACCGTTCCCTTACGACGATTAGGTAGCTGTTAAGGTAATAGGGACGCTTTACATGTATTGTCGTGTAATGATCCCTTTAAAAAGACGCGTTCCAGTACGTTAGGTCTATATCTATCTCTTTTTCGTGACTATACGCGATTTTAAACATTTTTTATTGAGGTTTATGGTCAGTCACAATATGTAAAAATTTTTAGTAATTATTATTTAAAGATTTTATGGTTATTTACGTAATGTTCTAAATTATTTAAAGAATATTAATGGGTCTTTGGGTTGGTTGTAGTGGTATTCTCTAGAAATCTGAACTTATAATTTTGCCAAAGGGTGGAGCTTTCTTAATAATTTTGATCAGTTCATCAAAATACGCCAGCATGACGTTTTCGGTGATGTTTTGCCAGTCTGGTAAGTGATCGTGCATCATTCTCGTCAACGTGCATCATTCCTCCTATTGTTTAAACAATAAATTATTATTGATTTTCAACTTTTTTCTAATTATGGTAGAGAATTTAATATTTTTAAAAGAAATGTAACTCCCCAATTTTCCGAAAAAAGGATTTTAAATCAATTCAATTTTTTCGAATAAATGATATTGAAAACGAATAATATTTTACTTAATAATGATTTGAACCAGGTCCCAGGTCCCTGGTTCAACTCCAGGTTGTGGCTGTAATTTTTAATTTATTTTAAAATTTACATACCACCTGTATATCACCATTATGCATTTGAATAATATTTTATTATTTAAACAGTGGAAATTATCCCAACATATAAATGATGTGTCTTGACAATAACAGTTGACCAGACCGATCTAAAAATGAATGTTAGGAGAATTGCAAACAAATTGTTTAAACAAATGGAATTTGTTTAAACAAATATGGCTTTATTAGCTAATAACATAGGCAAGATACCTTGAACATGAAATTTATAAGTTAATATCACAAAAAAGCTGACTTCTACCATAAATGAACAACAGTTGAAAATTAATAATCATTGATTGTTTAAACAATAGGAAGAATTTGTTTAATGAATAATGTCACTCTACGATAATAAACTGCCATTTCGAACTCAGAAAACAGATGTCCGACGGAGTTTCGAAAAAAGCGAATTATTTAAACAAATGGAATTTGTTTAAACAAATGGAAATTACCTGACAAATGTTTATAAACATTCTACTAGACTTATAGTAATGATTTCTATGAGAAAAGAGAGAATGAAGTGATTAGAAGGGTAAATTATCTGAAGAATGTACATTTTTCATTTAAGGGTGGTTTTCAGGGCACTGTGGGGGTGGGTTGGGGGCGTCAAAGCCATATGTATAATAGTTCAAATTCTTCATTTGAAAGTCCTCTACAAGTCCTATAACTTTAATCCTAAGTTTTCCCAAACCCCGAACAATTATTCGAAAAATACCAAAAATGTATTTTTCCCATGCATTTTCTTATGTAAATTTGATGCATCAATTAGCACCATTAAAAATCAAAATTGCAAAGAAAAAAAATACGTGTCCACTTTTTTTGGATTTGGAAACGATTTGGGGGATCGTTGCTTTCTATCATCACAAAAATTTTTGCAATACATTTTTTAACCACCCTAATAACATTGCAGATATTTCTCTCTAGGTACAACCAAGTATTACCAAAGGAAGGGAGAAGAAAATACAAATCAAACAATGCGAAAACGTAGAATACAAAAAGTACCTTTTACAAATAATTAAATAAATAAATTCAGTATAAATTTAAAAAAAAATCATTGCTCAAAATACAAAAGTTAAGAAACATTTATTCTGAGTAAAAAGTTTCATATGTACCTATTGATAACAAGTTAATATTCCTTAAGAAGTTAGAGCAATTTAAAATACTGTTTTATTAATATTTTAGTATTTTTTAAGGTATTGAAAAAATAAATAAGTCCTTATGAAACATTTTAGTCAGAACAATAATTACGTTCTGAGAAAGAAAGTGTGGGAATAAACACCCAAGTAGAAGATATTTATACACACTAAATTGTATCTATAACAGATGATCTCTGTATTTTCTCTTAAAGTTTGTTAAATAATGAAAAGCGTGCTCATACATACACAATGTTGAAAATTTGACTGATACAACGTAATTTATAACTCGAGGTGAAAATTAAATGCAAAAGCATACCAAATTATAAATAAAAATATGCGAAGCACTTTTAAATTTGTTTCATTGTCAAAATTAGTACTTACTTCAATTTAATTTAATTATTTTTTGTTTAATTAAATGCAGTCACGAAATTTTAAATTACACTTTAGTTTCCTGTCCGCATAAATTTTTGTCTATAATTGCAACTCACTCTGTATATTTATTGATTTTCCCTGATAAGGACCGACATAATTTTCGTCATAGAAGCTCAGAACTTGTCTGGTGATAATCAGGAATGTAAGATCATATTGAAATCCACCACCTACAACTCTGTTCTTCTCCTAAAGTACCATTATGAGCAGCAGATTTAAATTATAGGTTTATTTTGTCATACATTTGGAAAGGCAAAAATATTGAAAACGAAGAGTTAGAGTTTGACCAATAACTCTGCCAGATTCTTGTTTCCTATAGGTTATTTTGTTTTTATGTAACAGATAATTGTAAGTAATATTGTCAATTGAAGTTAATGAATAGTCTAGAATGTTGCCCGTTGGATGTAATATCGAAATAACAGTGGTTCATTGGGTTAGAAGAGCTCCAAATCAAAATTACTCATGGGTTGACCTTGTTTATTAATCCAATATTTCAAATAATAATCCCATGCTAAAATAATACATAAAAATAACACTGAATAATGTGCCCATGAACCGGCGACCGTCACCGCTATTTGTCACTATTTTTCCGCGGAACCCCTGACGACATCACACGGAACCCCAGGGTTCCGCGGAACCCCTGTTGAGAAACGCTGAAGTAATCAGTCACCGCCAAACACTTCTATTCTGACTATTATAATTGTTAGACACTATTTTTAAATTAATTTTACTGTACCGTACTGAAGTAAAATATGAAAATAATTTATCGCAACATGATGGTAAATATTAGCACTCGGTTGCTTTTTTGTTTTTCCACGTAAACATCGGCCCAAACGAGTTCATTCGTCAATTTACATAATTTACATTCTACCGTTGTTTTAGGACTTTCCAATAAAATTGCTTGTACGGGCGTGGTATTTTTTTTATTACCGTATAGTACCGTACGTATTTAAACAATACGTATTATTAATACGAAGCGACAAAACAATTATAACCGCAAATATTTGCTAGGTTCTTCATTTACATTATAAATATTTAAATAGTATTCATAAGCATGTAATTCCACAATACAGCGGAATATTTAATTTGGTAATTATTTGAATAAATCATATGGTTTTTTATTAATAACAAAATTGTTTTTATAAAGATAAAGTATCGTATCTAGATATTGTTTAAATGAATTGAAGGTAAACCTAACATCGGCGCGCAATATAACCTTGCATCGAATTGGTATCGCCCGACCTTTTTAAACAATAACTTGCAGTGGAATGTATTATGCGACGTTGAAACGTTGGAAAACCGTACAAAAAGGTGTTTTTGTTCTATATTTGGCGCGTAGAATACTGAGATAGCTATTTTGAAATATTTATTCGGAATAAGCAACACATGTTTGAAGCCTGTTTTCTTTGAAATGTGTTTTTGATCCTCGCTGTTTTCACGGTTTTGCAGGCCATGGTATGTCAACAAAATTCCTGCATTTGGTGTCGCAAATACATGGATTTATTATCGATAGCAAAAGTATTGTTGCCTATGTTTGAAGGCTCATAATTTTGAAACAACTTACAATAAACACTTGAAATAAATTATATAGTGCTCCTGGATCATTTCTATATCTAGCGTTTTATAATATAGTATTCAGGTTGCATTTAGAGTCTCTTCTATAGATTAGCGTTTCTTCAATTTTTATGTAATAAAGGTTGCGAACAAGATTTTGATGGAAGCCGATACCTCAGGAACGAATGTTAGCAGGACAACGCAGCTATCATGCAAATAATCCTTATGTACTGCGATACACATCCCTTGAATTTAATAGCATTCCGACTATTTGTTAATTTTTAAGACCGAAATAAACATGAACAATATTTTGCGCAGTTCGGCTTCCCTCGCTTGTGGGTTTTGGTGCAGGGCAGTCGAACGAGATTCGTTTTTACGCGATCAATGAGTCCGTTTGAATCCGTGTTTGTAAAATATTGTTGGGTATAATTAATTGTACATCTAAATTTATTATTTATATTTAACTCGCACTATTATTCAAAATTCCGAAATTAAAGTGTTCTGATCGTATCGTACTAATAGTAAATAATCTCCACTGTACCAGCTACGTTTCCATTTACCGTTACGATTGACGTAGCTGCACGAAATTTATATCATTCTTATTAAATCGCTTTAAAAATTACTTCAAAATTATAATGCAATTGTTTTTCTACAGTCGCATTAAGTGAAATATGACAATTGATTAAGTGCATATTCCTATTTCATGCTAATTTTCGTTACTGAGATATCCGCTTCCATGAAAATCTTGTAGGTACGCAACCTTTATTACACAAAAACTGAAGAAAAGAAGTTATGCGCCTTCAAACACAGGAGTCAATATTATCGAAACGAGAAATATAGAAATTTGACCAGCTTGCGTTGTGCCAATCAACCCCCACGAAGGGGTCGTTGGTACAACTAATAAATTGATATTATTGGACATCAAATTAGACGGCAATTCGCGGACAATCAACCGCAGTTCAGCTGTTTAAATCGTTGATTGATTATCGCTGCATTTGTCACCACAAACATCATAACTACTAACTTACTGCACTGTGTTATATTGATTTATGACAGGCTTATAACTTGACCTCTGCTAAAGGAGGAACAATACCAATTTGAATGAAAAATTAATGTGCAATCGATTTGTTAGAGGGGAAGTGCATTTTACGCGGACTTTGAGGTTAATTCAAATGACGTTGGATGTTTTAGCAGAGCGTACATGTATTAAGAAAACTTTTCGTATCTCACATCCAGAGTTTCAAGTCTGGAAAGTTCTGACTGCAACGCGAAGAGACTTGAACGGTATATCTGACTTAATTACAACTGATTACTTATTTTTGACTGCGCCAGTTCAGTCTCTGGATTCCACGTGCTGATAATTATATCGTGTAGTAGTCAAAAAGTTTTTCGGTTAAATTTAAATTTACTTTTCCTGTCAAGTTTTGAATGGTAGAAATAACTTACAGTCGTACAGTAGAACTGCTATAATTAAAGTAACTTATGTTTGACTTAAGAGAAGTATAAAACTTACTGAAACTAGAATTTTATTCCGTCCTACTTTCAGGGTTTTATATTCAGCCTTAAGGACGAAAAACGTAAATATATTCAACGGTTGAGGACAGTTGAAGCGGTCGGTTCGAAAACAGTACAAAATATAAAGTAGTTCACAGAGAATTAAATGTACTTATTGCATATTTTATTTATATTTGCATTAAAAGCAGAGCTATGATTAAAGCAATCATCATGTACATGTACTGTTTTTGAACTCGACGGAAAAACAGCGTACATTTTTACAATATTTGTTTATTTAAAGCATTTAATAAATATTTAACCAACAAGTACCTATATTAAAAAGAGCGACTAATGATCGAGACTGTTTAACGCACGAGCGATTAGCGAGTGCGTTAATTGTCGAGGTCATTAATCGCCGTTTAATATTCGAGTTGGTTACAAAAGTTTTTCGTCGATCGTATTCTTCTGGCGACGTCTACATAGATCTTATTCGTCGATGTCGTTTGAGGTTATATAACCATATATGTAATTTGATTCGGCGGTTTTATATTACGTATGTTCGAATGGCTATGATGAAGTCGTTTGATACGCTATAACAAATCATACATTAATAGAAATCGTGCATTAATAGAGTTTTATAAAAAAATGGTTTTCTATTGAGTAAACATACTCATAAATACGCGATCGACGGAAAGAGTTTATTACAGAGTCATAGTTTATCTTTAATTTTCCCTACAAAAGATCGTGATGAAGCATCTCATGATTGCCGCAATTCACGCGGCGCTCTTCGGTCTTTGGTGTGGTGCGGGGGAAGGGATCGACATTAGTGATTAGAACAGCGTTTACGGACACAATATAACGAAATTGTTATAATAGTTTCAATATTTATATAAAAAAATCGCGCATACTTTTTAAATGTTTTTAAATATTTTTAGTTTATCTGGCAAACTTAATTTAGTAATTCACCTCTAATCGGAAAATTTGCTAACTGCATAGCCTTCAAGTCCACAAAAACAGACTCAGAAGAGTTATATGCATGTTAACTGCAAAAACTTAAGAAAAAAAAACTCCAATCGATAGAAGAGACTCTAAATGCAACCTGAACAAAAACTGAAATTTTTGTGGTAAGCGGTTTAGGAGAAAAAACAGAAAAACGACCGTTAATTTAGAAATGCAAAAATTGGGTACGTTTTTCACATCTCTCGCGCTCATGTTTACACCGAGAGGCAAAAAATTTTGATAGTCATACAACTTATGTAGAAATGATTGAGGAGTATGTTCCAGTTTATTTCAATTTTTCCTGTTCAGTAGTTTTAGAGTTATGAGCCGTCAAACACAGGAGTCAATACTACCGAAACGAGAGATGGCAGTTAGGGCATTTCTCTCGTACCGGGTCACATATTATAATCAAAATTCTGCAAAAATTAAGAATTTAATTCTGTTAGTTAAAATTACTACCATGACAAGTTATCGTTCTTTTTGTGTATTGATAATCAGCTGTCCGCGGTTCTCTCACAATCGACAGTTACGCTAATGACTCCTTTCCCCGCACCACACCAAAGACCGAAGAGCGTCGGAATTCACGCGGCGCTTCAGCACGATCATTTCTATGGAAAATGCAAGATAAACAATATAAATAAATAAAAATAAATATAAATAAACAAATTCTAGTTGTTCTAATAACGGAATTGCTGGCATTGCAAAATATAGGTTTTTGTGGGTCAACCACCAATCCGATCATTTTACAAAAATGTACGTTGAAAGTTAACATTCCCCAGGAGATTTTACTTTTTAATTCGTTGAAATCTATGGATTATTTCCGGAGTAATTAATTGATTTAATTAATTAATTAAAGTTAACCGAATGAAATGTACGCCAACATATTATACAGCTTTCTAATTTTTATAAGCTGTAGCATATTAATCAAGGACAGCATCAGAAAATTTTAGTATTCCTATTCGTCCTTAAGGATGTATTCCTATTCGTCCTTAAGGAGTTGAAAAACGCGAATATTGAACGGTTGAGTACGGTTAATGTGGTCGCGTGTTTCCTGGTTTAAAAGCCGATGTTCCCGCGACATGAACGCCCTCTACCGGCTCGATCCGCAGTCACCGAAGCGTACGATTGAAGTTCATCCAACGGGACAACCCCTACGGCAACCAGGATAATCGCACCCTCCCGAAGAATGCAGCCCTCTGACACAAAAATGACGTACTAATCTTTTAACAAATAACTCAATACGAATGTTGGTTTTTTTCCGGTTTATTATCCATTAACCATTATTTTTTATAAAATTCTAAATACGTCTGACAATTTTGATTAATTTCTTTACAAAATGCCGAAACGATCATCAAAATCGGTCAAATATTTCAAAAGTTATCAAACATCAAAGTTCATCAAAATCTTCGGGTGGGTGTAGTACCATAGTCACACGTCAGAAAAATTATCCTGTAAAAACAATATAAACGAAATTCAGTTTACAGTAATAACACCCAAGGCTCCACTTCGCCCGCGCGACGTACACACAAATAAACAAACGAATCAGCAAACAAACAAACGGAAAAAACAGTCGGAGGGGAAAAAAGCTGCGGTTTGAAGCAATCGGTCTGCTACTGGGTTCACTCGGGATAATAAAAAAGTGCTCCTGCAGGGATTCCTGTCTGGAGTTGGGCATTATTTGCGAGTTTCTCGACATAGCACAGGTCGCCCCTCGCCCCCTTCACCCCGCTACCCCATTTACATCTTTACACCGTCGCGTAAGCGCGAGTCTCTCTAGGGGTTCAAGGGGTTCCCTTTTATTGCTTCCGCCCTTGGGGGAAATTGGTCGAACCTGTGTTCCCCCCATTGTTAATTGTTCGACGTAATTCATTTGTCACTGCAGCTTCCGTCTAAGGGTGGCATTTGTTACCTGTAAATTCATTTACTTGCGGAGTGTATTGTACCTACAGTAATGGAAAAATGTTTCTTTCTATTCTTATTTCAGAATTTTAAAAGAGCTTGTTGTGTGAATGTGATACATCCATGTAAAAATGCCCCACCAAATTCAGAGAGGTTAAGGAATTTTTGTTACATTTTGAGCTGTAGAATTTATATTTATGTCCTGCTAATGATTTTATACCTTTAATAATGCCACCTAATTACGACACTACCTTGAAAAAAAAAATGTGTTTGTTTCACCAATGAATTCTAAAACTGACATCAAAAATTTAAGTTCCAGTCATAAGTACATATTTACTAAATTACAAAAACATTCATCCCACCCAATTAAACCAACTTTGAAAAATTTTAGATGTTCTTGTTCGTTTCAAATTGTTACACTTCATGTCATTTACATTAGTTTTTAGGTTAGATTTTTTATGTTTTCATATATAAAATAAGGTTGGTTTTTTCCCAAAGTTTCATCTCCATACCAAATTTGTTTGACAAGAATTTTTTCAATTTTTCTTAATGTTATATAGTTTATAGTGATATTTCCGGTTTGTATTGTATTTCGTTTTTATATTGTTAATGTTTTAACATTTTTAAACTTTTCGAGCTCTGATGAAGGATGCAAATTCATCCGAAATATTAGCAAAGAAAAAATAAATAAAAAATACTTCAGACCATTAATCCTTTACAATAATAAATAAAGTACAGTCATTATAATTTCTACATATATATATATATATATATATATATATATATATATATATATATATATATATATATACAGTGTGTCCACGAAAGTCCGCACCATATGGAAAAAAATTTTATTGTGTATTTCTCCGAAAATTTTATTCTTTATAAAAGTTGGTGGCTCATATGAAACCAAAACTGCAACCATCAAATATGTAAATTTGCGTGCCATATACCGAGCGATTCAGAATATATGAACTTGTGTTAAGAGTAAAGTACCTTTATTTTCATTATTATCGATAAACTTTATTTATAAATGTTGTTTAGAAGTAAAAATTATATTCGAATATGAAATCAGAGCCACCTTCAGTTTTTTCCTTAATTATTACTCTTGTGACAAATATTAGTAAATGCCCATAGTACTAAAAGGTTCTTTTTAATCTATTTTTAGGAAATTTGAATATATTTTTTGTATTTTTTGTTATTTTGATATGATAACTAATGTTTATTTAGAATTAGCACAAAATTACTCATTTTCTTGGTGCGAAGTTGATATTTCACCCTGTAGATATTAATATATCATACAATAACTAAATCAGCATCGTGTCTTAGCTTTTATTCAGTTAATATTAATGACTGTGGATAGGTTTATAATAGTAGCTATCCATCTACAGCGAGCGATTCTCAAGTGGTGAGACGCGCGGTACTACCACTTATGAAATTTTATTTTCACTGATAATATTTTAATAAAAATAACTAAAGCATCAAACATCTATTGTTTCTTGAATTAATTATGGCTGATTTACCCGTTATTATGTTAATAACTATTATGAATATGTTGATAATGCTAATTTATTATCTATGAACTTATTTTATTTCTACTACTTAAAATGTTGTATAGTTTCCTCTATATGATTTATATCTCTAAATGGTCGGTGTTTGTATACGTTATTTTTTACCTAAAACCACAAAAACAAATTTAACGGGGTAAAGTCGGGGGATCTAGGTGGCCAGGGTCTTGATTCCGAATTTCTGCCTATCCAGCGATGGCCAAATTTATGATTTAAAAAGTTCTAGACAGAGTTTATATTGTGTATATGGGTGCACCATCAAGCAGGAACCAAATTAACGCCCGTTGAATTAACGGCAAAAAAGGTGACAACTCGCTGTTCAGGAACTGAAGATATAATTCCCCATTTAAAATTTGACGAAAAAAAGGCCCAAATATTTGATTATTCAAAATACCGCACATTAGTCTTAAAATGGTACTGATCTCGGCATTCTACTGTAAAGTTCGGGTTTTCATGTGCCCACCACCGGCAATTTTCTGAAGAAACAGTCCCATTTGACGTAAATGTTGCCGCATCTGTCCAAAGAATATTAAAAAAAAAACTTTGTTCTCTTTCATTTTCACCTGAAACCAGATGGTATAGTCATACCTGATGTCGAAGTCTCTTTCTTTTAGTGTACTTATAAATTTTGGTTTATAAGGGTGATACTTGTTTAGTTTCATTATTTTATGTACTGTTGATTTACTGCATTGGCTGTGTGAAGAGAAGTCGTTTTATGCTCGATTACTTCTTGCAACACTGGCAAACTTGTTTCCTCATTTTGGCAACATATTTTTGTGGGGTTTCTTGAAGCTATTTTCAACAGACCCAGTCTGTTTGAATTTTCTCATTATCCTGGAAATGGTTGAATGGGCAATTTGGTTGTGTGGATGTCTTGAAAATAGCAGCAACATCTCGGTGCGGTCTATTTTTTCCATGTATTAAAACAATTTCAACTTTTTGTTGGAGTGTAAGCAGAGTTTTAAAAGTTACAGCATTTAAACTAACGTAAACCGCAGTGAGTACGATTAAATGGATAATGTCTGGATAATGCTTTTGTTTTTCATATCCACCTGTGATAACTGGTGTATGCTTACTTTAAAATTTAAACAATGTTGCATAAAGAAAATAAACTGTTTGTTTCATATTCTTTCTTTTTTGTATCATTGGGTTGCCTATACAAGAACCTATACTTAGGTGGTTATTGGTGCGTTTTGTGCTGCTGTAGATAAGACGATACATTTTTGCATAAAATAATTGATTCAAGACACAATTGATAGAGGTTTCAGTTATGTTTATTAAGATATTATCAGTGAAAATAAAATTTCATAAGTGGTAGTACCGCGCGTACCACCACTTGAGAATCGCTCTGTATAGATGGATAACTACTATTATAAACCTATCCACAGTCAATAATATTAACTGAATAAAAGGTAAGTCACGCTCCTGAATTAGTTATTGTATAATATATTAATATCTACAGGGTGAAATATCAACTTCGCACCAACAAAATAAGTAATTTTGCGTTAGTTCTAAATAAACATTAGTTATCATACCAAAATAGCAAAAAATATAAAAAATGTATTCAAATTTCCAAAAAATAGATTAAAAAGAACCTTTTAGTATCACTGGCATTTACTAATATTTGTCACAAAAGTAATAATCAAGAAAAAAACTGAAAATATTTTTTTTTAAGGTAGGTGGCTCTGACTTCATATTTCAATATAATTTTTACTTCTAAACAACATTTCCAAATAAAGTTTATCGATAATAATGAAAATACAGGTACTTTACTCTTATCACAAATTCATATATTCTGAATCGCTTGGTATATGGCACCGAAATGTACATATTTGACGGTTGCAGTTTTGGTTTCATACGAGCCGCCAACTTTTATAAAGAATAAGATTTTCTGAGAAATACACAATAAAAAACTTTTCCATATGGTGCGGACTTTCGTGGACACACTGTATATATATATATATATATATATATATAAACAATAAAAATTAATAAATTACAAATACACCTTGAAAACTTTACATAGGACGATCAAACACCCTGTATACTTACACCTTAACGATAACTCTGAGGGATCATAACGAACTAAAACAACAAAACCATGCACATGGGCTAGTATGAATTAATTAGGCGGGGGCAATCTAATGTTTGAAATAGTCAGGGTTAAAACCAGCATATGCTCTTAACGAGGGTTTCATATAGGGCCCACTTGGCTGCATTTGCTGCAAGTTGAGCAACCGCAATGTGCTCGCTAATGAACTATACTTATGTAAATTGGCTAATGCTCGGGATTACATATTTTGCTTACTACAACCACATACTGAAGTAACATATACGCTTTGCGCTACATACAAGTTAGCGGAAATTAATTAAAATAGAAGTAGAACGGATTTCTCGTTTTTCAGAAATCTTGTTTTTCTTTGACGCCGACAATATTTACTTAATTAAATACTCTAGTTTATTTGCTTGTAGAGATTAATTTATTTGTAATATTTATTTAAATCAATTACAAACAAAAATTACTTATTTTTGTTTTGATTTAAACAGACGTTTCTTTACACGAAAGAAATCTAAGTTTGATTCAAAGAACTATAATTTTAGTGTGAATACCTCATCCAACTGTATTGTTAGATGGCTCTGTAAACACTAGAAGTTCGGCCTTATTTAGAGTATAAATAGTAGACTGGTGAAAGCCTACCGCTCAGTTGATGTCATGCGTCTGGCTAAATTGCTAAAAGGGCCGTGTGATCGGCAGTATAAAGCACATTGCATGCAGGTTCATGTTCCGATTCCGAATCAGCGTACACTTTGCTACCCTAACTTTGACCATATGTAGGTCTAGGTTCTTTTCATAAGAAGTTGAAATATACGATAATTTATTATGAGTTTACGAACAAATTAAATTAACATTTCATAACAATGTTGTTGGACCTTCAATTAGGTTTCATTTATAATTAAAAATTTTGTGAACAAATTGTCTTGATAATTGTTTTTCTTTCTGTTCTAGGTAATTGATTTTGTCTACTATGCACCAAATATGTAAGTACTTACGCATTTTTTTCTACGGCGAATTGATACTTGAATATAATCGGTTTTGTAGTACAGAACAATTTTTGGAAAAACCATATTTTGAAATAACTTTTCTTACTCACTGAAATTCTTATCTTTTTTTTACTATGTAGGCTGCTTCTTATTTAGTCAAATCTCTTCATTTTAAGTGTCAATTTTTAAAAATGTTATTTGTTCAATCTCAAACAATTATTTATTTTTATAATTTTCAAAATATATTTTGGGACTGTCATTTGCTACCAAAGTAGCGACAAGATATGGTGTGTTTAAAGAAACAGAATTGCATACTAATTTTTACTAATTTTTGACCAACCGCAATGTGCTCGCTAATGAACTATACTTATGTAAATTGGCTAATGCACGGGATTACATATTTTGCTTACTGCAACCAAATACTGTAGTAACATATATGCTTTGCGCTACATACAAGTTGGCGGAAATTAATTAAAATATCTGAATGTAATTTTTGAGTTATGGTTGATTAATCAGGGAATAAAGAAATGGAACAACTAATATTTCGGCATAATTTTGAATTCCTCGCAAAATTTCACGACAATGAAAAATAACATTACCTACCCTAAACTTTATACTTTTTGATTTATTGGCATTTTTATGGAAAACCAGCAGTCTCTGAAAAATTATATATCTCAATAATCTGCAACAAAATATAGCAAACAGTTTTTCCTAAGAAAGTTAATTTTTTAAATGGAACACCATATATCTAATTATTTTTTTTAATTCTACGCGTCGTTCTGCACAAAAAAGTAGTAGCACACACCAGTGCTAAAATAAACAATTATAGAGATAACCAGTCATCTTCGGTAAAAAAAATCGATTTTTCTGTCAATAAGTGCTTCTACACCTACATTAACCATTAAACCAACTAAGTATTTACCTAAATTACTGTTTTCTCGCATGATTTCATCTTTTTTTTTCAATGAGGTCGATAAAAGGTAAAATGGCTTACTTGTTCGTTCAGCAAGATAGAAGCCCCCTTTAGAGAGGCGGCTGACCCATCTATCCTAGATATTTATTTATTTTTAAAGGATTTCCATTAAGTAACAGACGGCTGGTTCGGAAGACGTGGTCAGATTTATCGATTCCAACGTTGGCCGGTTTCCAATAAATGTGCACCGTAGTAGGAGTAGGGTCACCTCAGGCATATATCGGTAAAGAAGATACCGACCCCTGTCGCGAAGGTACCAAAAAATTAATGGCCTCAAACAGCCGTAGTCAACCGAGATATCAGAAAACTTTTTTTAATGCTCTGGGTTAAATTTAGAACTTATTTAATACTATTTTTATAGGATTACATACCACGTTTGCATGCTAAAATCCCTTTTGCAAGACCAGCGTATATTAGGAGTAATCTGTAAACGCAGATGTACAGAACGCACACAAATTGTGGGCTCAAATCGGTTTGAATCCACGAAAAACCGATACATATTAGTTCGGACTTTGGTAACGTTTGCAAATCTATAATCTCCGATATTTCTGCTTACACATGAATATACGGAAATACAGGGAACTACCGGGAATTACCGGGATATAGACTCTGATACAGAATAATTCCAGCTCTCTGGATGTGTGTTTACGAACGCAATTAGAAATTTGTGTCGTGTGTGCTAGCACGTAGCACAGTGATTCATTTGCAACTTTTAGGTGGACAAAATTATTTTTTGTTTTAGATGAACTTAAAATAATAATTTGATAACTAGAAAAATATGAAAAAAATCTAAACCTTAGGGGTTGCTGTTAGGGGGTTGAAACGCTAAATGTTCGTTTAATAATTTGAATTCATCTAAATGTGATAGTATTATATCCACAAGGACATATAAATAGCAGATAAAATAAATAAAGTGTTTGAGGGGGTTGAAAAATAAAGTATAATTAAAAATTCTTAAACTTTGCAAATGTGTTATTACACCTGGGAACTCGTTAAAAATATGTTTTTAAAATCATTTGATAATCGGGCGGTTTTGGAGGGGGTTGATTAATAAAGTATGTTTCTTGTATATTGCGGTGGATCAGAGATAATATAGTAAAGAAAGTCGTAAAGAAGTAATTTCATATAATGAGCGTTTTATATACATATATGAAGTGACACCGATATTATTGTTTTTATGTTTCTATATCAAGGTGTATTTTATATATAGATAACTAGATATTAACATTAGAACGTTATAACATTTGATCTCCAACAAAAATTGTGGAATTTTATAATACTATATTATTCCAGATAACTCGGTACTAAAAATGATATTAAAACACAATTAGCAGTGGGTTGTTTTTTTTTTTGTTATAAATATAATAATATTATACCTATCTGCAAAAACAAGAGAAATATTTTTGTAAATCAATTAGCAACAGCGAATCGCGTAGAACAAGGTAGCTGGACAAAAATATTTTATTTTGCGCTTTGATTATTTATTGATTATAGTAAATACTTGCTCACTTATGACAAAAACAACAAAATGTCCTTGACATTAAATATAAAATATAAAAATTAAAAACCTGAGGAGTATGCATAATTTATAACACTGGCCAACAAAATTTGACCGACTTCCAATTGCCGGACAAATGACAACTGATTCGGATAGAGTTTTTTCTCAGGAATCCGAATCTGAACACAGAAATACTGAATTGGCTCCAGTTTTTTCAAAAAACAGTGTTAAAGGTGCAAAAAAGACGCTTTTTCGCTACTTTTGCAGACATGCCAAACAATAACGTAATGTAGTAGAAGTTTGTAAGTAGGATCAAACTAAACTTTGAACCTTTTCCTTTAAGAGCATATAGCGAGAAATCGGATGACATAAACTTTGAACTTTTCACACCACCTTTTTATAGCAGCGCGCGCCAATTACGGCACCGTATCGTACGGAGCGCACTGCTT
Source organism: Aphodius sticticus (assembly GCA_963966075.1). Taxonomy (NCBI): domain Eukaryota; kingdom Metazoa; phylum Arthropoda; class Insecta; order Coleoptera; family Scarabaeidae; genus Aphodius; species Aphodius sticticus. The sequence continues at coordinate 2,655,895 of OZ014510.1, forward strand.
GTTTCTTTATTTATAAATTGCTGTGGCCAAATAAAAAGTTGTCGGAAAAATGACAACTAATTTCGATAGGATTTTTCCCATGGAATCCGAATCTGAAACCAGAAATAATGAATTGGCTACAGTTTTTTTTTTTTTTGAGAGGTAGTGTGAAAAATGCAAAACGCTACAACAATAAGGTAAATTATTTAATATCCCTTGGTTTACAAGTTTCAGAATAAAATACCCCTAACGATTTATAGGGTCAGTGTAATATATAGTAGGTAAATCTTTTTATAGTATATTTTGCCAACAAATACTTAATAACTGATTTATAAAGATAACAGGATAATATATTACCTGGACAAATATAGTTACTACTATTGTCTAGGTTTTATTCACCTATCCCACTAGTAATTGAAAATTAATGTGAATTTTCTGTTAGTAGCTAATTAAGAACGGATTAAGCAAGTTTTAACATTTTTACCGAAAACAACCTTTTACTTAACAAAAATAAGCAGCCTTTGGTTGCCCATTTATACATACTTAATAACTACTTATTAAGTAGTTATTTAGCTACTTGTTTGTATATGTTGGCCATATATAACTTACGCTCCATGAACTCCTAGCATATGCTTTCCAATCCGCTTGGTTTGTGGAAGAAAAACGTGATTCTTCACTTTTGTGTAGTTCAAGCTCTGTTGCCTTAAAGTTTCGCATAAATATGAATTCGTCAAGAGAAGCCTGCGTTAACAATCCAGATGTATTCTGCTTTATTTCTGGGGTATATACTTTGAAAAAGTATAGAAAAAACATTACTGAATTTGTGCAAGAAGCATATCTTGCTTATTTTGGTATTGCAATTAGCAAACAGGATAAGTACTGGGTTCCCCACAAGGTTTGCAAAGTGTGTGTGGAGTCGCTGCGACAATGGACTAAGGGAAACAGGCGACATATAAACATTGGCTTTCCTATGATGTGGTCAGAACCGAGAAATCACCATGATGATTGTTATTTTTGCGCTGTGGATGTGAAAGGCTTTAATGGAAGCAAGAAACGTACTTGGGAATATCCTATTTTGGAGTCAGCTAAGCGTCCCATGCCCCACAGAGAAGACATGCCAATACCACAAGTACCAATTGTTATGTCACAGCGAGAGTATCCATGGTCAGATGACGAAGTATTCCCTAACGCAGAGAGTACGATTTATTCGGGCAGCGAAAGCGAAGATGAGACTCCAGAAAAATTTTCTCAGAATGAGTTAAATGATTTGGTGCGAGATCTAAGGCTGTCAAAAGAAGAGGCTGAAATTTTAGCATCCAGATTAAAAGTAAAGAAATGTCTACACCGAGAAGTTAAAATAACAGCTTTCAGAACAAGGGAGCTGGCAATTCTACCATATTTTAGTGAAAATGAAGAGTTTGTTTATTGTCATGATGTCGCAGGACTTCTGTTAAACATGGGTGTGCTGGAATATCGACCAGAAGACTGGCGGCTCTTTATTGACAGCTCTACAAGAAGCTTAAAATGTGTTTTATTGCACAATGGAAATCGGTATGCATCCATTCCAATAGGACACTCAACAAAGCTAAAGGAAGAATATGAAAATATAAAAATTGTTTTGGAGAAGATCCGTTATCAAGAGCACCAGTGGCCTGTTTGCGTTGACTTAAAGATGGTGAACTTCTTGCTTGGACAACAAAGTGGATACACCAAGTATCCTTGCTTTATTTGTCTGTGGGATAGTAGAGCAAAGGATCATTGGACAAAAAAGGATTGGCCATTAAGAGAGAGCATGACCGTCGGTGTAGCAAACGTTGTGAAGGAGTCATTGATTGCTAGGGAAAAAATTATTCTAGGATTTAGGCTTCAAAAAATCTATGACTGATATTGAAGCTTATGCATGGTGCAGTTTTGTCTCAGTTGTAAAGAATTTCTTATGCAACAACAAAGCAGAAAATTACAAAGACATAGTAGAAACCATGCTCCATAATTTTGATAAACTAGGTGTTCATATGAGCATTAAAATACATTATCTTCATAGCCACCTAGACAGATTTCCAGAAAACCTTGGCGATTTTAGTGAGGAACAAGGGGAACGGTTTCATCAGGATATAAAGGTCATGGAGGAAAGATATCAAGGCAGATGGGATGTGCACATGATGGCGGACTATTGTTGGAACCTCCAACGTGACTGTTCTAAAGAACACAGAAGAAGATCTTACAAGCGGAGTTTTTCTAAATCTTAAGTAAATATCATAATAGTGTGTTTGAATTAGGTATTTGTAAATAGAAATAAATTTGTAAAAAAAGTTCTATTCTCTTTTCATGCTTTCTGTCTAAAATTCATGTCTAAAATTAAAGCAAATGTTCTAAAACTGTTATCAAATTCGGAATCAACAACATAAAATCACCCTATCTTTAAATCTAATACGAATACTAAACGAAGACAGCAGTGTCCGCCCCTGCCGTTAGGAAAAGTGTGCAACGTTTCAATTGACACGCGCTCCTATTAAAATGCGAGCCAAAACTGCAGTTTACACCACGTGACCAGTTTTACACCAGTTTACATTATCAAAAAGCAGTAGCTTCAAAGTTTTATTTGACCAACACAGAAACTTCTATAACGTCGAGTTATTGTTTTGCATGTGTTTAGGAATTTCAAGAAGTAAAAAACACGTTTTTTGCAAATTTAACGCTGTCTTGCGCTAAAACTGGAGCCAACTCACTATTTCTCTTATCAGATTCGGATTCCACAGGTAAAATCCTATCGAAATCAGTTTTCATTTTTGCGGCAACTTTTTATTTGACCAGTGCAATGTATAAATAAAGAAACAATCAGTGTGCTCCGTGCGGTGCTGCAATTGGCGTGCTCCTCATAAAAAAAGTGGTGTAAAATGTTCAAAGTTTATGCCATCCCATTTCGCGCTATATATTCTTAAAGCAGAAGGTTCAAAGTATTATTTGATCCTAATTACAAACTTCTACTACATTACGTTATTGTTTGGCATGTCTGCAAAAGTAGCAAAAAAGCGTCTTTTTTGCACATTTAACACTGTTTTTCGAAAAAACTAGAGCCAATTCAGTATTTCTGCGTTCAGATTCGGATTCCTGAGAAAAACTCTATCCGAATCAGTTGTCATTTGTCCGGCAATTTTTTTTTGTTGGCCAGTGTAATCAATAATAATAAAACAATAATAATTAAATAAAACATTATTCGAAAAGAAAACTGTATTCGTATGTAAACTGTATTAGCTTTAATATTACAGAATTTATATCTGAAAAATATCTTATTCAAAAAACAACTCGACAGTACTATAAAAAAAAAAAAAAAAAAAATTAAATTAAAATGCAATTATAAATTAACTTTGGAACAAACACAACGAAAATATTTATAACTGTGTGACTGATAATCCATTAGACGAGCATTTCGTTCTTCTTTCCTATGTTTTCGCTATTCTTCAAAAAATCCAATTTTAAAATCGACTAGACACGTCCTGAAAAAAAATCAATGCAGCAAAAGTGTGGAAAAATGTGGTATTCAACTTTATGTCATTTAAGAGATAAATGTTAAACTATATTATATAAAACATATATATTGAATAAACGTGGATAAAAAAAGTTGAATTATGTTCGATTGGCATTATGTTAGATTGTATTATCCCGCTAGATTGGCAAATTCTCACACTGTGCAACGGCAGCTTGTCAAATTTCTATATTATATTGTCCTTATTTTTCTTTCATACCTGTCAAGCTGTCGTTGTGTCAAACAACCCCCATAGAAGGGCTTGTTGGTACAACTTAGGAACTAGAAAACATATGTTGGAATTATCGTTAAAGTTAGAACCAACTAGAATTGATACAAAATAAATAATTACCAAGGAATTCAAATATTATCCTATATAATACGCAAATAATAATTAATCTATTCTTATGAAACAGGCCGGAGAATAACGCGAAATTTAGCCGGAATTAAGTCATTAATCTTCTTCCGTGTACCGCACAAATGTGAAAGGAAATGCTTGAATTTCAGCGAGCATTCAATGAACAGGAATGATGAATTGTGACGTACCTGTTTCTTGGGTGTTCCTTACTTTTGTATCAACCCCTAAAAGCGGAGCTAGATGTACCAACCTTTAGCAAAACACATTTCAATACAGTTTAGCATCTGCACTTAGACGTATATGTCGCGTATGAGAATTTCAAATGACATACTATTGAGTTAAGGGGATTAAAATAAGCTACCGAGGAGCGTACAGCGCTCAACGGTAGTAATTTCGCTATTGAAGCAGTTATGAAGTGCTTAAGATGTGTATTAGAAGCAGTTTGAAGCAACAGGTCGTCCACAGCTTTTCATATACTACGTTATTCTTACAATTTGGTTCGATTGTAGAACAAAAGATAAAGAGAATATGGTAAAACAAGGCAATGAATATTGGGACTAAGATTTAGTTTTGTTATCTTTTACTTGGTTGTAACAGGAATGTTTACATAGTTGTTTTTCATTAATGATAGTGCATGAAAGTGATAGTTGAACACTGAATATATTCATGATTATAAAACGTTTTACTAATTCATGATTATAAAACGTTTTACTAAAAGAAGAAGTTTCGCTTCCAAACTTTGATGCAAGCGCAGTACAACTCGGATGTGTAATTTTGTTAGTTACTCAAGTTATTCAAGTGTGTTGTATATTGTCGTCCGCGGACAGAGTATGGCAAAACAAAAGGTACACTTTAATTAAGTGGTTGAGTCTGCTCTCCTAGAGTAGAAAGGTGACTTGTACGTCTGGTGACATACCTACGTTTCTACTACGGAATTTACACCACGAAGTAAGTCATTCTGCGTTGAATGTAAACAAATGAAATGAAACTGGGATATACCTACTACACTGAGCGGCATAAAAAACGCAACACCTAAAATGATGACCAGTTTCAAACTGCAGTAACTTTTGAACGTATTGCTCGATTTGAATGAGTTTTTTTTTATTTGAACGGTCCACTTTTTGCCAATATTTCTGTATGTGTGCTACCCATTTTTGCGCTCTTCCATTTCAGCAATGGTGAATAACGTTAATGCTTGTGTTCTTCCTACAGTTTGAAGCTTGCTGTGGGGTGCACCGACAAAAGAATTTAACTTTAAACAAAAGGACCTTGTAGTCTCGTCTGTTCTGATCACTTATGTTTTTGTTCAAGTTTCTATTGTTGTTAACGCCAAAGTTACAAGCTCTAAAAGATAGCGCTGCTTCTTCGGCAGCGCCATAAGAAATTAAAGAAAGCCATGGATAACGACAAAATTTAATTAAACTGTGAAAGTAATGATCAACGTGTTAATAACGAGTATTGCCTCCCCTCGCTTGAATTCTATTGCTCATCCTTCTAGGCATACTTCGAATTAGGTTTTGAATCTCATTTTGGGGAATCTGGTTCCACTCTTCTTCTAGCGCTATTCGGAGATCATCTAGCGTTTGTATCGCGGCACCACGGGCTCTAACTGGTCCATCTTCCACCTAGCTACTGCCTGAGCAACTTCTGCAAGGCTTAAGACCCAGTTCTACCTCTCCTAAAACGCGTTTGCAAATAAAAGCGTTATTTATTGTTCAAAGTTTATGAAATTTTTTATGTAACTTCTTAGATAAATAACGAGTTGGGCTGGATGAAAAAAATTTTTTTTAAGTATAAAAATCAATTTTACTTCTACATCTTTGGTTTTTTTCAAATATAAAACATTTAGCCCAACTCATGATACAAAAATAGATTTTTTATTTAAGTACAATTTTAATCTAAACATTATAATTGCGATAACAAAGCGTAATTGCCAGAAATGTATGTAATTTGCCTATATTACGGGCCCGGTGTAGACAGCAGACGTTAGGAGTTTTAAACACCGCCTATAACTACGCCACGCCTACTGCTATTTTTAGATTAGACTGTTCACAAGTTATGAGTGTTATGACCGTAGCGTATATTGAATCGGGAGAACAGAGTTCTCGCATTTCACATTTATACGCACGGTTTACAAATTTAACACACGATAAAAGTCATATACTGTATGATATTATACTTAGTGTAGTTATACCTGCTAGGTGTTAGGTACATTTGTTTAATAATGGGTAGAAGTCGTGGCAAAATACCTAAACATCCGCGTCTGTCCTTTAGACGAATTAGTAAAAGACGACTACGTACCACCTAAGTTAAAATATTGCATAGATAATCTAAAAGAACAATATTGTAATTATTTAATTACAAATGAGACAAAGAGACCAGAACAGGACTCAAATGAACATTTTATTTAAAATGTCGGTTTTATGGACAGGAAGAGACAATTAGCAGTGACGAACTTGGGTCGGCTCTAATGAATCTTAGTTCAGCGACTGTATTGGGCAGTATTACAGCGGGAATTGGATATAGCCAATGCCAGAATTTGTTTTCATTCATGAATCTTGCATTCATGGCGCCCAGAACGTTTATAAAATATAGCGAACTTGTAGGTGACAAAATATTTGGGATTTATATAAATGGTTTGGGGAACTTTGGACTATGTGCTATGATTTTACTTTATCATACGTAGTATGTAAAGTATTGTAATCGTGCCAAACAAAATTTTTGAGGTTTTAGCGGAAATGTCTTTTTGGATCCCTTGAACATTTTTGACCCAGGTAAAAAAAAATTCTGTGTATGTGTGTGTGCCTTTTTTGTGGCGACGATTCCGGAGAAACTACTAAGGTATCGGGACGAAACTTCATATTTAGAAGTTTCATAACCAAACTTAGAGCCGAAAAGCTTTCTGTTGAAAAGGATCCAAAGAAACTGGAGGTTTAGTCTTATAGCATTTTTGAAAGATTTTGCAAATAAGCCGCCATTTCTGGAAATTTGTCGAAATAGTTAAATAATAAATTAAAGTACAGGAAATTCTGAACAATTTATGACTATGGCATTTTTTGGTAAAATGAATAGCTTAGCTGCATGAGCAAATTCTATTTTATCGAGATCGCTGCATTGAAACTAGTTAGCCAGGATTTGTCAGATATTGTGATTCTAATGACAGTAGGTAGTGTCAAACGCTGATGTTTTGACAATACCTACTGTCAATATAATCAAAATATCCGTCTAGTTCCAGTAGTTTTATTTTAATACAGACATGGCCGATCTTGATCAAATAGAATCTCATGCAGCTAAACTATTAATTTTATATATGGTATGATAAAGTAATGTGCCTGAACGCATCAGATTATTTTTTTTTTATTTTTGTCTTCGTGTGTCACTGCCGTGCGTTCGTTCGATATCCAGCATGTTTATAGATGTATTGGGTCCTCATTGCTCGATTTTAATTAATTCCTTTCTAAATTGAAGTCCATAATTCACCGATGAGTTATCATGAGTTAGGTAATACATTTTTGTCAATTTACTATACAGTATGTATGTCACCCTGTTAGAAAGATTAAATATTATAACAGCAAGCGCGCTCTCTCTAACTTAAATCAATATATTTTCTTTTACCGCCTGGCGGCCGCCAGCCAGCTGTATGCAATCCGGTATGCATATGCGACCGTGATGAGTGAGAACACTAATACATTGTAACTTGAGCGAAAGCGAAAGCACCGACGCGCGGCGACAAACTGGCTGAGTACTTCCCCTTCGAATGTACCCGCGTCGACTATGCTCCGCCTTTGCCTGCTTCCTCTAAACCCCCCAACTTCCCCTTATCATAAAACTGTGGCCTGGTTGACGTTGGTGGGGGCCAGGCAGACCACTCCCAGCAAAAAAAAAACATCGCAACGAAATATTTCGTTTGGAAGTTGCGATGTTTTTAAAACGGAGCCTTAAAGGCATTTTAATTGTCTAGCAACAGTCAGTGACGTTAACGACACTAAACGTCACTAAATGTTTTTGCTGATTACCATGGCTAGCTTTAATTTCTGATGGCGCTGCCGAAGAAGCAGAGTTATCTTTAAGATCTTGTAACTTTGACGTTAACAACAATAGAACCTTGAACAAAAAACATAAATGATCAGAACAGACGAGACTACAAGCTCCTTTTGTTTAAAGTTAAATTCTTTTGTCGGTGCACACCACAGCAAGCTTCAAACTGTAGGAAGAAAACAAGCATTAACGTTATTCGCCACTGCTGAAATGGCAGAACGCAAAAATGGGTAGCCTTTCAAATAAAAAAAAAACTCATTCAAATCCAGCAATACGTTCAAAAGTTACTGCAGTTTGAAACTGGTCATCATTTTAGGTGTTATTAGTTTATTAGTATTTGTATTAGTATTGTAGGTTGACTTTAAACGCAATCTGAACACAAATTTCAATTTTTGTGGTAAGCGGTTAACAGAAAAACATAGAAAAGACGAGCGTGTTCAATAGGATTCATGTCAGGACTTAACGCCGGCCATTCCATGACCTGAACTCCTTGTTCTTGTAAAAAGTTTCTGGTGATGCCGGCGGTATGTGGCTTTGAATTGTCCTGCATTAGGATGAAATTTTAACCGACGCCATATGCAGGAGACACCAACAGGTTCTACAAGATGTTTTCGATGTAATTCATGGCATTTAGTCTACCAGGAACCACAACAAGATCAGTTCTGTTGTCTATACTGATACCAGCCCAAACCATTCACGACCAAATCTATCCACTTTCTGTATAGTAGCGGCTGCGTAGCGTTCACCACGTCTATATACACGTACTCGACCGTCGCAACGAGTTAAACGAAATCTGGACTCGTCTGTAAACAGTACAGGCATCCGAAGTTGCCAATCTCTGTGATCCAGAGCAAACCTACTTTGTGATGCTGCGTAAGGCGTGGTGCGCGGATAGGTCTTCTTAGTTTCAAATTCGCTTCTTTTAATCTGTTTCTAACAGTTTGATCAGAAAATTCTATTCCATGTGCTCGTCTTAGGTCGTTTGGGAGGTCTCGTGCTGTGGCAGTACGCTGACGTAGAGAGGAAAGGACAAGAAATCGGTCTTGATTTTGAGTAGTTTTTCGATTTTGACCTTGTCCAGCTCTTCTAACATATTGGCCAGTCTCCCGAAACCGATTCCATAAACGCTGAATAACAGAAGGGGAAACTCGAATAAGGGCGACAGCACGAGCAACTTGCACTTCACTAAGATGCCTCATTTGACTTCTTATAACGTTTCTAATCAACGAAAATTAACTTTAATTTTTATGTGTAACTTAAAAGTAACTAAGGGTTGTAACATTGTTTTTGTAATTTTCTTTGGTTAAATATATGCCCTTAAAAACGTTAGAACATTTGTGTAGTGTAATGTTAGAACAGTTGATAAGTGTAATGTCAAATCCACAAACCGTCCTAAGATATAGTTTAATATTATAGATTTCTCTCAATACTGCAACAATTCTTGGCGTCTTATTGATTTAGTGGCTCAGAAATTTGTTGGTACCAAGGGGGTAGTCTAGCCATCCCATGGAGAATACTCCGTTTTTCGAGTATATATATATAGCTAGTACGTATAGTAGGGTACTTTACGACTTTGCATACAAGTCCGAAATTGAATTTGCCAACTCCCAAAACGTGCCCCGCGCAACGTGTCAAGTCCAATTCCGATAGCAATTTTTCCTGCTACCCTCAGAGTCCACCGTTTTCACCTTCGATATCGTAGAACCATAAAAAATGGTTCAACGTGAAAGAGCATAATTAATAGGATAGAGAAAGATTTACAGAAAGTCTGTTTAAAATTGAAGGTAGGTTATTTCGTTTGACGGTCGGCATTTTCAAGGCTGTAACTTTTGTGGTGCGCCAAATCGTAAAAAGGCTTGTCCGTCTGCTGGTCGTTGATCCTGCAGCACTGCTCGTCAGCTGGAGACGATCTCTAAGGATTTATGCATAATACATGGGTTCCTGCAAAGAAATCACTACAGCAGTAAACCCTTATCCTGGAGTTTTGCTAGAATCTAGTAAATCCCTATTTTTCTTTTTGTTTTATTTTTATTTTTTTATTTAATACCAGAAATAACCATCTTATCTCTCTTTCGGAAAAGGCAATGCTGCACCTCTTCATTTCCTAAGTGCTTATGGTAAGGAAATTTGTAATACAAATCCAAATTAAGTTATATACGTAGTAAATGACGAAATATGTGTCAGTTTTACTGTCAGTCCATCCCCTGGCACAGGGTGGTGGTAAATAAGTAAAGTAAATCTCAAGCTGCAATATCAGTATTTATTAGTTGCAAATTAAATTTTACATCGCTTATAATATATCACTGTACCAACTGTGTGGCAAGTTGTTGGTGACTTCTCTCACATATGTGTTGAATTCTTTGTCAAAATTGGTAGCTCACATTGCTTCATATTGGTTAAGGTATTTCTCAAAAGCAGGGGTTCTCAACCGGTGGTACGCGTACCACTGGTGGTACGCGAAGGACTTCTAGGTGGTACGCAAAAGGTACCAAACTTAAGATAATACCCATTACCGTACGCAGACGTATTTCAAATGGCAGATTGTGTAAAAGGAAGTATAGTTAAAAAGATAAATCAAAGTTAATATTTAGCGCTACAGTTAGATGAGATACTGACATAATTAATTTTTAGCAATTATTAGTCTTTATCCGATTCGACGTGGAAGAGAAAATTGCAGAGGAATAATTATTTTGTAAACCGCTCGAAAGAACAACTGGTGAAATATGCAAATTTCTTAATAATTTTATGTTTAACAATTCCATTCCATGAGCGAAATGCACTAGTGTCTGCACTGATGGAGCTCGGGCTTTAACAAAAAAATAATTGCAGTCAATATTATCAAAAGTCGAGCATTCAGTTCACGAATGTTTTTAATATTATGTCAGGAGATGGGTAGCAACAGAACACTTGTGTCACTCTTGTTACATTCCGATGATAGATGGCTCTCGAGAGGTAAAGTTTTGAATCGTCTCTTCGAACTTAAATCAGAAGTTTAAGTTTTTCTTGAAAACGCTAATTTCGAATTCAAAAATTCTTTCTTTGTCGAATTGTGGATGGCCCGGTTAGCATATTTAGCTGAAATTTTTGGAAAGCTGTTAGAATTAAATTTAGTTTTGCAGGGATCAAAGGTTCATTTAATTATCGTTGAAGATAAAATTACCAATAAATAAATCGAGTTAATTATAAAAGAAGTTAATAAAAATAAATGTTGTGTATCAACATCAATGATGAATTAGTCGGATACAAAACAAAATTGATTGCACCTCTTTAAAAAACAATAGTTATTTTCCCAACTCTATGACAATGAAAATTGGATCAGAAATCTAAAAGGTATGTAAATACCAAACTTCACAACCTAATAGAAAAGGAACATTTAAGAACATTTGATAGACATTTCCTCACACACAGCGCTGATACATAGAAGAATTTAAAATTATTACAATCACCGTTTTTTGGATCCAGAGGAAGAATTATTTTAAAGAAACTGGATTTAATGCCTTTTTGCGCCACGATTTATGTGAAATTTATGTAGGTATGGGTTTTCATCAATAATATATTTAAACAACAAACATAAGCCAAAATTAATGATTGAGCCAAATTTGAGCTTGAATTTAATTGACACCGATCATGATTTTTAGAAAAAATTGGTTTAACAAAACAACCCCAAGGGTTTTTTATTTTACTTATGTGTGCCAAATGAAATTTTGTTAGGTTTATGATTTTTGTTGTTATTGGTTTTGCTGAGAATAAGTTTTTACCAAGTGAACTTTTGCTATAAGCGTTATTATTTTATTACAAAATAAATAAGTAGGATTATTTCTTTCCCTGTATTAATATGCATTTTTGTATAAAGGGTTGTGGTACGAAGAAATTTGGATATTTTTTAGGTGGTACACGGAACCTAAAAGGTTGAGAACCCCCGCTCTAAAGGAATATTTTCTAAACAAGTTGGTTTGATAATTGTTTTTCTTTCTGTTCTAGGTAATTGATTTTGTCTACTATGCACCAAATATGTAAGTACTCACGCATATTTTTTATACGGCAAATTGATACTTGAATATAATCGCTTTTGTGGTACAGAACAATTTTTAGAATAAACATATTTTGAAATAACTTTTCTTACTCACTGAAATTCTTATCTTCTTTTTACTAAGTAGGCTGCTTCTTATTTAGTCAAATCTCTTCATTTTATGTGTCAATTTTAAAAAATGTTATTTGATCAATCAAACAATTATTTATTTTAATAATTTTCAAAATATATTTTGGGACTGCTACTTGCTACCAAAGTAGCGACAAGATTTAGAACTCTGTGTGTTCAAAGAAACAGAATTGCATACTAATTTTTAAGTAATTTTTAAAACAATTTAATATGAATGATATAAATTTCGTGCAGCGCGCACTACGTCAATCATAACGGTAAATGGAAACGTAGCTGGGACAGTGGAAGATTATTTACTATTAGTACGATACGATCAGAACAATTTAATTTCGGAATTTTGAATAGTAGTGCGAGTTAAATATAAATAATGAATTTAGATGTACAATTAATTATAACCCAACAATATTTTACAAACACGGATTCAAACGGATACACTTATCGCGTCAAAACTTCGCATCTCGTTCGACTGCCTCGCACCAAAACCCACAAGCAAGGGAAGCCGAACTGCGCAAAATATTGTTCATGTTTATTTCGGTCTTAAAAATTAACAAATAGTCGGAATACTATTAAATTCAAGGAATATGTATCGCAGTAAACAAGGATTATTTGCATGATAACTGCGTTGTCCTGCTAACATTCGTTCCTGAGATATCGGCTTCCATCAAAATCTTGTTCGCAAGCTTTATTACATAAAAACGGAAGAAAACAAAAACGTCAATCTATAGAAGAGACTCTAAATGCAACCTGAAGAAAAACTAAAATTTTTGTGGTACGTGGATAAGAGAAAATAAATCGGAAAAATCAAACAATTTATCAGATTTATTTTTGATTTCTACAACAAATATTATTGAACATTTTTCTTGAATACTGTTGTTTGCACTAAAATTGTTTGTTTTAATTTTTAATTAGGGATTATATTATTATTCAATAAACACCAGATCTAACAATGCTATTATTAAAGCTGAGAATTACTCTAAGTTAAATTCAATATCCTGCTTAAACGTATATGCAAAACAAAACGAAATAAGCACCACAGTTCCGTGGAGGCAATTAATTGCTAAACACGCAAATCGGTGTGAATTATAGCGTTTATCATGTCGGGTTATCAGCAAATGCGACCGGAAGCGACACGCCAGGCTTTTGTTGAACTGCAAAAGCACAATATTATTATTGTTTGGGCGAATATATATTTTGTTGGTCGAATTAAGCTAAACTATCGCATATTTAATCTGTTTAAGTACAAAAACGTGGTTTGTGAGCTAAAATCAAGACTGTAAATCTTAATAAAGCACACACGAAACAATATTTAAGACCCACGACAATTTTTAATACGCTATAACTTATGTCAGAGCTTGCCTTGTTGATGCATTAATGTTGGGTTATTTGAATAATTAAGTTTGCTTGTTCGCCTTTTTTTTTCTCTAGATTGTTTCAGTATTATTTATGAGATAAAACTTATCATTTAGTATTTTTTTACGTCTTAGTAGACTTATTATATAACTACATGATTTTTCTATAACTACACAAAGACAACAATTATACAAAATTTCATCAAACGCTCCAAGGTGGTGAAAAATAAAACTGTGTTGATTTGACTTGAAATTACTCATACCTCAAGTATAAATGGAGACGTAAATCTTAAAATTAATTAATTCCGAGGTGAAACTATCTTGGGGAAAGTGAAATTTTCGCACTAGATGGCAGCACTCGGGTCAAAGGGTGGGCTGTAAAGTTTAACCTACCCTAATTTCAAGATCCTGCCCTTAAGGCATGCTGCGGCAAATATTGTTAGCGCTCCTATAATAACTAGGACCGCAACTTAACCCTGACTGCTTATTTAGACCTCAACAAGTGAGCGGGCATGTTTCATATTTGATTAAACGGAATAGAACTTTGTCAAATTGCTTCATTCATAAATGAAGAAGTTACCACATAGATTATTTTATAATGAATTTAGGATAGTTAGTTGAAGAATTTTTATAAAACTAACTACGGTTGTTTAATATGCATCAATAAACAGTATGAAGGTCATAGTAATACATGCAACCCCCTCAAAGAGGAATGCTGATTTTTTTAATTTATCGAAACAGCCATATTTGTAGTATAAATCGTAAAAAAAATCATAACTCTAAAAATAATTGAAGAATTTTTATAAAACTAGCTACGATTATTTAATATGCATCAATAAACAGTATAAAGGCCATAGTAACACATGAAACCCCTTCAAAGAGCTGTGCTAGTTTTTTGAATTTATCGAAACAGCCATATTTTTGTACTATAAATCGTAAAAAAATCATAACTCTAAAAATAATGGAAGAATTTTTATAAAACTAGCTACGATTGTTTAATATGCATCAATAAATAATATAAAGGCCATAGCAACACATGAAACCACATCAAAGGGGAGTGCTGATTTTTTTAATTTATCGAGACAGACATATTTGTACTATAAATCGTAAAAAAATCATAACACTAAAAATAATTGAAGAATTTTTATAAAACTAGCTACGATTGTTTAATATGCATCAATAAATAATATAAAGGCCATAGCAACACATGAAACCACATCAAAGGGGAGTGCTGATTTTTTTAATTTATCGAGACAGCCATATTTGTACTATAAATCGTAGAAAAATCATAACTCTAAAAATAATTTAAGAATTTTTATAAAACTAGCTACGATTCTTTAATATGCATCAATAAATAATATAAAGGCCATAGCAACACATGAAACCACATCAAAGGGGGGTGCTGATTTTTTTAATTTATCGAGACAGCCATATTTGTACTATAAATCGTAGAAAAATCATAACTCTAAAAATAATTTAAGAATTTTTATAAAACTAGCTACGATTGTTTAATATGCATTAATAAATAATATAAAGGCCATAGCAACACATGAAACCACATCAAAGGGGAGTGCTGATTTTTTTAATTTATCGAGACAGCCATATTTGTACTATAAATCGTAAAAAAATCATAACACTAAAAATAATTGAAGAATTTTTATAAAACTAGCTACGATTGTTTAATATGCATCAATAAATAATATAAAGGCCATAGCAACACATGAAACCACATCAAAGGGGAGTGCTGATTTTTTTAATTTATCGAGACAGCCATATTTGTACTATAAATCGTAGAAAAATCATAACTCTAAAAATAATTGAAGAATTTTTATAAAACTAGCTACGATTCTTTAATATGCATTAATAAATAATATAAAGGCCATAGCAACACATGAAACCACATCAAAGGGGAGTGCTGATTTTTTTAATTTATCGAGACAGCCATATTTGTACTATAAATCGTAGAAAAATCATAACTCTAAAAATAATTGAAGAATTTTTATAAAACTAGCTACGATTCTTTAATATGCATTAATAAATAATATAAAGGCCATAGCAACACATGAAACCACATCAAAGGGGAGTGCTGATTTTTTTAATTTATCGAGACAGCCATATTTGTACTATAAATCGTAAAAAAATCATAACACTAAAAATAATTGAAGAATTTTTATAAAACTAGCTACGATTGTTTAATATGCATCAATAAATAATATAAAGGCCATAGCAACACATGAAACGCAATCAAAAGGGAATGCTGATTTTTTGAATTTATCGAAACAACCATATTTGTACTATAAATCGTAGAAAAATCATAACTCTAAAAATAATTGAAGAATTTTTATAAAACTAGCTACGATTCTTTAATATGCATTAATAAATAATATAAAGGCCATAGCAACACATGAAACCACATCAAAGGGGAGTGCTCATTTTTTTAATTTATCGAGACAGCCATATTTGTACTATAAATCGTAAAAAAATCATAACACTAAAAATAATTGAAGAATTTTTATAAAACTAGCTACGATTGTTTAATATGCATCAATAAATAATATAAAGGCCATAGCAACACATGAAACCACATCAAAGGGGAGTGCTGATTTTTTTAATTTATCGAGACAGCCATATTTGTACTATAAATCGTAGAAAAATCATAACTCTAAAAATAATTGAAGAATTTTTATAAAACTAGCTACGATTCTTTAATATGCATTAATAAATAATATAAAGGCCATAGCAACACATGAAACCACATCAAAGGGGAGTGCTGATTTTTTTAATTTATCGAGACAGCCATATTTGTACTATAAATCGTAAAAAAATCATAACACTAAAAATAATTGAAGAATTTTTATAAAACTAGCTACGATTGTTTAATATGCATCAATAAATAATATAAAGGCCATAGCAACACATGAAACGCAATCAAAAGGGAATGCTGATTTTTTGAATTTATCGAAACAACCATATTTGTACTATAAATCGTAGAAAAATCATAACTCTAAAAATAATTGAAGAATTTTTATAAAACTAGCTACGATTCTTTAATATGCATTAATAAATAATATAAAGGCCATAGCAACACATGAAACCACATCAAAGGGGAGTGCTGATTTTTTTAATTTATCGAGACAGCCATATTTGTACTATAAATCGTAAAAAAATCATAACACTAAAAATAATTGAAGAATTTTTATAAAACTAGCTACGATTGTTTAATATTCATCAATAAATAATATAAAGGCCATAGCAACACATGAAACGCAATCAAAAGGGAATGCTGATTTTTTGAATTTATCGAAACAACCATATTTGTACTATAAATCGTAGAAAAATCATAACTCTAAAAATAATTGAAGAATTTTTATAAAACTAGCTACGATTCTTTAATATGCATTAATAAATAATATAAAGGCCATAGCAACACATGAAACCACATCAAAGGGGAGTGCTGATTTTTTTAATTTATCGAGACAGCCATATTTGTACTATAAATCGTAAAAAAAATCATAACACTAAAAATAATTGAAGAATTTTTATAAAACTAGCTACGATTGTTTAATATGCATCAATAAATAATATAAAGGCCATAGCAACACATGAAACGCAATCAAAAGGGAATGCTGATTTTTTGAATTTATCGAAACAACCATATTTGTACTATAAATCGTAGAAAAATCATAACTCTAAAAATAATTGAAGAATTTTTATAAAACTAGCTACGATTCTTTAATATGCATTAATAAATAATATAAAGGCCATAGCAACACATGAAACGCAATCAAAAGGGAATGCTGATTTTTTGAATTTATCGAAACAACCATATTTGTACTATAAATCGTAGAAAAATCATAACTCTAAAAATAATTGAAGAATTTTTATAAAACTAGCTACGATTCTTTAATATGCATTAATAAATAATATAAAGGCCATAGCAACACATGAAACCACATCAAAGGGGAGTGCTGATTTTTTTAATTTATCGAGACCCATATTTGTACTATAAATCGTAGAAAAATCATAACTCTAAAAATAATTGAAGAATTTTTATAAAACTAGCTACGATTCTTTAATATGCATTAATAAATAATATAATGGCCATAGCAACACATGAAACCACATCAAAGGGGACTGCTGATTTTTTTAATTTATCGAGACAGCCATATTTGTACTATAAATCGTAAAAAAATCATAACACTAAAAATAATTGAAGAATTTTTATAAAACTAGCTACGATTGTTTAATATGCATCAATAAATAATATAAAGGCCATAGCAACACATGAAACGCAATCAAAAGGGAATGCTGATTTTTTTAATTTATCGAGACAGCCATATTTGTACTATAAATCGTAAAAAAATCATAACACTAAAAATAATTGAAGAATTTTTATAAAACTAGCTACGATTGTTTAATATGCATCAATAAATAATATAAAGGCCATAGCAACACATGAAACGCAATCAAAAGGGAATGCTGATTTTTTGAATTTATCGAAACAACCATATTTGTACTATAAATCGTAGAAAAATCATAACTCTAAAAATAATTGAAGAATTTTTATAAAACTAGCTACGATTCTTTAATATGCATTAATAAATAATATAAAGGCCATAGCAACACATGAAACCACATCAAAGGGGACTGCTGATTTTTTTAATTTATCGAGACAGCCATATTTGTACTATAAATCGTAAAAAAATCATAACACTAAAAATAATTGAAGAATTTTTATAAAACTAGCTACGATTGTTTAATATGCATCAATAAATAATATAAAGGCCATAGCAACACATGAAACGCAATCAAAAGGGAATGCTGATTTTTTTAATTTATCGAGACAGCCATATTTGTACTATAAATCGTAAAAAAATCATAACACTAAAAATAATTGAAGAATTTTTATAAAACTAGCTACGATTGTTTAATATGCATCAATAAATAATATAAAGGCCATAGCAACACATGAAACGCAATCAAAAGGGAATGCTGATTTTTTGAATTTATCGAAACAACCATATTTGTACTATAAATCGTAGAAAAATCATAACTCTAAAAATAATTGAAGAATTTTTATAAAACTAGCTACGATTCTTTAATATGCATTAATAAATAATATAAAGGCCATAGCAACACATGAAACGCAATCAAAAGGGAATGCTGATTTTTTGAATTTATCGAAACAACCATATTTGTACTATAAATCGTAGAAAAATCATAACTCTAAAAATAATTGAAGAATTTTTATAAAACTAGCTACGATTGTTTATTATGCATCAATAAACAGTACGAAGACCATAGCAATACATGAAACCCGTTCAAAGAGGAATGCTGATTTTTTGAATTTATCGAAACAGCTATATTTGTAGTATAAATCGTAAAAAAATCATAACTCTAAAAATAATTGAAGAATTTTTATAAAACTAGCTACGATTGTTTAATATGCGTCAATAAACAGTATAAAGGCTATATGAACACATGAAACCCCCTTAAAGGAGAATGCTGATTTTTTTAATTTATCGAAACAGCCATATTTGTACTTTAAATCGCAAAAAAATCATAACTCTAGAAATACTTAAAGAATTTTTATAAAACTAACTACGATTGCTTAATATGCACCAATAAATAGTATAAAGATCATAGCAACACATGAAAACCTCTCAAAAAGGAAAGCTGTTTTTTTTTAATTTATCGAAACAGTCATATTTGTAGTATAAATCGTAAAAAAATCATAACTCTAAAAATAATTGAAGAATTTTTATAAAACTAGCTACGATTGTATAATATGCGTCAATAAACAGTATAAAGGCTATAGGAACACATGAAACCCCATCAAAGGGGAATGCTGATTTTATGAATGAGAAAAATGACTTGAAAACTCCACTAACTTTTGTCTCAAAGTCACACATTTGCTGTGGGATTCTCAAGTTAAATTGGACACTAATGGGGCTTGTATCTGTAAGGATTACCAACCGCTTAGGCTCAAACTTCCTGAAACTCCGGAAGAGGTTTGAGAAGCACTCGAAAGACCGGCAAAATTAATATCGACCGCGTGACAAATTGACAGATTAAAACTTAATTTTAGTATAATCTGGGCACGACTATATATACACGAGCTTGATGACGTTTAATTCAACTTAAAAAGAAAAACCTCTGAAGAAAATACAGCTTGTAAAAAGTCAAATTTAGTCATCTGTGAGCTCAAAAATATAAATTCCCCCCACGTGCTGTTTAAATAAACACCCTAAACAGTTTATTTTCCAAGTAATAATTAACTTGATCAACAAACTTTGCTCTGAATTGCATGGTCGTTAAAATCCCTTAAGTCGTTTAGTATGGCTTGCTTGTAGTTCGTTTTTAATTTGTTTTTAATTCAATTATCACACCCCCCGGTGTGGCGAAGGGTGCAGAATAGAAATCAGCTCCCTAAGGGCTCAACCAGCCACCCTAAGAGCACACACACTACCGCGTTGGAGTAATCGGAAGACCTTTGTCGATTTAACTGAATTTAGGCGTTATTTGCTGAAATGGGATTTGCTATCAACCCTAGTTGATTGTTGATTTAATCGAGCATTTCAGGGGTACGATTTTGGGTCATTAATATTAATAATATACGGTCGTTTCAATTACATATATAATCAGGACTGCCCATCAATAGGAGCGATTATAATATTGATAGATTTGTGACTGTGTATGCAAATTCTATATCAATTAAAACGATATTCAATATTAGCTAAAAGTATTGCCTAATAACGCATTATTATAAAGCAATTAGCAGTAAAATTAAAACTAATTTATGGACCATTGCGTTATAATTGCTTCATGCAGTTAAATTCTTTTTATTTCAGCTTTTAGTCACAACTCATTTAACCCCAAAATACCAATGATCCAATAAAAAAAACCTGAAAAATAAACGACCAAACATTATGTGATACAATATTAAATTTATTGCACCCTTGAGGTGTGTTGTACAGGTACATATATACGTATAGCAGACAGTAGGATACAGAGTGTTGGTGACACTTTGTTTGTGGAGAATTAACAGCGTAATGCATAGCCATTAGTATGGCATAAATATTGTAATTGCTGTGAGCCGCCGCTAGGGAGCGCTGCGAATTGTATTTAACTATATATGAGTGGACCATTGTCAACTAGCTAATATTCGGGTGTATGTCGGTTTGTTCTTAAGTGAGAGAGATATGCGAATTATGTATTCAGTTTGTGGTAGTACGTGAGTACAAATATGGCTGTTTCGATAAATTAAACAAATCAGCATTTCCTTTTAAGGAGGTTGAATGTGTTATTATGGCTTTCTACTATTTATTTATGGCCTTTATACTGTTTATTGATGCATATTGAACAATCGTAGCTAGTTTTTTTTTAAATTCTTCAATTATTTTTAGAGTTATGATTTTTTTACTATTTAGAGTACAGATCTGGCTGTTTCAATAAATTAAAAAAATCAGCATTCCTTTTTGAGGGGATTTCATGTGTTGCTATGATTTTTATGCTGTTTATTGATGCATATTAAACAATCGTGGCTAGTTTTATAAAAATTCTTCATTTATTTTTAAAGTTATGATTTTTTTTACGATTTATAGTAAATGGCTGTTTCGATAAATTAAAAAATCAGCATTCCCCTTTGAGGGGTTTTCATGTATTGCTATGATCTTTATACTATTTATTGATGCATATTAAACAATCGTAGCTAGTTTTATAAAAATTCTTCAATTATTTTTAGAGTTATGAATTGTTTACGATTTATAGTAGAAATATGGCTGTTTTGATAAATTAAAAAATCAGCATTCGCTTTTGAGGGGGTTTCATGTGTTGCTATGGCCTTTATACTGTTTATAGGTGCATATTAAACAATCGTAGCTAGTTTTATTAAAATTGTTCAATTATTTTTAGAGTTATGATTTTTTTACGATTTATAATACCAATAAGCTGTTTCGATAAATTAAAAAAAATCTGCACTCCTCTTTGAGGGGGTTTCATGTGTTGCTATGAAATTTATACTCTTTATTGATGTATATTAAACAATCGTAGCTAGTTTTATAAAAATTCTTCAATTATTTTTAGAGTTATGAATTGTTTACGATTTATAGTAGAAGTATGGCTGTTTCGATAAATTGCAAAATCAGCATTCTTCTTTGCGTGGATTTCATGTGTTGCTATGGCCTTTATACTATTTATTGGTGCATATTAAACAATCATAGTTTTTTAAAAAATTTCAATTATTTTTAGAGTTTTGATTTTTTTACGATTTATAGTACCAATATGTTTGTTTCGATAAATTCAAAACCTCAGCATTCCCGTTTGAGGGGGTTTCATGTGTTGCTATGGCCTTTTTACTATTTATTGATGCATATTAAACAATCGTAGTTAGTTTTATAAAAATTCTTCAATTATTTTTAGAGTTATGAATTGTTTACGATTTATAGTACAAATATGGCTGTCTCGATAAATTAAAAAAATCAGCACTCCCCTTTGATGTGGTTTCATGTGTTGCTATGGCCTTTATACTGTTTATAGGTGCATATTAAACAATCGTAGCTAGTTTTATTAAAATTCTTCAATTATTTCCAGAGTTATGATTTTTTTACGATTTATGATACAAATATAGCTGTTTCGATAAATTAAGGGGGTTGAGGGGGTTTCATGTGCTGCTATGGCCTTTATACTGCTTATTGGTGCATATTAAACAATCGTAGTAAGTTTTATAAAAATTCTTCCATTATCTTTAGAGTTATGATTTTTTTACGATTTATAGTACAAATATGGCTGTTTCGATAAATTAAAAGTATCAGCATTCCTCTTTGAGGGGGTTTCATCTGTTGCTATGGCCTTTGTACTGTTTATTGATGCATATTAAACAATAGTAGCTAGTTTTATACCAATTCTTCAATTATTTTTAGAGTTATGATTTTTTTACGATTTATAGTACAAATATAGCTGTTTCGATAAATTAAAAAAACCAGCACTCCTCTTTGAGGGGGTTTCATGTGTTGCTATGGCCTTTATACTGCTTATTGGTGCATATTAAACAATCGTAGTAAGTTTTATAAAAATTCTTCAATTATCTTTAGAGTTATGATTTTTTGCGATTTATAGTACAAATATGGCTGTTTCGATAAATTAAAAGTATCAGCATTCCTCTTTGAGGGGGTTTCATCTGTTGCTATGGCCTTTGTACTGTTTATTGATGCATATTTCATAATCGTTTATAGTTTTACAAAAAATATATATAAAAATTAACACAAGTACAACAAAATCGAGCATTGTATTGCAATTCTCAATTACAATTTATTTTGCTCAACATTGTCCCCATACATATTGAGACAATGTTGATCTAAATAAATTTCTCAATCGTTAAACAAGGACCGTCACCTCCGGTACTCACCTTAGTATATAAGCGCATAAATAATAAATTGCCGGATATCATAAACTACATCTACCTGATTAACAATTCGAAAGTACGTCAGGCAGGCAGTCAACCGACGTCCGTGAAGTGAGCGTCGGGCTGCATTTGGTATTCTAGCGTCGCGACGCCCAGTGACGTGCTGTAAATTGGTGTCTGCTGCATCGGATGGCTAAGGAATCGCGGCAGGCCATGGAAAATACTCGGAGAGACGCGGCAGCATCGCCCGCTACGATGATATATTGTTGAAGTTCATTAGTTAAGTGGCAATCCTGCCTTTTGAATATGATTGATGCGTCGGAAAACGCGGATATTAACGAGTTGGCACCTCCGGGAGGATAGAGCCGAAGCCTCCACGAAATTAGAATTCTTTGGCGAATTGTTTGGGGTTGTCTCAGCGGTATTCAAATTCTAACGGGAAATTATAATTTGTGAGCCGGGTTTTCAAATTGAGATGCGTGTATGTTTAATATCACTTTGTAGGTTTATAATTTGCCAATTTATTTTTTAGACACTTATATAATTATGTGAGTACTTGATATACCGTTCCTTGTTTAGCGTTCGAGAAATTTGCTTTGCTCAACTTTGTTGCAATACTAGGTAACCTTGAGCATTGTAATACAATTGTGAGTGATCGATTTTGTTGTATTTGTATTTTTCTTTAAATGTCTTTGTCTGCTCACAAAATATTATACTGCTGCGATGATTAAAATATGGTTCTATTACCGTATGTTATGAGGACATTCTAGCTTTTAATGTTAACAGCCATATTTGTAGTATAAATCGTAAAAAAATCATAACTCTAAAAATAATTGAAGAATTTTTATGAAACTAGCTACGATTGTTTAATATCCACCAATAAAAAGTATAAAGGCCCTAGCAACACATGAAACCCCCTCAAAGGGGAATGCTGATTTTTTTAGTTTATCGAAACAACCATATTTGTACTATAAATCGTAAAAAAATCCTAACTCTAAAAATAATTGAAGAATTTTTATAAAACTAGCTACGATTCTTTAATATGCATCAATAAGTAGTGTAAATACCATAGCAATACATGAAATCCCCTCAAAGGGGAGTGTTGACTTTCTAATTTATCTAAACAGCCTTATTTGTATTATAAATCGTAAAAAAAATCATAACTCTAAAAATAATTGAAGAATTTTTATAAAATTAGCTACGATTGTTTAATATCCATCAACAAACAATATAAAGACCATAGAAACACACAAAACCCCCTCAAAGGGGAATACTGATTTTTTTAATTTATCGAAACAACCATATTTGTACTATAAATCGTAAAAAAATCATAACTTTAAGAATAATTGAAGAATTTTTATAAAACTAGCTACGGTTGTTCAATATGCACTAATAAACAGTATAAAGGCCATAGCAACACATGAAACTCCATCAAAGGGGAAAGCTGATTTTTTTAATTTATCGAAACAACCATATTTTTATTATAAATAGTAAAAAAATCATAACTCTAAAAGTAATTGAAGAATATTTATAAAACTAGCTACGATTGCTAAATATGCATCAATAAACAGTATAAAGACCATAGCAACACATGAAACTCCCTCAAAAGGGAATGCTGATTTTTTTAATTTATCGAAACAACCATATTTTTATTATAAATAGTAAAAAAATCATAACTCTAAAAATAATTGAAGAATTTTTATAAAACTAGCTACGGTTGTTCAATATGCACTAATAAACAGTATAAAGGCCATAGCAACACATGAAACTCCCTCAAAGGGGAAAGCTGATTTTTTTAATTTATCGAAACAACCATATTTTTATTATAAATAGTAAAAAAATCATAACTCTAAAAGTAATTGAAGAATATTTATAAAACTAGCTACGATTGCTAAATATGCATCAATAAACAGTATAAAGACCATAGCAACACATGAAACTCCCTCAAAAGGGAATGCTGATTTTTTTAATTTATCGAAACAACCATATTTTTATTATAAATAGTAAAAAAATCATAACTCTAAAAGTAATTGAAGAATATTTATAAAACTAGCTACGATTGCTAAATATGCATCAATAAACAGTATAAAGACCATAGCAACACATGAAACTCCCTCAAAAGGGAATGCTGATTTTTTTAATTTATCGAAACAACCATATTTTTATTATAAATAGTAAAAAAATCATAACTCTAAAAATAATTGAAGAATTTTTATAAAACTAGCTACGATTGTTTAATATGCATCAATAAAC
Organism: Aphodius sticticus; assembly: GCA_963966075.1. Taxonomy (NCBI): domain Eukaryota; kingdom Metazoa; phylum Arthropoda; class Insecta; order Coleoptera; family Scarabaeidae; genus Aphodius; species Aphodius sticticus. The sequence continues at coordinate 2,680,957 of OZ014510.1, forward strand.
AGTATAAAGACCATAGCAACACATGAAACTCTCTCAAAAGGGAATGCTGATTTTTTTTTAATTTATCGAAACAACCATATTTTTAATGTAAATAGTAAAAAAATCATAACTCTAAAAGTAATTGAAGAATTTTTATAAAACTAACTACGATTGTTTAATATGCATCAGTAAACAATATAAAGGCCATAGCAACACATGAAACTCCCTCAAAAGGGAATGCTGATTTTTTTAATTTATCGAAACAACCATATTTTTATTATAAATAGTAAAAAAATCATAACTCTAAAAGTAATTGAAGAATATTTATAAAACTAGCTACGATTGCTAAATATGCATCAATAAACAGTATAAAGACCATAGCAACACATGAAACTCCCTCAAAAGGGAATGCTGATTTTTTTAATTTATCGAAACAACCATATTTTTATTATAAATAGTAAAAAAATCATAACTCTAAAAATAATTGAAGAATTTTTATAAAACTAGCTACGATTGTTTAATATGCATCAATAAACAGTATAAAGACCATAGCAACACATGAAACTCCCTCAAAAGGGAATGCTGATTTTTTTAATTTATCGAAACAACCATATTTTTATTATAAATAGTAAAAAAATCATAACTCTAAAAATAATTGAAGAATTTTTATAAAACTAGCTACGGTTGTTCAATATGCACTAATAAACAGTATAAAGGCCATAGCAACACATGAAACTCCCTCAAAGGGGAAAGCTGATTTTTTTAATTTATCGAAACAACCATATTTTTATTATAAATAGTAAAAAAATCATAACTCTAAAAGTAATTGAAGAATATTTATAAAACTAGCTACGATTGCTAAATATGCATCAATAAACAGTATAAAGACCATAGCAACACATGAAACTCCCTCAAAAGGGAATGCTGATTTTTTTAATTTATCGAAACAACCATATTTGTAATACAAATCGTAAAAAAATCATAACTCTAAAACTAATTAAAGAATTTTTATAAAACTAGCTACGATTGTTTAATATGCATCAATAAACAGTATAAAGACCATAGCAACACATGAAACTTCCTCAAAAGGGAATGCTGATTTTTTTAATTTATCGAAACAACCATATTTTTATTATAAATAGTAAAAAAATCATAACTCTAAAAATAATTGAAGAATTTTTATAAAACTAGCTACGGTTGTTCAATATGCACTAATAAACAGTATAAAGGCCATAGCAACACATGAAACTCCCTCAAAGGGGAAAGCTGATTTTTTTAATTTATCGAAACAACCATATTTTTATTATAAATAGTAAAAAAATCATAACTCTAAAAGTAATTGAAGAATATTTATAAAACTAGCTACGATTGCTAAATATGCATCAATAAACAGTATAAAGACCATAGCAACACATGAAACTCCCTCAAAAGGGAATGCTGATTTTTTTAATTTATCGAAACAACCATATTTTTATTATAAATAGTAAAAAAATCATAACTCTAAAAATAATTGAAGAATTTTTATAAAACTAGCTACGATTGTTTAATATGCATCAATAAACAGTATAAAGACCATAGCAACACATGAAACTCTCTCAAAAGGGAATGCTGATTTTTTTTAATTTATCGAAACAACCATATTTTTAATGTAAATAGTAAAAAAATCATAACTCTAAAAGTAATTGAAGAATTTTTATAAAACTAACTACGATTGTTTAATATGCATCAGTAAACAATATAAAGGCCATAGCAACACATGAAACTCCCTCAAAAGGGAATGCTGATTTTTTTAATTTATCGAAACAACCATATTTTTATTATAAATAGTAAAAAAAATCATAACTCTAAAAGTAATTGAAGAATATTTATAAAACTAGCTACGATTGCTAAATATGCATCAATAAACAGTATAAAGACCATAGCAACACATGAAACTCCCTCAAAAGGGAAAGCTGATTTTTTTAATTTATCGAAACAACCATATTTGTAATACAAATCGTAAAAAAATCATAACTCTAAAACTAATTAAAGAATTTTTATAAAACTAGCTACGATTGTTTAATATGCATCAATAAACAGTATAAAGACCATAGCAACACATGAATCTTCCTCAAAAGGGAATGCTGATTTTTTTAATTTATCGAAACAACCATATTTTTATTATAAATAGTAAAAAAATCATAACTCTAAAAATAATTGAAGAATTTTTATAAAACTAGCTACGGTTGTTCAATATGCACTAATAAACAGTATAAAGGCCATAGCAACACATGAAACTCCCTCAAAGGGGAAAGCTGATTTTTTTAATTTATCGAAACAACCATATTTTTATTATAAATAGTAAAAAAATCATAACTCTAAAAGTAATTGAAGAATATTTATAAAACTAGCTACGATTGCTAAATATGCATCAATAAACAGTATAAAGACCATAGCAACACATGAAACTCCCTCAAAAGGGAATGCTGATTTTTTTAATTTATCGAAACAACCATATTTTTATTATAAATAGTAAAAAATCATAACTCTAAAAATAATTGAAGAATTTTTATAAAACTAGCTACGATTGTTTAATATGCATCAATAAACAGTATAAAGACCATAGCAACACATGAAACTCTCTCAAAAGGGAATGCTGATTTTTTTTTAATTTATCGAAACAACCATATTTTTAATGTAAATAGTAAAAAAATCATAACTCTAAAAGTAATTGAAGAATATTTATAAAACTAGCTACGATTGCTAAATATGCATCAATAAACAGTATAAAGACCATAGCAACACATGAAACTCCCTCAAAAGGGAATGCTGATTTTTTTAATTTATCGAAACAACCATATTTTTATTATAAATAGTAAAAAAATCATAACTCTAAAAATAATTGAAGAATTTTTATAAAACTAGCTACGATTGTTTAATATGCATCAATAAACAGTATAAAGACCATAGCAACACATGAAACTCCCTCAAAAGGGAATGCTGATTTTTTTAATTTATCGAAACAACCATATTTTTATTATAAATAGTAAAAAAATCATAACTCTAAAAATAATTGAAGAATTTTTATAAAACTAGCTACGGTTGTTCAATATGCACTAATAAACAGTATAAAGGCCATAGCAACACATGAAACTCCCTCAAAGGGGAAAGCTGATTTTTTTAATTTATCGAAACAACCATATTTTTATTATAAATAGTAAAAAAATCATAACTCTAAAAGTAATTGAAGAATATTTATAAAACTAGCTACGATTGCTAAATATGCATCAATAAACAGTATAAAGACCATAGCAACACATGAAACTCCCTCAAAAGGGAATGCTGATTTTTTTAATTTATCGAAACAACCATATTTGTAATACAAATCGTAAAAAAATCATAACTCTAAAACTAATTAAAGAATTTTTATAAAACTAGCTACGATTGTTTAATATGCATCAATAAACAGTATAAAGACCATAGCAACACATGAAACTTCCTCAAAAGGGAATGCTGATTTTTTTAATTTATCGAAACAACCATATTTTTATTATAAATAGTAAAAAAATCATAACTCTAAAAATAATTGAAGAATTTTTATAAAACTAGCTACGGTTGTTCAATATGCACTAATAAACAGTATAAAGGCCATAGCAACACATGAAACTCCCTCAAAGGGGAAAGCTGATTTTTTTAATTTATCGAAACAACCATATTTTTATTATAAATAGTAAAAAAATCATAACTCTAAAAGTAATTGAAGAATATTTATAAAACTAGCTACGATTGCTAAATATGCATCAATAAACAGTATAAAGACCATAGCAACACATGAAACTCCCTCAAAAGGGAATGCTGATTTTTTTAATTTATCGAAACAACCATATTTTTATTATAAATAGTAAAAAAATCATAACTCTAAAAATAATTGAAGAATTTTTATAAAACTAGCTACGATTGTTTAATATGCATCAATAAACAGTATAAAGACCATAGCAACACATGAAACTCCCTCAAAAGGGAATGCTGATTTTTTTAATTTATCGAAACAACCATATTTTTATTATAAATAGTAAAAAAATCATAACTCTAAAAATAATTGAAGAATTTTTATAAAACTAGCTACGGTTGTTCAATATGCACTAATAAACAGTATAAAGGCCATAGCAACACATGAAACTCCCTCAAAGGGGAAAGCTGATTTTTTTAATTTATCGAAACAACCATATTTTTATTATAAATAGTAAAAAAATCATAACTCTAAAAGTAATTGAAGAATATTTATAAAACTAGCTACGATTGCTAAATATGCATCAATAAACAGTATAAAGACCATAGCAACACATGAAACTCCCTCAAAAGGGAATGCTGATTTTTTTAATTTATCGAAACAACCATATTTTTATTATAAATAGTAAAAAAATCATAACTCTAAAAATAATTGAAGAATTTTTATAAAACTAGCTACGGTTGTTCAATATGCACTAATAAACAGTATAAAGGCCATAGCAACACATGAAACTCCCTCAAAGGGGAAAGCTGATTTTTTTAATTTATCGAAACAACCATATTTTTATTATAAATAGTAAAAAAATCATAACTCTAAAAGTAATTGAAGAATATTTATAAAACTAGCTACGATTGCTAAATATGCATCAATAAACAGTATAAAGACCATAGCAACACATGAAACTCCCTCAAAAGGGAATGCTGATTTTTTTAATTTATCGAAACAACCATATTTTTATTATAAATAGTAAAAAAATCATAACTCTAAAAATAATTGAAGAATTTTTATAAAACTAGCTACGATTGTTTAATATGCATCAATAAACAGTATAAAGACCATAGCAACACATGAAACTCTCTCAAAAGGGAATGCTGATTTTTTTTAATTTATCGAAACAACCATATTTTTAATGTAAATAGTAAAAAAATCATAACTCTAAAAGTAATTGAAGAATTTTTATAAAACTAACTACGATTGTTTAATATGCATCAGTAAACAATATAAAGGCCATAGCAACACATGAAACTCCCTCAAAAGGGAATGCTGATTTTTTTAATTTATCGAAACAACCATATTTTTATTATAAATAGTAAAAAAAATCATAACTCTAAAAGTAATTGAAGAATATTTATAAAACTAGCTACGATTGCTAAATATGCATCAATAAACAGTATAAAGACCATAGCAACACATGAAACTCCCTCAAAAGGGAAAGCTGATTTTTTTAATTTATCGAAACAACCATATTTTTATTATAAATAGTAAAAAAATCATAACTCTAAAAATAATTGAAGAATTTTTATAAAACTAGCTACGATTGTTTAATATGCATCAATAAACAGTATAAAGACCATAGCAACACATGAAACTCCCTCAAAAGGGAATGCTGATTTTTTTAATTTATCGAAACAACCATATTTTTATTATAAATAGTAAAAAAATCATAACTCTAAAAATAATTGAAGAATTTTTATAAAACTAGCTACGGTTGTTCAATATGCACTAATAAACAGTATAAAGGCCATAGCAACACATGAAACTCCCTCAAAGGGGAAGGCTGATTTTTTTAATTTATCGAAACAACCATATTTTTATTATAAATAGTAAAAAAATCATAACTCTAAAAGTAATTGAAGAATATTTATAAAACTAGCTACGATTGCTAAATATGCATCAATAAACAGTATAAAGACCATAGCAACACATGAAACTCCCTCAAAAGGGAATGCTGATTTTTTTAATTTATCGAAACAACCATATTTGTAATACAAATCGTAAAAAAATCATAACTCTAAAACTAATTAAAGAATTTTTATAAAACTAGCTACGATTGTTTAATATGCATCAATAAACAATATAAAGACCATAGCAACACATGAAACTCCCTCAAAAGGGAATGCTGATTTTTTTAATTTATCGAAACAACCATATTTTTATTATAAATAGTAAAAAAATCATAACTCTAAAAATAATTGAAGAATTTTTATAAAACTAGCTACGGTTGTTCAATATGCACTAATAAACAGTATAAAGGCCATAGCAACACATGAAACTCCCTCAAAGGGGAAAGCTGATTTTTTTAATTTATCGAAACAACCATATTTTTATTATAAATAGTAAAAAAATCATAACTCTAAAAGTAATTGAAGAATATTTATAAAACTAGCTACGATTGCTAAATATGCATCAATAAACAGTATAAAGACCATAGCAACACATGAAACTCCCTCAAAAGGGAATGCTGATTTTTTTAATTTATCGAAACAACCATATTTTTATTATAAATAGTAAAAAAATCATAACTCTAAAAATAATTGAAGAATTTTTATAAAACTAGCTACGATTGTTTAATATGCATCAATAAACAGTATAAAGACCATAGCAACACATGAAACTCCCTCAAAAGGGAATGCTGATTTTTTTAATTTATCGAAACAACCATATTTTTATTATAAATAGTAAAAAAATCATAACTCTAAAAATAATTGAAGAATTTTTATAAAACTAGCTACGGTTGTTCAATATGCACTAATAAACAGTATAAAGGCCATAGCAACACATGAAACTCCCTCAAAGGGGAAAGCTGATTTTTTTAATTTATCGAAACAACCATATTTTTATTATAAATAGTAAAAAAATCATAACTCTAAAAGTAATTGAAGAATATTTATAAAACTAGCTACGATTGCTAAATATGCATCAATAAACAGTATAAAGACCATAGCAACACATGAAACTCCCTCAAAAGGGAATGCTGATTTTTTTAATTTATCGAAACAACCATATTTTTATTATAAATAGTAAAAAAATCATAACTCTAAAAATAATTGAAGAATTTTTATAAAACTAGCTACGATTGTTTAATATGAATCAATAAACAGTATAAAGACCATAGCAACACATGAAACTCTCTCAAAAGGGAATGCTGATTTTTTTTAATTTATCGAAACAACCATATTTTTAATGTAAATAGTAAAAAAATCATAACTCTAAAAGTAATTGAAGAATTTTTATAAAACTAACTACGATTGTTTAATATGCATCAGTAAACAATATAAAGGCCATAGCAACACATGAAACTCCCTCAAAAGGGAATGCTGATTTTTTTAATTTATCGAAACAACCATATTTTTATTATAAATAGTAAAAAAATCATAACTCTAAAAATAATTGAAGAATTTTTATAAAACTAACTACGATTGTTTAATATGCATCAATAAATAGTGTAAGGGCAATTGCAACAAATGAAGCCCTCTCAAAGGGGAATGCTGATTTTTTTAATTTATCGAAACAGCCATATTTGTATTATAAATCGTAAAAAAATCATAACTCTAAAAATAATTGAAGAATTTTTATAAAACTAACTACGATGGTTTAATATGCATCAATAAATAGTGCTAAAGCCATAGCAACACATGAAACCCCCTCAAAGGGGAATGCTGATTTTTTTAATTTATCGAAACAGCCATATTTGTAATACAAATCGTAAAAAAATCATAACTCTAAAACTAATTAAAGAATTTTTATAAAACTAGCTACGATTGTTTAATATGCACCAATAAACAGTATAAATACCATAGCAACACATGAAACTCCCTCAAACAGGAATGCTGATTTTTTGAATTTAACGAGACAGCCTTCTTTGTATTATAAATCGTAAAAAAATCCTAACTCTAAAAATAATTGAAGAATTTTTATAAAACTAGCTACGATTGTTTAATATGCACCAATAAACAGTATAAATACCATAGCAACACATGAAGCTCCCTCAAAGAGGAATGCTGATTTTTTGAATTTAACGAGACAGCCTTATTTGTATTATAAATCGTAAAAAAATCATAACTCTAAAAATAATTGAAGAATTTTTATGAAACTAGCTACGATTGTTTAATATCCACCAATAAAAAGTATAAAAGCTCTAGCAACACATGAAACCCCCTCAAACGGGAATGCTGATTTTTTTAGTTTATCGAAACAGCCATATTTGTAATATAAATCGTAAAAAAATCATAACTCTAAAACTAATTAAAGAATTTTTATAAAACCAGCCACGATTGTTTAATATGCACCAATAAACAATATAAAGACTATAGCAACACATGAAACCCCCTCAAAGCGGAATACTGATTTTCTAATTTATCGAAACAGCCATATTTGTACTATAAATCGTAAAAAAATCATAACTCTAAAGATAATTGAAGAATTTTTATAAAACTAACTACGGTTGTTTAATATGCATCAAAAATAGTGGTAGGGCCATACCAAGACATGAAAACCCGCTCAAAGAAGAATGCTGATTTTTTTTAATTTATCGAAACAGCCATATACGTACTATAAATCGTAAAAAAATCATAACTCTGAAAATAATTAAAGAAGTTTTATAAAACTAGCTACGATTGTTTAATATGCACCAGTAAACAGTGTAAAGGCCATAGGAACACATGAAACCACGCAAAGGGGAATACTGATTTTTTTAATTTATCGAAACAGCCTTATTTGTACTAGAAATTTAAAAAAATCATAACTCCTAAAATAATTGAAGAATTTTTATAAAACTAGCTACGATTGTTTAATATGCATCAATAAACAGCATAAAGGCCATAGCAACACATGAAACCCCTTCAAAGAGGAATGCCGATTTTTTTTTAATTTATCGAAACAGCCATATTTGTACTATAAATCGTAAAAAAATCATAACTCTAAAAATAATGGATGAATTCTTATAAAACTAGCTACGATTGTTTAATATAAATCAATAAATTGTGCAAAGACCTAATCTCTAATTCTCAATAGTATTGTATCGTATTCAATACCAATTAAATCAATACTAAAACGTCCACTGAACAAAGTCTAGCTTTCGAAATAGAACAGTACAAACGGTCATTTGTCGTATACAGTAACGTCCTGCAGAATTCCTGTCTACCATACATATACACACTTTCAACACACACGCACACTGTCTCAGTTTCCTGCTGTAGTGGTCAGTACAGTCCTCAGTCCTCACTTCCATTGTTTTTTTTGCTTTCTGCAAGCGCCGCTAACGCCACGTCAGCAGCATTGTACGTCTCTTTACAGCGAAGTTTCATTAGCAACTCCATTAATTAAATCAGTGACATGGCTTTAACAAATCTCGTACGAATTGCGACGAAAATAGTAGAGGATACTATATATTTATATTAGAGGACGTTATAATGAGTGAGACACTCTATTTTATCTGGTCTATAGCGTTCTAATTAATGTGGACCTTTTTTCCGGCAAAACCGGAAGTAACACTATTCTCAAAAAAGAAGCTATTTGTTGTCTGTTATCACTCCACTAAATCCCACCTGTTTCGTTTCATAAATAAAAAAAATATTTATTAATTTTGTTCTGTGTGGCGCCTCCACCATTTTGGCAATTTTGTTTTTTCTTCAGTTTGGAGCTTGATTTTTAATGAAACCTTTTCTATTGTTTAATTTTATCATATGCCCACCTAAAACAACACATAACACAACCAATTTGTTCGTTTTTCTTGGCTATATCCAAGAAATAACACCACATAAAGAAGCAGTGGCATATCGACTTTTTATACATTTGACAGGAGTCATTTGTACGTACCTTTCTCGGGGTGTCTACCCGTTCGTACGGCCCAATCAATAACCCGAACGCAACCTATTACAAATTGCGGTATCATTTCGCTACAAGATGTCCCTCATGTGGCTGTCGAGAGACACATGTGGGTGCGCCCGCAGAATTTTGCTAAATTGTCAGACGCGTCTCTTTGGGCACGCTGCTCGTTTGTCAAGCGTCTTGAGGAGACGGGAATAGTGACGGGGTAGCACCCCGCACCCCTGCTAGTCGACCGGAGACCAGGTTAAACCGGGAAATTTATTTACAGTGGGTTTCCCGGCTAATAATGCGATAAATCATAAAAATTACGGGGGGGGGGAGTTGAGAGTGTCGTGGTGAAGGAAATTGCGAACAAATGAAACGCGGAGACCGCCTAAATAGCCGTCCTGTCTACGCAGAGATTGGTCTTGTAAATCAGAGCGTTTGCATTCTTTTGCGGACCGCAAGGTGGTACTCTTGGGCCTTTTTTGTGCAGGGTGTATACACTGTTGAATATCAGCAAGGAAACTTTAATTTGATGTAACAATTTTTGGTTACTTATATCAATGCAGCAATTTGCTTGATAGAACAAAATATTTATTTGTTATTAACATATATTGTTGTGATATATTAGTTAATCGTTTCTATATGTAGTGTATCTCTATCAAAATTTTCCACGCTTCGGTTTAAAGATGAGCGTGGCAGAAGTGTAAAGAGGTACCCGATGTCTGTAGTTTTAACTTTTCTAAATTAGCACTCGTCTTTCCGAATTTTTTTCTTCTAGGCTTCTTACTGCAAAGATGTCAGATCACGATCGAGTAAAATTTGGAATCTTGTCTGTTGATTAGTATTTATGTTTTCTTATGATCTTATGTAATACTGGTTGTAAACAAGTTTGTAAAAACTGGGTACGATTTTTCACAAGTCTCACGTTGAAGTTTAAACCTAAGAGCAGACAGTTTTGATAGTTATACATATTATATAGAAATGAATCGGTCGGTTCGAAAACACTACAAGTCCAAAAAGTGAGTTCTGAGAAAATTAATTTGTCAGTGCAATATCTTGAAAACTACAGCAGTTAGCTATTTTGTGCCAACAGACAAAATATAAAGTAGTTCACAGAGAATTAAATATTTTATTTATATTTGCATTAAAAGCAGAGCTATGGTTAAAACAATCATCATGGACATGTACTGTTTTTGAAGTCGACGGAAAAACAGCGTACATTTTTAACAATATTTGTTTATTTAAAGCATTTCAATAATATTTTTATTGTGATGTAGGTATGTATAGTGTTTTTGGCGTCAACAATAAATTTATTATTCATTTCATATTATTATATTTTCCGAAACGCGTTAGTAATGCAGCAAAAACAAACATGTGCATACTTCGTACAAGGATATTATTTCCTTGTCGAAATTGAAATATAAAAAGACATCTCGTACTATGCCTCGAAAGCAATTTCTTTCGACAAGAAAAATGTATTTTTCTGTAAAGCATTGACGGTATGAGTATGTTTTCGTCAAATATTCGAGCAATATTCGGCGTAGTTATTTTACAGCCATAATAGAACACGTTTTTGTCCAGCCGGCCGGTCCGCTTCGAGAATTTGAAATGTTTTTGTAAGTGCACATATATGCGATGTTTCGAATCGAAATAATATTTTTATACTCTAGGAATTTTAAAGCGTTGACTTATTTATAAAATATCAATCTCAGTTTAATTTGTTTAGACGAATAATATACTGGGTATTAAAACAACTTAAAATTTTTTTTATTACTTTATCATACGCAGTATTCAAAGTATTGTAATCGTGCCAAAAAAAAATTTTGAGATTTTAGCGGAAATATGTCTTTTTGGGTCCCCTGAACATTTTTGACCAAGGTACAAAAAAATTTCTGTGTGTGTGTGTGTGTGTGTGTGTGTGTGTGTGTGTGTGTGTGTGTGTGTGTGTGTGTGTGTGTGTGTGTGTGTGTGTGTGTGTGTGTGTGTGTGTGTGTGTGTGTGTATATGTGTGTGTGTACCCGTTATTTGTGGCGACGATTCCGGAGAAACTACTAAAGGTATCGGGACGAAACTTCATATTTAGAAGTTCCATGACCAAACTTAGAGCTGAAAAGCTTTCTGTTGAAAAGGGTCCAAAGGAACTGGTGGTTTACTCATAGCATTTTTCGAAGAGTTTGCAAATGAGCCGCTATTTGTGTAATGTCGCCAAAATAGTTAAATAATAAATTAAAGGAGAGGAAATTTTCTATAATTTATGTATATGACATTTTTTGGTAGAATTTATAGTTTAGCTGCATGAGCAAATTCTATTTCATCGAGATCGGTCGTACTGCTTTAAAACTTGTAGCCAGGATATGTCACATTTTTTTATTCTAATGACAGTAGCTAGTGTCAAACGCTAATGTTTTGAAAATACTACTGTCAATATAGGCTGCGTTCGGATATTGAACACCGTTACACTTTTTACACCCAATAACACGTAAGTGTCATTTGGACGGTGTACCCGGTGTCAACGGAGTACAATATCCGAACGCAGCTTTAATCGAGATATCTGTCTGGTTCTACTAGTTATATTTTAATGCAGACATAGCCGATCTCGATCAAATAGAATCTCATGCAGCTAAACTATTAATTTTATATATAGTATGATAAAGTCATGTGCCTGGCCACATCAGATTTTTTTAGTTTGTCAGATTTTTTCGTACTCTCGTCTTTCGTAATCTCAGTTTTGTACAAAATTATACTTAGACTCATATGGTTCTGAGGTCGCGATTATAAGACCAAGAGCATCACGAAGCACTGTATTATCCCTTCAGTTAATTTACGACATGAATATCGCATACATTATCTGGAAAATGAACACGTAGGATTAAGGTGGATTATATGAGGTATCGCTTGGAATTTGTAGTTCTATGTTCTATGCCATTCCGCGCACAGTTGGTGAATTAGTGTGCTTTGGCACTGAAGTTATATATACTAAAAGTTTGCGAGACAGAATTTACAATTAAGACACATGTTCATATATTTCTTTTGTTAGCTAAGAATTAGGGAGATATAATAGAAATCTATCTAGAAAATGTAGGTTACCAGACAGATCAGATAAGTTCAGAGATCATTGTTATCTTGCTGGATATATGTCATCTGCAGCATCTCAGACACAGGACAATACCCTGCTATTAGTGAGGTTCAAAAGGATATTAATTGGACCACGTTTTCCACTATTTCCACCGTGATTTATTTTTTCTACCTTGCAGAATGGTGTACGTGTTTAGTAAAAAAAAAACGTCAATCCATATTTGTTATTTAAAAAAAATAACGACGTACATAATAAAAACAGCAGTGCCGTAAATGTTAATGACTTCCATCAGATATAACGTCGCATTGTCCTGCATATAGTCGTCAGGACGAAAAGATAAAAGGGTGAAATAAAATCGCGTATGGTTTTAACGTGGTATCCTTTTTGATTATATCAGGAGTGTTGGCAATCTCGAGGAAGCGATAAGGTTAACTCTTTACGTGAGTCGACTATTTTCCAAAGTCTTCTAAAACTATATTTCCAATCTAGTAACTTCGCTCAAACGACCTACTATATGCAAAAAAGTTTCGAAATAAATTGGATATCGACTAGCTATAGATCTAATGTCTTCAGCAATATTTCCAAGGACTTCTTATAAGAAACAGGATAAGAAATACGAAACAGCGATCTTATTTTTATTGAAGGTTTTCTATTCCAAAATTTACAGTTTGTATATTATAACGAACGAGATTTATTTAGTTCAAATAATGGTGATTGTGTTGAGTGAAGGCATTATAATTTTTTAAATTAACGACATTGTTGGTTGAGTTAAAATGCTATATTTTAAGGTTCCGATAAATGGTTCTTTGATTAAAGCAATTAGTAGTTTGTTAAAGTTTGTCACCGCCTTTTGGGATGTCGCACATCCTCGACCAGCTCGTTTTTTCAGACCTACATATAGTCAAGGTTAGGGTAGCAAAATGTACGCTGATTCGGAATCGTAACTTGAACCTGCATGCACTGTGCTCTATACTACCGATCACACGGCTATTTTAGCAATTTAGCCAGACGCACGACATTAACTCACCGGTAGGCTTTCACCAGTCTACTATTTATACTCATGATAAGGCCGAACTGCGAGGTGACTGTTTACAGCGCCATCTAACAATACAGCTGGATGAGGTATTCACACTAAAAATATATTTATTTTCAGTAATAATATAACAAGAGAGTGAGAATAAATTGAAAATAATTTGACAGATTGTTTGAAAACTTGTTGCCAGGCAATAGTCACGAGAGTCCGCAGGGCTCGAGTGGCTATTGCCAAATGGCAACAAGTTGGAACAAAATCTGTCAAATTATTTTCTAATTTATGGAACTCTCGAGTTATATTTGACTAGATTATTTTTTGATTCACAAATTTTTACGATAAAAAAGATCAATAGAACTATCATAAAATTATTGAAAAATTTAATTTAATTAATTATTACTTACAATATATGAAAATATCGTTGACACATTGTGAATATATTAAAAGAATTAACAATTTAAATTAGTACAATGAAAAACGCAATTATTAAAAATATTTCGAGACTCATTATTTATTGAGGATTTGGAATTGCTTGTTATATTAAGTGTTTCCTCCTGCGTATTTTCTCTAAGATTATTTATTATATTTGAATGATGTTCTTGGTTCAATTGTAAGTATGGTTTAATCGAACTTGCAGAATTATGACCAGTGACCTTGATTAGTTCTTGTTCTCCTACACCAGCTTTTGAAAGGTTACTTACTGCACTTGATCTGGCAGAATGGTTAGTTATTTTTTTAGTAACTGTGTCTAGACCTACTTTTTCTGCGGATTCTTTCATCCATTTTGAAATGGAATTTATTCCCACAGGAACGTTTTTACACCAAAAACCATGAGTTTGCCAAGCCGGATTTGGAGTAAGAAACAAGCGTTCGGTTTTAATATTTTCTTCACGTTTACTCATTAGTTTTTCAAAAAGACGAACAGGGCAAATATCTGGGTTATTTATGTTTGGAGTCAACCATTTACTATTAGCGCACCTTTGTGCCCCACCCTGTGCAGTTTTTGTAAAGATGGGATTGTATTCAATGCGGCCAGTATTTAATCTTTTTATGTCGGTTTCTTTTTTAAAATAATGAACTAAACATTTCGTAGCTTCTCCTCTCCTCCAAGCTAGTTCATACGATGCAACGTGAAAAAACTTTCTTTGCAATCCACAAGGTGTATCTTCGTCCCAATAGTTAAAAATTTGCAACAATTCTGTATTAGAAAGTGCCACAGAACTTTGTCTGTGCTTTTCAGGATGTTTTTGTAAAATGTTTCTTTTTGCATCTCTTGCATTCCGAGCATTTCTGAATTCTATATCATGGAAAGGATCAAAGGACCTGTTATACTTATTAAAGTAAAGTTCTTGAACTAATTTTGCCGTTTTATTCCACATTGTCTTTATTACTGCTTCTTTATAATCATTTCCGTCTTTTCTTTTCATGTTATAAGCCCAATCTTTTAAAATCAATGCCAGAGTAGCTGTTGTAGTAGATTGATCCAGAATATAATTTCTTTCTTTGGTGAAGGTCTTAAATTGTCTCCATATAGACTGATTACTTATTAGAGTATTATTCGAAGTAGTTTCTAAAATCTTTTTTGTAATTTCTGCATTAGAAAAGGTACTAAACCGATGACTTTCACCCATTTCGCGTTGACACAATTAAGTAATTATTTTGACAAGTATCTGACAGTTGCTAGGCAAATAAAAGCTACAGTGATTATTCCCGAGAATAATCACAAGAGATTTATTCCCACTATAATAATGACATAATTGGTTGAAACTTACCCTTGTGACAAATAAAGAAGCATTTCATTGGTTTTAAGAAACGTCAAAAAATAATCATCAAAATATGATTTCTTTGGCGGACTTAAACCTATTTTTAAGCCAAAACTAAAAAAGTGACGTCGGTTAGCTTTTCATTATGCCTTGTGTGGTTTATTTTTCTGTGCTGGAGCAAAATGGATCGATCATGGTTAGCCTAGTCTGAGGTTTTGTCGAGTGCACTTGACTTTAAAGCCATGTTAATACCGTGCGGTGATTTATATGGCAAACCACTGTGTTATTAAAACAGGCAGGCCTTGCCTGTGGCGCTTACACACAGTGCTTACTTGACAAAATGGGTCACATAGCCACACGCTGGTATGCCATACCATAGGCCTGGTGATGACAAGACCTTGATTTCATTATAAGTGATAATTTAATATTCCACAGGCTTGTTTGTGTGTTATAATTAGTTGTTTCTTGTGTAACTAGCCCAAAAATTAAGATTTCACATCGGAAAATTTGCAACTCGGCTGGATTTTTATATATATACACATACTTGTAACAAGAATATTTCTTTAATATAAAACAACCTAAGTATTTGCTTTAAAAAACGATTGTTTTGATTTAAGGAAGTTGTTTTGAAAATAATGTGAAGGATGCCGATAGATGGTGCTTTAGTTTCTCGTCATAAGAGGGGTCTTCTAGAGGGTATATAACCGCATACACGTCTATGCAGCATCAGTGATTGTGCTATTATACCATAAATGTACCTGACGTAGAAATGTCCAACAGCTCTAATATTGAAAGACTAAGGAAAAAGACTAAGAAGGGATACCGGGTGCCTTCTCTAGTTGGAAATTAAAAATATTCTTCTTTGGATGCTTTAATTGCATTCCATGTAAAATATTATTGCTTTTATAATAACATGTTCATATTTAAAAGATGTAGGTGAATGTTTAATTCAAGAATTTGAATTGATTAATATAACTACCCAACCTTTTGAAATAAAAGAACAAATTCTTAAGTCAAATAAGTATTATAGTATCCATTTAAAATTGAACAATCTTAAAATAAGACAACACAATGGTTTTCTTCAATGAACGATATACATTCTTGCGTATATGTGACCGGCTTCGAAGAAAGAGGTCTTACGGCTAAATTATTATTGATTTTGCGGTTTTGACAGATTCGGAATGCTGGAATCTTATTCTTTAACATGCAATTTATTCGACATCAATCGGACAAAATTTGGTGAAGTTTACATAGAGGATTCCACAAAACTATATTTTCGCGGAGTAATCAATATTAAAGGGTACTGTTTGCGTACATCGTTGTCACATGGTGTGATGAGTATCTTGATTTTCCTTATTTAAAGTGAAATACGCATGAATAATTTATCAACTGCACAATATCACTAAGAAATCGACTTAATAAAATATTTTCAAACAGACATGTGCGTTCCAGATATACAGTTGAAAACATTATACTCGAGAAAAAGCGTTCAAGTTTGCGAAACGCAGAAAAAACATTCGGGTCATAGCTGGAGAATTTCTTCGGCATCGAATTTAATTTTAATTTTTTTCTGAGACACCTAAATAACGTCGAACAACGTTGTAAATGCTACATAGAAAAATACATTCTTATGTCCACTTGAAATTGTTTTCGAGCACTACGCCACGCCATACTACCAACGAAATATTACCGTGGTACGTTTTATACTACATATGTAAGACTGGAATAAGGCAATAATAAAAATTTATGTTTTTAATTCAAAATGATGTATACTAATTCATATAATCTTGAAAAACAAATACACTTTAAACCTATTTGTTACTATTATCAGCAACCGTTTTTCGCAGTAGTAACTATTCAAAATACAACATATCTTTTTAAACGTTTTTAAACACTTTTTATTGACATTTATTGATTCCCCAGTAGCTCAAAAATCATACAAACCCATTTTTACAATGTTTATTTTTGAAATGGCTAAAACTAAAATCAACAAATTGTGAACAATCTTAAACTTTTCAGAAGTGGCCTTCCTTTTTCGGGTTTCTTCACTTTTCACTGTTTAATACCACCGATATTATAGTATGCAACTGCAGTAAGGAAACACTACTTATAAATATTGAAGTTTTGAAGGTTTCAGTTTGCAGAAATCTTTTATAATTTTGTAGTGCATAAACAGCAACGTGAATTGTGCCCTAAAACACACCTCAAAGATGTTGAATGTTCATAGCCCTGACATGACATAACAGAAAAAATCAAATAAAGAGCGTAATACTCCAGAAACATTTCTATATACCATGTATAACTATCAAAACTGTCTGCTCTTAGGTTTAAACTTCAACGTGAGACTTGTGAAAAATCGTACTCGATTTTTACACACTTGTTTACAACCAGTATTACATAAGAATATAAGCATTTGTTTCTAGTTAACTACCACTGGTATTATTGTACCGTTAATAACTAGGTTGGGTCGATTAAGTGCTCACAGAATTTCAGTATCGAATTGAAGCGGCAAATTGTTGATACACACGCGAAGGAGTTATTATAATTTAGCAGAATGAGGCAATATATCGTACCGTTGTTATCACCGTCGTTTCGGGACCAAACGCATATTTTTTCGCAGCAAATACGATTGAGACATTTTCAGCCTTCATTTACAGACTTAATAGCCATTGTTTTCGAGTCTTTAGCTATGAAGGATTGCGTGACTTAGCCACTAATTTAGTCATTTTAATTGGTAGTTTTTAATAAAGGGTACTTAAGAAAACAATAAGGAATAAATTTGATGTTTGATCTAAATAAATTCAAAAAGAATTTATTGTGTTTTAGTATTTTTAGTGTAGGATTGAAGTACTCGCACAGCGGAAATATTGTAGTTGGACTAAAACGTGAAATATTGTACAGACTCGACTCTGGACAGTCGTTAAAGTCCGGGAGACCATTCAGTGTGAAGATAATGAACAATAAACAGTTGCTAGTGCGGTAGCCTTCATGAAATATTGCCAAGATATCATAAACTGGAGTTACACACATTATAGTCTCCTATAGGATTTACAGAGAGTGTTTATTGAACACTGTAAAAACACCTTAAGTTTTAGTTTTTTTTTGTTAGTTTGAAGCATTTGTTTGGTAGAAGGAATGTTTATTTGTGTTTTTCTGTGAATTGGTAAGGTTTAATACAGTGTATGCCAACGCGACAAAAAATGGAAGATTTTTTTTAACGCGAGTAGAAATATTCCAAATTCAGCGATGTTTCGAGAAAAAAATCTTTTTGTTTTATGTGCAAATGAAGGCCAAAGAATGTCTTTTGTCGGTAGACTTATGAAATGTGGGAAATATCTTTCAGCTTTTTTTATGATGTATAGTACGAGTTCGGACGCGACAGTTTTTTTCCAAAGCATAAAATACAATAATGTACATTTCAACTCTAACTTTATTTCAGAAATTTAACATAAAATTAATTCAGTTATAATAATATAGTAAAATTGGATTACTACAAGCTACTATACCAAGTACCGGCCGATCGAGCTACTACGAGATCAATCAGAACGTAAAGGTGCGTTCTGATTGGTGGTAATGGTAGGTAATGCGAGTGGTAGCAGACGAAATTATAGTATTTCTCACCAGCCGTGATAGTGACACATATTGGTTTGCATGTACATAAACTTGAGGCACTAACACCTCCTATCAGAAATACTATAATGGCATCTACTAGCACTGCCATTACCACTAATCAGAACACACTTTAAGAACACTTGATTTGAAATCGGACCTGTTTCAAGGTACAACCGTTCCAACGTACAGCTTGAAACAGGTCCGATTTCAAATCAGTAACTTTATAAACAAACTTTCAGTAATTTTACTATGGTATTTACTGAAAATTTTATGGTTTGAATTTTTCTAAAATATCTCTTCAACAAGCACCCTGTTTGCTGTAGCACTCTGTATTTCCATTTACAGTAGAGCGCCGATAATCCGGACTAATTGGGACCGAAGGTGGTTCGGATTATCAAGTTGTTCGGATTTTCGAAAATAACCTAGAAAATGACACTTAAGGCTTAAGAAATGTCAAAAATTGCCTAAAAACATGCACTTTAGTCAATTAAATATACATCTATTACACAAACTATTACATAATTATGTATTTAAACTCTTTTAAAACGCTTTCGTATTTTCGACGTTTCGGATTTTTGATGTTCTACTGTATGTCAAAGCTAAGATATTCTACTTTCAAATGCAATTTAATTTCTTTAAATATCTTTATTAGTTCAAAATTTATGATTTTTGCAACGAAATAAGTCAAAGGCCGCCTCATAGTGTTACGGTTACGGACGCGGAAATTTTTTTGCTTTCTGAAACCAATGAATAAACTTGCTTTGTAACTGAATGTTGCTTGAATTTCAAATGTTTATCGACTAATGACAACAATTAATATGATTTTTGGTAACGGACGCGACATTAGGATATAGGTAAGATCAATTTTAAAAATAATCCGTTATTCGAACTCGCTTCGCCTTTTTTACATTCTGAGGAAAAGTGTTGTTGTTAGTAGAGAAAGTAGAAATAACAACAACAATATGATATTACTTTTAACAAGCTAAATACACAAAGATAAAAGTTAATATTATTAGCCTAAAGGTTCAATAAAAAAATATAAAAATTACAGGCCTATAATTTATTACAAAATTAGCGAAAATTGAAACTGATTTTATATTTACAACATATACACATTTAAGCTTAATTATTAAGTAATAAAAAACAATTCGGACCAGTCTGAATTTTTCGCTTGCGGTTGACCTTTTTTGGGATATACCCATATGCAACAGGCACCACATGGTCCTCCAAGATGTTTGCGATGTAATTCATTGCATTTAGTCTACCAGGAACCACAACAAGATCAGTTCTGTTGTCTATACTGATTCCAGCCCAAAGCATCACAGATCCTCGACCAAATCTATCCACTTCATGTATACAGGTTTATAAAAAAGTGTTCTCCTAATTTTTTTGAGCAATGTATTTTTTTTTTTTAGTTGAATTCTTTTATCTCACAGCTCAGTGGTATAGTCAAAATTACCTCCCCTCCCCCGCTTTCCAGAAGGAGAAGTGGCGCGTATTTTTTCACACAATGACGTTAAACACCACAGCATCTACCTCGAGAGCGAAACCATATAATTCACTTCCGCTTTTATTGTTTCCGAAACTCCCAGAAGAACGCAGTTCATTACAATTCTCCAGGGGGGTACTTCTATCCCAATTCCTTCATAAATTATTACCATGCAAGAAACTCGCGCAGGCAGTCGTATTTTTCTATCACTGTCATCTTAAATACTTAGCGAACAACGCTTCCAAGATGAAAGTCGGTAATAAAACGCCGCGGATATTCGGAGAACGCACTTATTCTCAGGTTGGATGTAGATATAATATGCTGGAACGCTAGCTTAAGCCGATATTGCTTTTTTACGTCCTCAACATGCTTCGCTGTAGTGATAAATTAGCTATAGATTGAATTATTGGACGGTAGTAGCACGATATAAAACACCGATAAATTATTATTAAATCCGAGGCTATTATTGCCCTTTTTGCCTATAAATTATCTGGTCACACGTATAGGTATATCGAAGGATATAAGGCTTGCCAGTTTTATAGGATTTTTTTTATTCAGATATGATGTTACAAGCTGCATAATAATTTTTTTTTTAAGATTTTTACTCAAATTTACTCAAAATTTAGAAAATATATAAACTATAGTTGGGAATATAAATTATAAGGTACTTAATTCAGACAGGTTCAGGAATTCTTGTTACATTTGTAACTATAGAATTTATATTTTTGTGGTGCTAATGACTATGTCAACTTTTTTTTAAATACATATATCTATCTGGTTATTCATTTTTAAAGAAAACTGATAATAGTTATGTAATTTATATTATATTTTATAAGTTAACAATTGACCCTAATTCCGACACTAAGCGTATATTTTGATCCGAAATCCGACACCTCAGTGAACCTAGTTCAGATAGTGATCCTAAATCAGACACTCGTGGCACATTATTCCGACAAATATAAACATTCAAGTAAATATTAAGTGTTTTTAAATATTGTTAAATAAGATTGATTATTAAGAAATGTTAAACATTTATGTTTTACTATTTTTAATGAAACGCAGTATAAAATGAGTCTGCATGTTCTTAAGAGGAATCACTAGAGGTAGTAGCGTACTACAAAACAACACTACATAAAACCAAACATCCTGAGCTTAATTGTGTGTTAATAATCACGTGTAATACATTAAATTATAGATAAAGGTGTATTACACCGGGTACGAATGCCACTTTTTTTCATTTGCGTCGTTGTTTTGTTTTTTACCCTTGCTAAAGAAGCCAATAATTGGTAATTTTTGTTATTTTTTTTCCAAATCCGAACCAAACATCAAAAAAGCAATATTACAACATTTTGTATTGAGCCTTCATGAACTTGTGTAAAAAAAATGACAACAAAATATGAATGTTGTAATGATTTAACCGTTGGTTTTTTGAACATGTGAATGAGACGAGAATAACATATTTTATAGACGTACGGTGCAGCCATCTGTTGGATAAACACCACATCATTTTCTTCGACCAATCAAATTCAAATGGTACAGTCTGAAGCAGCAGCATGAATACGTAGGCAGGGGAATCACAAATATTGAGCAATTTCGGCCTAACAAAAATATTGATTGCATGTTGACACGGGAGGTGTAGCGGCGCCGCGCCCGGCAAACGAAAGCCATAGGAAAAATAAATTTTACCGTGCTGGTGCTACGTAGATAGCAACGACTCGCTTATAAATTAGAACAGCATGTTCTTGCGGAAGTGTATGTGATCAACATGAATTGTTGAATTTCGACCAAAATAGGCTAGAAAACGAATACGAGAAATAATTTTTTGCCGTCCTGATGGACTCTACGCAGACAGCAAAGAGCGAGTTCCCGTACGACACACGGAACGAAGAATAATCAACAACCGCAATACCTACTTACAATGTTACAACTACTAAATAATTAATAGGAGTTAAATAAATTATTACTAAGGAAATACAAGTAATTTAATTTTTAATCAGTCATTTATTTTTCGTCAAAGATTTTCAAATATATTGGTATTTAGATTTAGAAAATAATATTAATAGCAAACACTTGTCGCTTGGCAATGCATTCAGGGCAATCGCAATCTATGTAGGATGGTTGGCTTTAGTTCTACTTGTTGTACAACAGACGTAGAATAGACGCTAGAAATATGGGCAAATTAAAAAATCAGCTGCCTTTATGTGGCCCGCGTTCTAAGAAAACTAATAACTTGCGAGAGTACCTGCGGTAAGTGTATATGTAGATATTATACGTAGTGTAATTCTTCGCTAATTAACTTCGCTAGTTAATTTGGGCAATACTCTCTTATAGGCGTAAGCGTGCCGGATTACCATATATGGCAAAAAGCTTTTA
The DNA here is from genome assembly GCA_963966075.1 of Aphodius sticticus. NCBI lineage: Eukaryota > Metazoa > Arthropoda > Insecta > Coleoptera > Scarabaeidae > Aphodius > Aphodius sticticus. Next base: position 2,703,862 of record OZ014510.1, read on the forward strand.
TAAAGGTGTAAAATATTTGAACATGTATCTATATAATATATAATAAATGAGTTATACATATACATAAAGCTGCCTGTTTTATCGAAATCGCTATTTTTTCTCATACCTACAATTGAAATTGAAATTGAAGTACGTATACTACCAAGTCTATACATAGCAATAATAATTTTGAGTAAAATTTCAAAATGCAGTATCCAACTGTATCTAGAATTAAAATAGGAATATTATATTTACTAACACCTACTTGCGTCAGCCGATAAAAATTTGAATTTTTATATGAGGTGTGTTTTACCTGAAAGTATCGATCTCTGCTAAGTACGAACGAGACATTCGAGATGATTGATGCACAAAGAAAACGTTAAATGGATTTAAATAAGTATCTGAGTACGAATGCTTTCACGGCCAGAGTCATTTAAATTTAGATGATAAATAGTTACCGGTTTATGCCGTGAGTAAAAATGCATAATTACTGTCTTCGCGAACCATGCTGTTCGCTTCTTCGGAGCTAACTGATAAGTGATAATTAGTTACTAATTCTAATAATAAATGTAAAGCAATAAATGATTTATGTAAGAAAAGCTGTCTGTTTTACCAAAACTACAATTTTTTGTTCAACATACAAAAGGTAAAATGTTCAACCATACTTAGTAGTAAAATAGGAATGTTATAATAAAGCAATTAATTAATTGGTATCACTGTATTGTTTTGTGGAATTGTATTAGTATTTAAAATATACAAGAAAAGCATTTCAGAACATGCGATAGTCACATACACAAAATTATTAGGAAACGGTTCGGCGCCAGTCGACACCGCACGGCCCCTTTGATCTTCGCCGCCAAAGAACGATACCACCGTTCCCCTCATCTAATCAGTGCGTTGCTTGCATTTTCTGCGGAGTGTACAGTGGGCGCGGCTTGTTCCCTCCTCTCGCGCCTCAGTTACGTCGAACTTTTGAGGCCGGTGACTAACATTTACTCTTAAGTCTGCCCTCTTTACCTCATCTGTATTTTAATGTTTCTTGCATCTGGAATTTTTAGTGCTCTCTTTCTCTTGGCGCAACTTTTTATTCTGTTCCTTTTTCGCTTCCTTTCTTATTTATCTAGAATCATTTTATTTTGTTCTTCCTTCCTTTTTATTAACAAATATTCTCTCCAAGCATTACAGATAGTGTTACAGAAGAACAGTTACTTTTTACTTTATTTAGGTGTTTCAGTCCAGAATAATGATTTTGTCAATGGAAATGGCATTAGTTCAACTGTTATCTCCAAAGGTGGTGTATCAATGCCAAAATCGCTACTCCCTGCTGCTAGTGTAATAATTAGGGATTATTGATGTCCGTAATTCCGACACTCGTGTCGGAATTTGGACAAAATACCTACAATTAATTGTAATATAGCAAACGATGTAAAATATATTATTTTATTGTGTAAAGACAGCAATAGAGTCATATGTATTACTTCTAACTATGTACACAATTCCGACACACATGTCTGATTTAAGGACGTGCTATATTTACAATGTACCTAATTTCGAAAACCCCTAAATTTGTAAATAATAATGGTTAAAAGAGTAGTACACCATATTATTATGAAAATATAGAGCATTTTTAGTGAGCCTAAATAGATATTATTAGAATTTTCCTTATTACTGTTATATAATATAATTATCTAGTTCTTCCACCTGAATTTTTTCTAAAATTAGTTTCTTTTTACTAACTATTGACCTACCAGAAGTATCCCTAATTAATTGTCTAATGACTATCTTCCTTTTTGGTCGTTCTTCCAAAATTATTATTATAAAAGAAGTAAAACTTATTCGTTTTGTTGCGACGATTTCATCTGTAACTGCTAGCTAAAAACTAAACTCGGTATACACAAAAAGCGGCCGACCCTTCAGGAATTCGACTGAAAGTCGAGGACGCCCAGTTTATTTTTGTTTATGTAACTGAGTGGGTCCAATTTCTGGTAGCCTCCCCCCCCCCCACGCCCCCTGGCGGCAGTCCTTCGCAATACGCTTTCGGTCCCGATTCAATTTCGGTCTTTTTGCCTTCGACGCCAGGCCTTTGCACCACCGACACGATTAATTGAGCCCCATTGTTTCGAATATACGCACGATAAACGACCCAACGACGCGGAACGAAGGGTAAGGCGGAAAACTTAACCGGGAAATTACAAACGAAAAAATACCTTCTGTCACGAACCATCTCGACTCCAGAGATACATTTGGCCTTGTTTTGCGTCGCAATTCCACCTTTGAGCACAGTTCGTCGTCTAACCCATCGTTGATATCTCTCGAAGAAAAAATAGCTACTTTATCATTTTTTAGTTGTGGGGCAGCCTGTTTACTGGGTGAGTTATTAGTATCCCGGCGGTTGATAGTCGTCTAATTATTTCAGAAAGAAAAAGATGTTTTATGCAAGAGTTGTTTGACTCAGTTTCTATAACGTTTTTAATTTTTATTTATACAGGGTGTTTCGTATAGAATGCGTATAGACTTATAGAATAAGTTATTTAGAACCTATTTAACTATATTTATTCATATAAAAAATATTACGGTTATCAAGGTATTACACAATTTTATAAGTATGTTTTGCAATTTTTACAAACGTACAGCGAGCGAACCTGAAGACCTAGTAATTTCAGTTAGGGTCCGAAATAAACCAGAAACAGTGTAATTTTATGAGGACTATAGTGAAAAATTGTTTACTTCTGTGAAAATTGTGCGGAGACGTTTCATTGTAATAGTATGTGCGCTCATACACAAAAACAAACAGAAACGCTAAAACCTGTCTTGATGAACTATCACACAGAAAAGTGATCTCTCGAACGAAGAGAGAATTACTTGGCTGAAGTAGTTGGTAGGTTCGTATATACGCGAGAGATTATTGACTTCAACCAAGAAATTTTATTACTTGGAATAATTACTAGATTTAAGAAAGCGGTTACTCTGGTGAAGTAAGTAAACAGTCTTCAATGAAGTGTATATTTTTATTCCCGGTAAATATTTTTAGCTATTTAATGTAAGAATTTTAAAGATTTGGCACAAATACGTTTTCTATTGCTAATTAACAAGATAGGTATGTTATATTTACTTACTCGTTCTAAACTGTTGCGTGCGTTACATCAAACTATTCCGTGTTGAAACGTTTATTGTACACTATAAATCACAATACACATCCCCAATAAATCACAAGGCACTATCCCCTACGGATAGTTCGTTATTGTTTTGCGTACTAGGTTAGGCCCCAGCGTGGCGCCAGAACCACGCGCAAGTCTTGACAAAATCACGGTGCGCATATTTATTCCAGAGAAAGGGAGTACTTGAAAGAAGTGAGAATCACTTCAGTTAAATAATTGGTGGGTTTTTATTCAGTAAACAATACTTACTTATATTAAATGTCTTATATTTCCTTTCAAGTAACTACGCACTTGGATGGATTTACTATTACTTCGTGTGAGAAGCTAACATTTTTGGGACGAAAAATTACTTCTTTCAATACAATATTGGTTCTTCTAAAGATAGAATTTATTTGTTGACAGCATTTATCTGAGAAATTATTTTACTTATATTGAGTATGGGGCATTTCTTGTATATACCTAACTTTCTACATCCAAGTAAATATGCATTTAAATTTAGTAAATAAATTCAAGAAATTATGTGTTCTCGTTCCAAATAATCACTTTTCTGTGTGTACGTTTGAGAACGGATTTGTATTCAGTACAAAAAAACAACCAATAATATTTACTTACTATTGTTAATTAGTTTAAAATAGGTTATTTTTCTGGAGAGACAATTCAAAATTGGGTGGTATGAATGATAGTATGAGTAATATTGATAATGTGAATGAAAAGTGGGTTATTTGGAAGTGTTTTTAATAGATTTTTTTGCTATGAATGTAAATGTGAATCTAAAGATGCCTATCAGCTTGTTTTTGTTGCATATTTGGTTTTTGTGTGTGGGCACATAAATCACATCAAAGAAAATCTGATTTTCAACACTCAGAAGTCAACAAATTTTCACGATAGTTAACCTAAAAGTACAGGGTTCAGGGTTTTCTTTAGCAGTAATTTGAAATTTTTAAATCGCGTGTTCGGTTGCCATACGATAGATGGCAAAATATACTTACAAAATTTCATATAAAATTGTTAATATGTTGATAACGGTAATTTTTTGCATAAGGATCAAGCAGGTTAAATCGTTTCTAAATTATCTCTTCTAACGTCACTTGAAGACCTTACATCAAACTACCAAATACCTTATTCACAGCAATATTAAAATTTACAATTGGTTAAATTGCTAAAATCAAAAAAAAAGTTAGTAACATTTGGTGTATTACATACTAGATGTAAATTGGAGCGAAATGTACAGTCAACACATATTATACAGGGTGTTCCATTTAAAAAAAAAACTCTAGAAAAAGCCATTTGAACAACATCAAATCGGCAAAAATGTCATTTTTACTTAGTTTTTAAAAAAATCCTGCATACTCTGGAAAAACAGTTGAATATCTTTCGAACTATTAACGCTATGACTTAGCAAATACACGGTTGGATAAACAAATTTAGTAGTATTCAAAATATAGTAAAATATACAGGACGTACCATTTAAAAAAATTTACATACTTTCCGTCACACCTAAATGCTACACTCTGTATAAATGAAAATAGTTTAACGTTATAGAAAAAGGCGGGTCAACTTTTGTATAAAATATCTTTTTACACCCTTAATTATAAACACCCTCAATTCATCACCCCTATCCCCTATTCCACTAACTAAAATACACTTATTTTATTCAACAACGGACTTCGATAATGCAATTTGCTAAAGTGTTTTTCACGCAGACAATGGACGGGGGGAGGGGGTAATTTTCTCTTCGAGTGCTTCTTACCCTTCTCCCCCTCCATCTCGTGTTTAAAATTTATGGGGTTATTAAGATTTTATAACAGCAGTTTGTCTCTTTTCATTAACTTGCAATCTCGATACGCTCTCTGACGTGAATTGGCCGAATTAAAACTTTGGCTAGCTGGGGGTTGGTTGAGTGAGGGGTGCGGATTGACGTCCAGAAGTTAGGCGAGGGTGTGAAGAGGGTTGTTCTAATGAGATGTGTTCAAACTATCCCTTGTTAGCTTCAGCTTTAGGACCTAATTGAAATTATGGTATGTGCTCTGAGAGTGTTTGTTTAGTTATGGGATTTGATGTTTGCTATTTTTAGTACCTGATTAAGAAATCAAAAAAAAACTCATTAAACTGTAGGTATATAAATAACCTTAAATTTCAGTTGCATGCTTATGCTTAAATTTGGTTTTAAAATTCCGAAACTTTGTAAATAAGTGTTATTCTTGCGAATACTAGAAATATAATTGTCAAAAATAAAAATGAAATAACTTAAATTGTTAACTCCTATAGGCGTTTTTCTAGGTTAGGTCGAATAAGCGAGATATTTGCAAATTTATTTTTATAATTTTATTCATAATTTTAGTCCATTCACATGGTGTTTTGGCCAGGAAAGAATATAGAAGTTTTGTTTTTCTATCATTCTATATGTTTTTTGGGGAGCTGAATCCGAATTTCAACAGTGCTATTTCCCACGGATATGGCTTTACAACGAACATCGCAAATAACTCAAAATATTCGACTTCTCTGCTGTTTATTGCCAAAAAGTCATAAAACTATGCACTTTTCGACGTAGACCACTATATACAAAAATAAAGTATACTAAATTTGCTACAAAAGGCACCCTCCAGTGTATTTTTTTGGTTGAATGGTTTGGCCGCTCGAGCGCGCTGAAAGAAGGCCAAATTTTCCTACTTCATGTGATGTGCGTGTAATTACAAAAAAGCTTACATTCTGATAAAACTACATCAAATTCTCTACAAATTGCATAACTTAATCAGTTATTTTGGCCAAACTGTGTAGCCGCTAAAGCGCGTTGAAATTCTATGTCACATTACGCGAAACCGCGATAACAAGAGCCCTTCGCCAAAAATTCAGTAGAAACCTATATTATTACTATTTATTTATTAACTATATATTTGCTCTTTTTAATAATTAATACTTAATGTATTATGTAATTTTTATTTTTTTTATAAACATTCGGGCTCTTGACTTCGCGGCTTCGCTTAGATTAATATGACATAATACAGTAGAGCGTCGATAATCCGAACCTCGGTAATCCGAACGTTCGCTAATCCGAACGTTCAAAAAAAAAATAATAAAATAAATCACTGAGTAACCTAGGCAAAACCATTTTTGTCGGTTCCTATTTACAAAAAAATTTTGCTTTTATTTTATATATATATATATATATATCTTACTAATCCGAATTACTTTCGGTCCCAATTAGTTAAATAATTAATAAATAAATAATAAATAAATCATAAATAAGTCATAAATAAATCCTTTAGATATCCCTTCGATATCCTTCGATTTTTACTTTTTGACATTCCTATAGTTTAAGAAGAGCGGGAGCGAATGGTGTTGGTTTTATTAAGATTGAACTTCTATCCAATACTCGTAGTTTCTAGTATTTAGCTGCAATATTTGATAATCCGAACAATTTGATAATTCGAATCACCTTCGGTCCCAATTAGTTCGGATTATCGACGCTCTACTGTATATCAACCCAATTTCGCAGCTACACGGTTTGGCCAAAATAAGTGATTAAGATGTGTGATTTGTAGGGAAATTAATGTAGTTTTAGCACAATCAGCCTTTTTAACTAACTTAAAAACTGGGTTTTACATAAAGTAGGAAAATTTTCCCTTCTTTCAGCGCGCTCTAGCGGCCAAACCATTCAACCAAAAATGCATTTCAGGAGTGCTCTTATAGGAACTTTAATGTATTTTATTTTTGTATGGAATGGTCCACCTCGAAAAGTGCATACTTTTATCACTTTTTCGCAAAAAAACTGGAAAACGGTCGAAAATTTTTAGTTTTTTTGCGATTCTCGTTGGGAAGCCACATACGTGGGAAGTTGCGAAGTTGAAATTCGGATTCAGCACCCCAATAAACATATAGAATGAGAGAAAAAAAATTCTATATTTTTTCCTGGAACAGGCACTCGGAAACGATTTTCTTATCCGCTTATTCGAGCTAGCCTAGAAAACCGCCTTTATCCACCAAGAAATATTTCTTTGCCTCAATGCAAATTTATTTGATTAGGTTCACTGTACTTGCAGATTAATTTAAAATTAATATCACAACCAAGTCAGTATGCTTAAAGTTATACACAAGCAAAAATCGATATTAAATTTTAAAAGAGCATTTTAAAGAGCGTTCTTTGTTCGCTGATCAGTGACCTATAAAAAGGCGCGCTCTTGACACGTCATTAATGTCCTAATTGACACGCGTCCGAACCCTTTGGCAAGCATCCCTCGGCCGCCTTCAACGCCCTCTATATTTTTAACAATCCCTTCGCTCCCTGAATTCCAGAATTCCGCTTAAAATATGAATTATTTATAATGTTTAACTCGCATTTTCGCAGTAGGTGGTCCATTCGTATTCGCATTAAATTGTTTGCGTGCATGTAAGTATGTGTGTGTGTGTGTACGTGTGTGTACGTGTGTGTATGAGGAAACGCGTTAGTATTTGTAAATGGATGTTTACCATTGGAGTGCTATGCAAATAAAGCAAGGATTGCTAGATTGAAAGTTGCCGTATGGGGGCGCTGGTGTGTTTACTTTTCCCCGCGCCTGTTTGGTGTTGGAAAACTTGGGAAACTCATGTGTATTAATTCGGTGTTTATTCATTTATTAGTCAACAGGTTCTAGGTTATCCTGATCTAAATTCTGACAAAGAACTAATTCGTTTGAAATATGTATTTATTTGTGTCGAACAAATTGGTAGTTGAGTTTAAAAAAAACGATATTTTAACTAACTTGTCGGTTTCATAATCTCTATTCTTAATTAACGCATAAGTTTCCGATTCCATATCACCAAGAAGTTAACAAGAAGAAACGTAACGTGTCAATATCTTGTCTTAAAAGAAAGAAACCAAATAAACTTGAATGATTTCTGAATATACAGGGTTATGCATTTGTAAGAAGCAGACCTGTATATTTTTCCTGTCCAAAAATCCCTGAGGTCAGTCGTTTAAATGATGCAAAATGATTAAATGTTAAAAGAAAGAGCAATTACAAAATGTTGACGATTTCTACACACAGAAAAGTAAATACTTCACTCAAAGCAATATGCTTTCATCCAAGTAAATGATTAGTTTGCTATAGCCGCAAGTAGATATTTTCTCAAGTTAAGAATAAAGAGATATTGTTGAATTGAAATGATCATATGCTTGTATATCTGAGAAAATATTTTCTTGCAATGAGTATAGATATTATTCATTCAAGAAAACTATTCTCACGTTGAGAATAATGGAATTTTCTTAAAGTGAATATATATGCTTGACAATGAGAAAATATTTTCTTGAAATGAGTATAGATATTATTAGTTCAAGAACATGATCATAATGTATTGAATAGAAATTACTGTTTTAGTTTTTTTTTTTAAAGGTAGGGAATTGTGTGAAATAAATTGACAATAACTTAGCGAATGATATTTGTTTTATTGTATGAAATTTCTTTGCTTAATTACATATATACTTACCTATTTATAAATTATCACTACCTACAATATCTAAATCATGGAAAAACACCATATTCTATTAGACATCAAATTGTTTCCATTATATTACACAAGTAAGTTTTCTGTGGCATGTATGTTGATTTGGTGACCACTATACGGCTAGGCAAAATTTACGTACCGTGTGCGTCACAAGTCACAACTACGAACTGCGTCGCAAATACGTTGAACATAAGTACTGTAGGCTATTCACGCAAAATTAAAACTATATACTTTCATAATATTATAGATCGCGTAGTTATTGCGTACAGTACCTACAAAATTAGTAAAGCAATACTAACATATTGAACTCTTCCCGGACAATACTCGGTAGTCAGCGAACACGACGCCATAGCAGAACTAACTGAAGGCAAAGGCCGATGCGAAAAATCTTAAATCTCGGCAACGTTCGTGCACGTTTGAGTGTAAATGCGCAAGCGCGTTGCAAGCAATGGCTTACTTGATTCAAGTTATTGATCAACTTCTTGAATTGAGAATTTAAACTACTTGGTTTCAAAATTATATACTTAACCGAAACTAATAACTCTGAGATTGGGATATTCTTGAATTGTGAGAACAAGGAATTCTTAAATGAAAGAAATTGTTTCAAACCAAGTAAATATTAACTTTCATCTAAAGCAATAACCGCAAGTAAATAATTTTCTCACGTTTTGAGAATATACTTCGTTGTGTGTACCATGTCAATACCTAGACCTCTGAGAAGTTTACAAGGTAAAAAATACATAAATGTTTTTGAAAATGAAGAGTTGAAGTAAATAATGAACTAAGTGCCAAAAATTCAAAAATTTGTTGTATTACATTAAAGTGGGCTGGACGTCACTGGCTTTAATGTAAATAACGGGCTACGTAAAAATATGGCGTGAAATGCCCAACAAACTTGACCGCTCGATCTCGATGAGTTAACTTTCGGCGTATTTTCGTAAATAGCGCGCTAAGTGCCTTTAGTCAGAGCCAGTAGTTGCTTATAATTAAAATATTATGCATTTTATAAAAAAATTATTCCTACAAAAAACTCTTAGAATTAAAAAAAATATATACAGGATGTTCTACTAGAAAAAGAAAAGGTTTGCAAATTTCCATAATAAAATGAATAGTATATTAAACAAGAGCTTGTTTAAAACCAAAAAACTTTTATATGAAGCATTTTTTTTTCAAACTATGTACGGTTTGGGAATTATTTAGGTGTTCCGGTAGTTTTGCCAAATTTTGATATATAAATTTTGTATACTTTCAACTCAAAAAGGATGCATTTTAGAAAAAAAGATGATTCCCATAAACAATTCTTAGAATTAATCTTAGAATTAAAAAATACAGGGTCTGAAAAAAAGGAAAAGTTACCAAATTTCCATAATACAATATATTTAAACCAGCTTGTTTAAAGCCAAAAAAAGTTTTGTTTGAAATTGTACGATATTGTTGGTATCAATACTGTGTGATACGTTGAGTAGTTTGTGAAAAAAATATTAAAGCTTGTTTTTGTTCTTTTTTTAAGTAATAATTCAAAATAAGAGAAAAACGTTGAGTGGATTTTGATTTCTGGTCCTTACTTTTTCTGAAAGGAGTTGATAAAATAAGTCATTTTCAATGTCAAATTTATATAAACATGTTTAGATTAGAAAGATTGCACAAAAACAACAGTTTTTCAGTACATTTGCAAAATAACAAATAAACGCATTTTTAAAGAAAATTAATTACTATAAAATTGAGCAGAACTAATCAAATTTTGCATGGCTTTCAGTAAACGAGGTCCTCATGTATTTTTTCGAACAACGGACGCTCTGTATGAAGTATACTTGGCCAAGCAACTTATTTTTATTAAGTTTTACTTTCTAGTATAAAAAAATATCAACTTAGTTTAAAATATGTATAAATAAATATTATGGCACTTAGCACCTTCTACGAAGTTTTGAATTTATTTTAGATTTGTTTTTGGGATACAAGACCTCGGCAAAAAACAACACCAACATGTGATGTACAGTCTGTTTAAATATGCACAAAAAATTAGGGATGGCTTTCTATAAAACATTTATCTTGCTGCACACTATTTTCTAAATATCTAGGAATAAGGTTTTTGGCACTTAGTTCGTTATTTACTTCAACTTTTCAAATGATTTAAACTATAAATATAAGATCCTTTTGAATATATAGTATGATTCATTTTATATAGCATTCCAAATATGTAGCTTAAGCAATTTCCTTTTATTGGAATTTTCCTTGTCATCCTTTTAGAAAGATAAATTGACTAGTTACATTTTTTTTTATACACACTGTGTAATGATAAAGATTTTTAAAAGTACGCATTTTGAAGATCGAGTTTTTATTTTATAAACTTTTTTGGAGAATTCATTTTTGCAGAATAATCCATAACAAAAGAAAAAGTGAAAATCATCAACGCGTATCATACAGTATTTTCTCTTCTTCCAATGGTTTCTCAAAATTATGTGTCTTTTAAGGCAAAACAATAAATGACATTTGGTCATTCGACACTTTTAAATTTGTAATTTTCGGAAGAAAAAAAATCCCTAGACATGTCATCTTGACAGAGGAATAAGCACACCCTTGCTTGGTTAAAAAGTGTAAATATTATCTAATTTTGACGGTAAGCGGTCTAAAATTTCCTCAAACAACCCTTACAAACCAGAATTACTCCATAAAAACCCACCCCGTCTGAGGTAAATAATTAATTTTAACCAGAAGAGAACGACTGCTAGCGCCCCCTACCTGTCATAAACTCAGCTAATCTCTCCCGTTTAAACGTGCAATGCAAATTTTATTGTGGGGTTATTTCTCAAGGGTGGCATAAGGGCCGCGGCAATTCATCTCTAGGTACCTGTAGGGGTAGTATTTCACCTTTGAAGGGCGGGCTGGGACATGTGACAGCGGGGTACGTTTAATTTCGGACATAGGACAAAATGGCAACGCATAGAACACAAACTCAAACGGCCGGAACAAACACTGAATGAGAGTAAATTACAACTACGTAGTGTGACAGAGATTTTGGGGGGATATATGTCTTAAGGGTGGCGTTGAGGATTGTTTTATTTCCTATAGTAGCCGCAGTCCAACTTTAACATTAACCATTAAACATTAACATTTCCATCGAAGAAATATAGCCGAATTACGCCGTGATTCGTTATAGGCCCAGTGGCCGGACAAAAATGTATGTCTCGCAGTGATAGAAGTCACCCAGCTATGAGTGTGCGTAGCGGGCACGCATGAGTCAATGACGACTTATGCGGTCGATTGGATTGATATCCATAGACGCGAAGCGCCTGGCGGTCGGTAGTAAACCGAGTGAATTTAATATTAAATGTTTGTCGTAACTATATGCAACACGTGCTCACTGAAATATTTTACTCATTTCTTGGATATGCATTGAACGATTGTATTACTGCATATTTTTCTAAATTATCTTCAGTAAAATTATGTCGCTTAGATGTTTTAAAATGTCTTTAAACCTTGAAAATGATCTTTCTACATCGCAGCTAGTCACAGGCGCAAAAGAATAAACCAACACCAAATTGGAATATTTTTGAGAAATTCCTTCATCCGTAAATGAATTCGTAGAGATTTGTTTTAAAAATATTAAAATCCGGATTTCTATGTACTACCGCATCAATTTTTTTGTAATTTTTTACTGATTGGTGCTTCAATGCTTCGTAACCTTTCGTACAGAGATTCAATCCTTTGAAAACTGCTTGCAAGTTCAAAATTTTGTTGTTCTAGAAACTTTATGGTTGGCAATACTTGCGCAAAATTTGTATCAATAAATTTTAATTGTTCATGCAAATCTTGTAATGATAGTACTTTTTTGCAGTCTTTAATACTAACTGCTTCATCAGGCAAATTTAAGACGAAGGGTTTGATGATATCAAAGTTTCTTGCATAAAAAATTGCCGCTTCTAACCATGTACCCCATCTCGGTAATAACTGGTTGTGGTGGCAAAGGTAGATTAAGGCACTTTTCCTTGTAAAGAGACAATCTGGAAGGAGCTTTCAATAATTTTTTTTTGCATGTGCTTATTAGCGTATTCACGTCTGGAAATTCTTCCCGAATAAATTAACAAATTCTATGAATAGCGTGTGCAAAACATGTCAAATGAAGAATATTTGAAAAATGTTGTTTAAGTAATTTTCCAACTTTTAACATAATCGCAGCAGCGTCAGAAACAAACAGTAATACTTTGGTAGCGTCTGTGATTTCTACTTTTTAATGGCGTCATTTACTATTGTACATATCTCTTCAGCTTTGACGGTACAGCGAAACTGAGTAGATAATAGGGTTTATATAAGTCTTGCGGGTCGAACAATCCGACAACGACGTTGACCACACATCTACCCTTCATATCCGTAGTTTCATCTGCAGAAACCCAAATATATTTATCGGATAGTTTTGACTTTATTTTAGAAATTGTTTTGTCATATTGCCCTTGTACGTAATGTTTTCTAATTGTGGATTCATCGGGTAAGTCTCGTCCAGTATACTTCTTGATAAATTTTTTAAAAACGGGATTATTAATTTTTGTGAAAGGTATATTAGCAGGAATAAATGTTTCGCATAAATCATCAAAAAAGTTTTTATTTGACGTTCCTGATACATTTTCCATGTGTTTTTTTGTTTTTACATGAGCCCGAAGACATTGTTTACTACGAATAATTAAATTTCGTGAGCAGAAATTGCAAACCACTTCCCCTTTCTTAACGAACGTGAAAGTATTGCCAAACTCAGCTAGCAAAGGATTCATTGCAGGATTTTCAAACTAAGTACAACTATAAAATAAAAAAAATAATTCGACTCTAAGTATAAAACAGAAGAACAAATTCGAAATGGAAAATAAAAACAGATATTCACACAAAATTTCAAGAAACAACACAATTGAAAGAAACTGCTCAAATTATCTATCGACGAAGCGGAAATTTAAACAAGGCAAGCGACTGTACTCGATCAACGCCAAAGCAGGTGTAGTGGTATGTACACCATGAGCCGAAGCCAGACCGGCTAGCCGCGTCCCCCACCAGCACGTGTCCCATGCACGACACTGGAAAATATACATTTTTGTCCGGCCACTGGACTTATATATAGCACACCGTACGTTTACTTTTTTGAAGTGTTGGTTTCATCTGGAGAGTGTAAAATGTGGTTTAATATCACTCCAGTAATGACAATGCTTTGAAGAAATATTGCCAAGATACGTATGTTGGAAAAATTTTTAATAAACATTTTATTCCTCTTGTAACTCGATCCGGGAACATTCTGTATAACATAAGAAAATATATAATTTATAAATTATTTGAATAAATCAGATGGTAGATATTTTTAATAACAAAATGGCTTATAAAGAAAAATAATTTCTATGCTTGTAGCAAGGTCTATAACTAAAAGTAGGTACCAATTATACGCTTATACTTGTTGTTTTCTAGTTCAGTTTCTTTGTAGAACATCGGGTACCTTCACTTTAATTTGTTAAAATTACAAATAAAGAAATATTTTCTGACATTTTGATCAATTTGTTCTAAATTGTGATTTGTTATTGACGTTTGGGTGTTGAGCAAAAAAAGTTAGGGAATTCGTTCACACCAAAATCACCTTAGCGCTTTATATTAGAATAGTATAATATTATTTAAATAAATTAAAAATGCACCTAAAACGGCGCGCAATAACTTTGCAACGAATTGGGATCGCATTTTGTCAGTGCGAATGTGTGTTGAATATTCGCTCGACCTTTTTAAGCAAAAACTTGCAGTGGAATGTATTATACGACGTCGAACCGCTGGAAAATAAGACAAAAAGGTGTTCTTATTTTACATTTGACGCGTATAATACTGATATAGCTATTTCGAAATATTTATTCGGAATAACGAACACCTTGAATGTTGTTTTCTTTGAAATGTGTTTTTGGTCCTCGCGATTTTTTCGGTTTTACAGCCTATGGAATGTGAACAAAGTTCCTACATTAGGCAGTTCAAATACAGGTATTTATTATCGACAGGGTATTTGACTATTATTTGAAAACCATCCTAGTGTGTTTATTCCTTCACTCTACAGTGTAAATGCATTATTTTTCGTAATTATTTCGTCAATATTTCATAAAAATCAGCGTTAAAAATTGAATCACAAAAAGTCCCGCCAAAACGATACTTTCTGTTGTGTGACGTCACCCGATAGTAGATGTCAAATCGGCCCATATGGTCTGTCAGCATCGGCATCGTCGCCGCTTGGTAATTGTTGTATGATCTGTTGTTTTCACAATTTCTACATAAAAATGGGTTATAAATGGTGTATAAATCCACAATGCAGAAATACGTCAAGAAAAACTCCGGATGAACTATTTGTAGCTGTTCCGCAAGATTCGCAACTGCGAAGAAAGTGGTTGGCTCGTAGAAATCCAAATGAAATAAATTGCGGCTAATACAAGTGTTTTTTTTGTTGTGAAGACTACTTCGACATAAGTAAAACTGACTAGAATAAGTAATCTATCGTATTTTCGAACCAGGTATTACCTGATCTGTCAGCTTAAGGTTAGGGCTATCCTAACCTACAAAGTTATGCTTACATGACACTTTAGTGCTATTAAATTCAAACGGGAGAATCATAAGAGCGCGTTCGGATAACCCGGTATTGTACGGTGAGAGTGACGCGCTGCATAATAGGCGGACTAACGTCATACGGCGTTTATCTGCATATAAGAGAGAGACAGCCGTCCCAGGTTATCTGAGCATTGCTCTCCCCATACCCTACGCTCTAAGCGTACTAACGAATGACGTCACTGGAGACTGAGCCAATTACAGAGCGTTTTCAATCACGTGATAGTACGAGAATAAAATTCAATTTTAATTTTGGTTTTTAATAGAAATAAAGCATATTTTTTTTAAAGTAATAACAAATAGTTTTCTTAAACTATAATCTATTAGAATGACTACAAAACAAGCCATATTTTTAATACAGTCAAATACCCTATTGACAACTGAATTCATTTGTCATCATTAGTAGGCTTTCATACGTTAATTCAAAGCATACTTGACACTTTTTTCCATTTTGTTTTGCGTTTTGCGAACACTGCGGCCATTTTTGCTGTAATTTTACTGTAACTTATATGCTCACCAAAAGAAATATATTATCAATGGAAATTCAGCTGGTTTGTTATTAAATTCGCATTGTTTTTCATCTCGAGGGTGAAACGTATTGCTATGGGGGTGGCCGTGTGAGATTGGGGTGTAAAGTTAAGGGTGGAAGTTTCGATTACTCGAATTCTTCAAATTACGTTCCAGAAGTTGACGACTTCCCGAGATCCTTTGCGTAACAACCGGGACAGATCCCTTCCAGAATTTTGCCCAAAAGTTTTATTGGAGGCTTACCGGGGCTGTTCTTCCATCCCTTCCCCCCACCCCTATCTCGAAATTTGATATATTTTCAGTGAAATTGTGAGGGTTGAAATCGTATTCCACGAGGGATGCATTATGGGTACCTGAATTGCTAGGTAATTGAAAACGGGAATAATGAATAATTTGCTTTTATTTTGCTCACACACAGAAAAGTGATTATTTGGAACAAGAAAACATAATTACTTGAATTTATTTACTATATTCAAATGCATATTTACTTGGATGTAGAAATTTAGGTATATACAAGAAATGCCACATACTCGATATAAGTAAAATAATTTCTCAGATAAATGCTGTCAACAAATACGTTCCTTCTTTATAAGAACCAATATTGTATTGAAAGAAGTAATTGAATTTTTCGTCCCAAAAATGTTAATTTCTCCAACGAAGTAATAGTAAATCCATGCAAGTGCGTAGTTACTTGATCCAAGAAAATATAAGACATTTAATATAAGTAAATAATGTTTACTGAATAAAAACCCACCAATTATTTAACTGAAGTGATTCTCACTTCTTTCAAGTAATCCCTTTCTCTGGAATAAATATGCGCACCGTCATTTTGTCAAGGCTCGCGCGCCCGCGCGTGGTGCTGGCGCCGTATAGGAGCCTCTAGCACGAAAACAACAACGACGTAGAGGATGTGCCTTGTGATTTATTGGGGATGTGTATTGTGATTTATAGTGCACAATAAACGTTTCAATACGGAATAGTTTCATGTAACGCACGCAACAGTTTAGAACGAGTAACCAGAGTACTTCACCAGAGTAACCACTTTCTTAAATCTAGTAATTATTCCAAGAAATAAAATTTCTTGGTTGAAGTCCATAATCTCTCGCGTATATACAAACCTACCAAGTACTTCAGCCAAGTAATTCTCTCTTCGTTCGACAGATCACTTTTCTGTGTGCAAAGAAATTTTTGAATGCCTTTGTTAGCGGTATTTATTTCTTGCTGTGAACCCGACACGACATGGAATGCTTTTCTTGATATTCACCCCTAACAACAAGGGTAGCAGGCGTCCGTGAACCGTTCCCAGTATCGCATTAATTATGAATTTAATCAAATATTAGTACGAATCCGGACGTTCTATTCCAGTAATAACTTAAAACGAAGTTGAATTCTCCATTTGGTTTTACCAGTTTTATTGTAGACTTTTTCAAAGACAAAAGAAATAGAATTTACTCGTACAAGAGAATATCAATAAGAAAAACACATTTAAATTAATTTTAATAACCCCCTACTTAAAAATTAAAAATCCCCCCAATTATTATAATACCGAAGCAATTATAAGTTAAGAGGAGTGAGATGGCGCTCGCGTCGTCATTAAAATTAAGTTTGCCGCCGTTATAAAGTAGTTCGTGAAATGCCCACTTCCTTGCAATAACCCTTTCCACTAGCCCAGTGGTCCTCCTAGTCGTTTTTCACCTAAAACTCCGAAAGTGGGTAATGAAGTGCACTATCAGGTCGGTATAAAAACGCCGTAATGAAGTGCGGACTCCGGCACTAGCAAAACTTTTCACCGCCTGTCTAACAATTACAACGCACGTTAAATTTAGGCTAGGTAGGAATTTTTACGAGTTAAAAACACGCGAGTGTTTTAATATTCTGATTAGTTTTTTTGTTTACTTTATCATACGTAGTATGTAAAGTATTGTAATCGTGTCAAAAAAATATTTTAGCGGAAATCTGTCTTTGTGTGTGTGTACCCGCTTTTTGTGACGATGATTCCGGAGAAACTACTAAAGGTATCGGCACAAAACTTCATATTTAGAAGCTTTATAACCAAACTTAGAGCTGAAAAGCTTTCTGTTGAAAAAGGTCCAAAGGAACTGGAGGTTTAGTCTTATCATTTTTGAAATATTTTGCAAATAAGCCGCCATTTCTGGAATTTCGTCGAAATAGTTAAATAATAAATTAAAGTAGAGGAAATTCTGAATAATTTATGACTATGACATTTTTTGGTACAATCAATAGTTTAGCTGCATGAGCAAATTCTATTTCATCGAGATCGGTCGTACTGCATTAAAACTAGTAGCTAGGATGTGTCAGATATTTTGATTCTAATGAAAGTAGATAGTGTCAAACGCTAATGTTTTGACAATACCTACGGTCAATATAAGCTGCGTTCGGATATTGTACACCGTTAGGCCGCATTTATACTGCCAGGAGGCAGGCGATAGGTGGCGGGTGGTAAGCTACGGGTTGCAGGCGTTGAGAGTTGCGGTGTTTATACTTCGAGTGACATCACCTAAATAACCACTGCAGTTTTATGTTTGTATACGAATGTCAGTTTAGATCAAAATGGCGTTTAGAACGTGCCGCATATTAATGCTATTAGATAGTGAGATTGAAGATGAAGTGAAAGAAAAAAGAAGAAGGTATAGGTCCATCCACTATTTGAAGTACGAAGTACATAGGTGAATTTCATTATTTATACCAACATCATGAAAGCATTTTTGTGATTGCCGACCGGGTCTGAATTTCCCTGATTAAGATCTCGCGATCACTTTTAGAAATTGACCTTTTGTATGTGCGTCCTACAGCAAACAAAAAAAGAGAATGAATCATGAATGAATGCAGGGTTGTCCAGGCTACGCTGGGATACGCCACTCGAATCTGTCGCATCACGACAGCTACGGGTTGCAGCCGGGCTGCGTCTCCTACATCTCTCGCCGCCTGTCAGAACTATAAACACTTCCGTAAGAACAAACGTTCCACAAATACAGGCGACGGAGCCTGACACCTGTCACCCGCCACCTATCGCCTGCCTCCTGGTAGTATAAATGCGGCCTAACACTTTTTACACCCAATAACACGTAAGTGTCATTTGGACGGTGTACCCGGTGTCAACGGAGTACAATATCCGAACGCAGCTTTAATCGACATATCTGTTTAGTTCTACTAGTTTTATTTTAATGACTGGCCACATCAGATTTTTTGTTTTTGGTGAGTTAACAAGCGTGACAAAGGTGTAAACGTTAGTTGTACCAACAACCCCTTCGTGGGGGTTGTTTGGCACAACGGAAGTTTGTCGAATTTCTCTATTATTTAGTTCTCCTGGACAAACTATAATGGACGTTCATTTATAGTGTTACATAGTCGAACAAGATTGAATAACAAAACTTATTCTCAAGTGTAATTTTCTAGCTATTCTAAATTCACTCGCGTAGGTAAAAGTTGGTAAACGTTTCCACGGGAAAATTACCAATTTTCGCGAGCGTTTCCGCCGCGGAACAATTTAGATTATCCGCATTTTTATGAATTTAAGACCGCTGACTTTATGGTGTGTTCTCACGATTCCCTATTCCGCACATTGTACTCTGCTAGGGATAAACATTTAATCATTTTAAAAATTCAGTTGCCCTTTAACGTTAATAGTTTATTTTAAAATTTACAAGTGGATATTACGAACAGTCACGTAACAGTGGAGAAATAAGTAAGTATGGCAATATTTTTCTGGGCAATTCTTGAAGTGGACGATTCGAGAAAATCGTCATAAAAAGTCGACATGCTAAACATTATTTTGTGGCTGGATTCGCGCGAAGGCATATAACGAGAAAATAAAGGCCGAAATTGCAGCCCGGCATAAAAGAGTTTTCCAATTTCATCTTCGTTTTCCCTGATATTACTCCGTATTCTGTGATATTATTCATAAAAATGCATCAACGAGGTTGGAGGTTTACTTTTAGACAATTTTGTTGTGTGGAGGGTGTATAAAATAGCATTAGTCATTTCCATAGTGGAATTAACGGTGCAATATTAGTACGTAATCAAGTAATTAGTATTCAGGTGCGGCGCCACTTTACATACCCCGATGTAAAGCCGATAGTGTTTTGTTGGTTTAAATGCAATTTACTCTGTAGATCGGCGTACGTAATACCCCAAAACTGCTATCTAAAACGCATATAAACGACCTTAAACGTATAGAAATCGTCGGTGAAATTCAAACTATCGTCATTACCATCTTTTCAAATTAAAATGTTAGAATCTTGAAAACTAGGACGATATTTGTCAGAAGCAAATCAATTGTGAACCATCCTGTGTATACATATTTAATTAAAAAGTATATTTGCTATAATTTTATGCGTTAAGATCCCAACTGAAATAAATGAATTTAACTCATAGACCAAATTAAAAGTTTTGAGGATGTTTTTGCATAAAGTCCGCCTGATACGCCCTTATTAAAATTCAGCTTTGTTAAAGTTGCTTCGAGATATACTCCCTAAGGGCTTGCCGAAGAAAGGGCTGGCCGTTGCTTATATTAACGAAGGAAAAGGGGAAATTACGCGAGGCATTGACCACAATAATTATCCTTAATTGGGCTGTTCTTTAATTTAAAGCGGACGAAACAGGAGTTGGCAAGTACCTCTCAAGGGTTTTTACTAATTAATAAAGCAAATCAGATCTCCTAAAAACAAATATAAGAATGCTAATGATTGGGGGAGAAGTGTTGGATGTATTGACAAAATTAACGAAAAAAAAAACACGCTACCACCTATACAGGCAGTGTTTTAAAAATTCTCGTACAGGTGGAAAAACACCGAGCTATTTGTAAGCGTTACAATCCGACCGCGTAGCTCATGCAGTACTGCGTGCACTGACAAATGTTCGTATTCATCGAAACTGTGATTTCAGTTTGTACCAAACTGTCTAGTGCTTTGTTTACAGTCGCATCCCGCCGCTGGTTCTATTCCGAAAATGTACTGCCAACAATTCCAATTGAAATGATGGACTAACACCAGCCAACTCTCGGTTACATAGGCGTTTTTCACAGTGTTTAGTTCACACAGAGATACGATCTTTTTGTTGTTATATTATAGATGAATTGGTTAGGTTTTTATGGGACTGCATTAACTTATGTTTACAATGTTTAGATTAGATTATCTTGGCTTAAAACTTTTATTATTACAGCGAATAAAAATGGAGAAGGTGAAGATATATACACAGATAAATAATGTGGGCTCAATTAGTTTTATGTGGGTATATATTTCAAGTGTGCTGAAGTTTAATTTTCTTGGAAACTCTAAATTTAACAAAAGTTCCCCGCGAAGTGCTATTCTGGATGCATTGCCTGCCATAAATTGAATCCCATGGTTCCCTAAGCAGCTAACTAAATGCTGATATATGTACATATGTACTTAAGAGTGGTTAAACTAAGAAGCTGAATATGAATGTTCTGTACTTAATACTACACTCATTGCCAAAAAAAGTGACGTACTTGATGTTTGACCTAACTTTAATGTCTTATATTTTTTAATGCAGTAGGACGATTTTTTTTTTATTTGATGTTAGGCGATTCATTTGTCTTAAAAAACAGTTAAAGAAGAAGAAGTTTTTTTTAATGTATTCTGGGTAGTAGTGGAAAACCCGGAACCATGTTTTTTCATTATTTTATAAGTAGGTAGAACATGGCATTTTTTTTCACAGCATTGTCGTTACTGTATATGTATCGTCTTGATTTTTGTAAAAAAAACGCGGTTTGTACGTGTTTCTCTTACTGTGTTATCGATACAGTGACTGTGGAAAACCGATACTTTTAGTATGCATAAAGAATAAAGAATACATCTATACTGCACAGAGATATATACATATATACCGACGTAGTGGTGGCGGTATATGGTGGCAGCTGTTCTCTATATTTTATTTTTATTTTATCCGCTCGTATAAATTTATCGCAGCAAGCCATGGAGGCGAGTGAGGAGAACAAAAGAAGGACGCGTGCGTCGCCCACTATGCGTAATATCTATATATATTATGTAGAGGAGGCAGTATTGTGTGAAATTTCATATAGCCTCGGGATTGACATTCCATGGATAACTTGGCTCTTTAGTTCCGATATTAATATTGCATAACGTCAGGACGTGAAGTATTCATTGTCGTGATATTTAATAAAAATAGTTTTTTAATCTAAATTTACGTATACGTACTAGATTTTAAATTAATGAAACACGAACATTGAAGAGGAATGACTAGCAGTAATATTTTCCGTCAATTAATTTTGCCGCAGTGGTTAAAGTAAGTTACTAATCTGTCAGTAGACGTCTAAAAGATGTTAATTTAAAAGCTAGGAGACTTACAAAAATCTTAATGAATTTTACAGAGAATGGACAATTCCTCAATGATCGAATGTCTTGTTTACGGATGAGTCAAGGTTTTGCCTTAACATGGTGGATGAAAGAAAAATGGAGAAGGACTGGTGAAAGGTTTAATTAGAATTTGAAATCCCTCCCTACACCATAACCGACCCACCATCATACGACCCACTTTTCCGTTCAGTTACAAATGAATGGAAAGACAACCCCCTTCATGTTTTGCCGGTGAGGGGTCGATGACAGCCCAAATCTACATTGACATTTTACAGCAGTATAAGGACTTAGTGGGCACAAATTTTATATTGATGCAGGATAATGTCCGACCACACACCGAAACAATAGTGCGAAACTTCTTTGAAGCTACGGGTATCACCACATTACAGTGGCCTGCGAGAACCCCCGATCTGAACCCTATAGAACATTTGTGGGGTGAATTAGGGAGAAGGGTGTCCTCGCGACGGGCGTCAAGAAAGTCTCACAGAAATGGCTATATATTAGTGGAAGAATCGTATACCACTAGAAACGATAAGAAACCTGATTTCCAGTATGCCACGTAGATTAGAAACTCTTAAACTTACTAGAGAAGGCTATACACGGTATTAAGCAATTTTCCCAGTTTATTATTTTGTGTTTAATAAAACTATTTTAAAAAAAACTTGGTTATAGGCAAGGTTTCAAAAAAAGCTGTAATTAGCACAATTTTGAGAGATAAATAAATGAATAAAAACAAAATGCTTGTAAAAGAAGCGTTTTTCATACAAAGTGTCACCACTTTCCATACCAGTCCTTGATTAACACACAGGGTGTCAAAAATGAGGAAAAGCATGGTTCCGGTTTCTCCACTACTATCCAGGATACATTGAAAAACTTCCTCCTCCTTAATTGTTTTTTAAAGACAAAGGAATTGCCTAACATCAAATATAAAAAAAAAAAATCGTCCTACTGGATTAAAAAATATAAGACATTAAAGCTAGATCAAAAATCAAGTGCGTCACTTTTTTTGGCACTGAATGTAGTATTAAGTATAGAACATTCATATTCAGCTTTTTAGTTTAACCACTCTTAAGTGCATATGTACATATATCAGCATTTAGTTAGCTGCTTAGAGACGCATGGGATTTAATTTATGGCAGGCAATGCATCCAGGATAGCACTTCGCGGGGAACTTTTGTTAAATTTAGAGTTTCCAAGAAAATTAAACTTCAGCACACTTGAAATATATACCCACATAAAACTAATTGAGCCCACATTATTTATCTGTGTATATATCTTCACCTCCTCCATTCTTATCCGCTGTAATAATAAAAGTTTTAAGCCAAAATAACCTAATCTAAACGTTGTAAACATAAGCTACAGCAGTCCCATAAAACCTAATCAATTCATCTATAATATAACAACAAAAAGATCGTATCTCTGTGTGAACTAAACACTGTGAAAAACGCCTATGTAACCGAGAGTTGACTGGTGTTAGTCCACCATTTCAATTGGAATTGTTGGCAGTACATTTTCGGAATAGAACCAGCGGCGGGATGCGACTGTAAACAAAGCACTAGACAGTTTGGTACAAACTGAAATCACAGTTTTGATGAATACGAACATTTGTCAGTACACGCAGTACTGCATGAGCTACGCGGTCGGATTGTAACGCTTACAAATAGCTCGGTGTTTTTCCACCTGTACGAGAATTTTTAAAACACTGCCTTTATAGGTGGTAGCGTGTTTTCATTCGTTAATTTTGACAATTCATACAACACTTCTCCCCCAATCATTAGCATTCTTATATTTGTTTTTAGAAGATCTGATTTGCTTTATTAATTAGTAAAAACCCTTGAGAGGTACTTGCCAACTCCTGTTTCGTCCGCTTTAAATTAAAGAACAGCCCAATTAAGGATAATTATTGTGGTCAATGCCTCGCGTAATTTCCCCTTTTCCTTCGTTAATATAAGCAACGGCGAGCCCTTTCTTCGGCAAGCCCTTAGGGAGTATATCTCGAAGCAACTTTAACAAAGCTGAATTTTAATAAAGGCGTATCAGGCGAACTTTGTGCAAAAACATCCTCAAAACTTTTAATTTGCTCTATGAGTTAAATTCATTTATTTCAGTTGGGACCTTAACGCATAAAATTATAGCAAATATACTTTTTAATTAAATATGTATACACATGATGATTCACAATTGATTTGCTTGTGACAAATGTCGTCCTAGTATTCAAGATTCTAACATTTTAATTTGAAGAGTTTGTAATGACGATAGTTTGAATTTCACCGACGATTTCTATACGTTTAAGGTCGTTTATATGCGTTTTAGATAGCAGTTTTGGGGCATTACGTACGCCGATCTACAGAGTAAATTGCATTTAAACCAACAAAACACTATCGACTTTACATCGGGGTATGTAAAGTGGCGCCGCACCTGAATACTAATTACTTGATTACGTACTAATATTGCACCGTTAATTTCACTATGGAAATGACTAATGCTATTTTATACTCCCTTCCATACAACAAAATTGTCTAAAAGTAAACCTCCAACCTCGTTGATGCATATTTTATGAATAATATCACACAATACAGACTAATATCAGGGAAAACGAAGATGAAATTGGAAAACTTCTTTACGCCGGGTTGCAATTTCGGCCTTTATTTTTTCGTTATATGCCTCGCGCGAATCCAAGCGCAAAATAATGTTTTGCATGTCGACTTTTTATGACGATTCCCTCGAATCGTCCACTTCAAGAATTGCCCAGAAAAATATTGCCATACTTACTTATTTCTCCACCGTTACGTGACTGTTCGTAATATCCACTTGTAAATTTTAAAATAAACTATTAACGTTAAAGGGCAACTGAATTTTTAAAATGATTAAATGTTTATCCCTAACAGAGCACAAGGTGCGGAATAGGGTATCGTGAGAACACACCATAAAGTCAGCGGTCTTAAATTCATAAAAATGCGGATAATCTAAATTGTTCCGCGGCGGAAACGCTCGCGAAAATTGGTAATTTTCCCGTGGAAACGTTCACCAACTTTCCCCTACGCGCGTGATTTTAGAATAGGTAGAAAATTACACTTGAGAATAAGTGTTGTTATTCAATCTTGTTCGACTATATAACACTTTAAATGGACGAGATAATAATTATTATCATACACGTTTGTATCACAGATAAATTGGGTAATTAATCCTGAAAATTACAGCCCTCTATCTATTCTAGTTCGTTCAGGAGAAGTCTTTAAAGTTTACGTATGCGCCTCCGCCATAATTTTCATTAACTACATCCGACAATTCCCCTGATAAATTCCTGTAGATAAACACGTCCTACCACGTTACCGACTTAATCCGTCATGTTCTATCAACACTCGCGTCGCCCATAGCAACGTCCCGACGTTTGTTTCCGATGCACAGATTAGATGTCGGCAATCAAGATATTAAGTTTACCTACATTTCTATCTCCCAACCTAACGTATACTACATATTTCGCATAGCTAGACTAGAGAGAGAGAACAGCGCCATCTACACTATCGGTGGTGAACCCACAAATTAAACTGGGTAAAACATCGCTTGAGCGATGGCTTAATTCGGGATAGTCGGGAGTGTCGACGCTTTTTGCCCCCCCTAGCGGCGATCAGACGATCTACTGGACGGTGCAAATCGACCACTTTTTGTTTGACCGATGCTGATGCGCTAACTATGCCCGCTAACGTGATTAATTGAGTACGTCGGAATGGAATTCTTTCTATCACTGATAGTTTACCATAAAGAATTTTTTATATTTTGAATTTGAGCGTAATTGGGGTCGAAAATGTTCTAATTTTGCATTATTTATACAGTTTTGAATGTCATTTATCTTTTATGTTTTATGTTTTTCTATTTCAAGCTGTTCTAATAAATCCAGATTTGTTCCGGTTTCCGTATTGCGAAGTTCCTTCCGGTTTTACCTACACAAACTGCACCACAATTAGAGCATTTGACTGAGTAGACTCCAGACTTATCCAAAGATAATTTTAGGGTTTTAAAATTTGAAAGTAATTGGTATTTACTACTCTTAGAAACAGGACAAATGTTAAATTTGTATTAATCGGGATATTCAATAGGCTGTATCTCGTTGACCGTTTGTTCAATCTTAATAAGACCAACACCATTCGATTCCCCTCTTCTTAAACTATATGAATGTCAAACAGTCCGATCGCGATTATACAGCCTTGAAATAGAAATAAATAAAATTTCTGAATTGTTAAATTCCAAAAAGTAAACCAGTTTCTGGGATAGGTAAAGGACCGATGTATTAAAAGGCGGCAATATTTTTTCACCTGAGCCCTGCGCCACGTGTCCTTGTCAGCCAAAAGTTAGATTTTACTATGGCTAAACATAGATGCACATAACTCGACGCTGCGGATAGGTGCGGATGCGGTTTTTGTGATTTTATTTCTATCACGTTATAACGGAAAATCCAAAAATTGATGTACGGGCTTATATGTAATTTGATGCAATTCCTTGAAACCGTGATAGTAGAGGTAATTTCGAACATATTTAACCATATTTAGCTATATACAAATGATTACGGTTATCAAGATATTGACGATTTTATGTTCAATACATCTTTGTATGTTGTAAATGCCGTTATGTACGTATATTTTTCCGTTTTGGATCACGTATAGCAAACAACCCCGATGACCTAGACTCTTAAAAATAATCCGAAAAAAAACTTTGTACTTGTATGTGAATTTCTTCGAAATATGTTGCTTGAAGCGAATCGGATGTACATTCAGGGAAAGAAAATACATCGAAAGCACCTACTCGCATACATTAAAATTGAATTTTTTTGTGGAGAGACAATAGTAAGCTTCTGGAATAAAAACTGGTTAGGCGTTTTCGATAAATGTGTTTATACGGAATGCGAATCTGGGTTCAAAACATGCGTATTAGGGTCATACCACTAAAAAAACGACCGTTTCAGCTTGAAGGATGATCACATTTCAAAAGTTTTCATGGATACAATAAGTATTAGACAATTTTGAAATAATACTAAAAATGATAGTTTTTATTGTGATAATTATGGTTAAATAGGTTCTTAACTGCCTCTACTATCACGTCTTAAAAGGAATGCATCGAACGGAAAATAGCATGAATAGCGTATGTACCGTTTCAATACACAATATCGACTGGTGTAAACTTTCATCTTCTTCCTCTACCACTGGTCTTAAAAATAAAACTTTTTTCATATTTTCTTACAACATAACAGACCCAAAAATATTATCTCATATAACTCAGAAACGACATGTATTGTTCAATTTTAAACCCGTCTATTATGCGTATTTAATCAGGACATGCCATATACAGTGCTTTCCAAAGGTAACGGATACATTCTATAAAATCTTAAATAAAAATATTTGAGAAAAATGCTCCGACACGTCGATTTTTACTTTTTACTTACTATCCTAATATACACTTTTCAGCCCCCCACCCCTTCACCCCTAAGGGGTGGTAACCACAACTTTAAAAATTCAAATAGCAAAGTACCCCTTGCAATACCTCAATTGATAGACTTTTTTAATCTGAATACAAAGAAAAAAAAATTATCGAAATCGGTTGATAAATAACGGCGATATTTATCAAAATTTATTTATACACGAAATTGAGGAATAACAAAATTTAATTAACTAATCCTTAATTAATTGTCGAAAGTGCTGCGCGTTAACGACGAGACAATGCCCTAATCTATCCCCAAACGCTTGTTGAACATTTTCTAACATTTCATTTCGAGTTTTCGAACATTCCTGGAGTCATTAAGTGAATTACTGCAGGAATTCTTTCCTTTAACGTCTCAATATTTACAGGTCTATTAAAATAAACTTTACTTTTTAAATAGCCCCAAAGAAAATAATCTAGTGGGGTTAAATCTGGCGATCTTGCTGGCCATTCAATAAGCCTTCATCTACCAATCCATTAGGAAATTTGAAAATATTTGGATTAGGAAATACTTGATCGAGGTATTCTCGAACTTGTCGCGCATAATGTGGAGGCGCACCGTCTTGCTGTAACCAAATTCTGTCCTTGTGTCTATCAGGATCTTCTGCGTTGGGAAACAACACCGCTAAAGTAGGTAGTAGTTCATTTCGTAGAAAGTTCAGATAACGTTCACCATTCAGTGTTCCGTCGACAAATTTGGTCCAATAATTCTAGAACCTACCACACCAGCCCACACATTAAGGTTCTGAGGATATTGTGTGTTCGCTTCCACCATCCAATGCGGATTTTGACGAGCCCAGTAACGGCAATTTTGTTTATTGGCGGTGCCATTCAGACAAAATGTTGCCTCAACAGAAAAAAACGATGTTTCTAATTAAGCAAGGATTTTCATTAGAGAGTTCCATCATTGTCTCACAAAACTGCACTCGTCGATCAAAGTCATCATCGGCCAATTTTTGTACCAAGTGCACTTCACACGGGTGAAATTTGTGTTTTCGAAATAATCTGGACACTGTGCTTTTTGACGCACTAACTTGTGAAGCAACCTCCGCAAGGGTTGAATGATTTTCTTGCACCATTAAAATAGCATCCAATTGTCGGTTTCCAATTAAGGCCAATGGACGTCCTGCCTTAGGCTTATCCCGTACATGACCGAGATCGCGAAACTTGTTTTCGATTCGACTTACTGTAGATTCCGATATTGGCGGACGGTCCGGGTGCGTTTCATTGAACAAAACACGAACTTCGTCATGCGTCCGGCTTCTATCTCCAAACCCAATCATTAAAACTTCGATTCTTTCGGTTTCTGTAAATCTCATTTTGCTACTATTTCTTCAATGACGAAAAATCTGAATTGTGTTTGACATAAGTAAAGACAAGTTGCAATTGTTTGAACGATATTTCTATACCCGCTTCAACAGCGCTTACTCGAATATTGACGTTCTTCTTTGAATACATTTTAGTAAATATCGCGGTTATTTATCAACTGATTTTGATAATCTTTTTTTCGTTGTATTCAGAATAAAAAAATCTATCAATTGAGGTATCGCAAGGGGTACTTTGCTATTTGAATTTTTAAAGTTGGGGTTGCCACCCCTTAGGGGCGAAGGGGTGGGGGGCTGAAAAGTGTATGTCAGGATAGTAATTTAAAAATAAAAATCGACGTGTCAGAGCATTTTTCTGAAATATTTTTATTTAAGGTTTTATTGAATTTATCCGTTACTTTTGGGAAGCACTGTATATTTTTGTAAATTTCACACGGTAATAGGTGTACAGCAGTGAAGAACAATTTTGAATACAGTTTGTTTTTTCCCAATTTTGTACTGTTTTATTGTGTTTATTAAGTTGTTAACCTTCATATACTTACTCACAAAAGAAATAAATCAAAAAAATGTCTCAACAAATCAAACACAAGCCTCGGTCACACATGCATCACGTATCTCTTACTCTACATAACTAATTACCCTCTCCATCTATCTCTGTCGCTCCTACATCATCAATGTCACTCTTCAATCTTGCCAACCACTATAAAATACGTGTTTATTGTCTCCAATCTCAGCGGAATTAGGGAACAGCGACAGGTGAACCTATATAGCAAGCTGTGGGCCAATCTCTTGGCGCTACCTCGACGCATGGCTCACTAGATCAGACCGGAAGTGTCTCGCAGAGATTTCCCTAAGGACACCCCCGTGGAAAGGGGTTGCTAGTCGGTTAAAATTGGGGGTAGAGCGAAAATAGCACCCCCAACGTTTAACTTCAGCCTAATTAATACACCACCAGCTTTCAGCTGTTTAATTGCCTTACCTAGGGCGCTTGAGGTGTCACAGGAGGCCACGTCAACGTCTCGTGCGATGCTTCATTTGTTCTGACCTAATTTCAACGTCAAATATTAAGTGGATGTAAAGTTTTTGGCATATACAGTAGACTCGCCTATAACGCGGTTCCTACAACGCGAAATTGCGACTCCATTTTCATATAACGCGATTCTCGTACAACGCGCATTCGTCAAAATTTGCGGTCCTCAAATTCCTGTAACGCGTTTTCATAAAACGCGTAATATTAAACCGCGTTGTAGGAGAGTCTACTGTACACTGTTTTATGGTTTATTCAGAAAGAAAATTATTAGTTGCAATTAGTAGATTATAATATGTAGTATAATTTTATAAGACAAACAAAAACATGGATCAGGAGTGTCCCACTCCCGAAACACATGATAACTGTTTTTTTGAGCTGCTGTCAAAAATATCCTGCCTAATTTTGAATGCTGTACCTCTCAGGCCAATAAGTGACAACATCTTCATGTCGAATTCTTTATCCACCAGTTTATAGACACCCTGTAGGCAATACAAGTACAGAATAAGTTTTCCAGTAAAATATGTTGGATATACCACAAAAATTTCAATTTTGTTCAGGCGACTGTAGAAACAGAATTGCATAATAATGTTCAAGTAATTTTTAAAGCGATTTAATATGATTGATATAAATTTCGTGCAGCGCGCACTACGTCAATCGTAACGGTAAATGGAAACGTACCTGGGACAGTGGAAGATTATTTCCCATTAGTACGATACGATCAGAACAATTTAATTTCGGAATTTTGAATAGTAGTGCGACTTAAATATAGATAATGAATTTAGATGTACAATTAATTATAATATTTTACAAAAACGGATTCAAACGGATTCACTGATCGCGTCAAAACTTCGCATCTCGTTCGACTGCCTAGCACCAAAACCCACAAGCGAGGGAAGCCGAACTGCGCAAAATCTTGTTCATGTTCGGTCTTAAAAATTAACAAATAGTCGGAATGCTATTAAATTCAGGGCTGTGGAGTCGGTAAAAAATCTGTCGACTCCGACTCCAGATAATTTTGGTAGTCCGACTCCAACTCCGACTCCGGCAAAATTTTATTTGTTTCCAGCGAATTTAATGGCAAAAAGAAATTAAATCTGACATAATCTAATTGTAAATAAAATCAAAAAGGCCTGTTGATCGGACCACAAAATTATGGCCATATTTAAAAAGGACGCATTTTTATGATTTCAAAATATCTCTGAAATCAGTAGAACTTCAACTGTTTCTCATTAGAGAGCACATAATTCTGAACTAATTTGTCACTTGAACCCATGTTCTATCTTTAATAATAACAAAAGTATAGTACAACAAAACCACTGTATACCACAAAATAAAATTTATTTCAATGAATACAACATTAAGTGCAAAATAAGCTGAAAATAATCTCAACTCTTACTTCTGTTAGTGGTAATTACGTCACAATTCTGGCTGCAAGGAGTATGACTTGCATACATGGATATTCCGACATTCAACTTAAGGTAGAATTTAAATCGGAAATGCAGTTATAATTTTTAATCGGCTATTATACATATATTATGCATGTTTAAGTTTATGCATTAAAAATTACGTTAGAGTGAAGTTTGTACCTTTGCTAATAATGAAAATATATCTGGCTCAATTCTGTCAAGTGTAGGTGACGAAATCTGCGAATATCGGTGTTTTTTAGTTGATCGCAAGAAGACTACGACATAGCCACCAATAATCTTGAAAGGCGTAACACACTCGACAGAATCAGTAACAATTTAAAATCTCTGCATATTTTGTTAAATACAAAGGGATGTGATTATACCATAATATTGTATAATCAAGGGTGATACTTTTGATAAACTTGTTCATGTGCCAAAAAAAAAGAATCAATTTCGGTTAAACGTTTAAAGCTATCAAACATTAAACCTAAAATTGCTAAGTTTTCCTAGTAAAGCATTATCTTTTACAAACATTCAGATATTGGGACAAATAAAAATAAAAAAAAATGTTGAGAGTTGATAATACGACTGTGATACCATTACGTTGTTTCTTCTGGTACAAAAGCTGTAGGAAACTGTTTATTCTTCTTAAAATTGCAAGGGAATATCATTAAAATACTTTTTGCAATATTTAATGAATGGTTCAGCTGTTCTTTGTGGCTGAACGAGTAGGAGCAAATTCTCGTAATTTTGATGAATAAGGAAAACCACACGTTGACGCTTCACTTTGGAAAGTTCTAATTCGTCTATAAGTATGCATCGAAGCCCGATTTTTTTATTTGTAGATGATCTAGCTATCATAATTAGCATATTGAAGTTGGTTATTGGCAATGGGAAATACATAAAGTATATATGCGACGCGGCAAGCGACTCACAATAATCATTTTGCTAATCATCACTCACCACCGACTTGTGTGTTTTGTAGTTAAACTATATCTACTTTGTAAAAGACCTAATAATGTTTAGTTACTCGTTTACTATCTATTGAGGCAACGGCCATCTAGCATGTCTTTTTCTACATTATTTAAACATGGACCCCCCGGAGTCGGTACATTTTTCCGACTCCGACTCCTCTGAAATTTGTCTGAACTCCGACTCCACGACTCCGACTCCACAGCCCTGATTAAATTCAAGGGATATGTATCGCAGTAAATAAGGATTATTTGCATGTTAACTGCGTTGGTTGTCCTGCTAACATACGTTACTGAGATATCGGCTTCCATCAACATCTTGTTCGCAACCTTTATTACATAAAAACTGAAGACAACAAAAACGCCAATGTATAGAAGATACTTTACATGCAACCTAAACAAAAACTGAAATTTTTGTGGTAACTGGTTTAAAGGAAAATAAATCGGAAATACGAACATTAATTTAACTGCAAAAATCGGGTACGTTTTTCACTTCTCTCGCGCTCATGTTTACACCGAGAGGCAAAGAATTTTGTCAACTACAAACCTTATTCAATGGGCACTTCCATTGTGGGTTCAACGCTTTATATATGGCATCTAAAGGACTGGTTCCTCCATTGATTTTGTTGCAATATCTATTCTCCTTATTTTTTAAGAATGGTGTACATTTTGTAAAATCAGAGTTGCATTTTTCAAAAACGTTGGTGCTCTATAACGAAAAAGAAAAGCTGTTAATAAATTAAAATAATTATTGTGGCCTTGAAAACCTTGATTTAAATAATAAAACATTACCTTGAGAGTGGTAGGGATATTTTCTTTAACCCGTATGGTTATAGACAAATACTCTTTTCCGTTTTCATTTCTCATTGTTGCATTCTCGTAAACAATTGGTAAACGGTTATAATTTGGACAATTTTCGTTCAAGTGTTCAATACTCAAGGCCTTAATCTAAAATTTTAAATCGGTGTTTATTAGTACTTAATATAAATTTTATATATTATTGTAGTATCGTACCGTTTGAAGTTTTAGTATAGTTGCTAACAAACCAAACAGGATGCCTGTTTTTAACATGGTGTTATTAGATATATAATTACACAGTCGATCTATCATATGAACGAAATAATTTCCAAAACTAATCTAACCAACTATGGGTACTATAATTATATACATGCATAACATTGATTTTGGAGTAATGTGAATTTAATTGCTTTTGTGTTATGACATTATTATCTTGATTATAAACAATAAACAATGTTACGTTGCAATTTTGGGTGATATCTGTTAGATTGATCACAATAACAACCAAAAATTATGGTTAAAATTATTACAATTTGTTATCTTCTTAAGACCTTTTGGTATCAATCGGTTCTAAAATATAACCTAAAATTTTATAATTTGCATGTAGAATTGAAATGCTACAAGGCAATATCATAAAAATAGATTTTTTTAATCAACATGAGATGTCACAAAATAACGTAAAACCCCTTTAAAAACTTCAATAAATTTGTATGAGTTTTTCAAAATTTTGCCAAATAAGTTATTTAGAACTTTTGATATTTTTCTAAAATTAAAAATATCAAGTCGGCATCTTGTGATGTCACAATATCTACATATAATTAGGAAAATGTTTGTGCGACATTGTCAGGTAGTACTTTTTGATAAGATTATTGGTTATTTATATGCTTATTCTAGCTACTACACATACTGCAATCAATATAATAGTAGCTAGCTAAATTTCACATAAAAACTAGAATTATTTATTAACTTTATTAGAATAGAAACTTTACACCAGAGTCATATCGTACATTTTTAATTTTAGGTTACCAAAACCAAGAGATCGCTGTGCTGGTAACGACCGTCACGGCTATCTAAAAAGGTTTTTCATAAAACTTATCAGTTTGAACATCTATCTACAACAATTCTAAAAGATGAGTCGTCTTTTTGTTATAATGTTGCATCAAAATAATAATAAAAGCCCCCATTGCTTATGTATAGTCGTTAAACTGGCGTGACGGGTGTGACACGTTACTGCGGAGTAACCCACAACTAGGCATTTTTGAAAAATCACAATAAAAATTTGTTTCCTCTGTACAGTCATGGAAATAAGTAAGTTCGAATCGCTATCGCAGGATTTGGAAATAGTATGTCGGTTATATATTCGTGTACTATTCTACCTCGACCCGGCCGGTTCGCAAAAAGTTGTCCGTCACGAGGTGGTTTTTCGATGGATGTAATGTAACGGGATTTAGTTTATTTTTAGCGTGTCCGACCTTTTCCTTAATGTGATATCTTCAATGCAATGTAATAAATCAAATATGATCACTACAGTTAAGTTTACGAGTAGGTAACGCATTTAATTAAATATAGAATTACTTTTATAATAATATTAATAAACATGAAATTTGATATGATACGAAAAGCTCATTTTAAGATATTGCGTAATATCATGACACATTATATAAATTTATGTTAACTAATACACATATTAATTACGCAAGTTAATGCCTTGCCCAGCAGTAGGATGACGGGCTTAAGTAAGTAAGTAAGTAAATGCGCAAATCAACTTGATGCCAAGGATTATCACTAAATATAGACTATTTCAGAATTGTAATATTAAAATATATTCACTAAATGTAAATAATTCTCTAAATTTAATTTAAATTTACATTTAGGACGAGCATGTATTTTGTATGAAGGACAATG
The DNA here is from genome assembly GCA_963966075.1 of Aphodius sticticus. Lineage (NCBI taxonomy): Eukaryota > Metazoa > Arthropoda > Insecta > Coleoptera > Scarabaeidae > Aphodius > Aphodius sticticus. The sequence goes on from OZ014510.1 coordinate 2,738,874, forward strand.
GAAATTTTATATCTGTATTTACTTTACAGCAGTCAATGTTCAATTATCTTTCATGACATCTAATACGTGCTTGACAACCAAAATAATTTAAATTCTAGCAATATATACAGGCTGTCCCACGTATCTTCCGCAAAACAATTTTTTTCAGAAAGTAAATTACTTTTTCAATTCATTAAAAAGTTACAGCCGTTTGAATTATTAACAATATATTATTATAAACGGCTCCAACTTCAGAAGGAACAGAGAAAACCAATAAGACCATATGAAACATACTACTTTTTACTTTCTAGGAAAAAAAACAAAACATTTTGGTATTTTCTTTTGTACATTTGTTAAGACAAATTATTAAAATTTTACTTATAATTAATAATTTTTTATTGTTGTAATATGTACTTATTGTGTTTCATTTTTGGTTTTGCATTGTTTGATAACTAATTAATTTTTTATTTTTCTTTTTTTTGTTAATATTTCAAAGAGCTCTACAGAAGTTTTATTGTAATATAGTTCCAGTTCAATAAGCACACATTTTTCATTTACTATATATTAGCTGGAACATTATTGGAAATTTTATTTCTAAATTTGTTTTCTAAATACATTAAGAGGCGGGCATTAACAACGATAATAAGTTAAAAATAACATTTTGACTTATGAATTGTGTACTGTAAGGTTAGCTAAAATGCATATACATTAAAAATGAAGGTCTTTTTAATTTCTAAACAATATAAACTATAACTGAAAATGTTTAACGACATACTTTGTCAAAGTAATATTATAAGGTAATAATATGGTAACATACAGGCGGGATGTAAATTTTAAATATATCAAAAATTACAGCCACAACCTGGATTTGAACCAAGGCCCTTTGCGTCGCTAGCACAATGTCAATAGCTCAGATGGGAGAGCATTGTGCTAGCGACGCAAAGGTCCCTGGTTGAAATCGTCAAGTTGTTGGTTTCTCTTACGTATAGCTTTTATTGCATATGATTGTGAGTAATTAATATGCAATAAAAGCTATACGTAAGAGAAACCAACAACTTTTCCTTCTGAAGCGTCTCCTTTTGGGAAATTATATACCCGTTACCAATACAATTTATACTTATCCCAGGTCAAATTTGATGAAATAATTTTTGTTGTATAAATGTTCTTTTAGATGGTCGTCTTTTTGGTTTATTTTTTTTTAATAATATTTATAACATATTTACATTCCATCAAAATTCGTCGAAAATTTAGAGCTAGCTTCCAAAAATTTTTGTAAATTAGTGATATACATAATTGTAATTATTTTCAGTTGTCAGATGTTTGAAACATATTGCTGTAAAGTAAATACAAAATAATAATATAAAAAAATAGTAATGATACATTCATGCTATACAAAATACATACTCCTTTCTGTTTATTAAGTTAAACACTGCGAAATATCGTAAATACTATCTCGGAAACACCAGTAAATCACAATTAACAAATTACCATAAAGACAAATTTAAAGCAATTTAATTTTAATTTATTTCTATTTTGTGAATAAATGTTAATACATATGTGAGTTCTGAAATAACCTGAAAAGTAAAAATATTGACAACAACAAATTGATTTTTGTATTTATTAACACAAAAAAAAGCTATTAGATGCAACAAGGTTGTAAGTATAATTTGTTGTGTTGTATGCAATATCTTGAAATGAGATTTTCATTTCATGTAATCGAAAACTTTTATGTTTATTAATATAAAATTAACGTCATATTTAATAAAAACACAGTTACATTGCAATGTAGGAAGTACATTAATTAATTACACATTAAGCTAATAAATAGAAACATATAAATCATTATAAACCAATTCAAAGCATTCGAACAAGGTTTCGCAAATAATAAATTTCCGGTATACGAGTTGAAGCGTAAACGGACAATTTTTTGCACTTAGCGGCCGAGCGGTCGACCAGAATAACAAAAAACTTGTACTTGGATGTATCATCGACACACTGCTAAAATATTTATAGAACTTACTTAATTCCAAGAGTGTACCTCAATCCGTGTATATTTATTTGTAAGGAACACATCCAGCTTTAATTTTTTAAATTTCTCTGTTGTTATTATTTGACTGTGCAATCGCCTTTCAACTGAAATAATTGCCCTAACTATCCTAGTTTTCGTGGTCCATTCACGTCATTTTTAAATTGGGAAAAGTTTTTATTCCTTTTAGCCCAGGCGCCACTTGTCTTTTTCCCTACAGGGAATTTTCATCCGCCGTTATGAAACATACGGTTTGTAAAGAACTGCGCCCATGCGTAGGGCCCACTCCAAGTGTTTCCGTTCGTCGTTCAAAATACTAGAGTCGCCAGTAACAATAATTCTTAACTTTTGCAATCAGTGATGTTCTTAAATAACTAAGCTTGTTGTTCTTTTATTTTCAGAACGCCTGAACGTCTTGTACGAGAAAAACTGGACTAGATTGGTCACGGAACAGCTGAAACGTTTCGAAAAAGTCGTCATAGAAACAGGGAGAAACGGAGAAGCGTCAACAACAGTTGAAAATCGATGGACATTCGGCGGGGCTTTATTATACACCCTAACACTATTAACAACAATAGGTATGGACCCCAAACTACCTTAAAAATAAATTCCTAATCGTCATATTTTCAGGTTATGGTAAACTATCACCAAAAACAGCTCTAGGGAAACTCATAACCATGTTGTATGCATTAATAGGTGTTCCATTAATGTTAATCTTGTTATCATTGCTAGGATCAATGCTAGCTGATTTTGCTAAATCAGTTTATGGTAAACTGTGTTGCAAGGAGAAAAGACAAGTGAATACGATCGTTGGGTACCACAAGGCACCTCCCAGCCCTTCAGGTGTCTGCAAGAGCTCCCATGATGACTGTACCATACAAATTTTGCCTCAAAACGCGAATAATATCAATTGTAACAAATCTGGGCATCACAATCTACATTCTGACTTCCACATGGACCAGGATATACCCAAAAGAGCATTGCTAGCCACTGTTCGAGCCAGCCATGCTAGAGGGCGTTGCAGACAAGGTCAGGTCAGGCAGATGCTTGCAGATCCGCATTTTTGCCCGAGTCATCCACATAGTATACCCTCAAGGTCGATACCTGGGTCTTTGACTGCGTCAGATGTGGAAGAACCTGAAGATAATGATGATAGCGAACACGGGTAAGAGGTTATTTGATTTGTTAATTTTTTGGTATTAACACAGTTAGAAAATGTTCTTGTTTTAAAAATATATATTCTTTTGAATTTATTTTTTCGGATCAAAACATATTTCTTTGATGATAAGAATGTTAGTTCATTAAATGCTTTATTTGTTTATGTAGATGATAGTATCCAAACATATTAGATACACTATACAGGGTGTTCATTATACTTAGTAAGTTTTTGTGTTTTTCAAGTGGCTTTTTCTCGAGTTTTTTAAATGGAACAGCCTGTAGAATATGTGTTGACTGTAATAACCTTTTTTTTCTTTGATGTGATTTATGTACTCACACACAAAAACCAAATATGCAACAAAAACAAACTGATAGGTATCTTTAGATTTAGATTTTCATTCATAGCAAAATAATCTATTAAAAACACTTCCAAGTAACCCACTTTCCATTCACATTATCAATATTACTCATACTATCATCCATATTATCCCAATTTTGAATTGTCTCTCCAGAAAAATAACCTATTTTAAATCAATTAACAATAGTAAGTAAATATTGTTGGTTGTTTTTTGTACTGAATGCAAATTCGTTCTCAAACGTAGCTCATCAAGACAGGTTTTAGCGTTTCTGTTTGTTTTTATGTCTGAGCGCACATACTATTACAATGAAACGTCTCCGCATAATTTTCACAAAGATGAACAATTTTTCACGATAGTCCCTTTAAAACTACATTGTTTTTGGCTTACCTCGGAGCCCAACTGAAGTTACTAGGTCTTCAGATTCGCTCGCTGTACGTTTGTAAAAATTGCAAAACATACTTATAAATTTGTGTAATACCTTGATAACCGTAATACTTTTTATATGCATAAATCTAGTTAAATAGGTTCTAAATGGCTTCTGCTATAACGCTTTAAATATTTTACATCATGCTACCCAACACACTGTATACAAAGCAATATTAAGATACTAAATAGCATACTACTCTTTAAATTCCAAATATCACAAAAACTAGTAGAAATAGATATACGATATAGTGAATATAAATTACAAAGAACTTAAGGGACATTTCAATTAGCAAATAATATACAGGATGTTCCATTTAAAAATCTCAAGAAAAAGCCATTTAAAAATGTTTAAAAACTAGTGCATGCTACAATCAGCCTGTATAGTGCATCAAATTTTTCATGACATCAGCATCTAGCTATGGGTTTAGTAGTTATTATGTGACAACATTTTTGGGACAACATCTGCAAAAATGTAGTATTAACGTAGTTTTTAAGAAAGGCCAGCAATTGCCAATTTTTGTGCAACACCCTGTATAAATGAAAATAATTTGACGTTATAGAAACTCATTAGTCAAACAACTCTTCTATAAAACATTTTTTTTCTTAACTTCTCAAACGATTTGATGACTATCGATCGCCGGGATACTAATAACTCACCCTGTATAATCTTGATTTCACCCACACTCAATCTGTTGTGCATATTATTGGGGTTTGAGAAAAAAGAATTTATTTTGGTATAAAACACAGGGCTCAATACTTTTGCAACCGACAGTAGAGTATGAAATTTAATTATTAAATTATTTTTCTTATTATTTAATATTATTTTTAACTTATTTTTCCTTCATACCTGACAAGCTGCCGTTGTGCCAAACAACCCCCACGAAGGGGTTGTTGGTACAACTTACCCAAATCGTAATAATTTAAAATTCAGAATTTCAAATTTCAGGTTTGTTGTGCGTTGTCCTTAAAAGCATTGAAATCTCCAACAAAAACTGCCAATTTTCAAAAATATCTTACTCATTTTACTTTACCTCAACAATTTTAAGACTAATGAGCCACATATATCTCTATACAAAACTCGATACTTTCCGAGATATCAAGCAAAAACAACACCTAGGAAAATATGTTGGATTTACCAATGAAAATTCGTTTAATATTAATAAACAGTAAAAAGGCGACAATCGCTAAAGTCTTTGCTCTGATTCCAGAGCCTGTATGCATGACACACCATCAAGAATACCCTTGATATACCGACCAACAGACAACAACAGTCTACCACCTGACAACACTGAAGAAATAAACACGCCAACAGTGCCTGCATTAATAGTATTGTGTTTTTTCTCTTCATACGTTTGTATAGGTGCATTTATTTTCGCATCTGCAAAAGGCTGGACTTTTTTGGACGCGGCCTATTTTTCGTTTATAGCTCTATCAACAATTGGTGTTTACGATACAGTGCCAAGCAATCAAGAGATTGGAACACAGTTGCAATTGTTCGCGTGTTGTTTGTATTTATTCGTTGGACTCGTTGTGGTTGCCATGTGCTTCAGTTTGGTACAAGACGAGATGGCCAATAGGTGTAGAAAGATTACCAGAAATCTCGGATTCGGTTGAAGACTGCTGTGAGGAGTCTACTGGGTGATCTGAAGCCACGACAGCAAGTTGACACGTGCAAATTTCTGAGGTGCCACAATTGATGCGAAGATACGAGTTTGTGTTTCGTGTGAATGGTTGAAATAAATGACATACTTGATAGTTTGTTGTTTTATTCTGTACGCTGTGACGACTCTGTTAAGGAATCAGAGGTAAAGAATTGAAATTTTGACCGACGCCTTATGCAGCAGGCACCACATGGTCCTCCAAGATGTTTTCGATGTAATTCATAGCATTTAGTGTACCATTAACCACAACAAGATCAGTTCTGTTGTTTATACTGATTCCAGCCCAAACCATCACAGATCCACGACCAAATCTATCCACTTCCTGTATAGTAGCGGCTGCGTAGCGTACGCCAGGACGTCTATATACACGTACTCGACCGTCGCAACGAGTTAACCGAAATCTGGGCTCGTCTGTAAACAGTACAGACGTCCAGTGACGAAGTTGCCAATCTCTGTGATCCAGAACAAACCTGTTTTGTGATGCTGCGTAAGGCGTGGTGCGCGGGCAGGCCTTCTTGGTTCAAATTCGCTTCTTTTAATCTGTTTCTAATGCTACCTCCTGACTCAGCCCGAATAAATCGGCGAAAAGTTCGGCGAGGCTGGGTGAGACATAGCGGTCAAAGAAGGCCATCCACATTCTCGGCGCTCGGCTCGTGCATTCTCTGTTCATCTGCTGGTGACTTAGAATGGACGTCGCTGAAGTAGCCGCTGCCTCAGCGTATAGTGTATGTGCATACTTTCATTGAAATTTTGGTTCTTATTAGTTAATAATTAATTGAATAACGTAAATAAAAATTTAATATACAATATAATAATGTTTGAAAAATTTCTTAAATGCTATTGATTTCTTATTCTGATCATATTAGATACCATATTGTAATATAAGACATAGTAATACGATTGTCCATAAAACAAAATTGAATAATAAATTAAAATTAAATAATTGCATAATTATTATTTTGTAGAATGTATTGCGTTATAAATCAAATATTATAGTGCATATCTATACAGAGTTAGTTAAAATTACAACTAAATAATTCTCCAACCGTAAAGAAAAAAACATTTGCTTTGTTTTAAACTAGCTATCGAAATTTGGTAATTTCCTTTTTCAAATAGAACAATACTGTATGTTTTTAAATTTTTTAATTCTAAGATTATTTCTAAGAATTTTTTGTAGGAACCATTTTTCATAAAATACATCACTTTTAGTTATCAGCAATTAATTAAAACTGCTGAACTTTGAAACTGATTTTTTCCCACATACATACACACATTTATTTTAATTTGCTGTTTGAACATTTAATTAACATTTAATTTTATTTTTCTATTTTGTTGTTCTGCTATTTTTTATCCGTTTAGTTAAAACAAAAGTTTATGAGTTTTGATTAATTGCTTATAACTAAAAATTGATGCATTGTATAAAAAATGCTTCTTACAAAAAATTCATGGAATTAATCTTAATTATAAAATGTAAATGTATGTGTTCTATTAGAAAACGGAAAGGTTGCCAGTTTCCATAATAAAATAAGCACTGTGTATATTAAAAATATATTTAGACGATAGCTTGTTTAAAATCAAACAACTTATGCTTGATTTTTTGAAGATGTTTACGGTTGGTCAATTATTTAGGTGCTCCGGATATTTTGACCAACCCTGTATACTGGTATGTAACAACGATATTATCAATCAATAACTTAGTAATTGCCCTATGTAGATCGCAGTCGTAATTTGCATCAAAGAACTGTACCAAAACGATACAATAGATTCAGACATCATAGAAAAATAAGACTGGAATAACTTGGAACTGATGAGATTTATTTGAAAGAGATAAATAATATATTCTTTAGTTTTAATTAATTATTGATTTAATATTGCTATTAATATTAATTTTCATTAGTAGTCTTATAATACGAATGGTTAATTTATTGATATGCATTTGCATTTCTTCAATATTACAGAAATAAATATCATTATCTGGTATATTTTCCATTTTAACTGACAAATTATAGTAATGGGGACGTCACAAATAGAGAAAAGAATACTATCGGATATTTAATTTAATATCAATGTAAACTATTTGTATTTTGCATATAAATTTATCGTGTTCAATATTTTGAAATCTTTTTATTTCAATACTAAATAATTTATTCCATTCGTTACCTACATTTCGGGTTGCATTGATGCTCGAAGAGCACCTTCACCGCACGTGTTTGATGTCATAAACCAGACCCCTGTCGTAAATAATACCTTCGGGTACACACAAAAACTGCTATGCGCCTCGTCAACAATCCAGTTTGAATGGATCGATACGAGAGCGCCCAACTGAGGCGAGTCGCTCGGCGAACGCGTGATTTTTGTCCGACTATCTGCATCCGTAGAGACGTCTGGCATTCGCATGTTAGCGAATTTGGGCGACTGTGGCATCCACACTCTCCCGATTCGCGGTCTCTCGCTATGTCTCGCGGGAGTCTGGAAGAGGTATAACAGTTTGATCAGAAATTTCTATTCCATGTGCTCGTCTTAGGTCGTTTAGGAGGTCTCGTGCTGTGGCAGTACGCTGACGTAGAGTAGTTCGCTAAGTCTTTTTAAATCAGTTTTTATGACTATTCCTGCCTACAGTCGCCATCTACAATGCTGAAGCTAAACTGTTGGTCATGCATTAAAAAATAGTTTATAGTACAGGGGCGCCTTTTTTAGATAAACGTTAATAAATAGTTGTAGTTAAAGTATCTCGTTTTTACACAATTCGTCCCTATAAATAGTGCAACAAATACTTCACTATCTCGATTGCAAAAGAATTACACACATGTATCAATATGTTGCGACAAAGTAAACCAAATTTATCAATTCCTATTACTGCACTTATTGAGCATCTTTTGAAGTACTTATGATTATTACACCTGTAATAAACAACCTTCAATATTAACTAATCCAGTAGAATTTCAAACTACAAACGGTCAAGATGAATTCTATTCTTTCCACTTTCGTGTGCACTTACGCCTTTATAAAGGTAAATCTCCTTGTTATTATTCCAACCGATTTTAAAGTTTTTATTTTAGTATTTATTCGGATATACAGTCGATGATAATTTCCAACACAGGGGGTACCAAAAACAGCTCCTCCTGAGGTGTGTCTTCATCATACTGACCATAGCAACCTTTATTGTTTCTGGTGTTTTGCTAATACCACTGTATATCTTCTACATCATTGCTGATCAATACTTAAAGATAAAACTGGGTAGTTTATATGGTGGTATCTTGAAACGCCAAGATGCTACATGGGAGACCCTAACAGAAAAAATGCAGATACGCGTCGTCTTTATATTCAACGACGTCAAGGATACCCATGATTTCTGGAACGATAGTCTAAAACCAGAATTCAGAAGGTTCCATGAATCTTCGTTTAAATTATCAAGCACCATCAACACGCATTTAGGGTATTACTACTTTCTAAAGAACCAGAAGAAATTTGAAGACGTCATCGAAGAGATAAGAGTCGGCGATGAAGACCACATAACAAGAGAAGCGTTTATTGATTACGTAAATAATAACCTCGATCCAAAAGCAAAAGATGATAGAACTTGGATGCTCCAACATTTTCCACAGCCCATCAAGTGGAACAAGACGAAAACTAACAAACAATACGTGGTTATACTCACGTTTAGACATTGCCTTGCAGATGGACCAAATTTGATGATGTACGCTATGGACTATCTAATGGATGACGTCTACAAACCTCCACAAAGCAATATCTTGAACGGCTTGCTTAAGAAACGTCCTAAATTCTCTATGGATGATGCTTATATGTGCATGAATCCTTTCTACAGTCCACAGGATGGCTTCACTAAAGACAATAAGACATCAAACGAACGTTTCCTTGCTGTTTGCTCTGAAGACACTGCGAAATATCTTAAGTTGATCAAGCAAGTTAAGACCAAGATGGGTGTTGGCTTCACCAGTGTTCTCATGGGCGCGTTCTCCAGCAGTCTAACAGACCATCTCAAAAAGGTAATGATGATCTCTTTAACCAACTCGAATGACCTTTCCACACCATAGCTACTAGTACCATAGCTAAAATTCATGGAGTTTAAAAATGCTTCTTTTTTACTATTTCCAGAAACAGAAACCTCCTATAGATGTCGTGTTATGTACGATAATCCGACCAGAAATAATCAATTTAGTCTTCAAGAGCAATAATGAAGATCGGTTGATAAATGACATGGGGTACCAAGTCATCAAAATACCCAAAGAGCAAGTAGCCTTGGAGACAATTGAGAAATGTCGAGCTATCGACCAGAGGCTGAAGGTTATACAGCGTTCAGTTGATTCCACTGTGAGTAAAATTACATATTATACGGGGTGGCCACTGTCTCATTTCAAACCAGATCGCAATTTGTACTGCAACACCCACATAAGTACTAGATACAAATTATTCTAATTTAGGGGTTGTTCGCCACTGAGAAAAACACTGGCGTTTATGAATAACTACCCCGATTAATTACCTATAATTTGACGTATGAAAGAAAGATAAACAACTAATTTTCTAAAAGTTATAACAATTTCTTCTTGGTTGTTATTATATATAATAATGTATCTCAAAATCTACGCTGATAGTCGATAGAAAGTTTTGTGATTTAGGGGTTGTTCGCCAGGGGGCGTAACTACCCACAGTTTGATGAATAAAATAATGTTATTCAATAATTGCAGCAACAATTATAATCCTTGGTATCACTTACTAAGCGAATCGCAGAGTATGTTGTGAATGCTTATAACATTTGCTAAACACACTGTATAAGGTTGTTTTGTATGTCAAATTGTAGGTAATTAATCAAGGTAGTCAGCCTTAAACGCTAAATATTTTGCTCCTCGGTAAATAACCGCTAAATGACAATATTGTGTATAGCCCACCATACTATATATTACGAGTAGGCACAGAACAATGTTACTTATAATTTTACTACAAATTTTTGCGTATCCTTCTATTGTACATAAAATTATAGATAATTATTCGGTTAGTCAACATTTACCTCAAGATTTTGCAATATAAACTAATACTATTTTTGATGTACTAATGCTATTTCTTTTTATTATTTAGCTGACGTATTTGGTGACCAAATTTGTTCACGTTCTGCCACCTTTCATGCAAAGACTTACGTATGAAACCGCAACACGGAGTCTAGCGTCAAGTATTTCCAATATGTCCGCCATGACCAACCTAGGCATAGCCGGACATAACATAGAAACCGTTGCGGTGTTCACATCTCATATAAGGACATTAGGTACGTACGAAATTTTAACCCCAATCAATTGAGCTTATCCCCATTCATTTCTAAGAGGATTCCACGCATTTGAGTATAGTTCGTTGTCTAACGCATCGTTGAAATCTCTTGACTAAATAAGCAATTTTTATGATTTTTTAGTAGTTTGTGGATATTTAGGTAATTCTAAGACATTTGAGGTGTATTTATCTCTATGGAAAATTGCTTGGTTTCTGAGATATAGCGTTAATAAAAAAATAATTATGGTAATATTTTTAGCTTTCAGCATGAGTATTTTGTCTGTGGATGGAAGACTTCAGATGACGTTACGATCGAGTGAAATGTACGTGTCGAATAGTGAAGAGTTGGAGGCAATTCTTGAAGGAACTTTGGGATATATCGATAAGTTTGCGAGTGATTTGCAAATTGACCAGGTTTGAGGTAATCAAATCTAGTTATTTTTTGTTACTTTTCTTTTATTTTGTTCTTGTTGTTGATGGTAGTATTTACAAATAAAATAATAATTTATTTTTGTTAATGTCAGACATAAATTAAACCAAATTTCCTCTACTTTAATTTACTATTTAACTACTCTTGCAGTCTCCTTTTTACACCCTATAACACAAAAACTAACCGTCCTATCTGTAACGTAGGTTCCGTTGCATAAATCCTCCCTTGAAACCCCGTTCCTTTACTAATAAACGGCAACGCCATCATACACATATAATTCGAGATAAAAATAACGACAACCTGCGAAAAATCCATCAATTTATCCAACGGTGGGCAAAATTCTAGTGCGGAATCCTCAAAAACGCATTCTCTTTTAATTCCTGAACAGAAAAACGTAAAATTAGTGGTTAATTCGGTCTCGTAAGGTAGATGTAATCGTACTCCTTCTAAATCTGGTTCCGAAGCATCAGCTGGCATCCAGTTCGGCAAGTTTTGCAGCCGATTCAGCGGGACGAACGACAACGGTAGGGTAACGGAGCGCCGATTGCATCGAAAGCCCGCGATCTAACATCATGGTGATCTCCTCGAAGGTTAGAATGTGGCATGGCTCGTTAGGGTCGTTACTCAAGCAGTACTGCGGAATAAAAAGTAAGGGAAAGTAAGTAATACCGCAATTAAGGAAGATAACCTAATATTCGCCGGTTTGTTTTGCGATTTTAGCACTTACCAGCTTCATTTTCAATAATTTATAGCTTTGTTTCAATCAATTATAACGTATTTAGTAAACTCCAAGAGATATTTTAGCATAATCTGCTTGCAATACTCTAATATTCTGTAAGAAGTATAATTTTAACCTAAAAATTCGTTTATTGTGCTGAGGGTGGAACAGTAAATTTGCCGTGGTTGGGTTGGCTACACCGAACCTAAGTAACCATTCTAAAAATAGACGAGGAATGTCAAGGTCACTACAAGATCGGTAGAGTTGTTTTCATACATAGGATACGCCGAGAGCCATTTGCGGGGCGGGGCGATGTCCACCGGTGTCGTCACAAATCGGTTCTTCCACCGATGACGTCAAGTCTTCGTTAGTAATAGATTGCCGATAACTCAAAAACTATAATACGTATGGCCAAATCCATATGAGATTATTTGTTCGCAATCGTGTAAGCATCATTATGCAATTTATTTCATTCCGATCAGATGAAAAAAATACTCTTGAAATTTTCTCATTTTTATTTAATGATTTTACAGCAGAATTTCATGATGCGATTGACTGATATTAATAAAGATTGAGTAAGGCAGAGTTGTTGTATACTCAAAGACTTTATTTGTATAAATAAGCAGAAGTCGGAAAAACAATATATGTATATTATTAATGTAGCAATTACGTAATAAAAAATTCTCCAAGGAGGTTATAAAAAAAAAACATGGTAGATGGCCGTTGCTTCAACAGATAGTAAACGATTAACTAAACATGTTATTAGGTCTTTTACAAAGTAAATATAGTTTAACTACAAAACACACAGGTCGGTGGTGAGTGATGATTAGCAAAATGATTATTGTGAGTCGCTTGCCGCGTCGCATATATAGTTTATGTATTTCCCATTTCCAATAACCAACTTCAATATGCTAATTATGATAGCTAGACCATCTACAAATAAAAAAATCGGACTTCGATGCATACTTATAGACGAATTAGAACTTTCCAAAGTGAAGCGTCAACGTGTGGTTTTCCTTATTCATCAAAATTACGAGAATTTGCTCCTATTCGTTCGGCCACAAAGAACAGCTGAACAATTCATTAAACAATGCAAAAAGTATTTTAATGATATTCCCTTGCAATTTTAAAAAGAAAAAATACTTTCCTACAGCTTTTGTACCAGAAGAAACAACGTGATGGTATCACAGTCGTATTATCAACTCTCCACATTTTTTTTTATTTTTATTTGTCCCAATATCTGAATGTTTGTAAAAGATAACGCTTTACTAGTAAAACTTTGCAATTTTTGGCTTTAATGTTTGATAACTTTAAACGTTTAACCAAAATTGATTCTGTTTTTTGGCACACGAACAAATTTATCAAACGTATCACCCTGGATTATACAATATTATGGTATAATCACATCCCTTTGTATTTAACAAAATATGTAGAGATTTTAAATTGTTACTGATTCTGTCGAGTGTAGGTTACGGCTTTTAAGATTATTGGTGGCTATGTCGTAGTCTTCTTGCGATCAACTAAAAAACACCGATATTCGCAGATTTCGTCACCTACATTTGACAGAATGGAGCGAGATTTATTTTTATTATTAGCAAAGGTACAAACTTCACTCTAACGTAATTTTTAATGCATAAACTTAAACATGCATAATATACGTATAATAGCCGATTAAAAATTATAACTGCATTTCCGATTTAAACTCTACCTTAAGTTGAATGTCGGAATATCCATGTATGCAAGTCATACGCATTGCAGCGAGAATTGTGACGTCATTACCACTAACAGAAGTAAGAGTTGAGATTATTCTCAGCTTATTTTGCACTTAATGTCATATACAGTGGTTTTGTTGTACTATACTTTTGTTATTATTAAATATAGAACATCGGTTCAAGTGACAAAATAGTTCAGAATTATGTGCTCTCTAATGAGAAAACAGTTGAAGTTCTAATGATTTCAGAGATATTTTGAAAATATAAAAAAGCCTCCTTTTTAAATATGGCCATAATTTTGTGGTCCGATCAACAGGCCTTTTTGATTTTATTTACAATTAGATTATGTCAGATTTAATTTTTTTTGCCATTAAATTCGCTGGAAACAAATAAAATTTTGCCGGAGTCGGAGTTGGAGTTGGAGTCGGAGTCGGAGTCGGAGTCGGACTACCAAAATTATTTGGAGTCGGAGTCGACAGATTTTTTACCGACTCCACAGCCCTGATGCAAATAATCCTTGTTTACTGCGATACATATTCCTTGAATTAATAGCATTCCGACTACTAAATTTGTTAATTTTTAAGGCCGAAATAAACATGAGCAATATTTTGCGCAGTTCGGCTACCCTCGCTTGTGGGTTTTGGTGCGAGGCATTCGAACGAGATGCGAAGTTTTGACGCGATCGGTGAATCCGTGTTTGTAAAATATTGTTGGATAATGATTAATTGTAAATCTAAATTAATTATTTATATTTAACTCGCAGTACCATACAAAATTCCGAAATTAAATTGTTCTGATCGTATCGTACTCATAGTAAATAATCTTCCACCGTCCCAGCTACGTTTCCATTTACCGTTACGATTGACGTATAGTGCGTGCTGCACGAAATTTATATCATTCATATTAAATAGCTTTAAAAATTATTTAAAAATTATTATGCAATTCTGTTTCTACAGTCGCATTAAATACGATATGACGATTGGTTACGTGGATATCCCGATATTGTGCTAATATTCGTTACTGAGATATCCGCTTCCATGAAACTCTTGTTTGGAACCTTTATTACACAAAAACTGAAAAAAACAAAAACGCCAATCTATAGAAGAGGCTGTAAATGCAACCTGAACAAAAATTGTAATTTTTGTGGCAAGCGGTTTAGGAGGAAAAAATGGAAAGACGAACGTTAATTTAAAAGTGCAAAAATCGGGAACCTTTTTTCATTTCTCTCGTGCTCTTGTTTACACCGAGAGGCAAAAAATGTTCACAGTCTTACTTATATAAAAATGATTCAGTAGTATGATACACTTTATTTCAAATTTTTCTCTTCGGTAGTTTTAGAGTTATGCGCCTTCAAACACAGGAATCAATAGTATAGAACGGAGAGATGGCAGTTAGGGCGATTCTCTCGTGCGGGGTTAGATATAGAGAAACCGATATTTTGGGCATATGCCCCTTCAAGGTTAACAGTTATTTTTTAAATATCCTGTATATTAGTTAAATAAATATATCCGGTTGAACAGAAATAAATACAATAATATAAGAAATAAGACGAGACATGGAATTTTCATTTGTAAAAATGTTAATTCTGTTGCTGTGTCATTTTTACACAACGACCCTATAAATACAGCAAAATATACCTCATTATATTTATTGCACAAAATTTACACACGTGCATTGATTTATTACAACACTGGCATCCAATTGTCAATTTATCAATTATGAAGTAGTATAATTATTACAGCTATAACAAAACGACTTTCAACATTAACAATTCCAGTAGAATTTCAAACTGCAAACAGTCAAGATGAATTCGATACTTGCCACATTCGTGAGTACTTACGCATTTCTTAAGGTAAATTTCCTTATTATTATTCCAACCGATTTTAAAGTTTTCATTTTAGTATTTATTCGGATATACAGTTGATGATAATTTCCGACACAGGGGGTACCAAAAACAGCTCCTCCTGAGGTGTGTCTTCATCATTCTGACCATAGCAACCTTTATTCTTTTTGGTGCTTTGCTAATACCACTGTATATCTTCTACATCATTGCCGATCAATACTTAAAGATAAAACTGGGTAATTTATATGGTGGTATCTTGAAAGGTCAAGACGCTGCATGGGAGACCCTTTCGGAAAAAATGCAGATACGCGTCGTATTTATATTAAACGACGTCAAGGACACCCACGACTTTTGGACCGAAGGTCTAAAGCCGGCATTCGAAAGATTCCACGAATCCTCGTTCAAATTCTCAAGCACCGTCAAATCGCATTTAGGATATTACTATTATCTAAAGAACCAGAAGACATTCAAAGACATCGCTGAAGAGATAAGAGTTGGTGATGAAGATTACATAACAAAAGAAGCGTTTATTGATTACCTAAATACCAACCTTGATGCAAAAGCAAATGATGATAGAGCGTGGACGGTTCGACATTTTCCACAGCCCATCAAGTGGAGCAAGACGAAAACTAACAAACAATACGCGGTTATACTCATATTTAGACATTGCCTTACAGATGGACCAAATCTGGTAATGTACACTATGGACTATATTATGGATGACGTCTACAAACCTCCTCAAAGCAATATCTTGCTCGACGCGCGCAAGAACAGACCTAAATTCTCTATTGATGATGCTTATATGTGCAACAATCCTTTCTATAGTCCACAGGATGGTTTCACTAAAGTCAACAAGACATCAAATGAACGTTTCCTCGCGGTTTGCTCCGAAGACACTGAGAAATATCTTAAGTTGATCAAGCAAGTTAAGACCAAGATGGGTGTTGGCTTCACCAGTGTTCTCATGGGCGCGTTCTCCAGCAGTCTAACAGACCATCTCAAAAAAGTAATGATAATCCTTTTAAACAACAAGAGTGATCTTTCCATACCATAGCTAGTAGTACCATAGCTACAATTCATGGAGTTTAAAAACGCTTAATGTTCTACTATTTCCAGAAACAGAAACCTCCGATAGATGTCGCGTTCTGTACGATAATCCGGCCAGAAATAATCAATTTAGTCTTCAAGAGCAATAATGACGATCGGTTGATAAATGACATGGGGTACCAAGTCATCAAAATACCCAAAGAGCAAGTTGCCTTGGAGACAATTGAGAAATGTCGAGCTATCGATCAGAGTCTGAAGGTTTTACAGCGTTCAGTTGATTCCACTGTGAGTAAAATTACATATTATACAGGGTGGGCACTGTCTCATTTCGAGCCAGATCGCAATTTGTACTGCAACACCCACATTAGTACCAGATACAAATTATTGTAATTTAGGGGTTGTTCGCCACTGAGAAGTGCACTGGCGTTTATGAGTAACTACCCCGATTAATTACCTATAATTTGACATATGAAAGAAAGATATACAACGAATGTTCTAAAGGTTTTAACAATTTATTCTTAGCTGTAAAATAATGCATATCCTTCTATTGTAACTAAAATTGTAGATAATTAATCGGTTAGTCGCCATTTAGTTCAAGATTTTGCAATTTAAACTAAGACTCTTTTTTATGTACTGATGCGCTATTTCTTTTTATTATTTAGCTGCTATATATGTTGGCCAAATTTGGCCACATTACGCCACCTTTTATACAAAGATTTTCTTATGAAAACGCAACACGGAGTCTAGCGTCAAATATTTCCAACATGTCCGCCATGACCAACATGGGCATAGCTGGACATAACATAGAAACCGTTGCGGTGTTCACATCTGAAAATGAAAATGTTACCCAATCAACCTAGCATATCCCCATTCATCTCTAAAGCCGGGGCTACATATTCGTATACTTGCCAAATATCAAATATTTGCCACATGTTAAATATTTGGCAAATACATTTGCCACGCAAGTCGAAAATTTTTGTTATTGATTGGTCTAAACCATGGTCTAAACACTCTAAACGATGCCATGAGTGATTTATTTTTCTTTTTAAGTTCGTTCGCCGAATATTTTTCATCGATCCTTGATTACCGGCTGATTTTTATAAATCACAAAAAAATCTATGACATACCAACAAATTTGTACAATATTCGTTTGTGATTTCGGACCGTCAGAGTTGCACTGCAACAGTAAATGCATCGAACATTCATGCATCGCCGCATTTTCTAATACATGAACATTTTATTTGAGGACTAGCTACATGTGCGTACCGAATGGGCACTAGCTATTTTTTTGATTAGTTCGCCTTATCTGCACATTAGCTATTTCAAATCAAACTGATAATTTGATTACGAACAAGCAAGGTTTTATTTTATAATGCCGACATATTTTTAATTACATAAGTGCAGAATTCACTGCGTACTAACAAGGGCATTCTTGTGGAAATTTACAAAACAAATCTTGACAAAACTGTTTGTTGCATTTTAATGATTTTTTACTTAAGTCATTAGGTTTCTGTATTATTAATTCGCAGCAGCTAACTTTAACAGACTGTAAAGCAATACAATTGGTCATTTGATGTGAACTAGTTTAAGTAAATTATTATTTTAATGAGAAAAATATATATATTTTTAATTAAATTAGGAAGATATTGCCCATAAAAGAAATGATGGTTTCTTCGTCATCTTTAAAGTTCTACTAAATCCAATTGTATACTAGGTTCGTTGTATAAATATATCCTAATATTGTATGAAATACAGATCAATTAGCTTCTGAAACAAAAATTTAAACAAATGTGCTTTCAAAATATAACCTGTTTATTGAATAGGAAAGCTACACAAAATAGTCTCTACTATTAAAATATTTTTAATAAACATCATAAAAATCGACAAATATATAAATACAAGCAAATAAGGAATAATTTTCCAAATAATTTATTTTCTAGACATGCTGTCTATAAAATTTTTATGATGTTTATTACTTGAAGAGAAACGAAAACGATTAAAATTATTTTAATAGTAGAGACAATTTTGTGTAGCTTTTTTTATTTAACAAAAAGGTTATATTTTGAAAGCTCATAAATGAGTATCATTTATCTCGTTCATAGAAAAGCATCAACTTAGGATACACTCTGTATATGGTGTACGTTTTTCTTGCAAAGAAATAACATTGTGTTTATGTGGACAGGTAAAAACAACAATATCTTTTTTAATTTCTGTCTGACGGTTTCCGGAAAACTGTCTGTCTGACGGTTTCACAAAATTACAATTTTATGCGGTTTTCGCCCTTCAGAAAAATCAAAAATCTCACTAATAATTACAAATCTATTGTTAATCTTCGTATACGACCTACTACACACAAAACGAAATTAAAAATGGAAAAATTAAACAGCGTACTAAAATGTTCATTGAGTACATATAAATGCACCTATATTTGTCGCTTTTGCATTTGCCATACCCACTTCAACTGGGTATTGCAAATACCAAGTATAAGGCGTAAAAAAACTCGTCCGCACAGCCGAACGTCGAATATATAAATTTATTTTAGAGGTGAACTCGCTACGAATTGAATAGAGCAGGTTTTTTTCTTGACAAATATTCATATACCTGGCAAATATTTGATATTTGGCAAGTATACGAATGTGTAGCCCCGGCTTGAGAGAATTCCAAGCATTTGAGTATAGTTCGTCGTCTGACGCATCCTTAAAATCTCTTGAATAAAATAGCAGTTTGTATGATTTGTTTAGTAGTTTATGGCTATTGAGGTAATTCTAAGACATTTAAGGTGTATTTATCTCTATGGAATATTGCTTGCTTTCTGAGATATAGCGTTAAAAAAATAATTGTGGTATATTTTTAGCTTTCACCATGAGTATTTTGTCTGTGGATGGAAGACTTCAGATGACGTTACGATCGAGTGAAATGTACGTCTCGAATCGTGAAGAGTTGGAGGCAATTCTTGAAGGAACGTTGGGATATATCGATAAGTTTGCGAGTGATTTGAAAATTGAGGAGATTTGAGTTAATCAAATCGAGTTATTTTTTGTTACTTTGCTTTTATTTTGTTATTGTTGTGGATGGAAGTATTTACAAATAAAATAATAATGTATTATACCTGAAAACCTGGCAACCTGAAAATCTGGTAACCCTGATATGACGCCACATAATTTAAAATCAACCATCTTCATTTCTCAGGTAAATCTGGAACTTTTATATGAAGAATATCGAGAGAACTTGCACATTTTGCAAAAATGACATAATATATTAAAGTACACTAATGGAATTAAGTAAGTTCTATAAATATTGTAGCAGTGTGTCGATGATACATCAAAGTACAAGTTTTTTGTTATTCTGGTCGACCGCTCGGCCGCTAAGTGCAAAAAATTGTCCGTTTACGCTTCAACTCGTATATCGGAAATTTATTATTTGCGAAACCTTGTTCGAACGCTTTGAATTGGTTTATAATGATTTATATGTTTCTATTTATTAGCTTAATGTGTAATTAATTAATGTAATTCATACATTGCAATGTAATTCATACATTGCAATGTAATTGTGTTTTTATTAAATATGACGTTAATTTTATATTAATTAACATAAAAGTTTTCGATTACATGAAATGAAAATCTCATTTCAAGATATTGCATACAACACAACAAATTATACTTACAACGTTATTGCATCTAATAGCTTTTTTTGTGTTAATAAATACAAAAATCAATTTGTTGTTGTCAATATTTTTACTTTTCAGGTTATTTCAGAACTGACATATGTATTAACATTTATTCACAAAATAGAAATAAATTGAAATTAAATTGCTTTAAATTTGTCTTTATGGTAATTTGTTAATTGTGATTTACTGGTGCTTTCGAGATATTTAGCTTCAACGATATTTTGCAGTGTTTAACTTAATAAACAGAAAGGAGTATGTATTTTGTATAGCATGAATGTATCATTACTATTTTTTTATATTATTATTTTGTATTTACTTTCAAGCAATATGTTTCAAATATCTGACAACTGAAAATAATGACAATTATGTATATCACTAATTTACAAAAATGTTTGGAAGCAAGATCTAAATTTTCGACGAATTTTGATGGAATGTAATTATGTCATAATTATTATTAAAAAAAATAAACTAAAATATACGACCATCTAAAAGAACATTTATACAACATAAAAATTATTTCATCAAATTTGACCTGGGATGAGTATAAATTGTGTTGGTAACGGGTATATAATTTCCCAAAAGGAGACGCTTCAGAAAGAAAAGTTGTTGGTTTCTCTTACGTATAGCTTTTATTGCATATTAATTACCCACAATCATATGCAATAAAAGGTATACGTAAGAGAAACCAACAACTTGACGATTTGAACCAGGGACCTTTGCGTCGCTAGCACAATGCTCTCCCATCTGAGCTATTGACATTGTGCTAGCGACGCAAAGGGCCTTGGTTCAAATCCAGGTTGTGGCTGTAATTTTTGATATATTTAAAATTTACATCGCGCTTGTATGTTACCATATTATTAACTTATAATATTACTTTGACAAAGTATGTCGTTAAACATTTTCAGTTATAGTTTATATTGTTTGGAAATTAAAAAGACCTTCATTTTTAATGTATATGCATTTTAGCTAACCTTACAGTAAACAATTCATAAGTCAAAATATTACTTTTAACTTATTATCGTTGTTAATGCACGCCTCTTAATATATTTAGAAAACAAATTAAGAAATAAAATTTCCAATAATGTTCCAGCTAATATATAGTAAATGAAAAATGTGTGCTTATTGAACTGGAACTATATTACAATAAAACTTCTGTAGAGCTCTTTGAAAAATTAACAAAAAAAGAAAAATAAAAAATTAATTAGTTATCAAACAATGCAAAACCAAAAATGAAACACAATAAATACATATTACAACAATAAAAAATTATTAATTATAAGTAAAATTTTAATTATTTGTCTTAACAAATGAACAAAAGAAAATAGCAAAATGTTTTGTTTTTTTTTTCTAGAAAGTAATATGTTTCATATGGTCTTATTGGTTTTCTCTGTTCCTTCTGAAGTTGGAGCCGTTTAAAATAAGATATTTCTAATAATTCAAACGGCTGTAACTTTTTAATGAATTGAAAAAGTAATTTACTTTCTGAAAAAAATTGTTTTGCGGAAGAAACGTGGGACACCTGTATATATTGCTATAATTTAAATTATTTTGGTTGTCAAGCATGTATTAGATGTTATGAAAGATAATTGAACATTAACTGCTGTAAAGTAAATACAGATATAAAATTTCAATTGTCCTTCATACAAAATAATGCTCGTCCTAAATGTAAATTTAAATTAAATTTAGAGAATTTATTTACATTTAGTGAATATATTTTAATATTACAATTCTGAAATAGTCTATATTTAGTGATAATCCTTGGCATCAAGTTGATTTGCGCATTTATT
Source organism: Aphodius sticticus (assembly GCA_963966075.1). Taxonomy (NCBI): domain Eukaryota; kingdom Metazoa; phylum Arthropoda; class Insecta; order Coleoptera; family Scarabaeidae; genus Aphodius; species Aphodius sticticus. The sequence goes on from OZ014510.1 coordinate 2,760,964, forward strand.
TACTTACTTACTTAAGCCCGTCATCCTACTGCTGGGCAAAGGCATTTACTAGCGTAATTAATATGTGTATTAGTTAACATAAATTTATATAATGTGTCATGATATTACGCAATATCCTAAAATGAGCTTTTCGTATCACATTATCAAACATGTTTAATAATATTATTATAAAAGTAATTCTATATTTAATTAAATGCATTACCTACTCGTAAACTTAACTGTAGTGATCATATTTCATTTATTACATTGCAATGAAGATATCACATTAAGGAAAAGGTCGGACACGCTAAAAATAAACTAAATCCCGTTACATTACATCCATCGAAAAACCACCTCGTGACGGACAACTTTTTGCGAACCGGCCGGGTCGAGGTAGAACAGTACACGAATATATAACCGACGTACTATTTTCAAATCCTGCGATAGCGATACGAACTTACTTATTTCCATGACTGTACGTGCATATCTCGATATCGTGCTAATATTCGTTATATTCGCTTCCATGAAAATCTTGCTTGGAACCGTTATTACACAAAAACTGAAGAAAACAAAAACGCCAACCTATAGAAGAGGCTGTAAATGCAACCTGAACAAAAATTGTAATTTTTCTGGCAAGCGGTTTACGAGGAAAAAATGGAAAGACGAACGTTAATTTAAAAGTGCAAAAATCGGGAACCTTTTTTCATTTCTCTCGTGCTCTTGTTTACACCGAGAGGCAAAAAATGTTCACAGTCTTACTTATATAAAAATGATTCAGGAGTATGATACACTTTATTTCAAATTTTTCTCTTCGGTAGTTTTAGAGTTATGCGCCTTCAAACACAGGAATCAGTAGCATTGAACCGAGAGAGATGGCAGTTAGGGCGATTCTCTCGTGCGGGGTTAGATATAGAGAAACCGATATTTTGGGCATATGCCCCTTCAAGGTTAACAGTTATTTTTTAAATATCCTGTATATTAGTTAAATAAATATATCCGGTTGAACAGAAATAAATACAATAATATAAGAAATAAGACGAGACATGGAATTTTCATTTGTAAAAATGTTAATTCTGTTGCTGTGTCATTTTTACACAACTTGACCCTATAAATACAGCAAAATATACCTCATTATATTTATTGCACAAAATTTACACACGTGCATTGATTTATTACAACACTGGCATCCAATTGTCAATTTATCAATTATGAAGTAGTATAATTATTACAGCTATAACAAAACGACTTTCAACATTAACAATTCCAGTAGAATTTCAAACTGCATACAGCCAAGATGCATTCGATACTTGCCACATTCGTGAGTACTTACGCATTTCTTAAGGTAAATTTCCTTATTATTATTCCAACCGATTTTAAAGTTTTCATTTTAGTATTTATTCGGATATACAGTTGATGATAATTTCCGACACAGGGGGTACCAAAAACAGCTCCTCCTGAGGTGTGTCTTCATCATTCTGACCATAGCAACCTTTATTGTTTTTGGTACTTTGCTAATGCCACTGTATATCTTTTACATCATTGCCGATCAATACTTAAAGATAAAACTGGGTAATTTATATGGTGGTATCTTGAAAGGACAAGATGCGACCTGGGAGACCCTTTCGGAAAAAATGCAGATACGCGTCGTATTTATATTAAACGACGTCAAGGACACCCACGATATTTGGACCGAAGGTCTAAAACCGGTATTCGAAGGAATCCATGATTCCTCGTTCAAATTCTCAAGCACCGTCAAATCGCATTTAGGATATTACTATTATCTAAAGAACCAGAAGACATTTGAAGACATCGCTGAAGAGATAAGAGTTGGTGACGCAGACCACTTAACAAAAGAAGCGTTTATTGATTACCTAAATACTAACCTCGATCCAAAAGCAAATGATGATAGAACGTGGACGGTTCAACACTTTCCACAACCCATCAAGTGGAACAAGACGAAAACTAATAAACAATACGCGGTTATATTCACATTTAGACATTGCCTTTCAGATGGACCAAATCTGGTAATGTACACTATGGACTATATTATGGATGACGTCTACAAACCTCCTCAAAGCAATATCTTGCTCGACGCGCGCAAGAACAGACCTAAATTCTCTATTGATGATGCTTATATGTGCGATAATCCTTTCTACAGTTCACAGGATGGTTTCACAAAAGTGAACAAGACATCAAACGAACGTTTCCTCGCGGTTTTCTCTGAAGACACTGCGAAATATCTTAAGCTGATCAAGCAAGTTAAGACCAAGATGGGTGTTGGCTTCACCAGTGTTATCATGGGCGCGTTCTCCAGCAGTCTAACAGACCATATCAAAAAAGTAATGATAATCTCTTTCAAAAACGAGGGTGATCTTTCCAAACCATAGCTAATAGTACCATAGCTAAAATTCATGGAGTTTAAAAATACTTCTCTTTTACTATTTACAGAAACAGAAACCTCCTATAGATGTCGTGTTATGTACGGTTATCCGGCCAGAAATAATCAATTTAGTTTTCAAGAGCAATAGTGAAAATCGGCTGATAAATGACATGGGGTACCAAGTCATCAAAATACCCAAAGAGCAAGTAGCCTTGGAGACAATTGAGAAATGTCGAGCTATCGATCAGAGGCTGAAGGTTTTACAGCGTTCAGTTGATTCCTCTGTGAGTACAGGGTACATATTATACAGGGTGGCCACTGGCTCATTTCAAACCAGATTGCAATTTGTACTGCAACACCTTAGTACACATTATTTCTAGATACAAATTATTGTAATTTAAGTGTTGTTTGCCACTAAGAAGAACACTGGTGTTTATGAATAACTACCCCGGTTAATTACCTATAATTTGACGTATGAAAGAAAGATATACAACCAATTTTCTAAAAGTTATAACAATTTATCCTTGGTTGTTCATATATATATATATATATATATATATATATATATATATATATATATATATATAATAATGTATCTCAAAATCTACGCCGATAGCAAACAGAAAGTCTTGTGATTTAGGGGTTGTTCGTCAGGGGGCGTAACTACCTACAGTTTGATGAATAAAATAATGTTATTCAATAATTGTAGCAACAATTATAATCCTTGGTATCACTTACTAAGCGAATCGCACACCATGTTGTGAATGCTTATAACATTTGCTAAACACACTGTATAAGGTTGTTTTGTATGTCAAATTGTAGGTAATTAATCAAGGTAGTCAGCCTTAAACGCTAAATATTTTGCTCCCCGGTGAATAACCCCTAAATGACAATATTGTCTATAGACCACCATACTATATATTACGAGTAGGCACAGAAAAATGTTATTTATAATTTTACTACAAATTTTTGCATATCCGTCTATTGTACGTAAAATTGTAGATAATTATTCGGTTAGTCACCGTTTAGTTCAAGTTTTTGCACTATAAACTAATACCACTTTTTATGTATTGATGCTATTTCTTTTTATTATTTAGCTGATATATTTGGTGACCAAGGTTTCTCACATATTGCCACCTTTCATCCAAAGAATTACGTATGAAAACTCAGCACGGCGTTTAACATCAATTATTTCGAACATGTCCGCCATGACCGACCTACGCATTGGCGGGCACAAAGTAGAAACTGATTTGGTGTACACATCTAATGTTGACACATTAGGTACGTATAAAATTTCTATCCGAATAAATCGACCTTATCCCCATTCATTTCTAAGAGGATTCCAAGCATTTGAGTATAGTTCGTCGTCTGACGTATCGTTGAAATCTCTAGAATAAATAAGCAATTTTTATGATTTTTTAGTCGTTTGTGGATATTTAAGTAATTCTAAGGCATTTGAGGTGTATTTATCTCTATGGAAAATTGCTTGGTTTCTGAGGTATAACGTTAATAAAAAATAATTATGGTAATATTTTTAGCTTTCAGCATGAGTATTTTGTCTGTGGATGGAAGCCTTCAGATGACGTTACGATCGAGTGAGATGTACGTGTCAAATCGTAAAGAGTTGGAGGAAATTCTTGAAGGAACTTTGGGATATATCGATAAGTTTGCGAATGATTTGAAAATTGAACAAATTTGAGTTAATCAAATCAAGTTATTTTTTGTTACTTTGCTTTTATTTTGTTATTTTTAATGATAGTAGTATTTAGAAATAAAATTATAATTTATTTTTCCTTAGAAGTTGTATATGAAAATATTGAAAGAACTTAGAGGTATATACCGGGTGGTCTTTTTAACTTGAGACTCCTAAATATCTCGAGAAATATGCATGGTACGACAAAAGTGTCTTAAATAAACTTGTAGGACGCAAAGGGAGAAATGAGATGGCAATATCAGTTTCATTGCAGATGGCGCTGCAATCGGTGAAAATGAGGTTAACTTAATTTTTTTAAATGGGAATATCCAACTTTTTTAACAAATTACTATTTTGTGCTAAATAAGAACAATCTTTTGTCTGAACACTTTTTTCGTACGATGCATCTATCAAAAGTTATTGACGATGGAAGTTTGTGGCGTCTGCGGTAGTTACAACCGCTGCCACTGCATGGGATGCGCTCGACGGCTGGCAGTCAAAGCGACGACTGAGTAGACACTCATGGTACAACGTAGGAAGGTATGTGCATAACGGGGACACGTTTTGGTATCTCGCGCGTTGCCCCGTCATGAGCATAGGGTTTGTTCACGCACGAAAAAAAAAATGCATCGTACGAAAAAAGTTTCAGACGAAAGGTTCTTCTTATTTAGCGTAAAATCATAATTTTCACCGATTGCAGCGCCATCTGCAATGAAACTGATATCGGCATCTCATTTCCCCCTTTAAGTCCTACAAGTTTATCTAAGACACTTTTGTCGTACCATGCATATTTCTCGAGATATTTAGAAGTCTCAAGTTAAAAAGACCACCAGGTATATATAAATGTCATAAAACATCAAAAATCGACGTAACAAATATCGTCATTTGGGGTGAATTTGGACGATTTTTGCGGTTTTTACTTTATCATACGCAGTATGTAAAGTATTGTAATCGTGCCAAAAAAAAATTTGAGATTTTAGCGGAAATATGTCTTTTTGGGTCCCCTGAACATTTTTGACCAAGGTACTAAAAAATGTCTGTGTGTGTGTGTGTGTGTGTGTATGTGTGTGTGTGTACCCGTTTTTTGTGGCGACGATTCCGGAGAAACTACTAAAGGTATCGAGGAGACGAAACTTCATATTTAGAAGTTTCATAACCAAACTTAGAGCTGAAAAGCTTTCTGTTGAAAAGGGTCCAAAGGAACTGGAGGTTTAGTCTTAGCATTTTTGAAAGATTTTGCAAATAAGCCGCCATTTCTGGAATTTCGTCGAAATAGTTAAATGATAAATTAAAGATGAGGAAATTCTGAATAATTCAAGCCTATGAATTTTTTTGGTACAATCAATAGTTTAGCTGCATGAGAAATTCTATTTCATCGACATCGCTCGTACTGCATTGAAACTAGTAGCCAGGATTTGTCAGATTTCTTGATTCTAATGACAGCAGGTAGTGTCAAACGCTAATATTTTGACAATAACTTCTGTCAATATAAGCTGCGTTCGGATATTGTATCACACTTTTTACACCCAATAACACGTAAGTGTCATTTGGACGGTGTACCCGGTGTCAACGGAGTACAATATCCGAACGCAGCTTTAATCGACATATCTGTCTAGTTCTACTAGTTTTACTTTAATGCAGACATGGCCGATCTCGATCAAATAGAATCTCATGCAGCTAAACTATTAATTTTATATATAGTATGATAAAGTCATGTGCCTGGCCACATCAGATTTTTTATTGATAATTTGTTAACCCCTGGCAAAACAGAATTCTAAAAATACAATCAATCATATTTCCTACATAAGACTTTAACATACAATTGCCCAAATTTTGACTTTTTCAAATATTTTTTTCGGTATACAATCATATATGTATCCGAAACGGCAATTACATTTATGTTTAAATTATATTTGTAAACATGTCACTAAATTACTAAATGGTATGACATAATATCCATGCACTTTTTTAATCAAACTGAAAAAAACAATACAATACACTGATAACACATGAATCGAACTTGAACCTGTATGAGTAAATATTTGTTATCATTTTTGCGGTATAAAGTGCAAACAAAGATAACACAAGAATGTGTTTAAAACTAGAATTGCATAATAAAAAAAATATATAAATAATATACCTGGATTATTTGAAATCAAAAACATTCCGACTGTCGACCTCAAGTGTTCATTTGTTTACATAACTTGGCCCTAGAAATACTGCAATAGATACCGCGCTATCTCGATTGCAAAAAAATTACGCACATGCACCGAATTGTTACGATAAAGTCATCCAAATTCACCGATTTATCCATTATCAATTAGTATTATTATTACACCTATAATAAAACGATCTTCAACAATAACTAATCCAGTTGAATTTCAAACCTCAATTTGTCGAGATGAATTCAGTACTTGCCACGTTTGTGTCAACTTACGCATTTCTAAAGGTAAATTACCCTATTATTAATCCAACCGATTTTAAAGTTTCTATTTTAGTATTTTTTCGGATATACAGTTGATGATAATTTCCAACACAGGGGGTACAAAAAACAGCTCCTCTTGAGGTGTGTCTTCATCATTCTGACCATAGCAACCTTTATTCTTTTTGGTGCTTTGCTAATACCACTGTATATCTCCTACATCATTGCTGATCAATACTTAAAGAAAAAACTGGGTAGTTTATACGGTGGTATCTTGAAACGTCAAGATGCGACTTGGGAGACCCTATCGGAAAAGATGCAGATACGCGTCGTATTTATATTAAACGACGTCAAGGACACCCACGATTTTTGGACCGAAGATGTAAAACCGGTATTCAAAAGATTCCATGAATCCACGTTCAAATTCTCAAGCACCATCAAATCGCATTTATGGTATTACTATTTTCTGAAGAACCAGAAGAAATTTGAAGACGTCGTCGAAGAGATAAGAGTCGGTGATGAAGATCACATAACAAAAGAAGCGTTTATTGATTATCTAAATAATAACCTCGATGCAAAAGCAAATGATGATAGAACATGGACGGTTCAACATTTTCCACAGCCCATCAAGTGGAGCAAGACGAAAACTAACAAACAATACGCTGTTATACTCACATTTAGACATTGTCTTGCAGATGGGCCAAATTTGATGATGTACGCTATGGAGTATCTAATGGATGACGTCTACAAACCTCCTCAAAGCAATATCTTGAACGACTTGCTCAAGAACAGACCTAAATTATCCATTGATGATGCTTATATGTGCGGCAATCCTTTCTACAGTCCAGAGGAAGGTTTCACAAAAGTCACCAAGACATCAAACGAACGTTTCCTCGCGGTTTGCTTTGAAGACACTGAGAAATATCTTAAGTTGATCAAGCAAGTTAAGACCAAGATGGGTGTTGGCTTCACCAGCGTTCTCATGGGTGCGTTCTCCAGCAGTCTAACAGACCATCTCAAAAAAGTAATGATAATCCTTTTAAACAACAAGAGTGACCTTTCCATACCATAGCTAGTAGTACCATAGCTACAATTCATGGAGTTTAAATTAAAAATGCTTCTTTTTTTACTATTTCCAGAAACAGAAACCTCCGATAGATGTCGCGTTCTGTACGATAATCCGGCCAGAAATAATCAATTTAGTCTTCAAGAGCAATAATGAAGATCGGTTGATAAATGACATGGGGTACCAAGTCATCAGAATACCCAAAGAGCAAGTAGCCTTGGAGACAATTGAGAAATGTCGAGCTATCGATCAGAGTCTGAAGGTTTTACAGCGTTCAGTTGATTCCTCTGTGAGTAAAATTACATATTATACAGGGTGGCCACTGTCTCATTTCAAGCCAGATCGCAATTTGAACTGCAACACCGACATAAGTACTAGATACAAATTATTCTAATTTAAGGGTTGTTTGCAACTGAGAAAAACACTGTCGTTTATGAATAACTACCCCGATTAATTACCTATAATTTGACGTAAGAGAGAAAGATATACAACCAATTTTCTAAAAGTTATAACAATTTCTTCTTGGTTCTTAATATATATAATAATGTATCTCAAAATCTACGCTGATATTCGAGAGAAAGTTTTGTGATTTAGGGGTTGTTCGCCAGGGGGCGTAACTACCTACAGTTTGATGAATAAAATAATGTTATTCAATAATTGTAGCAACAATTATAATCCTTGGTATCACTTACTAAGCGAATCGCACACCATGTTGTGAATGCTTTTAACATTTGCCAAACCCACTTTATAAGGATGTTTTGTATGTCAAATTGTAGATAATTAATCAAGGTAGTCAGCCTTAAACGCTAAATATTTTGCCCCTTGCTAAATAACCCCTAAATTACAATATTGTGTAGAGACCACCATACTATACAGGGTTGGGCAACTAAATGGAATATTGTCTGCACAGAGTAAATGATTAGTTTTATCAAAAATTATTAAACATAAAAGTTGTTTGACTATTTTTTCCCCATATTTTCATGAAATCTAATTATGTCTAAATAATAAAATAAAAGCATGGCGACTATGACGTCATTTTTTTTAAATGGCAACTTATGACGTGTGATACATCGTTGGATAGCTCTATTTCTTACCTTTACAGCCGTATAATACATTCCTCCACATTCATAATAAATCAGATGTAAATTAATAAAAAACGCAAAACTTCAATAATTTAATTTATTATTAGAAAAGACAAAGGAAATACAGGTTGCTTACTTAAATTAAGTAAAGCGAAGTTAAATTTAAATAATGAAACTAACGCAAAGGTTCGAACTGAGCACCATTTACTTCTTGACAATAATAAAGTCTGTCAATAAAACCCTGTAGTGAGTTAGACAAGGCCTGTGCTGGAGTGCGTATTAACTCACGTCGGATTTGTTCCTTCAAGTTTTCTAAACTATCCGGTCTATCTTTATAAACCCTATTTTTTAAATCACCCCATAAATAAAAATCCAATGGGCTTAAGTCCGGTGAACGTGGGGGACACTATTGTCCCCCTTCTACCAATCCAACGATTTTGAAAATAATTATTCGAAAATTCACGGACTATTGCGGAATAATGAGGAGGCGCTCCATCCTGTTGAAACCAAACCGTGTTGATGTCTTCAATTCTTTGGGTATCAGGACAAATGTTTTGTTGCAGCAAGTCTAAATATTTCTGCCCAGTCAGCGTCCCGTCTATAAAATATGGACCAATAATGTGGGTATTTAAAATACCAACCCAGATATTAACTTTTTGGGGATGCTGGGTATGCGCCTCCTGTATCCAATGTGGATTTTCTGCCGCCCAGTACCGACAATTGTGACGATTAACAGTGCCATTTAAGCAAAATGTTGCCTCGTCGGAAAATAGAATCTTCTTAACAAATTAATTGTTGTTACACAGCTCGGTCATCTGTTCACAAAACTGTAACCTTCTATCGTGGTCATCTTCGGATAGCTCGTGCACTAAATGAATTTTATATGGACGGTACTTTGCTTGTTTAAGAATTCTTCCAACAAATCGACGACTTATTCCAACATTTAAAGCTAGTTGATTGGTAGATGTTTGAGGGCAATCTTGGACAGACAACAAAACATCCAAGCTCCTTTCTTCGTTTGTTGCTGATTTGGTTCGAATTCTAGAATCGCCACGTACGCTTCCAGTAGCATTAAAGCATGCTAAAATTTTGCTGACGGTTGACTGAGGAGTGGGATTTTTGTCGGGATGGACATCATTGAATAAATCGCAAACCTCTTGTTGCTTTCGTTTATGGTCTCCATAACCTACCATCATTAAAATTTCAATTTTTTCACGTTCCGTTAATCTAGCCATTTTATAAACTAACAACAAATTGTACTATTAACCACCACGTGTATATCATGAAAATTGACAGTTGACAGTTGATTTATTATGAGTATGGGGGAATGTGTTATACGGTTGTAAAGGTAAGAAATAGAGCTATCCAACGATGTATCACAAGTCATACGTCGCCATTTAAAAAAAAATGACGTCATAGTCGCCATACTTTCAGTTTACTCTTTAGACATAAGTAGATTTTGTGAAAATTTGTGAAAAAAATAGTCAAACAACTTTTATGTTTAAAATTTTTTGATAAAACTAATAATTTACGCTGTGCAGGCAATATTCCATTTAGTTGCCCAACCCTGCATATTACGAGTAGGCACAGAAAAATGTTGTTTATAATTTCCACATTCCAATAAGCGTGTGGAAAATATTAAAACCTCTCTAGCGTTGTTTATAATTTTACTACAAATTTTTGCATATCCTTCTATTATAGCTAAAATTGTAGATAATTATTCGGTTAGTCATCATTTAGTTCAAGTTTTTGCAATATAAACTAATACTATTTTTTATGTACTAATGCTATTTCTTTTTATTATTTAGCTGACGTATTTGGTGACTAAATTTGCTCACATAATGCCACCTTTAATACAAAGACTTTCTTATGAAACCGCAACACAGAGTCTAGCGTCAAGTATTTCCAATATGTCCGCCATGACAAATATAGGCCTTGGAGGGCATGGCATAGAAAGCGCTTTGGTGTTCACATCCCATATTAGGACATTAGGTACGTACGAAAATGTGACCCCAATCAACCTAGCATATCCCCATTCATCTCTAAGAGAATTCCAAGGATTTGAGTATAGTTCGTCGTCTGACGTATCGTTGAAATCTCTCGAATAAACAAGCAATTTTTATGATTTTTTAGTAGTTTGTGAATATTTAGGTAATTCTAAGACATTTAAGGTGTATTTATCTCTATGCGAAATTGCTTAGTTTCTGAGATATAGCGTTAATAAAAAAATAATTGTGGTAATATTTTTAGCTTTCTGCTTGAGTGTTTTGTCTGTGGATGGAAGACTTCAGATGGCGTTACGATCGAGTGAAATGTACGTGTCAAGTCGTGAAGAGTTGGAGGCAATTCTTGAAGGAACGTTGGGATATATCGATAAGTTTGCGAGTGATTTGAAAATTGAGCAGATTTGAGTTAATCAAATCAAGTTATTTTTTGTTACTTTGCTTTTATTTTGTTATTGTTGTTGATGGTGGTATTTACAAATAAAATAATAATTTATTATACCTGAAAACCTGGCAACCTAGAAATCTGGCAACCCTGATGTGACGCCACATAACTTCAAACCAACCATTTTTATTTCTCATGTAAATCTGGAACTTTTATATGACGAATTTTGAGAGCACTTAGACGTACTGCAAAAATGATATATCGATGAGTTTGCGAGTGATTTGAAAATTGAACAAAGTTCATTTGAGAGAAAACTAGTTGAAATAAGTTTATAATGAATGTCGATGATTTGGCGGAAAATTTAATTGACTATCTCAAATTATTTCGTTTTGTTATTTACCAATAATTGCAGTTGCATAGTCGTCATTTTAATTTACCTTTCAATGAACCCGAGTTTTATTATTAAATAATGTCAGTTGAATTTCAGACAGCATATCACAAAGATGAATTCAGTCGTTTGCACGTTATTGTGCTCCTATGCATTCTTAAAGGTAACATTTTTATATTCCTATTGTCTTTAAACTCATCGGTTTGTTTTAGTTCTTGTTTGGATACACAAAAGATGACAATTTTCAACACAGGGGTTACATAAAACGGTTCCTCCTAAGATGTATTTTCATCACTCTCACTTTAGCAACATTCACACTTTTTGCATTGTTACTATTGCCACTGTATGTCTTCCACACCCTTGTGGATCAATATTTAAAAATAAAATTTGGTACCTCATACGGTGGGATGTTGAAACGTCAAGATACCACTTGGGAGACCCTCTCAGAAACCATGCAGATCCGCATAGTCTTCATAGTGAACGACATCAAAAACACTCAGGATATCTGGAGGGATAGCCTAAAAGCAACGTTCAAAAAGTTTCATGAATCGTCATTCAAATTATCAAGCACCATCAAAACCCACTTAGGGTATTCCTATTTTCTAAAAAACCAGAAGACATTTGAAGACATCATTGAAGAAGTAACAGTAGGTAAAGAAGACCACATAACAAGAGAAGCTTTCATTGATTACCTTAATCATAACCTCGATCCCAAACCAAATGATGATAGAACATGGTCAATTCAATATTTTCCACAACCACTCAAATGGAACAAGACCAAAACCAATAACCAATACGCAGTTTTGGTCACCATGAAGCATTGCTTAACAGACGGACCAAATCTGATGTTGTATTCCATGGAGTATCTAATGGATGACGTCTACAAACCTCCTCAAAGCAATTTCTTGCTCGACATGATCAAGAACAGACCTAAATTCTCTATTGATGATGCTTATATGTGCAACAATCCTTTCTACAGTCCACAGGATGGTTTCACTAAAGTCAACAAGATATCAAACAAACGTTTCCTTGCGATTTACTCTGAAGACACTGAGAAATATCTTAAGTTGATCAAGCAAGTTAAGACCAAGATGGGTGTTGGCTTTACCAGTGTTCTCATGGGCGCGTTCTCCAGCAGTCTAACAGACCATCTCAAAAAGGTAATGATGTTCTCAAATTTTCTCTGTCAAGAAAACTACCCTCATGCTTTTGATGCTGCCTTTAATGAGAAACATACACATTATCATGATTTGAAGGTTATCAGCAACAAAGTGTTAAATAGTGTTAAATAATGATTGTAACAATATTTCAACGCACCTCCACAATTTCGAATTTATAAAACGAATGTATCTCTGTTACAGAAAAATGTTTATAACTTTTACAAAAATTGTTGATCATTTCTCAGCTAAACGAAATTGTAGATGAAAAACATCCATATGACAATATTATGTAGAGCACCGACTGCAGGAAATTTATATTTTAGTTGGCTACGTAAATAAAATGTTTATATTTTTTTAAAATAATGTTTGAATAACTTTCTATCATACACAAAATTGTAGGTTATTAGGTTAGTCATACATGAATGCTCCGAGGCGAACTACTGAGGTGTCTTCATTTGAACATGGAATATACATTTCGGTGTTCTGGTTTAGCAAAATATTTAGAACTTTTCCAAAAATGACTGCATAATTTTCTACCATTAGTCGATTTAAAGTTGTATAATGGAGGTTGTATAGTCCTTTGGTATTGATTTTAGAATATTATGTACAGGGTGTCCCACGCTATAAACAAAGTATATTAATGGGCTTAAGAAATCAAATTTACGTTTTTTTCCATACATACAAGTTACAGACAGTCATACGCTCTACAGCAAGAAAATATGTTGATGCTTACTCAATATCCCACAACAACGTACCAACACAAACTTATGGTTGCTTAAATGGAACACTAGGTATATTATTGCAGTTTTGACTAAGATTTGTATCCTAATTGTTTTGACATCAACTTATATCAGGCTTTTCTCAACTATTTTTGAGATATTGTGAAATTAAAATCAAAAACAAGCATTCTTCAAACAATCTTTCCGGGGTAAGTAACAAGGATAAAACAAAGGAACTTATTTTGAATAGTAAAAGTATCGCACTTTTTGATAATTATTATTGATTTGCGATTCTAATATGACTTATCCCGAACAACTTGACATTTGCTAAATAATGTCAAATAGTTTAAGAATTTTAATTGGAACACCTATATATCTTGAGTTACTTCGAAAGATCGACAACAGCTAAAAAGTTATTAAGCATATAATTTGTCATTTGTGACTTAACAATAATAATACACAATAATTCATAAATTAATATTAAATATCCAGATTGGTGGACAATCTTGTTGGTTGAAATTCAACAATCTCACAAATGTGGTAATATCAACAGAAGTTGATGCAACAACTTACAGTCATTGTGAACTGCTACTATGAATTTATGTCACAGTGTCAGTAATACTTTCATAAGAATAAATAATTAAATAAATGGATAATTGTAAACTGAATAAATAATAATTATTTCAGTACGATTGTCAAGAGTGCACATGTCAGCCCTCTCAGGTCAATACGTATAAGTCTCGAACTTCAAATTCTCGGTGGAAATATTACAATTTCCATTGTTTCCACAAAAATATTTTAGAAACGCCATCTTATTTTATTCTTCATGTTCGCCATCGTAGTTAATATCCCCATAAATTTCTACCTCCGCGTTAGAGTAAGTCCGAGTATTTCCAACAATAGTCTAATTTCACTTCATTTATTGTTCTACAAAATAAATGTTGGCATCTCAAATTTTACGAAATGGTGAAAACAAATAATATTTTTTTTTAATTTTTATTAAATAATAATCCTTATATTTAGAAAAGTACACTATCCAAAAATAGAAGTGGTTCAATAAGTAATTATCTTTCTGTTTTTTTTGTCACAAAAGTACCGATCATTTCGATTTACTCTATGTTTTATTTGGTAAGTATTCGTTTAATTGAATACTTACATAATTATTTTATGTCTTATCTAACGTCATTCCTGTCCCGGTTTGGAATTCCATAATTATGGTAAGCCTAATTATAGGTATAGTTAGGTCCATCGGGGGACACACTGTATATATCTGAATAAATATATGCATTGGAATTAAGCATTTTGTTTTTTAGTGTGCACACCAGGGCTGTGGAGTCGGAGTCGTGGAGTCGGAGTCGGAGTTCAGATAAATTTCAGAGGAGTCAGAGGAGTCGGAAAAATTGTACCGACTCCGACTCCGGGTCCATGTTTAAACAATGTAGAAAAAGACATGCGAGATGGCCGTTGCCTCAATAGATAGTAAACGCTTAACTAAACATATTATTAGGTCTTTTACAAAGTAAATATAGTTTAACTACAAAACACACAGGTCGGTGGTGAGTGATGATTAGCAAAATGATTATTGTGAGTCGCTTGCCGCGTCGCATATATAGTTTATGTATTTCCCATTTCCAATAACCAACTTCAATATGCCAATTATGATAGCTAGATCATCTACAAATAAAAACATCGGACTTCGATGCATACTTATGAATTAGAACTTTCCAAAGTGAAGCGTCAACGTGTGGTTTTCCTTATTCATCAAAATTACGAGAATTTGCTCCTATTCGTTCGGCCACGAAGAACAGCTGAACAATTCATTAAATATTGCAAAAAGTATTTTAATGATATTCCCTTGCAATTTTAAAAAGAAAAAATAGTTTCCTACAGCTTTTGTACCAGAAGAAACAACGTGATGGTATCACAGTCGTATTATCAACTCTCAATTTTTTTTTTTTTTTTATTTATCCCAATATCTGAATGTTTGTAAAAGATAATGCTTTACTTGTAAAACTTTGCAATTTTAGCTTTAATGTTTGATAACTTTAAACGTTTAACCGAAATTGATTCTTTTTTTTTGGCAAATGAACAAATTTATCAAAAGTATCACCCTTGATTATACAATATTATGGTATAATCACATCCCTTTGTATTTAACAAAATATGTAGAGATTTTAAATTGTTACTGATTCTGTCGAATGTAGGTTACGGATTTTAAGATTATTGGTGGCTATGTCGTAGTCTTCTTGCGATCAACTAAAAAACACCGATATTCGCAGATTTCGTCACCTACACTTGACAGAATTGAGCCAGATATATTGTTATTATTAGCAAAGGTACAAACTTCACTCTAACGTAATTTTTAATGCATAAACTTAAACATGCATAATATATGTATAATAGCCGATTAAAAATTATAACTGCAATTCCGATTTAAACTCTACCTTCAGTTGAATTTGAAAATATCCATGTATGCAAGTCATACTAAGAGTTGAGATTATTTTCAGCTTATTTTGCACTTAATGTTGTATTCATTGAAATGAATTTTATTTTGTACTATACAGTGGTTTTGTTGTACTATACTTTTGTTATTATTAAAGATACAACATCGGTTCAAGTGACAAACTAGTTCAGAATTATGTGCTCTCTAATGAGAAAACATTTGAAGTTCTAATGACTTCTGAGATATTTTGAAAATATAAAAAAGCGTGCTTTTTAAATATGGCCATAATTCTGTGGTCCGATCAACAGGCCTTTTTGATTTTATTCACCGAGATTATGACAGATTTAATTTCTTTGCCATTAAATTCGCTGGAAACAAATAAGATTTTGCCGGAGTCGGAGTTGGAGTCGGAGTCGGACTACCAAACTTATCTGGAGTCGGAGTCGGAGTCGACAGATTTTTTACCGATTCCACAGCCCTGGTGCACACCATAGCTAGTAGTACCATAGCTAAAATTCATGGAGTTTAAGAATGCTTAGTTCTTTATTTTTTCAGAAACAAAAACCTCTTATAGATGTCGTGTTATGTACGATAATCAGACCTGAGATAATCAATTTAGTCTTCAAGAGCAATAATGAAGATCCGCTGATAAATGACATGGGATGCCAAGTCATCAAAATACCCAAAGAGCAAGTAGCCTTGGAGACAATTGAAAAATGTCGAGCTATCGACCAGAGGCTGAAGGTTTTGCAGCGTTCAGTTGACTCAACTGTGAGTGAAAGTTAAGTTAGTTGTACAACTTTTTGTTGGTACAACTGATTGTTACAGGATTTACCATAAATCTATGATTAATTCTTCTGTTCTAGCTGGTTTATATGTTAACAAAATTTGCACACATTCTTCCGCCATATATTCAAAGAATATCTTTTGAAAATTCTGTAAAAGGGGTTTCGTCAATTATTTCTAACATGGCAGGTATGAACAACCTTGGCATAGCTGGACATAACATGGAGAGTGTATTGGTTTTTGTATCGAATATAGAAACACTTGGTATGTGCAATAGTGTTAAATGATGTCTTGAAAATATTTTGTTAAGACTATAGAAGATAATATGGCGATATTTTCAGCTTTCAGCATGAGTGTTATTTCTTTAGATGGAAGACTTCAGATGACACTACGCACTAGCGATATGTACGTTTCCAGTCGCGAAGAATTGGATGAAATCCTTCAAGGAACCTTGGGATATATCGATAAATTTGCGACAGATTTGCAGATTGTTTAGATTTAGAGAAAAAAATATTTTTGTATGTTTGTTGTCTAATGTATCGTTGATATCTCTAGAATAAATTGGCAAATTTGGTCGAAATTTTAACACTTCCTGATTATTTAGGTAATTCTAATCTTATAATCTTAACAAACTGACTTGCTATTTTTAGACAGTTTGCTGTGTATTGCAAATTACTCATTCATAATCTATGTTTTAAACGTTAAACTATTAACAAAACACACAAGTCTCGAACAATTTTGAATACCTTTTGCACCGTAAATAATAATAATAATAATAATTGGTCATTCTCGCAAAATCATAACTCATGTTAATCATAAAATAGTATTATGAGTCGGTAATAATAATAATTATAGATCATACACTGCGTAATTTTAATTATCCAATACAATACACTAGTGTGTAAATGTCAAACGTTTATTTAAATATTATATATGCATACAGTGTGTCATTTAAGAAATATTTGTTTATTCTACATATACAGGCTGTCTCACGGAACTGGCACACTAGAAGTTTCTCATGTTCTACTATTTCTGGAAACTTGAAACTTTGGAATTAGAACTTACTCGATCTGAGCTCTTCAGCTAAAATATTCTCATGTTAACTGTCACGTCCGGTCACCGGAAGTCGGTATCAACTGTGTTATTTTAAACGGAATGATATAATTTTTATTTTATATTTGTTTTCCACGTATCAACATACATCATTTAATAAATTGGCAATCTTGCCTTGGAATCGCGGAAAAGATTCATGGTTCTTCGTATAAACTATCCAGCACCACAAAAAAATGCTTAGGGTATTTCTACTATCTAAAAAACCAAACTAAATTTGGTGACGTTGTCCAGGAAATTAAGATAGGTGATAGCAATTCTATAACTAAGGATACCTTCCTTGGTTACGTCAGTGAGCTTCGTCATAACAAAGACGACGAACGCCTCTGGTCATTTTCATATTTTCCACAATCCATACAGTGGAAGAACGACCAAAAAACTAAACAATACGCTATCATAATTTCGGTTCAACACTGCATCACAGATGGGCCAAATCTCGTGAAATATTTCATGGAATATCTAACGGAAGATCAATATAAACCACCTCAGAGAAAGATCTCAACAACCATGAACAGCACACCAAAGTTTACCATAGAAGATGCTTATATATGCGAAAACCCTTTATATAGATTGACAGCTGGATATCCCGTATTACATAAAACACAATACAAGAAAGAAAATAAAGAATATACAGCGATTTTTTCTGAAGACACTGAGAAATATCTGAGTTTAATCAAGAAGGTTAAAACGAAATTAGGTATTGGGTTTAACAGTGTCCTTCTGGCAGCATACTCAAGCAGTTTGGAAGATCACCTTAAAAAGGTAAGCTTAGTAAAAACATAGCTTAAACAATACTACAAGACTTTAATTTTAGAATCGAGAACCACCAAGAGACCTAACATTGTGTACCATCATTCGTCCAGAAGAAATCAACTTGGTGTTTAAAAGTAATCACGAAGATCCCTTAATGAACGATATTGGCCATCAAATCATTAAAATACCAGCGTTACAAGCAACGTTTAGTCTCAAAGAAAGACTGCATGCAATCAATGAGAGTCTCAAACGAGTTAGAAGTTCACTTGATTCAACTGTGAGTTCAAGAAATTTAATTTAGTGAATATACATCCCAAACATTTATCTATTTCTATTTTTTAGATGGCTTATTTGTTGACCAAGTATATGCACGTAGCTCCATCTTCTGTCCAAAGGTGGGGTATGTCGTCATCACTGAAGAACCTAACCTCACTTATTTCGAACATGTCAGAAGTGAAGAATCTAGCGTATTGTGGACATCCTTTAGAAAGCGTGCTGTTCTTCGTGTCAAATTTACCACCAGGTAAAAAAGTGCTAATTTATTGAATATTGTCGTGGTTTATTAATGTTATGGTATTTTTAGCTTTTACTTTTTGTGTTATGACTTTGAATGGTCGGTTGCAATTGACGTTGCATGCTAGTGGATTGTACGTATCCAATCGCAAAGAATTACAGGACATTCTTGATAGGACGCTGAATTATGTTGATAACTTCGCGAATGAGTTACAGATTGTGTAAAGGAACACGTTTGTTATTATCAATTTTAAATTTTAATAAATTTGGTTGCCGAATGAAGTAATAAATGATTTTCTACGAAAAATTACCTTTTATTTCATAACCTCAATGTGCCAAACCACTTAGCTGAAAATTTGGCGCGAATACCCAGTAACCTCAAAATCTCAAAAATTCGCTTGAACAAACTAATATAGATATAGGGCTGTAATTTTCAGAATTAATTACCTTTAATTACATCTCGTCATCTCGCATCATCTTGCAGCATCTCGTATCATCTCGCAGCATCCTGTAGCACCTCGTGTCATCTCGCAACATATGACAGCATCTCGTATCATCTCGCAGCATCTCGTATCATCTCGCAGCATCTTGCAGCATCTCGTATCATCTCGCAGCATCTTGCAGCATCTCGTATCATCTCGCAGCATCCCGTAGCACCTCGTTTCATCTCGCAACATATGACAGCATCTCGTATCATCTCGCAGCATCCTGTAGCACCTCGTGTCATCTCGCAACATATGACAGCATCTCGTATCATCTCGCAGCATCTCGTATCATCTCGCAGCATCTTGCAGCATCTCGTATCATCTCGCAGCATCTTGCAGCATCTCGTATCATCTCGCAGCATCCCGTAGCACCTCGTTTCATCTCGCAACATATGACAGCATCTCGTATCATCTCGCAGCATCCTGTAGCACCTCGTGTCATCTCGCAACATATGACAGCATCTCGTATCATCTCGCAGCATCTCGTATCATCTCGCAGCATCCTGTAGCACCTCGTTTCATCTCGCAACATATGACAGCATCTCGTATCATCTCGCAGCATCCTGTAGCACCTCGTTTCATCTCGCAACATATGACAGCATCTCGTATCATCTCGCAGCATCCTGTAGCACCTCGTTTCATCTCGCAACATATGACAGCATCTCGCAGCATCCTGTAGCACCTCGTGTCATCTCGCAACATATGACAGCATCTCGTATCATCTCGCAGCATCCTGTAGCACCTCGTTTCATCTCGCAACATATGACAGCATCTCGTATCATCTCGCAGCATCTCGTATCATCTCGCAGCATCCTGTAGCACCTCGTTTCATCTCGCAACATATGACAGCATCTCGTATCATCTCGCAGCATCCTGTAGCACCTCGTTTCATCTCGCAACATATGACAGCATCTCGTATCATCTCGCAGCATCCTGTAGCACCTCGTTTCATCTCGCAACATATGACAGCATCTCGTATCATCTCGCAGCATCCTGTAGCACCTCGTTTCATCTCGCAACATATGACAGCACCTCGTATCATCTCGCAGCATCCTGTAGCACCTCGTTTCATCTCGCAACATATGACAGCATCTCGTATCATCTCGCAGCATCCTGTAGCACCTCGTGTCATCTCGCAACATATGACAGCATCTCGTATCATCTCGCAGCATCTCGTATCATCTCGCAGCATCCTGTAGCACCTCGTTTCATCTCGCAACATATGACAGCATCTCGTATCATCTCGCAGCATCTTGCAGCATCTCGTATCATCTCGCAGCATCTTGCAGCATCTCGTATCATCTCGCAGCATCCCGTAGCACCTCGTTTCATCTCGCAACATATGACAGCATCTCGTATCATCTCGCAGCATCTGACAGCATCTCGTATCATCCCGCAGCATCTGCTGAACAAACTAAAATAGATATAGGGCAGTAATTTTCAGAATTAATTACCATCAATTACATCTCGTATCATCTCGCAGCATCTGCTGAACAAACTAAAATAAATATAGGGCAGTAATTTTTAGAATTACTTACCATTAATTACATCTCGTACCATATCGCATCATCTTGCAGCATCTCGTATCATCTTGCAGCATCCCGTAGCATCTGCTGAACCAACTAAGATAGATATAGGGCTGTAATTTTCAGAATTAATTACCATTAATTACATCTCATCATCTCGCATCATCTCGCAGCATCTCGTATCATCTCGCAGCATCCCGCAGCATCTCGCATCATCTCGCAGCATCTCTTATCACCTCGCAGGATCTCACAGCATCTCGTATCATCTCGCAGCGTCTCGTATCATCTCGCAGCATCTCGTATCTGCTCGCAGCATCTCGTAACATATCGTATCATCTCACGGCGTCTCGTATCATCTAACAGCATCTCGTATCAGCTCGCAGCATCTCGTATCATCTCGCAGGATCTCGTATCATCTCATATCATCATCATGTTGCAGCATCTTGCATCTTATTGCAGCATCCTGCATCATCTTGCAGAATCTTCCATCATCTTGCACCTTGCATCTTTCAACGTCATCTTGCAAGATGCATGTTGCTTGTTCCATGTTCCATGTTGCATAGCGCATGGTGCGTGGTGCATGGTGCATTTTAAATCAATCATACTCCATCAATCATACTTCATAAATCATCCTCAAATATCCTCCAAACTGGTACTATTATCATTCAATCTAGGTTATTCCATATAAACTGATTTTTCCGATATCTCAGAAGAGAGTGATTGCTGGCAGAGGACACATTTTCACTAAAATCTCAAAACCTTTCGACACGATTACAATACTTTGTCACACTACGTATGATAAAGTAAAAATTGTGGAAGTGAATCGCATAAGTTCTGTAAGTAATCCGGATTAACGAATGAGTACTGTACTCTCTATATACTAAAGTGGGTCAATCAATGCTCCCGGGTCCAGATAGAGCGCCCAATTTTGGAGGTTACCCCAGTAACCTTGACCTGATATCGTAAATTTACGGCCACCTTCCATCTCTGCAAAACAGGTCAAAGTTAGGTCATGACTTGTTCTATTTTTCCAGTACTGGTTCACAATTTACAAAATTTATACCTGCTTCGGTTAATGTCAACAGGTTTTTTTGCGGCTGTTAAGCTGATTTAAATGCGATGATAAGACCATATCGATTATTTATTTTTCATTATCTGTATACAATTATGCTATTTTAAACCGTATCTTGCACCAGTATAATTCGGCATCTTCGCAAACGAGATGAATCCGTTTCTTTGCACTTTTCTGTGCACGTACGCTTTAGTAAAGGTAAACTATGCACTTCAGTGTTAGTAAATCACAAAAAATAATTTTTATTTTAGGATTTATTCGGATGTACTGACGATTTTAAACAAAGCGGCGACCTAAAGACGTTTTTTCTTAGATGCTTAGTCATCATTGTAACTTTATTAGTATATACCTTAGTAGGATGCCTCTTGTTAGTATTCTTTATCCTGCACCATTTAGTTGATGCATACTTAAGAATTAATCTTGGGCCAGCTTATGGTGGAATGTTAAAACGCCAAGATGCGCTTTTGGAGTCCCTGAAAGACAAATCAGTGGTTCGAGCAGTTTGTATTTTAAATCAGCACAGAGACCAATCTGATGTTTGGAGATCTTGCTTGGTGAACGCTAGGAAGTTCCATTCGTCTTCATATAAACTCTCCAGCCATGTCGAATCTTGTTTGGGTTATGCATACTACCTAAAAGATCAAACGAAATTTGAAGACGTCGTTGAAGAGGTAACCATAGGCAGTGGAGACTATATAACAAAAGAGGAACTTCTGGATTACATCAACAATGTTCTTCGGACGAAACATGACGAGAAACGCTTGTGGTCGTTGCATTATTTCGCACAACCCATCTACTGGAACCACAAGAGCAACACAACCAAACAATACGTCGGTGTATTATCATTTAATCATTCTCTGTCAGATGGTCCAAACTTCATGAAGCACGTGATGGAACACCTACTGGATAAAGGACCATATAAGCCACCACAGAGCAACGTGGTGCTAAACAACTTGAAGAACACGCCCAAGTTATCTATAGATGATGCTTATATCTGCAATAATCCTTTAAACACGTCCACAGACGAATTTCCAAAACTATATAAAAACATTGATGATGACGCATATACAGCGATTTACTCGGAAGATACAGAGAGATATCTGAACCTAATAAAGCAAGTTAAAACTAAAATAGGCGTTGGTTTTAACAGTGTTTTAATAGGAGCTCTCTCCAGTAGCTTAACCGATTATCTTAAGAAGGTAAAACTTGTTTTAAACGATCAAACTTAATTCTCAATACACTGCTTTTAGAAAAACAAACCCCCGATGGATCTAACTCTGCTCAATATAATACAACCAGAAGAAATCAACTTGGTATTCAAGAGTAATGACGAAGGTCCACTGATTAACGATCTTGGCCACCAAACCATCAAGGTACCAGCAAAACAAGCAAACAGATACCAGGACAAGACTCCACGCTATCGATGAGAGTCTCAAGCAAGTTCGACGTTCACTTGATTCAACTGTGAGTATATCATCAACGATACCACTGAGAAATACCACTGAGAAATCGTTGGGAATTTATAGGTGAAACCATAGGTGGCATGTTTATAACTATACCTTTTCAAGTTCAAATTGCACTAATCAAAATCAAGTTGACATTAAATAATTTAATTGTCAATTCAAATTAGCATCTTATAAGAACCCTTCCACGTTCTCATAATGCCTTATATAAAAAAAGTTGACGCCGTAAACTCAAAAATACAAATTTGCGCTGTTTATAATTCTAACGGGGATTGGCGCAATCTTGCAAATGATCTACGAGTTTCAAAAAAAACGGCGTATCGATGGGTGAAAAATCAAGACGTTCCACAGAAACAGCATGGAGGTAAACGCAGAGTTAAAATCACAGACGAACATCCTCGTTTTTTTAAATGAAATTGAAAGTAATCCAAAGATAACTCTCCAGCAATTAAAAGAAAAGATTTTACAATCATATGAAATTAATGCCACTAAAGAATGTATTTGTCAACACCTCGACGGTCTTATGTGTACAATAAAACAAGTACGTCGAGAGCCAGAAAGACCCAACAGTATAGACAATAAAACAAAAAGGTTAGAATATCTAAGAACATTACTTAATCTTCAAGCAGAGAATTTGCCAATAATTTATCTTGACGAAACTAATTTTAATATGTTTATTTCGCGGACGCAAGGACGTTCTAAGAAAGGAAGTAGATGTACTATCGTGGCCATATATTATGTCCCTTCTTTTGATGTCGATTTTCTCGCCGATCTAGGGGCGAAAAAATTTGAAAAAATTCTGATCCTGTCCTTGATTAATATACTACAACGCATAAAAATTAGAAAGGTGTATATGTTGGCGTTTGCCCGATTTTTCCAAATTAAGAGAATTGGCGCTGTTTTTGACCCATAAATTTCATTCGTTTAACTTTAGTAATTAATTACTCCGGAAATAATCCATAGATTTCAACGAACTAAAAAGTAAAATCACCTGCGGAATAGTAGCTTTCAATGTGCATTTTTGTAAAATGATCGGAGTAGTGGTTAACCCACAAAAAGCTATATTATGCAATGCCAGCAATTTCGTTATTAGAAGAGCTAGGATGATGAAGTGTCGATCATAGGCTACATAATAAATCATATATTTACAGTTTATTACAGAATCATTGTTTATCTTGCATTTTCCCTACAAAAGATCGTGTTGAAGCATCCCATGATCGCCGCAATTGACGCGGCGGTCTTCGGTCTTCGGGGTGATGCGGGGGAAGGGATCGACAGCGACGCTGCCGGTAGTGGGAGATCGCACGGGCTCAAAAGTTACTCCGAGAACAGTGTTTACGGACACAATATAACGACCTATCAGTTTTATACGCTCAGAGCTGCCATTTGTAATATATGTATATCAAGAGTTGTATTTATGTTATATTGTTTTTGCCTGTATTTAAATATTACTAATAAATAAACACAAAAACGGACTCACGCGCAAAACATTGTTCATGTTTATTTCGGTCTTAAAAATTAACAAATGGTCGGAATGATATTAAATTTAAGCGATATGTGACGCAGTAAATAAGGATTATATGCATGCTAACTGCGTTGTGCTGTTAACATTCCTTACTGATCTATCCGCTTTCATCAAAATCTTGTTTACAACCTTATTGTATAAAAACTGAAGAAAACAAAAACGCCAATCGATAGAAGAGACTCTGAAGGCAACCTGAACAAACATTGAAATTTTTGTGCTAAGCGGTTTAGGAGAAAAAAATCGGAATGACGGCAGTTTCACAAATTTACAAATGCAAAAATCGGGTACATTTTTTCACTTCTGTTGCGCTCATGTTTACACCGAGAGGCAAAAAATTTTGATAGTCATACAACATATGTAGAAATGAGGAGTATGACACACTTTATTTCAAGTTTTTATGATCAGTAGTTTTAGAGTTATGGGACGTCGAACACAGGAGTCAATACTATCGAGACGAGAGATGGGAATTTCTCTCGTAGCGGGGTCACATATTATAACCAGAATTCTGAATTTAAAAATTAAGAATTTAATTCTGTTAGTTAAAATTACCTTGACAAGTTATCGTTCTTTTTGTGTATTGGTAATCAGCTGTCCGCCGTTCTCTCACTGTTGACAGTACCGCTAACGACTCCCTTCCCCGCATCACACCAAAACCGTAGAGCGTCGGAATTCACGCGGCGTTTCAGCACGATCTTTTGTATGGAAAATGCAAGATAAACAATGATTATGTAATAAACTTTAAACCTATGAATTATTGGGTAGCCTATAGTCCATATTTCATTATTCTAGCTCTTCTAATAACGGAATTGCTGGCATTGCATAATATAGCTTTTTTTGGGTCAACCACTCACCCAATCATTTTACAAAAATGCATATTGAAAGCTAACATTCCGCGGGTGATTCTACTTTTTAATTCGTTGAAATCTATGGATTATTCCCGAAGTAATTAATTGCTGAAGTTAAACGAATGAAATTTACGGGCCAAAAACAGCGCCAATTCTTCTTAATTTGGAAAAATCGGGAAAACGCCAACATATACAGCTTTCTAATTTTTATGAGTAGTAGAGTATTAATCAAGGACAGCATCAGAAGTTTTTAAAATTTTTTCGCCCCTAGGTTTGCGAGAGAATCGACGTCAAAAGAGGGGACATAATATATGGCAACGATAGTACATTTGTAGCAGCCGGTAGCCGAGGCGCAAATATACATCTTATTGGATGCATAGGTATTTCTGGTCTAATACATTATGAGCTAAGACTCATTTAAAAAACCAGAAGCAAGCGAATTTGTGAAACAATGTTTGAGAAACGCCCAAAATATATACCAAGAACCAGTAGTTATGGTTATAGATAATGCACCTTGTCATTCTTCTATTGAAGATGTTTTTGCAGAAGAGGATTTTTTTCACCATAGATTAATAAGACTCAGTCCATACAATCCCATGTTAAATCCGATTGAGCAAGCATGGGTCTGTATTAAAGGCTAGTGTAAAATCAGATTTGGCAGATAACCTAAGAGATGTTTTAGCAGGAGAAGATCGGCATAATATCTCCCAAACGGAATACAGAATGTGCCGGTTAGAAAATATTGTTCAGAATAATATTAACACAATCAATGTGGCCAACTGTGCAAGATTCATAGCCCATATTCAAAGATATATTCCAGCAGAATTAAATATGGAGAATATTATTTTCTAATGAATTAATTTAGCTAATGTTATTTAATGACAGCTTGAATGTGTTAATTGTCATTTTGATTTTGTTAATTGTCATTTTGATATTGATTAGTACCAATTTGTTTTTCATTAGTGCCAATTTGAACTTGAAAAGGTATAGATTTTCCTACTTGGCTTCTCAAGCATGAAAAAAACTTTGTTCTGTTATTTTTAGACTATGTATATGATGTCTAAGTTTGTCCACATTATACCATCGGTGCTCCAAAGGTTGGGGTTGCGGCCATTTTGGCTGGGGTTAAACTCAATATTTACGAACATGTCAAGTCTGAAGAATCTAGCCTTTGGTGGACATGTGCTCGAAGGTGCCTTTTTCTTCGTGTCAAATCTTCCACTAGGTAATATTAGTTATGTTTAACATATGTTGTGTTGTATTAATGTGACATTTTCAGCTTTTACCTTCTGCGTCACATCTTTGAATGGTCGGTTGCAATTGACGTTACACGCTAGTGGATTGTACGTGTCCAATCGCAAGGAATTACAGGACATTCTTGATGGGACACTGGAGTATATTGATAAATTTTTGGTAGATTTGCAAATATCTTGACCAATACGATCTTATCTGAATAATTCTATTAATCATATATGTACTAATGTTGAAAATAAAACTGGACTTTGCCCAAATGGAACGAGTGCACCAATACGTCTTATAAAACGAGTGTAATATACTATTTTTTCTACTTTGCGTCATTAATTTTATATAAGTTTAGAAATTGTGGTTACTATATCGCGCTAAATTAGCATCTCGGGTATTTTGCGGGTACCACGTGGTAGCACTGTAGTAACTGTCAACTTAGTTAAGGATGATATCGATGAGATAAAATCGTGACAAAATCTAATTGTGAATAATTTTACTCTACTTTAGCCTACAAGTTTGAATAAATATTCAGCGAGGTCGCAACGATGATCATAATGGAGCTTGGGGCAACACTTTTAACCATACTGTGATAAATACATGAAACTTAACCTAAAAAGTTAACAATTTTAAAATAGTGGTTTCATAAGTATAATAATCAGAATAGAAGTGTTTGGCGGTGACTGATTAGTTACTTCGAAGAATAAGAACTTACTAAAGAATTGTTATAACGCTTAACGTTTAATAGCGGTGTCTACCTAATTCCGCTATGTAGCCGTTGCGGCTTATATATTTACAAGCACTTATAATTGAAACCCAATTCTAATTTCGGCAAAGTAGTTTATTAGAATAAATTATACTTAGTAAAATTACATGTGATGGAGGTAATACAAATACGTTGCACACAACCAGAACTAAGACGAAGTCGAAAGCGACGGACAAAACGAATATGAATTGAACCGAGCATCCAAGCGTCCAAAATATTACCGAAAACTTATATGTTACATAAACTAAGAAATCCTCTACACTTTAAATGTACTATAGCTTCGTACGTGTATGCTGATAAACCATTTATTGCGCATATACAATCTGGCAGCAGTAATTAAAATCGTTCGTATCTACGATGTAGGTTTGATCTTCGCATAATACCTTATTAAAGTAAATGTGGTCTTCGAATTATATCTGAAAAGGGGATTTGATGTTTAGTTGAAAAGAATGATAAGGATCACTTATTAGAGTCGTAAAACATCACCGTAAACGTCATGCTGGCGTATTTTGATGAACACAGCAAAACTAAGAAAGCCCCAATCCTTTGGCCATACTATAGCAGGCTACACCCATGTTTAAATATGTATAGAATATTGATATTTCGCAGTTCATGTGATTACAAGTGATTAAGAAGATGCAGTGTGTAGTTATGTTGGGTTATGTATTGTACGTTTGACATATGGCATTTGATATCACTGTGTACCAATCAGACAAAAATGTTACTCTTTTCGGTATTACAATGTGTTAATTGTAACACCGAAAACAGTGTTACAATGTGTGGATTGTGAATGCAAAGTAGAAAAACAACATTAAAGGTCAAAAATCAAGTGCGTCACTTTTTTTTTGGAACCGCGTATATATTTTTCTGCTTGCAAAAAAAACATTCATCCCGCAAAAAAATACAAAATCAAATTATGATTAGACATCATGTATAATACACAATAATTCAATATAAATCTAATAGTTTCGCTATTAGTACCATCGAAAAAAACGTTTTAAGCATGTAAAAACAACATAATTACAATCATTAATCAATAATTGTTTCAACCATTGTCATTACAACCTTTTACATAGCAGCAGCAGCAACACAACACTTCAAGACAATATGAATTCTTTTCTGTGCTTCTTGCTATGCATTTATGCATTTCTAAAGGTAGGTACCCTAAAAATTCATGTAGCCCACTGATATCACCTAATTATTTTAGTTTTTATTCGGATATACAGCGAATAACAACTTCCAACAATACGAAGACACCAAGAGATACATTCTTAGGTCGATCTTCATTGTTTTGACTTTAACCATAACTCTGCTTGTTACAACATGTTTTCTTCTACCGTTCTATATACTGCATCATTCAGTTGACGTATATTTAAGAATAAAACTAGGTTCTGCTTATGGTGGTATGCTCAAAGGTCAAGATTCAGGTCTTCAGGCAATCAAACACAAGGCCTTGATACGTGGTGTCTTCATTTTGAATGAGAACAAAGATTGTCCGGATATTTGGAGATCTTGCCTGGCCAATGCTAGGACTCTTCATTTATCTTCGTATAAGGTATCCAGCACCATTCAGAATTGCTTGGGGTACCATTATTATCTAAAGGACCAAATCAAATTTGATGATGTTGTCGATAAAGGACAAATTGGTGATAAGGAATACATTACTAAAGAAGAATTTCTCGAGTACCTCAATAGCCTTTGTCACACATCTGCTGAAGAACGTCTGTGGTATTTTACATACTTTCCACAACCGATACTCTGGAATAACAAGGGAAAGAAAAGTAAACAATACGCTTTTATTGTTTCTTTCCAGCATAGCTTGTCAGATGGACCAAATGCTTTGAAGCACTTGATAAAATACTTCATGGATGACAGTTACAAGACACCTCAAAGCAACAGCTTAGACACCTTGAAGAATAGACCAGAATTGTCGATAGATGATGCTTATATAGTTGAAAATCCCTTTTATAAGTGTCAAGAAGGGTTCCCAAAAATAAATGAGACTAAAAATGATGTCCAGGAACCATACTTAGCAATATCCTCAGAAGATACAGAGAAATACCTTGGATTGATCAAAAAAGTTAAGACCAAGCTAGGTGTTGGTTTTACCAGTATTGCCATGGATGCCTTATCCAACAGTTTAAGAGATTTTCTCAAAATGGTAAGCTTGGGTTGTCAAAACACACCACTGTTGTTAATATCACTACTTTCTTTAGAAGCAAAAACCTCTACGAGATGTCGTCTTTGTCTCTACGATTAGACCAGAAGAAATCAACTTAGTCTTCAAAAGTAACACCAAAGATCCATTGGTAAACGATGTAGGCCACCAAATCATAAAAATACCAGCAAAACAAGCAACGCTGGGTATCGAAGAGAGGCTCCAATACATCAACGAGAGTCTTAAGCAAGTTCGACGATCAGTTGACTCAACAGTGAGTAAATCTTGACCAGAAAAAAAGGATTAAATACGAAATAACAAATAGAGTCATAAATACTGCATCTCAGACACATGTTGCGACCACATTTTTACCAGATTTTTGCATCAAATGCTCGAATTCGTATTCAAACGAGTCTGTGCCTGCAATCTGTAGTTTGCACAAGATAACTCTGTCACGCGGAAGACATAATGCGACGCGGAAAGCCAACAAGCAAGGAACAGCGTTCTGTAATTATCGCTTTTCATCAGGAACGATTGTCAGTTCGTGAAAATGCAAGAAATATGTCAACGATAAGTGAGTCAACGATAAGTGACATTCTTCACCCATATGAAGAAACATGGTATTTGGATGACGTGTTCGGCCGGGACTATCACGAATAATTTCCCAAGCGGATGAAGAACGATTAAAATTAATTTTTAAGCAAAACAGAAAAGTGACCGCACCTAAAATCACCTCTGAAGTCAATCGCGATCGTGAAAGACCAATTTTCGTAAGCACAGGGAAACGACGTCTCCAAGTGGAAAATTTGCATGGACGCGTTGCCGTACGCTAACCATTGCTTGGTCGGGAAAATCGTCAGACACTACTGTTTACAGTTTATTTAAATTTTTTCTGATCAGTAGTTTTAGAGTTATGTGCATTCAAACACAACTTAGGTCCTGACATAATATTGACACTTAATTACTAAACAAATATTCCGAAGAAATGCATTTTTATCCACAAAAACAACAACACATTGTGTTTTTTTTTGTTAAATATTTATTCTATTGCGTTTTTAGATGACCTATATATGCACCAACTTTGCACACTTTGTGCCATCATCAATCCAAAGAACGATAATTAACATATCTTCATTTGGTATTACATCAGTGATTACAAATATGTCCGGCATGAAGACTCTTATCTTTGATGGTCACAACGTGGAAGCGGCGTTTTTCTTTATTTCACATGCACAAGATATAGGTAGGGTTGAAATTATTTGTCAACTCAATGTCATTTTGTTCTAATATTTGGTGGTATTTTCAGGGTTCACATTCTGTATTATGTCTCTAGATGGAAAGCTGCAATTGTCATTAAGTTCCAGTGCTAAATACGTCTCAAGTCGTGAAGAATTACAGGATATACTAGAGGGAACATTGAGATATATTGATAAGTTTGCAGAAGAGTTGGAAGTATTACAGATGTAGATTTATTGTGTAATACTGTTCTTATATATGATATAGTTTTATTATTAGATTATTAAGTATAGATTATTTTAAGATACCAAGATATGTATGGAAAAAAACTTCGAATAAAAATTGGTAAACCTTTTTTTATAGGTTTCTTACTATACTATGGTATTTATGGTAACTACATAACAATTAATTTAGTTGTTTAATAATAATTGAGGAAACTAGTAACTGCTTTAACAAATTCGTTAACCAGTTATTAAGCATAAAACAAAAACTATGTATTGATTGCTATTTAAAAGGTTATAAGCAATTAATAGCAATTTCTAATTGGATATAAATGGGCATGCAATAAATGCAACGTTGTTTTTTTAAGTGGTAGAATGTTATGATTTTGCTTCATGTGTGATTACGAGCAAAGTATCTAAGGTACAAATTATTATCAGACGCGCCTTTGGTGACAGATAAATTGGGTAATTAATTCTGAAAATTATAGCTCTCTATCTATTCTAGTATGTCCAAGAGAATTTTAAAAACTTAGAGTTTACGTTGTTTTTAGGTGATAAAATGTTATGATTTTGCTTCAGGTGCGATTACGAGAAAAGTAGTTGCGATAAAAATTATTATTATACACGTTTAGGTCACAGATACATTGGGTAATTAATTCTGAAAACTATAGCTCTCTATCTATTCTAGTATGTCCAAGAGAATTTTAAAAACTTAGAGTTTACGTTGATTTTAGGTGATAAAATGTTATGATTTTGCTTCAGGTGCGATTACGAGAAAAGTAGTTGTGATAAAAATTATTATTATACACGTTTAGGTCACAGATACATTGGGTAATTAATTCTGAAAATTATAGCTCTCTATCTATTCTAATATGTCCAAGAGAATTTTGAAAACTTAGAGTTTACGTTGTCTTTAGGTGATAAAATGTTATGATTTTGCTTCAGGTGCGATTACGAGAAAAGTAGTTGTGATAAAAATTATTATTATACACTTTTAGGTCACGGATACATTGGGTAATTAATTCTGAAAATTATAGCTCTCTATCTATTCTAGTATGTCCAAGAGAATTTTAAAAACTTAGAGTTTACGTTGTTTTTAGGTGATAAAATGTTATGATTTTGCTTCAGGTGCGATTACGAGAAAACTAGTTGCGATAAAAATTATTATTATACACGTTTAGGTCACAGATACATTGGGTAATTAATTCTGAAAACTATAGCTCTCTATCTATTCTAGTATGTCCAAGAGAATTTCAAAAACTTAGAGTTTACGTTGATTTTAGGTGATAAAATGTTATGATTTTGCTTCAGGTGCGATTACGAGAAAAGTAGTTGTGATAAAAATTATTATTATACACGCTTAGGTCACAGATACATTGGGTAATTAATTCTGAAAATTATAGCTCTCTATCTATTCTAGTATGTCCAAGAGAATTTTAAAAACTTAGAGTTTACGTTGTTTTTAGGTGATAAAATGCTATGATTTTGCTTCAGGTGCGATTACGAGAAAAGTAGTTGCGATAAAAATTATTATTATACACGTTTAGGTCACAGATACATTGGGTAATTAATTCTGAAAACTATAGCTCTCTATCTATTCTAGTATGTCCAAGAGAATTTTAAAAACTTAGAGTTTACGTTGATTTTAGGTGATAAAATGTTATGATTTTGCTTCAGGTGCGATTACGAGAAAAGTAGTTGTGATAAAAATTATTATTATACACGCTTAGGTCACAGATACATTGGGTAATTAATTCTGAAAATTATAGCTCTCTATCTATTCTAGTATGTCCAAGAGAATTTTAAAAACTTAGAGTTTACGTTGTTTTTAGGTGATAAAATGCTATGATTTTGCTTCAGGTGCGATTACGAGAAAAGTAGTTGCGATAAAAATTATTATTATACACGTTTAGGTCACAGATACATTGGGTAATTAATTCTGAAAACTATAGCTCTCTATCTATTCTAGTATGTCCAAGAGAATTTTAAAAACTTAGAGTTTACGTTGATTTTAGGTGATAAAATGTTATGATTTTGCTTCAGGTGCGATTACGAGAAAAGTAGTTGTGATAAAAATTATTATTATACACGCTTAGGTCACAGATACATTGGGTAATTAATTCTGAAAATTATAGCTCTCTATCTATTCTAGTATGTCCAAGAGAATTTTAAAAACTTAGAGTTTACGTTGTTTTTAGGTGATAAAATGCTATGATTTTGCTTCAGGTGCGATTACGAGAAAAGTAGTTGCGATAAAAATTATTATTATACACGTTTAGGTCACAGATACATTGGGTAATTAATTCTGAAAACTATAGCTCTCTATCTATTCTAGTATGTCCAAGAGAATTTTAAAAACTTAGAGTTTACGTTGTTTTTAGGTGATAAAATGTTATGATTTTGCTTCAGGTGCGATTACGAGAAAAGTAGTTGCGATAAAAATTATTATTATACACGTTTAGGTCACAGATGCATTGGGTAATAAATTCTGAAAATTACAGCCCTATATCTATTTTAGTTTGTTCAGGAGGATTTTTGAAACTTAGAGTTTACGTTGTTTCTGGTGATAGAATGTTATCATTTTGCTTCAGGTGCGATTACGAGAAAAGTAGTTGGTATAAAAATTATTATTGTACACGTTTAGGTCACAGATACATTGGGTAATTAATTCTGAAAATTATAGCTCTCTATCTATTCTAGTATGTCCAAGAGAATTTTAAAAACTTAGAGTTTACGTTGTTTTTAGGTGATAAAATGTTATAATTTTGCTTCAGGTGCGATTACGAGAAAAGTAGTTGGGTTAAAAATTATTATTATACACGTTTAGATCACAGATACTTTGGGTAATTAATTCTGAAAATTACAGCCCTATATCTATTTTAGTTTGTTCAGGAGGATTTTTTAAACTTAGACTTTAAGTAGTTTTTAAGTGATAGAAGGTTATAATTTTGCTTCAGGTGCGATTACGAGAAAAGTAGTAGGGTTAAAAATTATTATTATACACGTTTAGATCACAGATACTTTGGGTAATTAATTCTGAAAATTACAGCCCTATATCTATTTTAGTTTGTTCAGGAGGATTTTTTAAACTTAGACTTTAAGTAGTTTTTAAGTGATAGAAGGTTATAATTTTGCTTCAGGTGCGATTACGAGAAAAGTAGTTGGGTTAAAAATTATTATTATACACGTTTAGATCACAGATACTTTGGGTAATTAATTCTGAAAATTACAGCCCTATATCTATTTTAGTTTGTTCAGGAGGATTTTTTAAACTTAGACTTTAAGTAGTTTTTAAGTGATAGAAGGTTATAATTTTGCTTCAGGTGCGATTACGAGAAAAGTAGTAGGGTTAAAAATTATTATTATACACGTTTAGATCACAGATACTTTGGGTAATTAATTCTGAAAATTACAGCCCTATATCTATTTTAGTTTGTTCAGGAGGATTTTTTAAACTTAGACTTTAAGTAGTTTTTAAGTGATAGAAGGTTATAATTTTGCTTCAGGTGCGATTACGAGAAAAGTAGTTGGGTTAAAAATTATTATTATACACGTTTAGATCACAGATACTTTGGGTAATTAATTCTGAAAATTACAGCCCTATATCTATTTTAGTTTGTTCAGGAGGATTTTTTAAACTTAGACTTTAAGTAGTTTTTAAGTGATAGAAGGTTATAATTTTGCTTCAGGTGCGATTACGAGAAAAGTAGTTGGGTTAAAAATTATTATTATACACGTTTAGATCACAGATACTTTGGGTAATTAATTCTGAAAATTACAGCCCTATATCTATTTTAGTTTGTTCAGGAGGATTTTATAAACTTAGACTTTAAGTAGTTTTTAAGTGATAGAAGGTTATAATTTTGCTTCAGGTGCGATTACAAGCAAAAAAGTTGCGATAAAAATTATTATTATACACGTTTAGGTCACTGATACATTGGGTAATTAATTCTAAAAATTACAGCCCTATATCTATTTTAGTTTGTTCAGGAGGATTTTTTAAACTTAGACTTTAAGTAGTTTTTAAGTGATAGAAGGTTATAATTTTGCTTCAGGTGCGATTACGAGAAAAGTAGTTGGGTTAAAAATTATTATTATACACGTTTAGATCACAGATACTTTGGGTAATTAATTCTGAAAATTACAGCCCTATATCTATTTTAGTTTGTTCAGGAGGATTTTTTAAACTTAGACTTTAAGTAGTTTTTAAGTGATAGAAGGTTATAATTTTGCTTCAGGTGCGATTACGAGAAAAGTAGTAGGGTTAAAAATTATTATTATACACGTTTAGATCACAGATACTTTGGGTAATTAATTCTGAAAATTACAGCCCTATATCTATTTTAGTTTGTTCAGGAGGATTTTTTAAACTTAGACTTTAAGTAGTTTTTAAGTGATAGAAGGTTATAATTTTGCTTCAGGTGCGATTACAAGCAAAAAAGTTGCGATAAAAATTATTATTATACACGTTTAGATCACAGATACATTGGGTAATTAATTCTAAAAATTACAGCCCTATATCTATTTTAGTTTGTTCAGGAGGATTTTTTAAACTTAGACTTTAAGTAGTTTTTAAGTGATAGAAGGTTATAATTTTGCTTCAGGTGCGATTACGAGAAAAGTAGTTGGGTTAAAAATTATTATTATACACGTTTAGATCACAGATACTTTGGGTAATTAATTCTGAAAATTACAGCCCTATATCTATTTTAGTTTGTTCAGGAGGATTTTTTAAACTTAGACTTTAAGTAGTTTTCAAGTGATAGAAGGTTATAATGTTGCTTCAGGTGCGATTACAAGCAAAATAGTTGCGATAAAAATTATTATTATACACGTTTAGGTCACTGATACATTGGGTAATTAATTCTAAAAATTACAGCCCTATATCTATTTTAGTTTGTTCAGGAGGATTTTTTAAACTTAGACTTTAAGTAGTTTTTAAGTGATAGAAGGTTATAATTTTGCTTCAGGTGCGATTACGAGAAAAGTAGTTGGGTTAAAAACTATTATTATACACGTTTAGATCACAGATACTTTGGGTAATTAATTCTGAAAATTACAGCCCTATATCTATTTTAGTTTGTTCAGGAGGATTTTTTAAACTTAGACTTTAAGTAGTTTTTAAGTGATAGAAGGTTATAATTTTGCTTCAGGTGCGATTACAAGCAAAATAGTTGCGATAAAAATTATTATTATACACGTTTAGGTCACTGATACATTGGGTAATTAATTCTAAAAATTACAGCCCTATATCTATTTTAGTTTGTTCAGGAGGATTTTTTAAACTTAGACTTTAAGTAGTTTTTAAGTGATAGAAGGTTATAATGTTGCTTCAGGTGCGATTACAAGCAAAATAGTTGCGATAAAAATTATTATTATACACGTTTAGGTCACTGATACATTGGGTAATTAATTCTAAAAATTACAGCCCTATATCTATTTTAGTTTGTTCAGGAGGATTTTTAAACTTAGACTTTAAGTAGTTTTTAAGTGATAGAAGGTTATAATTTTGCTTCAGGTGCGATTACAAGCAAAATAGTTGCGATAAAAATTATTATTATACACGTTTAGGTCACTGATACATTGGGTAATTAATTCTAAAAATTACAGCCCTATATCTATTTTAGTTTGTTCAGGAGGATTTTTTAAACTTAGACTTTAAGTAGTTTTTAAGTGATAGAAGGTTATAATTTTGCTTCAGGTGCGATTACAAGCAAAATAGTTGCGATAAAAATTATTATTATACACGTTTAGGTCACTGATACATTGGGTAATTAATTCTAAAAATTACAGCCCTATATCTATTTTAGTTTGTTCAGGAGGATTTTTTAAACTTAGACTTTAAGTAGTTTTTAAGTGATAGAAGGTTATAATTTTGCTTCAGGTGCGATTACAAGCAAAATAGTTGCGATAAAAATTATTATTATACACGTTTAGGTCACTGATACATTGGGTAATTAATTCTAAAAATTACAGCCCTATATCTATTTTAGTTTGTTCAGGAGGATTTTTTAAACTTAGACTTTAAGTAGTTTTTAAGTGATAGAAGGTTATAATTTTGCTTCAGGTGCGATTACGAGAAAAGTAGTTGGGTTAAAAATTATTATTATACACGTTTAGATCACAGATACTTTGGGTAATTAATTCTGAAAATTACAGCCCTATATCTATTTTAGTTTGTTCAGGAGGATTTTTTAAACTTAGACTTTAAGTAGTTTTTAAGTGATAGAAGGTTATAATTTTGCTTCAGGTGCGATTACAAGCAAAATAGTTGCGATAAAAATTATTATTATACACGTTTAGGTCACTGATACATTGGGTAATTAATTCTAAAAATTACAGCCCTATATCTATTTTAGTTTGTTCAGGAGGATTTTTGAAACTTAGAGTTTACGTTGCTTTTAGGTGATAGAATGTTATGATTTTGCTTCAGGTGCGATTACGAGAAAAGTAGTTGGGATAAAAATTATAATTATACACGTTTAGATCACAGATACTTTGGGTAATTAATTCTGAAAATTACAGCCCTATATCTATTTTAGTTTGTTCAGGAGGATTTTTTAAACTTAGACTTTAAGTAGTTTTTAAGTGATAGAAGGTTATAATTTTGCTTCAGGTGCGATTACAAGCAAAATAGTTGCGATAAAAATTATTATTATACACGTTTAGGTCACTGATACATTGGGTAATTAATTCTAAAAATTACAGCCCTATATCTATTTTAGTTTGTTCAGGAGGATTTTTGAAACTTAGAGTTTACGTTGCTTTTAGGTGATAGAATGTTATGATTTTGCTTCAGGTGCGATTACGAGAAAAGTAGTTGGGATAAAAATTATAATTATACACGTTTAGATCACAGATACTTTGGGTAATTAATTCTGAAAATTACAGCCCTATATCTATTTTAGTTTGTTCAGGAGGATTTTTTAAACTTAGAGTTTACGTTGCTTTTAGGTGATAGAATGTTATGATTTTGCTTCAGGTGCGATTACGAGAAAAGTAGTTGGGATAAAAATTATAATTATACACGTTTAGATCACAGATACTTTGGGTAATTAATTCTGAAAATTACAGCCCTATATCTATTTTAGTTTGTTCAGGAGGATTTTTTAAACTTAGACTTTAAGTAGTTTTTAAGTGATAGAAGGTTATAATTTTGCTTCAGGTGCGATTACGAGAAAAGTAGTTGGGTTAAAAATTATTATTATACACGTTTAGATCACAGATACTTTGGGTAATTAATTCTGAAAATTACAGCCCTGTATCTATTTTAGTTTGTTCAGGAGGATTTTTTAAACTTAGACTTTAAGTAGTTTTTAAGTGATAGAAGGTTATAATTTTGCTTCAGGTGCGATTACAAGCAAAATAGTTGCGATAAAAATTATTATTATACACGTTTAGGTCACTGATACATTGGGTAATTAATTCTAAAAATTACAGCCCTATATCTATTTTAGTTTGTTCAGGAGGATTTTTGAAACTTAGAGTTTACGTTGCTTTTAGGTGATAGAATGTTATGATTTTGCTTCAGGTGCGATTACGAGAAAAGTAGTTGGGATAAAAATTATAATTATACACGTTTAGATCACAGATACTTTGGGTAATTAATTCTGAAAATTACAGCCCTATATCTATTTTAGTTTGTTCAGGAGGATTTTTTAAACTTAGACTTTAAGTAGTTTTTAAGTGATAGAAGGTTATGATTTTGCTTCAGGTGCGATTACGAGAAAAGTAGTTGGGATAAAAATTATTATTATACACGTTTAGATCACAGATACTTTGGGTAATTAATTCTGAAAATTACAGCCCTATATCTATTTTAGTTTGTTCAGGAGGATTTTTTAAACTTAGACTTTAAGTAGTTTTTAAGTGATAGAAGGTTATAATTTTGCTTCAGGTGCGATTACGAGAAAAGTAGTTGGGTTAAAAATTATTATTATACACGTTTAGATCACAGATACTTTGGGTAATTAATTCTGAAAATTACAGCCCTGTATCTATTTTAGTTTGTTCAGGAGGATTTTTTAAACTTAGACTTTAAGTAGTTTTTAAGTGATAGAAGGTTATAATTTTGCTTCAGGTGCGATTACAAGCAAAATAGTTGCGATAAAAATTATTATTATACACGTTTAGGTCACTGATACATTGGGTAATTAATTCTAAAAATTACAGCCCTATATCTATTTTAGTTTGTTCAGGAGGATTTTTGAAACTTAGAGTTTACGTTGCTTTTAGGTGATAGAATGTTATGATTTTGCTTCAGGTGCGATTACGAGAAAAGTAGTTGGGATAAAAATTATAATTATACACGTTTAGATCACAGATACTTTGGGTAATTAATTCTGAAAATTACAGCCCTATATCTATTTTAGTTTGTTCAGGAGGATTTTTTAAACTTAGACTTTAAGTAGTTTTTAAGTGATAGAAGGTTATGATTTTGCTTCAGGTGCGATTACGAGAAAAGTAGTTGGGATAAAAATTATTATTATACACGTTTAGATCACAGATACTTTGGGTAATTAATTCTGAAAATTACAGCCCTATATCTATTTTAGTTTGTTCAGGAGGATTTTTTAAACTTAGACTTTAAGTAGTTTTTAAGTGATAGAAGGTTATAATTTTGCTTCAGGTGCGATTACAAGCAAAATAGTTGCGATAAAAATTATTATTATACACGTTTAGGTCACTGATACATTGGGTAATTAATTCTAAAAATTACAGCCCTATATCTATTTTAGTTTGTTCAGGAGGATTTTTTAAACTTAGACTTTAAGTAGTTTTTAAGTGATAGAAGGTTATAATTTTGCTTCAGGTGCGATTACAAGCAAAATAGTTGCGATAAAAATTATTATTATACACGTTTAGGTCACTGATACATTGGGTAATTAATTCTAAAAATTACAGCCCTATATCTATTTTAGTTTGTTCAGGAGGATTTTTTAAACTTAGACTTTAAGTAGTTTTTAAGTGATAGAAGGTTATAATTTTGCTTCAGGTGCGATTACAAGCAAAATAGTTGCGATAAAAATTATTATTATACACGTTTAGATCACAGATACTTTGGGCAATTAATTCTGAAAATTACAGCCCTATATCTATTTTAGTTTGTTCAGGAGGATTTTTTAAACTTAGACTTTAAGTAGTTTTTAAGTGATAGAAGGTTATAATTTTGCTTCAGGTGCGATTACAAGCAAAATAGTTGCGATAAAAATTATTATTATACACGTTTAGGTCACTGATACATTGGGTAATTAATTCTAAAAATTACAGCCCTATATCTATTTTAGTTTGTTCAGGAGGATTTTTTAAACTTAGACTTTAAGTAGTTTTTAAGTGATAGAAGGTTATAATTTTGCTTCAGGTGCGATTACAAGCAAAATAGTTGCGATAAAAATTATTATTATACACGTTTAGGTCACTGATACATTGGGTAATTAATTCTAAAAATTACAGCCCTATATCTATTTTAGTTTGTTCAGGAGGATTTTTTAAACTTAGACTTTAAGTAGTTTTTAAGTGATAGAAGGTTATAATTTTGCTTCAGGTGCGATTACAAGCAAAATAGTTGCGATAAAAATTATTATTATACACGTTTAGATCACAGATACTTTGGGTAATTAATTCTGAAAATTACAGCCCTATATCTATTTTAGTTTGTTCAGGAGGATTTTTTAAACTTAGACTTTAAGTAGTTTTCAAGTGATAGAAGGTTATAATGTTGCTTCAGGTGCGATTACAAGCAAAATAGTTGCGATAAAAATTATTATTATACACGTTTAGGTCACTGATACATTGGGTAATTAATTCTAAAAATTACAGCCCTATATCTATTTTAGTTTGTTCAGGAGGATTTTTTAAACTTAGACTTTAAGTAGTTTTTAAGTGATAGAAGGTTATAATTTTGCTTCAGGTGCGATTACGAGAAAAGTAGTTGGGTTAAAAATTATTATTATACACGTTTAGATCACAGATACTTTGGGTAATTAATTCTGAAAATTACAGCCCTATATCTATTTTAGTTTGTTCAGGAGGATTTTTTAAACTTAGACTTTAAGTAGTTTTTAAGTGATAGAAGGTTATAATTTTGCTTCAGGTGCGATTACAAGCAAAATAGTTGCGATAAAAATTATTATTATACACGTTTAGGTCACTGATACATTGGGTAATTAATTCTAAAAATTACAGCCCTATATCTATTTTAGTTTGTTCAGGAGGATTTTTTAAACTTAGACTTTAAGTAGTTTTTAAGTGATAGAAGGTTATAATGTTGCTTCAGGTGCGATTACAAGCAAAATAGTTGCGATAAAAATTATTATTATACACGTTTAGGTCACTGATACATTGGGTAATTAATTCTAAAAATTACAGCCCTATATCTATTTTAGTTTGTTCAGGAGGATTTTTTAAACTTAGACTTTAAGTAGTTTTTAAGTGATAGAAGGTTATAATTTTGCTTCAGGTGCGATTACAAGCAAAATAGTTGCGATAAAAATTATTATTATACACGTTTAGGTCACTGATACATTGGGTAATTAATTCTAAAAATTACAGCCCTATATCTATTTTAGTTTGTTCAGGAGGATTTTTTAAACTTAGACTTTAAGTAGTTTTTAAGTGATAGAAGGTTATAATGTTGCTTCAGGTGCGATTACAAGCAAAATAGTTGCGATAAAAATTATTATTATACACGTTTAGGTCACTGATACATTGGGTAATTAATTCTAAAAATTACAGCCCTATATCTATTTTAGTTTGTTCAGGAGGATTTTTTAAACTTAGACTTTAAGTAGTTTTTAAGTGATAGAAGGTTATAATTTTGCTTCAGGTGCGATTACAAGCAAAATAGTTGCGATAAAAATTATTATTATACACGTTTAGGTCACTGATACATTGGGTAATTAATTCTAAAAATTACAGCCCTATATCTATTTTAGTTTGTTCAGGAGGATTTTTTAAACTTAGACTTTAAGTAGTTTTTAAGTGATAGAAGGTTATAATTTTGCTTCAGGTGCGATTACAAGCAAAATAGTTGCGATAAAAATTATTATTATACACGTTTAGGTCACTGATACATTGGGTAATTAATTCTAAAAATTACAGCCCTATATCTATTTTAGTTTGTTCAGGAGGATTTTTTAAACTTAGACTTTAAGTAGTTTTTAAGTGATAGAAGGTTATAATTTTGCTTCAGGTGCGATTACGAGAAAAGTAGTTGGGTTAAAAATTATTATTATACACGTTTAGATCACAGATACTTTGGGTAATTAATTCTGAAAATTACAGCCCTATATCTATTTTAGTTTGTTTAGGAGGATTTTTTAAACTTAGACTTTAAGTAGTTTTTAAGTGATAGAAGGTTATAATTTTGCTTCAGGTGCGATTACAAGCAAAATAGTTGCGATAAAAATTATTATTATACACGTTTAGGTCACTGATACATTGGGTAATTAATTCTAAAAATTACAGCCCTATATCTATTTTAGTTTGTTCAGGAGGATTTTTGAAACTTAGAGTTTACGTTGCTTTTAGGTGATAGAATGTTATGATTTTGCTTCAGGTGCGATTACGAGAAAAGTAGTTGGGATAAAAATTATAATTATACACGTTTAGATCACAGATACTTTGGGTAATTAATTCTGAAAATTACAGCCCTATATCTATTTTAGTTTGTTCAGGAGGATTTTTTAAACTTAGACTTTAAGTAGTTTTTAAGTGATAGAAGGTTATAATTTTGCTTCAGGTGCGATTACAAGCAAAATAGTTGCGATAAAAATTATTATTATACACGTTTAGGTCACTGATACATTGGGTAATTAATTCTAAAAATTACAGCCCTATATCTATTTTAGTTTGTTCAGGAGGATTTTTGAAACTTAGAGTTTACGTTGCTTTTAGGTGATAGAATGTTATGATTTTGCTTCAGGTGCGATTACGAGAAAAGTAGTTGGGATAAAAATTATAATTATACACGTTTAGATCACAGATACTTTGGGTAATTAATTCTGAAAATTACAGCCCTATATCTATTTTAGTTTGTTCAGGAGGATTTTTTAAACTTAGAGTTTACGTTGCTTTTAGGTGATAGAATGTTATGATTTTGCTTCAGGTGCGATTACGAGAAAAGTAGTTGGGATAAAAATTATAATTATACACGTTTAGATCACAGATACTTTGGGTAATTAATTCTGAAAATTACAGCCCTATATCTATTTTAGTTTGTTCAGGAGGATTTTTTAAACTTAGACTTTAAGTAGTTTTTAAGTG
The DNA here is from genome assembly GCA_963966075.1 of Aphodius sticticus. NCBI lineage: Eukaryota > Metazoa > Arthropoda > Insecta > Coleoptera > Scarabaeidae > Aphodius > Aphodius sticticus. Next base: position 2,804,649 of record OZ014510.1, read on the forward strand.
ATAGAAGGTTATAATTTTGCTTCAGGTGCGATTACGAGAAAAGTAGTTGGGTTAAAAATTATTATTATACACGTTTAGATCACAGATACTTTGGGTAATTAATTCTGAAAATTACAGCCCTATATCTATTTTAGTTTGTTCAGGAGGATTTTTTAAACTTAGACTTTAAGTAGTTTTTAAGTGATAGAAGGTTATAATTTTGCTTCAGGTGCGATTACAAGCAAAATAGTTGCGATAAAAATTATTATTATACACGTTTAGGTCACTGATACATTGGGTAATTAATTCTAAAAATTACAGCCCTATATCTATTTTAGTTTGTTCAGGAGGATTTTTGAAACTTAGAGTTTACGTTGCTTTTAGGTGATAGAATGTTATGATTTTGCTTCAGGTGCGATTACGAGAAAAGTAGTTGGGATAAAAATTATAATTATACACGTTTAGATCACAGATACTTTGGGTAATTAATTCTGAAAATTACAGCCCTATATCTATTTTAGTTTGTTCAGGAGGATTTTTTAAACTTAGACTTTAAGTAGTTTTTAAGTGATAGAAGGTTATGATTTTGCTTCAGGTGCGATTACGAGAAAAGTAGTTGGGTTAAAAATTATTATTATACACGTTTAGATCACAGATACTTTGGGTAATTAATTCTGAAAATTACAGCCCTATATCTATTTTAGTTTGTTCAGGAGGATTTTTTAAACTTAGAGTTTACGTTGTTTTTAGGTGGTAAAATGTTATGATTTTGCTTCAGGTGCGATTACGAGAAAAGTAGTTGGGATAAAAATTATAATTATACACGTTTAGATCACAGATACATTGGGTAATTAATTCTGAAAATTACAGCCCTATATCTATTTTAGTTTGTTCAGGAGGATTTTTTAAACTTAGACTTTAAGTAGTTTTTAAGTGATAGAAGGTTATAATTTTGCTTCAGGTGCGATTACGAGAAAAGTAGTTGGGTTAAAAATTATTATTATACACGTTTAGATCACAGATACTTTGGGTAATTAATTCTGAAAATTACAGCCCTATATCTATTTTAGTTTGTTCAGGAGGATTTTTTAAACTTAGACTTTAAGTAGTTTTTAAGTGATAGAAGGTTATAATTTTGCTTCAGGTGCGATTACGAGAAAAGTAGTTGGGTTAAAAATTATTATTATACACGTTTAGATCACAGATACTTTGGGTAATTAATTCTGAAAATTACAGCCCTATATCTATTTTAGTTTGTTCAGGAGGATTTTTTAAACTTCGACTTTAAGTAGTTTTTAAGTGATAGAAGGTTATAATTTTGCTTCAGGTGCGATTACGAGAAAAGTAGTTGGGTTAAAAATTATTATTATACACGTTTAGATCACAGATACTTTGGGTAATTAATTCTGAAAATTACAGCCCTATAGCTATTTTAGTTTGTTCAGGAGGATTTTTTAAACTTAGACTTTAAGTAGTTTTTAAGTGATAGAAGGTTATAATTTTGCTTCAGGTGCGATTACGAGAAAAGTAGTTGGGTTAAAAATTATTATTATACACGTGTAGATCACAGATACTTTGGGTAATTAATTCTGAAAATTACAGCCCTATATCTATTTTAGTTTGTTCAGGAGGATTTTTTAAACTTAGACTTTAAGTAGTTTTTAAGTGATAGAAGGTTATAATTTTGCTTCAGGTGCGATTACAAGCAAAATAGTTGCAATAAAAATTATTATTATACACGTTTAGGTCACTGATACATTGGGTAATTAATTCTAAAAATTACAGCCCTATATCTATTTTAGTTTGTTCAGGAGGATTTTTTAAACTTAGACTTTAAGTAGTTTTTAAGTGATAGAAGGTTATAATTTTGCTTCAGGTGCGATTACGAGAAAAGTAGTTGGGTTAAAAATTATTATTATACACGTTTAGATCACAGATACTTTGGGTAATTAATTCTGAAAATTACAGCCCTATATCTATTTTAGTTTGTTCAGGAGGATTTTTTAAACTTAGACTTTAAGTAGTTTTTAAGTGATAGAAGGTTATAATTTTGCTTCAGGTGCGATTACGAGAAAAGTAGTTGGGTTAAAAATTATTATTATACACGTTTAGGTCACTGATACATTGGGTAATTAATTCTAAAAATTACAGCCCTATATCTATTTTAGTTTGTTCAGGAGGATTTTTTAAACTTAGACTTTAAGTAGTTTTTAAGTGATAGAAGGTTATAATTTTGCTTCCGGTGCGATTACGAGAAAAGTAGTTGGGTTAAAAATTATTATTATACACGTTTAGGTCACTGATACATTGGGTAATTAATTCTAAAAATTACAGCCCTATATCTATTTTAGTTTGTTCAGGAGGATTTTTTAAACTTAGACTTTAAGTAGTTTTTAAGTGATAGAAGGTTATAATTTTGCTTCAGGTGCGATTACGAGAAAAGTAGTTGGGTTAAAAATTATTATTATACACGTTTAGATCACAGATACTTTGGGTAATTAATTCTGAAAATTACAGCCCTATATCTATTTTAGTTTGTTCAGGAGGATTTTTTAAACTTAGACTTTAAGTAGTTTTTAAGTGATAGAAGGTTATAATTTTGCTTCAGGTGCGATTACGAGAAAAGTAGTTGGGTTAAAAATTATTATTATACACGTTTAGGTCACTGATACATTGGGTAATTAATTCTAAAAATTACAGCCCTATATCTATTTTAGTTTGTTCAGGAGGATTTTTTAAACTTAGACTTTAAGTAGTTTTTAAGTGATAGAAGGTTATAATTTTGCTTCAGGTGCGATTACGAGAAAAGTAGTTGGGTTAAAAATTATTATTATACACGTTCAGATCACAGATACTTTGGGTAATTAATTCTGAAAATTACAGCCCTATATCTATTTTAGTTTGTTCAGGAGGATTTTTTAAACTTAGACTTTAAGTAGTTTTTAAGTGATAGGTTATAATTTTGCTTCAGGTGCGATTACGAAAAAAGTAGTTGGGTTAAAAATTATTATTATACACGTTTAGATCACAGATACTTTGGGTAATTAATTCCGAAAATTACAGCCCTATATCTATTTTAGTTTGTTCAGGAGGATTTTTTAAACTTAGACTTTAAATAGTTTTTAAGTGATAGAAGGTTATAATTTTGCTTCAGGTGCGATTACAAGCAAAATAGTTGCGATAAAAATTATTATTATACACGTTTAGGTCACTGATACGTTGGGTAATTAATTCTAAAAATTACAGCCCTATATCTATTTTAGTTTGTTCAGGAGGATTTTTGAAACTTAGAGTTTACGTTGCTTTTAGGTGATAGAATGTTATGATTTTGCTTCAGGTGCGATTACGAGAAAAGTAGTTGGGATAAAAATTATAATTATACACGTTTAGATCACAGATACTTTGGGTAATTAATTCTGAAAATTACAGCCCTATATCTATTTTAGTTTGTTCAGGAGGATTTTTTAAACTTAGACTTTAAGTAGTTTTTAAGTGATAGAAGGTTATAATTTTGCTTCAGGTGCGATTACGAGAAAAGTAGTTGGGTTAAAAATTATTATTATACACGTACAGATCACAGATACTTTGGGTAATTAATTCTGAAAATTACAGCCCTATATCTATTTTAGTTTGTTCAGGAGGATTTTTTAAACTTAGACTTTAAGTAGTTTTTAAGTGATAGAAGGTTATAATTTTGCTTCAGGTGCGATTACAAGCAAAATAGTTGCGATAAAAATTATTATTATACACGTTTAGGTCACTGATACATTGGGTAATTAATTCTAAAAATTACAGCCCTATATCTATTTTAGTTTGTTCAGGAGGATTTTTTAAACTTAGACTTTAAGTAGTTTTTAAGTGATAGAAGGTTATAATTTTGCTTCAGGTGCGATTACGAGAAAAGTAGTTGGGTTAAAAATTATTATTATACACGTTTAGATCACAGATACTTTGGGTAATTAATTCTGAAAATTACAGCCCTATATCTATTTTAGTTTGTTCAGGAGGATTTTTTAAACTTAGACTTTAAGTAGTTTTTAAGTGATAGAAGGTTATAATTTTGCTTCAGGTGCGATTACAAGCAAAATAGTTGCGATAAAAATTATTATTATACACGTTTAGGTCACTGATACATTGGGTAATTAATTCTAAAAATTACAGCCCTATATCTATTTTAGTTTGTTCAGGAGGATTTTTGAAACTTAGAGTTTACGTTGCTTTTAGGTGATAGAATGTTATGATTTTGCTTCAGGTGCGATTACGAGAAAAGTAGTTGGGTTAAAAATTATTATTATACACGTTTAGATCACAGATACTTTGGGTAATTAATTGTGAAAATTACAGCCCTATATCTATTTTAGTTTGTTCAGGAGGATTTTTTAAACTTAGACTTTAAGTAGTTTTTAAGTGATAGAAGGTTATAATTTTGCTTCAGGTGCGATTACGAGAAAAGTAGTTGGGTTAAAAATTATTATTATACACGTTTAGATCACAGATACTTTGGGTAATTAATTCTGAAAATTACAGCCCTATATCTATTTTAGTTTGTTCAGGAGGATTTTTTAAACTTAGACTTTAAGTAGTTTTTAAGTGATAGAAGGTTATAATTTTGCTTCAGGTGCGATTACGAGAAAAGTAGTTGGGTTAAAAATTATTATTATACACGTTTAGATCACAGATACTTTGGGTAATTAATTCTGAAAATTACAGCCCTATATCTATTTTAGTTTGTTCAGGAGGATTTTTTAAACTTAGACTTTAAGTAGTTTTTAAGTGATAGAAGGTTATAATTTTGCTTCAGGTGCGATTACGAGAAAAGTAGTTGGGTTAAAAATTATTACTATACACGTTTAGATCACAGATACTTTGGGTAATTAATTCTGAAAATTACAGCCCTATAGCTATTTTAGTTTGTTCAGGAGGATTTTTTAAACTTAGACTTTAAGTAGTTTTTAAGTGATAGAAGGTTATAATTTTGCTTCAGGTGCGATTACGAGAAAAGTAGTTGGGTTAAAAATTATTATTATACACGTGTAGATCACAGATACTTTGGGTAATTAATTCTGAAAATTACAGCCCTATATCTATTTTAGTTTGTTCAGGAGGATTTTTTAAACTTAGACTTTAAGTAGTTTTTAAGTGATAGAAGGTTATAATTTTGCTTCAGGTGCGATTACAAGCAAAATAGTTGCGATAAAAATTATTATTATACACGTTTAGGTCACTGATACATTGGGTAATTAATTCTAAAAATTACAGCCCTATATCTATTTTAGTTTGTTCAGGAGGATTTTTGAAACTTAGAGTTTACGTTGCTTTTAGGTGATAGAATGTTATGATTTTGCTTCAGGTGCGATTACGAGAAAAGTAGTTGGGTTAAAAATTATTATTATACACGTTTAGATCACAGATACTTTGGGTAATTAATTCTGAAAATTACAGCCCTATATCTATTTTAGTTTGTTCAGGAGGATTTTTTAAACTTAGACTTTAAGTAGTTTTTAAGTGATAGAAGGTTATAATCTTGCTTCAGGTGCGATTACAAGCAAAATAGTTGCGATAAAAATTATTATTATACACGTTTAGGTCACTGATACATTGGGTAATTAATTCTAAAAATTACAGCCCTATATCTATTTTAGTTTGTTCAGGAGGATTTTTTAAACTTAGACTTTAAGTAGTTTTTAAGTGATAGAAGGTTATAATTTTGCTTCAGGTGCGATTACGAGAAAAGTAGTTGGGTTAAAAATTATTATTATACACGTTTAGATCACAGATACTTTGGGTAATTAATTCTGAAAATTACAGCCCTATATCTATTTTAGTTTGTTCAGGAGGATTTTTTAAACTTAGACTTTAAGTAGTTTTTAAGTGATAGAAGGTTATAATTTTGCTTCAGGTGCGATTACGAGAAAAGTAGTTGGGTTAAAAATTATTATTATACACGTTTAGGTCACTGATACATTGGGTAATTAATTCTAAAAATTACAGCCCTATATCTATTTTAGTTTGTTCAGGAGGATTTTTTAAACTTAGACTTTAAGTAGTTTTTAAGTGATAGAAGGTTATAATTTTGCTTCAGGTGCGATTACGAGAAAAGTAGTTGGGTTAAAAATTATTATTATACACGTTTAGATCACAGATACTTTGGGTAATTAATTCTGAAAATTACAGCCCTATATCTATTTTAGTTTGTTCAGGAGGATTTTTTAAACATAGACTTTAAGTAGTTTTTAAGTGATAGAAGGTTATAATTTTGCTTCAGGTGCGATTACAAGCAAAATAGTTGCGATAAAAATTATTATTATACACGTTTAGGTCACTGATACATTGGGTAATTAATTCTAAAAATTACAGCCCTATATCTATTTTAGTTTGTTCAGGAGGATTTTTGAAACTTAGAGTTTACGTTGCTTTTAGGTGATAGAATGTTATGATTTTGCTTCAGGTGCGATTACGAGAAAAGTAGTTGGGTTAAAAATTATTATTATACACGTTTAGATCACAGATACTTTGGGTAATTAATTCTGAAAATTACAGCCCTATATCCATTTTAGTTTGTTCAGGAGGATTTTTTAAACTTAGACTTGAAGTAGTTTTTAAGTGATAGAAGGTTATAATTTTGCTTCAGGTGCGATTACAAGCAAAATAGTTGCGATAAAAATTATTATTATACACGTTTAGGTCACTGATACATTGGGTAATTAATTCTAAAAATTACAGCCCTATATCTATTTTAGTTTGTTCAGGAGGATTTTTTAAACTTAGACTTTAAGTAGTTTTTAAGTGATAGAAGGTTATAATTTTGCTTCAGGTGCGATTACGAGAAAAGTAGTTGGGTTAAAAATTATTATTATACACGTTTAGATCACAGATACTTTGGGTAATTAATTCTGAAAATTACAGCCCTATATCTATTTTAGTTTGTTCAGGAGGATTTTTTAAACTTAGACTTTAAGTAGTTTTTAAGTGATAGAAGGTTATAATTTTGCTTCAGGTGCGATTACGAGAAAAGTAGTTGGGTTAAAAATTATTATTATACACGTTTAGATCACAGATACTTTGGGTAATTAATTCTAAAAATTACAGCCCTATATCTATTTTAGTTTGTTCAGGAGGATTTTTGAAACTTAGAGTTTACGTTGCTTTTAGGTGATAGAATGTTATGATTTTGCTTCAGGTGCGATTACGAGAAAAGTAGTTGGGATAAAAATTATAATTATACACGTTTAGATCACAGATACTTTGGGTAATTAATTCTGAAAATTACAGCCCTATATCTATTTTAGTTTGTTCAGGAGGATTTTTTAAACTTAGACTTTAAGTAGTTTTTAAGTGATAGAAGGTTATAATTTTGCTTCAGGTGCGATTACGAGAAAAGTAGTTGGGTTAAAAATTATTATTATACACGTTTAGATCACAGATACTTTGGGTAATTAATTCCGAAAATTACAGCCCTATATCTATTTTAGTTTGTTCAGGAGGATTTTTTAAACTTAGACTTTAAGTAGTTTTTAAGTGATAGAAGGTTATAATTTTGCTTCAGGTGCGATTACAAGCAAAATAGTTGCGATAAAAATTATTATTATACACGTTTAGGTCACTGATACATTGGGTAATTAATTCTAAAAATTACAGCCCTATATCTATTTTAGTTTGTTCAGGAGGATTTTTGAAACTTAGAGTTTACGTTGCTTTTAGGTGATAGAATGTTATGATTTTGCTTCAGGTGCGATTACGAGAAAAGTAGTTGGGATAAAAATTATAATTATACACGTTTAGATCACAGATACTTTGGGTAATTAATTCTGAAAATTACAGCCCTATATCTATTTTAGTTTGTTCAGGAGGATTTTTTAAACTTAGACTTTAAGTAGTTTTTAAGTGATAGAAGGTTATAATTTTGCTTCAGGTGCGATTACGAGAAAAGTAGTTGGGTTAAAAATTATTATTATACACGTTCAGATCACAGATACTTTGGGTAATTAATTCTGAAAATTACAGCCCTATATCTATTTTAGTTTGTTCAGGAGGATTTTTTAAACTTAGACTTTAAGTAGTTTTTAAGTGATAGAAGGTTATAATTTTGCTTCAGGTGCGATTACAAGCAAAATAGTTGCGATAAAAATTATTATTATACACGTTTAGGTCACTGATACATTGGGTAATTAATTCTAAAAATTACAGCCCTATATCTATTTTAGTTTGTTCAGGAGGATTTTTTAAACTTAGACTTTAAGTAGTTTTTAAGTGATAGAAGGTTATAATTTTGCTTCAGGTGCGATTACGAGAAAAGTAGTTGGGTTAAAAATTATTATTATACACGTTTAGATCACAGATACTTTGGGTAATTAATTCTGAAAATTACAGCCCTATATCTATTTTAGTTTGTTCAGGAGGATTTTTTAAACTTAGACTTTAAGTAGTTTTTAAGTGATAGAAGGTTATAATTTTGCTTCAGGTGCGATTACAAGCAAAATAGTTGCGATAAAAATTATTATTATACACGTTTAGGTCACTGATACATTGGGTAATTAATTCTAAAAATTACAGCCCTATATCTATTTTAGTTTGTTCAGGAGGATTTTTGAAACTTAGAGTTTACGTTGCTTTTAGGTGATAGAATGTTATGATTTTGCTTCAGGTGCGATTACGAGAAAAGTAGTTGGGATAAAAATTATAATTATACACGTTTAGATCACAGATACTTTGGGTAATTAATTCTGAAAATTACAGCCCTATATCTATTTTAGTTTGTTCAGGAGGATTTTTTAAACTTAGACTTTAAGTAGTTTTTAAGTGATAGAAGGTTATAATTTTGCTTCAGGTGCGATTACGAGAAAAGTAGTTGGGTTAAAAATTATTATTATACACGTTTAGATCACAGATACTTTGGGTAATTAATTCTGAAAATTACAGCCCTATATCTATTTTAGTTTGTTCAGGAGGATTTTTTAAACTTAGACTTTAAGTAGTTTTTAAGTGATAGAAGGTTATAATTTTGCTTCAGGTGCGATTACGAGAAAAGTAGTTAGGTTAAAAATTATTATTATACACGTTTAGATCACAGATACTTTGGGTAATTAATTCTGAAAATTACAGCCCTATATCTATTTTAGTTTATTCAGGAGGATTTTTTAAACTTAGACTTTAAGTAGTTTTTAAGTGATAGAAGGTTATAATTTTGCTTCAGGTGCGATTACGAGAAAAGTAGTTGGGTTAAAAATTATTATTATACACGTTTAGATCAGATACTTTGGGTAATTAATTCTGAAAATTACAGCCCTATATCTATTTTAGTTTGTTCAGGAGGATTTTTTAAACTTAGACTTTAAGTAGTTTTTAAGTGATAGAAGGTTATAATTTTGCTTCAGGTGCGATTACGAGAAAAGTAGTTGGGTTAAAAATTATTATTATACACGTTTAGGTCACAGATACAATGAGTAAATAATTCTGAAAATTACAGCCCTATGTCTATTTTGGTTTGTTCAAGAGGATTTTTGAAACCTAGAGTTTACGTTGTTTTTAGGTGGTAGAATGTTATGATTTTGCTTCAGGTACGATTACAAGAAAACTAGTGGGGATAAAAATTATTATTTCACACGTTTAGATCACAGATACTTTGGGTAATTAATTCTGAAAATTATGGCCCTATATCTATTTTAGTTTGTTCAGGAGGATTTTTGAAACTTAGAGTTTAAGTTGTTTTTAGGTGGTAAAATGTTATGATTTTGCTTCAGGTGCGATTACGAGAAAAGTAGTTGGGATAAAAATTATAATTATACACGTTTAGATCACAGATACATTGGGTAATTAATTCTGAAAATTACAGCCCTATATCTATTTTAGTTTGTTCAGGAGGATTTTTTAAACTTAGACTTTAAGTAGTTTTTAAGTGATAGAAGGTTATAATTTTGCTTCAGGTGCGATTACGAGAAAAGTAGTTGGGTTAAAAATTATTATTATACACGTTTAGATCACAGATACTTTGGGTAATTAATTCTGAAAATTACAGCCCTATATCTATTTTAGTTTGTTCACGAGGATTTTTTAAACTTAGACTTTAAGTAGTTTTTAAGTGATAGAAGGTTATAATTTTGCTTCAGGTGCGATTACGAGAAAAGTAGTTGGGTTAAAAATTATTATTATACACGTTTAGATCACAGATACTTTGGGTAATTAATTCTGAAAATTACAGCCCTATATCTATTTTAGTTTGTTCAGGAGGATTTTTTAAACTTAGACTTTAAGTAGTTTTTAAGTGATAGAAGGTTATAATTTTGCTTCAGGTGCGATTACGAGAAAAGTAGTTGGGTTAAAAATTATTATTATACACGTTTAGATCACAGATACTTTGGATAATTAATTGTGAAAATTACAGCCCTATATCTATTTTAGTTTGTTCAGGAGGATTTTTTAAACTTAGACTTTAAGTAGTTTTTAAGTGATAGAAGGTTATAATTTTGCTTCAGGTGCGATTACGAGAAAAGTAGTTGGGTTAAAAATTATTATTATACACGTTTAGATCACAGATACTTTGGGTAATTAATTCTGAAAATTACAGCCCTATATCTATTTTAGTTTGTTCAGGAGGATTTTTTAAACTTAGACTTTAAGTAGTTTTTAAGTGATAGAAGGTTATAATTTTGCTTCAGGTGCGATTACGAGAAAAGTAGTTGGGTTAAAAATTATTATTATACACGTTTAGATCACAGATACTTTGGGTAATTAATTGTGAAAATTACAGCCCTATATCTATTTTAGTTTGTTCAGGAGGATTTTTTAAACTTAGACTTTAAGTAGTTTTTAAGTGATAGAAGGTTATAATTTTGCTTCAGGTGCGATTACGAGAAAAGTAGTTGGGTTAAAAATTATTATTATACACGTTTAGATCACAGATACTTTGGGTAATTAATTCTGAAAATTACAGCCCTATATCTATTTTAGTTTGTTCAGGAGGATTTTTTAAACTTAGACTTTAAGTAGTTTTTAAGTGATAGAAGGTTATAATTTTGCTTCAGGTGCGATTACGAGAAAAGTAGTTGGGTTAAAAATTATTATTATACACGTTTAGATCACAGATACTTTGGGTAATTAATTGTGAAAATTACAGCCCTATATCTATTTTAGTTTGTTCAGGAGGATTTTTTAAACTTAGACTTTAAGTAGTTTTTAAGTGATAGAAGGTTATAATTTTGCTTCAGGTGCGATTACGAGAAAAGTAGTTGGGTTAAAAATTATTATTATACACGTTTAGATCACAGATACTTTGGGTAATTAATTGTGAAAATTACAGCCCTATATCTATTTTAGTTTGTTCAGGAGGATTTTTTAAACTTAGACTTTAAGTAGTTTTTAAGTGATAGAAGGTTATAATTTTGCTTCAGGTGCGATTACGAGAAAAGTAGTTGGGTTAAAAATTATTATTATACACGTTTAGATCACAGATACTTTGGGTAATTAATTCTGAAAATTACAGCCCTATATCTATTTTAGTTTGTTCAGGAGGATTTTTTAAACTTAGACTTTAAGTAGTTTTTAAGTGATAGAAGGTTATAATTTTGCTTCAGGTGCGATTACGAGAAAAGTAGTTGGGTTAAAAATTATTATTATACACGTTTAGATCACAGATACTTTGGGTAATTAATTCTGAAAATTACAGCCCTATATCTATTTTAGTTTGTTCAGGAGGATTTTTTAAACTTAGACTTTAAGTAGTTTTTAAGTGATAGAAGGTTATAATTTTGCTTCAGGTGCGATTACGAGAAAAGTAGTTGGGTTAAAAATTATTATTATACACATTTAGATCACAGATACTTTGGGTAATTAATTCTGAAAATTATGGCCCTATATCTATTTTAGTTTGTTCAGGAGGATTTTTGAAACTTAGAGTTTAAGTTGTTTTTAGGTGGTAAAATGTTATGATTTTGCTTCAGGTGCGATTACGAGAAAAGTAGTTGGGATAAAAATTATAATTATACACGTTTAGATCACAGATACATTGGGTAATTAATTCTGAAAATTACAACCCTCTACCTATTTTAGTTTGTTCAGGAGGATTTTTTAAACTTAGAGTTTACGTTGTTTTAAAGTGATAGAATTTTATAATTTTGCTTGAAAAAAGTAGTTGCGATAAAAATTATTATTATACACGTTTAGCTCACAGATACATTGGGTAATTAATTCTGAAAATAATAGCGCTCTATCTATTTTAGTTTGTTCAGGAGGATTTTTGAAACTTGGAGTTTACGTTGTTTTCAGATAATCGAATGTTATGATTTTGCTTCAGGTGCGATTACGAGCAAAGTAGTTGCGATAAAAATTATTATCATACACGACTTGATCACAGATAAATTAGGTAATTAATCCTAGAAATGACACCTCCAAAATCGAATTGATTTTCCCAATTAAAGAGCAGTGTGTTTGAACAAACCTTTATCACCATGATGTAGAATGTATAAAACAAACAGGACAATGAAAAACCGTCTCTGAAATTTACTAGAAATTTTTTGTATCTAACAATGTTCATATTTGATTGCTTTACATGAGACAATGTTTGAGAAAAACTCAACTCTGGGAAATATGGATCTTTCGTATAGAACGTGAATAGGCGTTTTTGTTGCTTTATTTATGATGCATAAGAATCAAGACTAAAAAGAATGTCCTATAGTATTTAATTTTGCCGTTTATTTTGAGACCCTATAGTTGTGATGTACAATCCCAAAGAAATATTGCTCTTTCGAGAAAAAACAAATAAAAGATTGTTCTTACTGTAGAACGATTTATTATTTCACTTACAAACCTAATAAAAAAAATAACTATAATGAACGTATTGATCTTCGTTCAATTAATTTGCAATTCTTTCGCAAATTTATCTACATACTTCAGTGTCCCGTGAAGAATGTCCTGTAATTCTTTACGATTGCAAACGTACAATCCACTAGCATGTAACGTCAATTGCAACCGACCATTCAAAGATATAATGCAGAAGATAAAAGCTGAAAATATCAAATTAATACAACACAACAGATTTTAAACATAGGTATCATTACCTGGTGGGAAATTTGACACGAAGAAGACCGCACTTTCTAGGAGATGTCCACCATAAGCCAAATCCTTCACACTTGACATATTCGTAAACACTGAGGTTATGCCACACGAGGAAAACCAAACTCCCAACCTTTGAAGCAACGATGGCAGGATCTGGACCCACTTAGAAATCATATACATACTCTAAAAAATAACAGAACAAAGTTTTTTTGTGCTTGAGAAGCAAAGTAATAATATCTAATTATAAACAGTCCAACACCTATGTTTCCCCTAAATTCCCAACGATTTCTCAGCAGAATATAATATAAAATAATATTCTCCATATTTAATGCTGCTGGAATATATCTTTGAATATGGGCTATGAATCTTGCACAGTAGGCCACATTGATTGTGTTAATATTATTCTGAACAATATTTTCTAACCGGCGCATTCTGTATATAGTTTGGGAGATATTATACCGATCTTCTCCTGCTAAAACATCTCTTAAGTTATCTGCCAAATCTGATTTTACACTAACCTTTAATACAGACCATGCTTGCTCAATCGGATTTAACATGGGACTGTATGGACTGTCTTATTAATCTATGTTGAAAAAAGTCTTGTTCTGCAAAAACTTCTTCAATAGAAGAATGACAAGGTGCTTATCTATAACCATAACCACTGGTTCTTGGTATATATTTTGGGTGTTTCCCAAACATTGTTTCACAAATTCGTTTGGTTCTGGTTTTTTAAATGAATTAGCTCGTAATGTATTAGACCAGAAATACCTATGCATCCAATAAGATGGTATATTTGCGCCTCGGCTACCGGCTGCTACAAATGTACATCGACTTCCTTTCTTTGAACGTCCTTGCGTCCGCGAAATAAACATATTAAAATTAGTTTCGTCAAGATAAATCATTGGCTCCGTCTCTGCTTGAAGATTAAGTAATGTTCTTACATATTCTAACTTTTTTGTTTTATTGTCTATACTGTTGGCTCTTTCTGGCTCTCGACGTACTTGTTTTATTGTATACATGAGACCGTCGAGGTGTTGACGAATACATTCTTTAGTCACATTAATTTCATATGATTGTAAAATCTTTTCTTTTAATTGCTGGAGAGTTATCTTTGGATTTCTTTCAATTTCATTTTCAAAAAAATGACGATGTTCGTCTGTGATTTTAACTCTGCGTTTACCTCCATGCCGTTTCTCTGGAACGTCTTGATTTTTCACCCATCTATACGCCGTTCTTTTTGAAACTCCGAGATCATTTGCAAGATTGCGCCAATCACCGTTAGAATTATAAACAGCGCAAATTTGTATTTTTGAGTTTACGGCGTCAACTTTTTTTATATAAGGCATTATGCGAACGTGGAAGTGTTCTTTTAAGATGTTAATTTGAATTGACAATTAAATTATTTAATGTCAACTTGAATTTGTTATTTGTCAACTTGATATTGATTAGTGCCAATTTGATTTTGATTAGTGCCAATTTGAACTTGAACCGGTGTAGTTATAAACAGTCCATCACCTATGTTTCCTCTGAATTCCCAACGATTTCTCACTGTTATCGTTAATGATATACTCACAGTTGAATCCAGTGAACGTCGAACGTGCTTGAGACTCTCATTGATTGCATGGAGTCTTTTCCTGGTATCCAAGTTTGCCTGTTCTGCTGGTACCATGACGGTTTGGTGGCCAACATCGTTCATCAGTGGATGCTCGTCATTACTCTTGAAAACCAAGTTGATTTCTTCTGGTCGGATTACATTGACCAATGTTAGATCCATCAAAGGTTTATTTTTCTAAAAGCAGTGTATTGAGAAATAAGTATGCTGGTTTAAAACAAGTTTTACCTTCTTAAGATAATCAGTTAAGCTACTGGAGAGAGCTCCCATCAAAACACTGTTAAAACCAACGCCTATTTTAGTTTTAACTTGCTTTATTAGGTTCAGATATCTCTCTGTATCTTCCGAGTAAATCGCTGTATATGCGTCATCGCCAGTGTTTTTATTTAGTGTTGGAAATCCATCTGTAGACCTGTATAAAGGATTCTTGCAGATATAAGCATCATCTATAGATAACTTGGGCGTGTTCTTCAAGTTGTTTAGCACAACGTTGCTCTGTGGTGGCTTATATGGTCCTTTATCCATTAGGTGTTCCATCACGTACTTCATCAGGTTTGGACCATCTGATAGGGAATGGTTAAATGAGAATACACCGACGTATTGTTTGGTTGTTTTGCTCTTGTGGTTCCAGTGGATGGGTTGTGCGAAATAATGCATCGTCCACAAACGCTTCTCGCCATGTTTCGTCCGAAGAACATTGTTGATGTAATCCAGAAGTTCCTCTTTCGTTATATGGTCTCCAGTGCCTATGGTTACCTCTTCAACGACGTCTTCAAATTTCGTTTGATCTTTTAGGTAGTATGCATAACCCAAACAAGTTTTGACGTGGCTGGAGAGTTTATACGAAGACGAATGGAACTTCCTAGCGTTCTCCAAGCAGGATGTCCAAACGTCAGATTGGTCTTTGTCCTGGTTTAAAATAAACACTGCGCGAATCATCAGTTTATCTTTCACAGACTCCAAACCCGCATCCTGACGTTTTAACATCCCACCATAAGCTGGACCAAGTTTAATTCTTAAGTATATATCAACTAAATGATGCATTACAAAGAATATTAACAAGACACATCCTACTAAGGTATATATTAATAAAGTTACAGTGATGACTAAGCATCTAAGAGAAACCGTCTTGAGGTCGTTGCTTTGTTTAAAATCGTCAGTACATCCAAATAAATGCTAAAATAAAAATGATTTGGTGCGATTTAGTAACACTGAAGTACAAAGTTTACCTTTATAAAGGCGTATGAGCACAGGAAACTACAAAGAAACGGATTCATCTTGTTTGCGAAGATGACAATCTCGTACTGGTGCAACATACACGTGTTATAACAGAAATTGAGCATAATCATAGGCAGATAATGATGAATGAATAACGATCGGTTATTATTGCATATTGACGAAACTAAACAAGCGCATAAAATCTACTGACGTTAAAACTAGCAGGTATATAAATTTAAACGGTAAACTTGGTCCGAGATTTTGTAAATATGAGCAGCTCCGAAGAAAGGGACTAAATTATCGACTTAGGGGTTTTGGCAGAATCGGAAAACTGATTTTTCATGAAACCAAGGCAAAAACAAAAAATACTAAATAATAGACGATGTATTCAACTTACTCTATACATGTACAAAAGAGTATTAGTATGAGTTAATACAGTGTGTCTCCCGTTGGACCTATAATGGACGTATTTTTTAATTTCTCGATAAAAAGTCATTCGTTATAAAGAGTTTTGGATGTCCTAAAAAGTCGAAAGCCATTGTTAATTTTTTGATTTAACATACAGGATGGTTAGAAAACACGAAAATGTTAAATTGACCGAAGAGTAAACTATCAGTTTTTCGGAATTAGAACAAAAATGTTATAGGTAAAAGTTAGTTTGAGTTAATTGTATGCTCAAATATCAAACTTCAATGTTCTATTTCAAATTTTACATCTCGGACCAGTGAAAGGACATTACATAAAGGTGAACAAAAAATTTAGAGACCACAATAGGGTATTCCGGTCATGTCAAAATTTAAGCAGATATTCGGTTTAACCTATTGTACAATTTATGAGGATTCATAAAGTTAAGCTATGAGCTTTTTGATTTAGTTTTTCTATGAGATAATTGCAATTGAAAGTGCATTTTGTTTGAATTCACCGACCACCCTCGGAAATACACGATGATTACCGATCCCTAGTAGCGGTGGCAACAGCGGACAGCTCTCGAACAGCTGATCGGCCAAGTTGACGGTTGGCGACCCTGTTCTTTGACAACGAATAAAGGTAACTTTTTTGAGAGATGATTTGATCATTGAAACTTGAAGCCAAAGATCTCTCATCTCGCTAGTCGGCAATGTAAAGAAAATCTTATCAGGAGTTACTGTTCTACTGCTGTTACAGCCCGGCACAGAACAATGTCGGCGTTGGAGTTTATACATTTTGAACAAGTGTTTGATATAACCTCAATAACCAAAGCAGGTGTCAACAAACGAGCGATTCTAAACGTTGACACAACAGAAGACAAAAATTTACTACGTGCACCCTAGATATAGCAACGTTGTCAAGTCGCTCACTTTGAGCGGTCTTTGTGACGTCACAAAGACCAATCCTAATTCAGACTTCAAACAACGATTTCTCTTAATTTAAGACAATGTTTGATATTTTACTTGTGAAGTAGCAAACAGTAGCACCCATACTTTGTAAAAAAATGACAATTTCAAAAACACCGGAATACCCCATTATGATTGATCAGTTGACAGTAGTAACAGCGTATCCAAGCAATTTGTTTATAGAAGCTGATTGAAAGTATGTTGATTATAGAGCAAAGGATTTATTTAGTTCTTTGTTACGGCATAGGTGAGGTATCGTGCCGCCGGGCTATTGAAGTTTTTAATAGAAAATACCCTGAGGCTTAGACCATCTATAACTAGACGGAGTACGGCCTATCCCAATGCATTGGCTTGTTGTGGCCCAACATACCTTGTCAATAAGAGTAGTGTTCGATTGCCGGCCGCGCTCAGTTCAATCTGAGCGCAAATTTGAAATACTTGCTTCCTATTGGTGGAATCAGTTGAACAGAACCATAAAAGAACTAACCACAACTAAGCGCGGCAGCAATCGAACACTACTTATGTCGATAAGGTCGAATTTCGTGTAGATTCTCGTGCACATTGTTCGCGCATGCGCACAGATGCTAGATACCGCCATTATTTTGAACATATGTTTACATCGAGGTTATGAGTTTGTTTACCTATGTAGATGCATGACTGCATGTAGATGGTACCTTGGATGGTTAAGAGGTAACAATGGGGCGAAACTGCTGCTTTTGTAAAAAGGCAGCATCAAAAAATATAACGTGTCACAGGTATGACCTTTATTACCGCAATACAGTCATATTAAATTATAACATATAGCTTCTCGTAAATTTCCAACAGTTCAAGACTCAAAACAAGCTCGGATTGAAGCTATACTTATAAAAAGTCGGGGTTTTAAAACAACTGTGTTGTGTTCAAGACACTTTTCTAATAGCGATTATAAACTGGGAAAAGACGGAAGACCATAGCTCTCCCGTAGTGCGGTGCCAAGTATTTTTGTTATGAGTGATCTACCAAATGAAAATACGGACACAGATAGTATGAGCGATGCAGTTGTAGCAGACACTAGTGGACACACAGAGTCAACAATCACCGCTACGGCTACGAGGTTTGAAAGTGCCACACAGCGCAACACCAACGGAACATCCTTCAGCACTGCCAAGAAAAAGGAGAAAATTTATGTAATATGTAACTTTGTTTTAGGTATATTTTAACGTTATTTTATTGTAGCTACAATCCTCGATATATGGGTGACGTACATACTTCAGACTTATCTTCGTCTCCTCAAGCACGGGCAGTTTTAGCATTAGCAAGAACTACCATAAGCAAGAAAATTGCTCGAATCCGCCAATTGTCTCGTTACAACATGCGATTAAGACAAAAAGTGTGTAATTTATCAACATTAATGGAGCATATTATTTGTGTAAAACCATATTATTAGAATCAGAAAAAAGAGTTCGTAGTTCTTACACCAAGACCATTTTGTTTAAAAACCAGTGGTTAAATTATGTTCAAATAAAATATTTTCCTATTATAAGTTGTATTTTGCTTGTAGTTTATTACCCATATTCGTATTAAAGAAAATAAACAAATCATGTATAGTACAACCAACTTAAACTTGATTCGACAGCGGTGCGCAGAGCGTAAATATAATGAGTACGTGACGTGAGTACTGCGCAACGCTCTCGATGCAACTATTTGCTGGTCAAGCTATACAGAAACAAATAAAATCTTACACGCAAGAATACATTTTGTCCAAACCTATAAAAAAATGGATTCTGTTGTTACTATATAAAAGTTGAACAAACGTCACTCAAAAGGATTTTTGCAGAGAACTGGAATAGCGAATTAATTGCTCTTGGATGGTTTAATTGCTTTTTTAACAAATGTCACAATTATAACAGGTACTACAAATGTATGTACATTCAAACACAGAAAAGGATTTTTATTTTGTGAGGTTACCTTTCACGCCATACGCGACTACCTAATTCAAATTTGACATATAGCCGCCAGTTTAATCTGTCCGCTCATTGGTGCGTTACATTGGGAACGAGAAAATATACGACTTTCGACCTTATTATCTTTGGCCACAAACAAAGCCCGTCACGCTCCCTCTAGTCATATAAGCTCCATGCCCTGAGGTATACGTTTCTGTCAATTCGTGAATTGGTTAAAAAATTTCATGCAACAGGAGACGTGAAAAATATCAAGAAAAAAAGCGAAATGGCGAAAATGATGCAGGAGCTATGTTAGCTATTGATTCCGTGAAGACTTGCCCAAAAAAAATCGTTGAGGCAAAGATCTCGAGACTTGAACATCAGTAAAAGCCACCTGCAAAGGATCTTTTCAAATCAAAGATTTCATCCTTATAAACCAGTACTAATACACACTTTAGTAGAAGGATATGATGCTCGTCGATTAGAATTTTGCCTATTAACGGGAGAACGAATTATGGTCGATAGATTTTTCTACAGAGAAATTATTTTCTCTGACGAAGCGACGTTTATCACAAATGGAGTTGTTAGTTCACAGAATTGCAGATATTGATCTCAAGAAAATCCAAATTTCCGTATTACAACCAATTCTCAAAAATATAAAAAAAGTGAATGTTTGGTGTGGGATTTATTACAAGAAAATAATTGGACCATACTTTTTTGACGGTACTGTGAACCAAAACACTTATTTTGATATGTTGGAAAATTTTTTGCTACCTACTTTGGACGAAATCAACTTACAGCTCAGGTGTTCGCTACACTATCAACACGACGGTTGTCCTGCTCATAGCGCATATCAAGTCAGGGATTGATTGAACAGACATTTTCGGACGATTCGGCCTTATACGATGGCCACCACGTTCACCTGATTTAACGCCGCTTGATTTTTTCTGTGTGGTTATTTAAAACAGAAGGTGTATGCGAATAATTTTCATGATAATGTAGACATTCTAAAATTAAGAATTAGGGAAGCGGTAGACGAAATAAATGAAGAAACAATTGATTTGGTATATCGCGTGTTTAGAAGAAGATTGGAAAAATGTGTAGCTGTAGGAGGGGAACATGTGGAGTAATGTTTTGTTAAATTACTTTGTTAAAAATAAATAAAATATAAAACTTAGATTACAACATTGAAATTTGATATCTGGGCATAAATTTAAATATAGAACAACTTTTACCTATAACATTTTTGTTCTACTTCCGAAAAACCGATAGTTTACTCTTCGGCCAATTTAACATCTTCGTGTTTTCTAACCATCCTGTATGTTAAATCAAAATATTAACAATGGCTTTTGACTTTTTAGGACACCTAAAACTCTATAAAGAATGACTTTTTCTCGAGAAATTAAAAATTACGTCCATTATAGGTATAGTTAGGTCCACACACTGTATAAATGATACTACGAACAATTATTGCCATTGTATTTTATTACTTGTTTATAACTTGTTTTCCCTTTATTTAAATTATTTTTTTTTTTCATTTTCGTCCTTTTCTTTCAGAAGTATTCTTCTGTAGCGTTACTATCAAAAAAATGGAGAAGAAAATGTTGAACCATACGATACAGTATGCATGTAACAAAATACAAACAATATAATATAACAAATTAGAATCACAGTTCATATTTTTATCTACGACTCACATATAATAAGTTGATTGGTTACGTATCTATGACTATATAAAACCCATCATGGTACACTCCAATGATTATAATGACACTAGCGTTGTATAATAATGACAGTTCGTTCAAATAATGACTTCATTATTTCAACGAACTGTCATCATTATACAACGCTAGTGTCATAGTCTGTCAAAACCTACGTGGATGACAGTTGTGTGACAGTTCGTCTCGCCATCATTGACAAATACATTTAAAATATTTGATATAAAATAGAATTTATGAGTCGTAGATAAAACGTCTTATTCGAATATACTATTAAATAAACGCCTGTTCTTATTGGCAAATAATTTATTATTTTACAATATTTTCAAACGAATTCATTTACTCGATTTGCAACTCTTTCGCAAAATTATCAATATACCCCAATGTCCCATGAAGAATTTCCTGTAATTCTTTGCGATTGGTCACGTACAATCCACTAGCATGTAACGTCAATTGCAAGCGACCATCCAAAGACGCAATCCCGAACATAAAAGCTGAAAATATCACATTAATACAACACAACAGATGTCAAACCTAAGTACTATCACCTGGTGGAAGATTTGACACCAAGAAAAACACAGCTTCGAGGGGATTCCCACCTGAGGCTAGATTCTTCACACTTGACATGTTCGTAAACATTGAGGTTATGCCTCGAGCTGCATACAAAACCCCCAACCTTTGGATACTCGATGGTAGATAGTGGGCATACTTGCACATCATATAACTAGTCTAAAAATAACAGAACAACGTTCTTTTCTTGCTTGAGAAGCCAAGTAGGAATATCTATACCTTTTCAAGGTCAAATTGGCACTACTCAAAATCAAATTGGCACTAATCAATATCAAAATGACAATTAACAAGATCAAAATGACAATTAACAAATTCAAGTTGTCCTTAAATAATTCTAAATTAGCAGTATCATACGATTAATTAGAACTAAGTAAATAATGTTATTTAAACTATATTTTAAAACAATAACATGGACATATTAAATAAACAACATTTGCTAAATTAATCAATTAGAAAATAATATACTCCATATTTAATGCTGCTGGAATATATCTTTGAATATGGGCTACGAATCTTGCACAGTTGGCCACATTGGTTGTATTAATATTATTCTGAACAATATTCTCTAACCGGCGCATTCTGTATACAGTTTGGGAGATATTATGCCGATCTTCTCCTGCTAAAACATCTCTTAGGTTATCTGCCAAATCTGATTTTACACTAGTCTTTAATACAGACCATGCTTGCTCAATCGGATTTAACATGGGACTGTATGGACTGTCTTATTAATCTATCTAAAAAATCTTGTTCTGCAAAAACTTCTTTAATAGAAGAATGACAAGGTGCTTATCTATAACCATAACCACTGGTTCTTGGTATATATTTTGGGTGTTTCTCAAACATTGTTTCACAAATTCGTTTGCTTCTGGTTTTTTAAATGAATTAGCACATAATGTATTAGACCAGAAATACCTATGCATCCAATAAGATGTATATTTGCGCCTCGGCTACCGGCTGCTACAAATGTACATCGACTTCCTTTCTTAGAACGTCATTGCGTCCGCGAAATAAACATATTAAAATTAGTTTAGTCAAGATAAATTATTGGCAAATTCTCTGCTTGACGATTAAGTAATGTTCTTACATATTCTAACCGTTTTGTTTTATTGTCTATACTGTCGGCTCTTTCTGGCTCTCGACGTACTTGTTTTATTGTATACATAAGACCGTCGAGGTGTTGACGAATACATTCTTTAGCGACATTAATTTCATATGATTGTAAAATCTTTTCTTTTAATTGCTGGAGAGTTATCTTTGGATTTCTATCAATTTCATTTTCAAAAAAACGACGATGTTCGTCTGTGATTTTAACTCTGCGTTTACCTCCATGCTGTTTCTCTGGAACGTCTTGATTTTTCACCCATCTATACGCCGTTCTTTTTGAAACTCCGAAATCATTTGCAGGATTGCGCCAATCCCCGTTAGAATTATAAACAACGCAAATTTGTATTTTTGAGTTTACGGCGTCAACTTTTTCTATATAAGGCATTATGAGAACGTGGAAGGGTTCTTTTAAGATGTTACTTTGAATTGACAATTGAATTCGAAAATAAAATTCACGCTGTTCAGTCATGGGATGATATATTTCTCTCAATACATTTGTACAGAGCCGACGTTTCGCTGGTAAGTCTCCAGCTTCATCAGGGCACGATACGAGCAACAGAGATCGTCAATAAATAAACTAACAAATTCATACAAGGCAAATAGGGGAGTCTTTCCATTCACAATGAACATATAATTCGCAACGAGCGGATTCAATCTAAAGCGCAGAGGATATATACACATATACGATTCACAACTATAAATCATCCGTGCAGACACCGTAATGGCGGAACGAAGGGCCCTTCGTTCCGCCATTACGGTGTCTGCACGGATGATTTATAGTTGTGAATCGTATATGTGTATATATCCTCTGCGCTTTAGATTGAATCCGCTCGTTGCGAATTATATGTTCATTGTGAATGGAAAGACTCCCCTATTTGCCTTGTATGAATTTGTTAGTTTATTTATTGACGATCTCTGTTGCTCGTATCGTGCCCTGATGAAGCTGGAGACTTACCAGCGAAACGTCGGCTCTGTACAAATGTATTGAGAGAAATATATCATCCCATGACTGAACAGCGTGAATTTTATTTTCGAATACCATCACAGTCGTTAAACATACACTACAATTGAATTATTTAATTTCAACTTGAATTTGTTATTTGTCAACTGATTTTGATTAGTGCCAATTTGAACTTGAAAAGGTATAGTTGTAAACACTCCATCACCTATGTTTCCTCTGAATTCCCAACGATTTCTCAGTGTTATCGTTAATGATATACTCACAGTTGATTCAAGTGAACGTCGAACTTGTTTGAGACTCTCGTTGATTGCCTGTAGTCTTTTTCTGGTATCCAAGTTTGTCTGTTCTGCTGGTACCATGATGGTTTGTTGGCCAACATCGTTGATCAGTGGATCTTCGTCATTACTCTTGAATACCAAGTTGATTTCTTCTGGTCGGATGACATTGAGCAGTGTTAGATCCATCGCAGGTTTATTTTTCTAAAAGCAGTGTATTGAGAAATAAGTTTGCTGGTTTCAAACAAGCGTTACCTTCTTAAGATAATCAGTTAAGCTACTGGAGAGAGCTCCCATCAAAACACTGTTAAAACCAACGCCTATTTTAGTTTTAACTTGCTTTATTAGGTTCAGATATCTATCTGTATCTTCCGAGTAAATCGCTGTATATGCGTCATCACCCACGTTTTTATTTAGTGTTGGAAAGCCATCTGTAGACCTGTACAAAGGATTCTTGCAGATATAAGCATCATCTATAGATAACTTGGGCGTGTTCTTCAAGTTGTTTAGAAACACGTTGCTCTGCGGTGGCTTATATGACCCTTTATCCATTAGGTGCTCCATCACGTACTTTGACAAGTTTGGGCCATCTGAGAGGCAGTGGTTAAATGAGTATATAGCGACGTATTGTTTGGTCGTCTTGCTCTTGTGGTTCCAGTAGATGGGTTGTGCGAAATAATGCAGCGTCCACAAGCGTTCATCGTCATGATTTGTCCGAAGAACATTGTTGATGAAATCCAGAAGTTCCTCTTTCGTTATATGGTCTCCGTTGCCTATGGTTACCTCTTCAACGACGTCTTCAAATTTCGTTTGATCTTTTAGGTAGTATGCATAGCCCAAACAAGATTCGACGTGGCTGGAGAGTTTATATGAAGACGAATGGAACTTCCTGGCGTTCGCCAAGCAAGATGTCCAAACGTGAGATTGGTCTTTGTCCTGATTGAAGATAAGCACTGATCGCATCATCATTTTGCCATCCATAGACTTTAGTGATGCATCCTGACGTTTTAACATCCCACCATAAGCTGGACCAAGTTTAATTTTTAAGTATATACCCACTGAGTGATGCAGTAAAAAGAATATTAACAAGAGGCAATTCATTAAGGTATATAATAATAAAGTTACACCGATGACGAGGCATCTAAGACAAAACGTCTTCAGGTCGCTGGTTCGTTGAAAATCGGCAGTACATCCAAATAAATGCTAAAATAAAAATTTATTTGGTGTGATTTGGTAGCACTGAAGTAAAATCGAAGTTTACCTTTATAAAAGCGTACACGCACAAGAGACAACAAAGGAACGGATGCATCTTGTTTGTGGAGATGCAGAATTCTCACTGATGCAAGAAAGTACCCTCATTATAGCTTTATAATAATAATAAAAAAAAGTAAATACCCGATTAGTTGTTATTGCTTTTTCGCCAAACGTAACAAGGGCAAAAACCTGTTGAGCGACAATACATACACGGTTTCGGGTCATGGTTAGTCGGGTAACCTGCAAAATTCGGTGCACAATCTTGACCAGCAAATGCATTAACTGACCCAAGCTACCTAAGATGGAATGTTTAAAGTTCAAGGTTATGGTTTTGCTTCATGTGCGATTACGAGCAAAATAGTTGCGATACAAAATATACTGTGTTAAAAAAAACGAAATGTATAATAACAACTTACACTACGTCTCGTGAAAAGTATATTTTCAGTAATAATATAACAAGAGAGTGAGAATAAATTGAAAATAATTTGACAGATTGTTTGAAAACTTGTTTGCAGGCAATAGTCACGTGGCTATTGCCAAATGGCAACAAGTTTGAACAAAATCTGTCAAATTATTTTCTAATTTATGGAACTCTCGAGTTATATTTGACTAGATTATTTTTTGATTCACAAATTTTTACAATAAAAAAGATCAATAAAACTATCATAAAATTATTGAAAAATTTAATTTAATTAATTATTACTTACAATATATGAAAATATCGTTGACACATGGTGAATATATTAAAAGAATTAACAATTTAAATTAGTACAATGAAAAACGCAATTAAGGTAAACTCGGGTAAGTGTGACCGGTTTTTCGGTTAGTTGACTTTCTTTCTGTATTTTCACTTGCTTCCAGCAACATTTTCAAATCGATTTTTTGTTTACAGTAAGCTTCAACATGTGGCTTCACACTGTACATGTTTCAGAGCTAACCAATATACACCAGAAAATGTACGTAATTTTTTTTAAAACAATGTCCGCAGGTCACACTTCCCCATCGATTTGGGGCAAGTGTGACAACGGCGTGTGGGTCTGTTTAGACGGTCTCATACTTAAGATCGTGGGGCAACTGTGAAAATTTCAACAAAATCGTACCACCTGTTTTTTGGAATGCTTAAATATCTTTATTAACATAAGAGTAACAAACTTTTAAAGAATTATAAATGAAAAATAGCAAAATCTACTCCAAAATGTAAAGTGTCTCTTCTACCCTTAACTGGTTGGGGCAAAAGTTTTTTTATGTTTTCTTCAACTACAGTGTCTATGTCTTCTATTTGTGGCCAAATGAAGCCAGTGCTTTGATATTTTAAAAAACTGACTTGCCATCCTTCTTCTTCCTGACATTTAATCTGTCCAACAAAATGCTTAATAGTCTTCTTAGTAGCATATTGCACTATAACCCATCGGTCAACACCAATTTGCAGCATATCCTCTTCATTTACCTTAGGCACAATCTCCTCTAGACTTTTTTCAAACGCAATCTCCTCTTCATTCTCTTCAAACACCTCAGGGTCCACATCAACATCAGAATCAATAAGTACTGGCTCTAGCAGTTCCTCTTCTGAACTGGAGCTACTAAATCTACATTTTCTTTTTGCCCTTTTTGCCGTACTAGTGCTTGCGGGTTTATTTTTCTTCGTTTTCTTCTTCCCCTTTTCGTTTTCCTCTTTTTCTTTTGCAAGTCTCTCCAATACCTCTCGCGATGTTATTACTTCTGCACCTGTGGCTACCTTTTTCCTTTTTCTCAACTGTGTGTCTTTTTGGGTCTGCTTCATAGTGTTTAATAGTAACTCTTGAAAACTCACATTTGATTCAACAGTTTCACTCGATGGTCCAGCGGTATCAACACTCGGGTCATGTCGAGTGGTATTTTCGGTATGGATTGGGTCAGTTGCAGTTGCCCGATTTGATGTGTTATATCGTGCTAAGGCTTCTGGATCATACTTGTCATCTGGAATTACGTGGCGATTGAATGGATAAATTCCTGCTTTTTTAAATCCATTTCTTATTATTTCCGGATCCAGGTTTTTCCAAGTTTGTCCGATGAGTTCAGAGAACACCTTCTTCGGAATTTTAAAACCTATATTTTTTCTTTGCCAAGCCACCAGTTTTAAATCCCAGTTGTCCTTTACAGATTTAAACACTGACAAGTCTAAAGGCTGTAACAAGTGGCTTGTGTGCGGAGGCAACTTTAATATTGTAATATCATTAGCGCGTGCTAATTCTATGAGAGGAATATTTATATGGGTACTGTGACCATCGTATATTACAAGGGCTGGTCTCGTCGGTCCCAATGCTGGAAGTAAGGTTTTCTCAAAATAATTAAAAAATATATCTGTTTCCATCCAGCCATTGGGGCTGGCAGCGTATGCAGTTCCAGGAAAGGAATTTTCATTTTCAGCCAACCAGGAATCCCACACATTCTTCCCTTTAAAAATTATCAAAGGTGGTGCTTTCAAACCTGATGCAGAAACAGCTGATAAGACAGTGGTGTTCTCCCTGCCTGGTCCAGAAGTTGTTCTTGAACTAGGTGCTCCTCTTGCTCCAACAACCTTTGTTTTATGGGGGTCATGGGACAAAGATGTTTCATCAAGATTCCAAATTAATTCAGGCTTGTCAAGTAGGCTAAGGTCGCTTAAGGTTTTTTTCACTAAATCGAAATATTCGTTGATGACAAAGGGGTCCGTCATCTTCTTTCTGGAATATTCGACTGCTTGAGGTTTTTTAATGCTCAGGTTGTGTCTTTTCTTGAAGTTCAAGAACCATTCATTTCCGGGAATATTATTTTTGAACGGGGTTCTTATTTTATTTCTTGTGACAAAATCTGCAACCACATTTAAGAGTTCTGCGCGAGAAATTCCAAATCCCCATCTCTCCATCATCTTAATACCTTCAGCCAGTCGCTCCTCATCTTCTAATGGAATTGCCGTGGCTCTTCCCTGAGTTTTACTCTTCCTACCACGAATACCAGTCACATGGTAAAACAATGTTGTCTTTGGGATTTTGTATTGTTTATGTGCCCGATATATAGTCAAGGCTCCCCTTTTAATTTCCTCAACAGCC
This sequence comes from Aphodius sticticus, assembly GCA_963966075.1. Lineage (NCBI taxonomy): Eukaryota > Metazoa > Arthropoda > Insecta > Coleoptera > Scarabaeidae > Aphodius > Aphodius sticticus. Next base: position 2,832,753 of record OZ014510.1, read on the forward strand.
GTTTTGAGATCATTTTGGGAGTACTGTGAAGCTCGTTGCGTCGTACGGACGTAATTTCGCACCATTGTACCGCCTAAAAAGAAATTTCCATTTCAATGTAAAATCCCCAAAATAACAGGTTCACACTTCCCCTCACAATACGGTCACACTTACCCGAAAACGTATTTTTATTGAGGCAAGTGTGACCTATGTCGTAATATTTTTCTCAAGGGGAAAATTAGTACTTCAAATATGTGACAGTAAAGTGCAGCCATTAATCTGTATGCTACCGATGAAAAACCCAGACTTACCGTAAATTTTGCCCTGCTGACTATTGCTGAACACACAGGCGAACACACTCACTCAACAAGTGAAAATGGCGCTTGACAACTGTCATAACATTTTTTTTTGTGAGGTTAGGATTTTTCAGATTCCTACTTTACCCACGCATTAATAAGCAACTGAGACTGCTCCCTGAGAGATGGCGCTCAGATTTACTTTTTGGATGTTGACTTAGAACCAATGTTCACACTTACCCCAAAATCACACTTACCCGAGTTTACCTTATTAAAAATATTTCGAGACTCATTATTTATTGAGGATTTGGAATTGCTTGTTATATTAAGTGTTTCCTCCTGCGTATTTTCTCTAAGATTATATTATATTTGAATGATGTTCTTGGTTCAATTGTAAGTATGGTTTAATCGAACTTGCAGAATTATGACCAGTGACCTTGATTAGTTCTTGTTCTCCTACACCAGCTTTTGAAAGGTTACTTACTGCACTTGATCTGGCAGAATTGTTAGTTATTTTTTAGTAACTGTGTCTAGACCTACCTTTTCTGCGGATTCTTTCATCCATTTTGAAATGGAATTTATTCCCACAGGAACGTTTTTATACCAAAAACCATGAGTTTGCCAAGCCGGATTTGGAGTAAGAAACAAGCGTTCGGTTTTAATATTTTCTTCACGTTTACTCATTAGTTTTTCAAAAAGACGAACAGGGCAAATATCTGGGTTATTTATGTTTGGAGTCAACCATTTACTCTTAGCGCACCTTTGTGCTCCACCCTGTGCAGTTTTTGTAATGATGGGATTGTATTCAATGCGGCCAGTATTTAATCTTCTTATGTCGGTTTCTTTTTTAAAATAATGAACTAAACATTTCGTAGCTTCTCCTCCCCTCCAAGCTAGTTCATACGATGGAACGTGAAAAAACTTTCTTTGCAATCCACAAGGTGTATCTTCGTCCCAATAGTTAAAAATTTGCAACAATTCAGTATTAGAAAGTGCCACAGAACTTTGTTTGTGCTTTTCAGGATGTTTTTGTAAAATTTTTCTTTTTGCATCTCTTGCATTCCGAGCATTTCTGAATTCTATATCATGGAAAGGATCAAAGGACCTGTTATACTTATTAAAGTAAAGTTCTTGAACTAATTTTGCCGTTTTATTCCACATTGTCTTTATTACTGCTTCTTTATAATCATTTCCGTCTTTCCTTTTCATGTTATAAGCCCAATCTTTTAAAATCAATGCCAGAGTAGCTGTTGTAGTAGATTGATCCAGAATATAATTTCTTTCTTTGGTGAAGGTCTTAAATTGTCTCAATATAGACTGATTACTTATTAGAGTATTTTTCGAAGTAGTTTCTAAAATCCTTTTTGTAATTTCTGCATTAGAAAAGGTACTAAACCGATGACTTTCACCCATTTCGCGTCGACACAATTAAGTAATTATTTTGACAAGTATCTGACAGTTGCTAGGCAAATAAAAGCTACAGTGATTATTCCCGAGAATAATCACAAGAGATTTATTCCCACTATAATAATGACATAATTGGTTGAAACTTACCCTTGTGACAAATAAAGAAGCATTTCATTGGTTTTAAGAAACGTCAAAAAATAATCACTTATATTTTTCCAGTGATCAGAGTTTGCTTTGGACAACATGTCACATCTTTTCTCGGTTATCATGAAACTCACTTAAACTACAATTTTTTATTGATCGCTCTAAATTCTACTTTTGGTCGAACCATTACGACATCATTGTTACAACTTACAGTAGTTTAAACTTTAAAATATCTACCATAAATGAGATTTCTCTTATTTTAAACCCCTCTTGGAACGAGACGCCACTGTATTTCCTTTCATGGAGCTGTCGACGTCAATTTTGTTTCCCGCCACGCGCTTTTACTAAACCGGATGTATTCTTCTGAGTTGGAAACCACTCTACCAGCCGGTAGCCGAGGCGCAAATATACGTCTTATTGGATGCATAGGTATTTCTGGTCTAATACATTATGAGCTAAAGTCATTTAAAAAACCATAATCAAAAGAATTTGTGAAACAATGTTTGAGAAGCCCCCAAAATATATACCAAGAACCAGTAGTTATGGTTATAGATAATGCACCTTGTCATTCTTCTATTGAAGAAGTTTTTGCAGAAGAGGAATTTTCTCACCAAAGATTAATAAGACTCAGTCCATACAGTCCCATGTTAAATCCGATTGAGCAAGCATGGTCTGTATTAAAGGCTAGTGTAAAATCAGATTTGGCAGATAACCTAAGAGATGTTTTAGCAGGAGAAGATCGGCATAACATATCCCAAACTGTATACAGAATGCGCCGGTTAGAGAATATTGTTCAGAATAATATTAACACAATCAATGAGGCCAACTGTGCAAGATTCATAGCCCATATTCAAAGATATATTCCAGCAGCATTAAATATGGAGAATATTATTTTCTAATTAATTAATTTAGCAAATGTTATTTATTTAATATGTCCATGTTATTGTTTTAAAATATATTACAAATAACAATATTTACTTAGTTCTATTTAATCGTATGATACTGGTAATTTAAAATTATTTAATGACAACTTGAATATGTTGTCAACTTGAATTTGTTAATTGTCCTTTTGATATTGATTAGTGCCAATTTGATTTTGATTAGTGCCAATTTGAACTTGAAAAGGTATATAGTTAGGTCAGGAGAAATTTTTAAACAACAATAATGGTTTTATCAAAAACAGATAAAATAAAACAACATTTTGTAACACATTTATTTATTATATGCATGCTCCTACTCACAATAATTTTCTATAATCATTTAAAGATTTCATTACATAATAGATTTTTTTACTTTATTTATTTACAAATTTCTACCAAATGGGTTCATTTTTGTTAACACTAACAATAAATACATGTCAATTTTCTTACGTTAATCTAAAACTAAATTCGTCCTAAGATTATTAAAAATTAAAATCAGACTTATCATGTATAGTTTTTCATAAAATAGGACACATTTGTTATAAAATACGAATATATATCTTACATCGTACGTAAACACATTGTATAGGAATATAGTATACTTATTATTTAAATATTTAAATACATAAAATACGCGTTTAGCCTCTTCTCTACAAACCGTTGAGAAAAATATATAAAAACGATAAAAATCACTAAGCCTTCATGTCCTAACAACTACGTACGCTAAGAAAATTCATCCCTGATATATGATACCCTTGTTTTTTTCGTACTATTTTGTTAAACAAAATCGAAAAATTATGTTTTTAGTTATTCCGTGTTGTAGCACCTTATGTATGTCTTGTTATGTATGTGTATATGATTCATTGTAAAATAGTAAGCTCGATTTTAAGTCGATTCTCAATTGTTTTCTCTTCGGGATGGGGTATACAATTACGGAATTTAAAAAGCACCTACAAAAATCTAAATTTTTGCATTTAAGGGTTCTCATGTATACAGGGTGAGTCATAACGTACAAATAGGTAATCTCCTACATACGTTATGACGCCCTGTATATATATATATATATATATATATATTATATATTTCAACTACTTTACTAATTAATTATACGAAGTGGATATGTCAAATATACTGAGAGTTACATTAGATATGGGCCAGCCATTCTACTCAGATGAGCCCCTTTGTCGTGACAGACAATATGCACAAACTTCAAGTTATTCCTCGAAAATAAATCGTTAAAAATCTGCCCAACGTCAATCGTTTTTTTCTTATTACCGTTAACCTCTTTCCCGCTCTCTAAAGCATCGCAAATAGCCGGCAAAATAGCCCGACTCCTTTCGACGTTATGATCCAAATTCCACGTTTGGAAAACGATCCGTTCCTCGCGTGTTTTATACGGATTTATAGAATGCAACGGTAAATACAAACACCCGTTTCTATCCCAACGACCCTCGCACAAAAATTTACCGTCCTCGTCGCAGATGCTCCTTTGTTTTAAGTCGAGAGCTTTGCGACGGTCGAAGTAGCAACCGAAATACTTGACGTTTTTCAGGTTATGTTGCAGATCTGTCAGTAGCGACGACAGCTTCTCCGACGGTAACGTCGGGTTCTTCAGCAGCTCCTCTTTTGTCTTGTAGTAGTAGGTCCTCACCCTGTCTTGCGCCCTCTTAAACATATAGTCCTCTTTTGTTTGTGCTGTTGTATCTAAGCCTGTTTTAGAAGATTATATGAATTTCTTATTTATAGGTGCTATTTAAACGTGCGTTATTTAAATATTTATGCGAAATTAGGATAAATACTTTGAAGTGGATTTAAATGTAATAATTTGAGCATTGAAATGATAAATATTGAGCGTTAAATATGTCTAAAAATGGTTTAAACATTTTTTACAGATTGTCAACAAAAAAAATTCACATTTTATTTTACATATTGCTCGTTTAAATCGTACAGCTTATTTTTAGCGTACCTGCAAACCATTCCGGATGGTCCTTCCGTTGGCTACTTCCCGTTTTCTCGTTATCCGTGTCTTTCAATAACTCGGCCAACTTAAACACTTTCGATTTCATTTTCTCCGTAAAGAACTCCTGCACCTTTTCGCCGGCTGTCAAATACTGTTCGTTAACCTCTCGTATAGTCCTGTATAGAATTTCCGCGTCCGTTTGAGCCCGTTCGCCGTCTTTTATCCATATTAACAACGTCTGCGGATCGAGCGTTTGAAAATACTCCTCCGTCTCAATTATAGTGCCATCTGGTGCCTGAAACTTGATCTTCGATTCTTCGAGTTTCAACTTAAACTTTTCCTTCGTCTTCTGCGTTAACTCCTTCAATGTCTTCACGGCTATTCCGATTCTTATCTTACGATCCGAATCTGTTATTCTAAACCCCTTTACAGACATTTCTACAAGAGAATTTAAAGAAATTTGTATTATTATTATTGTTTATTATTATTATTATTAGTATTAAACAAATGAATGCGTTGCAAGGCAAGACGCCATCTGTCAAATAAAATAAACAAAGATGACTAACTAACTCTAACAAGATAAACTGCGTTTCAAGTTCAATATCGACCGATTTCAAACTAAATACAAACGAATTTAAACTTTTTAAACGCTCCTACGTCAAAATACAGCAAGACATAAACATTTCGTACATCAATTTTGGGTAAACTTACCTCAAAATATGCGACTTTTCAGTGGTAGTTCTCTTGTTGAAGTGCATTAGTGTTTAGGGTTGGTCGGGATATATAAAGGGGACGCTTGGCCTTACGATTTAGGCCAATGTCATGTTGCGATCTCACTCTTTACCGTGTCCCAGTTTTCCCTGGTCATGCGCTTTCTCTGCATTTCCCTGTTTTCCCGGTGTTCCGGGTAATGCTGCGTTACTACGACGTATTTCTAGGTTGTGAAACGCAATTCGGGTTAGGAAAAAAAATGCAGAATGTAGGCCACCAATCGAACAGATCTGGTCAGGGTTATGCCTATATAGATGTAGGGCGCGTCGGAATATTTTATTATGGGATAAAATAGTTATTATTGATGTTATTATTAATGATGTGAAGGATATTTTTTGGGATATTGTTCCTAGGGGGGTCAGGAATGTTAATAAGAAAAGTATACACCAGTAAATGTTGTGGTAACATTTTTATTTAACAAGTAATTATGATTTGAATTGATTTGATACCACATCGCGAAGAAGGAATATTTGACGATCAACTTAAAATCGAGCTTACTATTTTGCAATGAATCATATAGACATACATAACAAAACATACATAAGGTGCTACAACACGAAATAAATAAAAATATAATTTTTCGATTTCGTTTAACAAAATAGTACGAAAAAACAAGGGTATCATATATAAGGGATGAATTTTCTCAGCATACGTAGTTATTAGATTTTGATCGTTTTTATATATTTTTCTCAAAAGTTTGTAGAGAAGAGGCTAACGCGTATTTTATGTATTTAAATATTTAAATAATAAGTATACAATATTCCTATACAATGTTCTTACGTATGATGTAAGATATATATTTGTATTTTATAACAAATGCGTCCTATTTTATGAAAAACTATACATGATAAGTCTGATTTTAATTTTTAATAATCTTAGGACAAATTTAGTTTTAGATTAACGTAAGAAAATTGACATGTATTTATTGTTAGTGTTAACAAAAAAGAACCCATTTGGTAAAAAATTGTAAATATAAAATATATTGTGTAATGAAATCTTTAAATGATTATATAAAATTATTGTCAGTAGGAGCATGCATATAATAAATAAATATGTGTTACAAGATATTGTTTGATTTTTCCTGTTTTTGCTCTTTTAAGACAACTTAATCATTTTGTTTCTTTAAAAAATTAGTCCGAACTAGCTAGATCAGATAAATAGCTACAATTTTCAGGATTTATTACCCATTATATCTGTGACCATGGTGTGTATGATAATAATTTTTATCGCAATTACTTTGCTCATAATCGCACATGAAGCAACATCATAACATTTCTATCATCTAAAAACGCAAACTGTTTCAAAAATTCTGAACAAACCAGAACAGATAGACAGATGTGATTTTCAGAATTAATTACCCAATTTATCTGTGACCAATGTGTGTATTATAATAATTTTTATGGCAATTACTTTGCTCGTAATCACACATGAAGCAAAATCATATCATTCTACCACTTAGAAACAACGTAAACTCTATGTTTCAAAAATTCTCCTGGACAAACTAGAATAGATAGGGAATTCTAATTTTCAGAATTCATTACCCAATTTATCTGTGACCCAAGCGTGTATTATAATAATCTTTATCGCAACTACTTTGCTCGTAATCACACATGAAGCAAAATCATATCATTCTATCACTTAGAAACAACGTAAACTCTACGTTTAAAAAATTCTCCTGGACAAACTAGAACAGATAGGGAGTTGTAATTTTCAGAATTCATTACCCAATTTATCTGTGACCCAAGCGTGTATAAAAATAATTTTTATCGTAACTACTTTGCTCGTAATCGCACATGAAGCAAAATCATAACATTCTAACACCTAGAAACAATGTAAACTCTATGTTTCAAAAATTCTACTGGACAAACTAGAATAGATAGGAAGTTGTAATTTTCAGAATTCATTACCCAATTTATCTGTGACCAAAGCGTGTATTATAATAATTTTTATCGCAACTACTTTGCTCATAATCGCACATGAAGCGAAATCATAATATTCTAACACCTAGAAACAATGTAAACTGTATGTTTCAAAAATTCTCCTGGACAAGCTAGAATAGATAGGAAGTTGTAATTTTCAGAAATCATTACCCAATTTATGTGTGACCAAAGCGTGTATTATAATAATTTTTATCGTAACTACTTTGCTCGTAATCGCACATGAAGCAAAATCATATTTTAACACCTAGAAACAATGTAAACTCTATGTTTCAAAAATTCTCCTGGACAAACTAGAATAGATAGGGAGTTGTAATTTTCAGAATTCATTACCGTATTTATCTGTGACCCAAGCGTGTATGATAATAATTTTTATCGTAACTACTTTGCTCGTAATCACACATGAAGCAAAATCATAACATTCTACCACTTAGAAACAACGTAAACTCTACATTTAAAAAATTCTCCTGGACAAACTAGAATAGATAGGGAGTTGTAATTTTCAGAATTCATTACCCAATTTATCTGTGACCCAAGCGTGTATGATAATACTTTTTATCGTAACTACTTTGCTTGTAATCGCACATGAAGCAAAATCATAACATTTTAACACCTAGAAAGAATGTAAACTCTAAGTTTCAAAAACTCTCCTGGACAAACTAGAATAGATAGGAAGTTGTAATTTTCAGAATTCATTACCCAATTTATCTGTGACCAAAGCGTGTATTATAATAATTTTTATCGCAACTACTTTGCTCATAATCGCACATGAAGCGAAATCATAATATTCTAACACCTAGAAACAATGTAAACTGTATGTTTCAAAAATTCTCCTGGACAAACTAGAATAGATAGGAAGTTGTAATTTTCAGAAATCATTACCCAATTTATGTGTGACCAAAGCGTGTATTATAATAATTTTTATCGTAACTACTTTGCTCGTAATCGCACATGAAGCAAAATCATATTTTAATACCTAGAAACAATGTAAACTCTATGTTTCAAAAATTCTCCTGGACAAACTAGAATAGATAGGGAGTTGTAATTTTCAGAATTCATTACCCAATTTATCTGTGACCCAAGCGTGTATGATAATAATTTTTATCGTAACTACTTTGCTCGTAATCACACATGAAGCAAAATCATAACATTCTACCACTTAGAAACAACGTAAACTCTACATTTAAAAAATTCTCCTGGACAAACTAGAATAGATAGGGAGTTGTAATTTTCAGAATTCATTACCCAATTTATCTGTGACCCAAGCGTGTATGATAATACTTTTTATCGTAACTACTTTGCTTGTAATCGCACATGAAGCAAAATCATAACATTTTAACACCTAGAAAGAATGTAAACTCTAAGTTTCAAAAATTCTCCTGTACAAACTAGAATAGATAGGAAGTTGTAATTTTCAGAATTCATTACCCAATTTATCTGTGACCAAAGCGTGTATGATAATAATTTTTAACGTAACTACTTTGCTCGTAATCGCACATGAAGCAAAATCATAACATTCTAACACCTAGAAACAATGTAAACTCTAAGTTTCAAAAATTCTCCTGTACAAACTAGAATAGATAGGAAGTTGTAATTATCAGAATTCATTACCCAATTTATCTGTGACCAAAGCGTGTATGATAATAATTTTTAACGTAACTAATTTGCTCGTAATCGCACATGAAGCAAAATCATAACATTCTAACACCTAGAAACAATGTAAACTCTATGTTTCAAAAATTCTCCTGGACAAACTAGAATAGATAGGGAGTTCTAATTTTCAGAATTCATTACCCAATTTATCTGTGACCAAAGCGTGTATGATAATAATTTTTAACGTAACTACTTAGCTCGTAATCGCACATGAAGCAAAATCATAACATTCTAACACCTAGAAACAATGTAAACTCTAAGTTTCAAAAATTCTCCTGTACAAACTAGAATAGATAGGAAGTTGTAATTTTCAGAATTCATTACCCAATTTATCTGTGACCAAAGCGTGTATGATAATAATTTTTAACGTAACTACTTTGCTCGTAATCGCACATGAAGCAAAATCATAACATTCTAACACCTAGAAACAATGTAAACTCTAAGTTTCAAAAATTCTCCTGTACAAACTAGAATAGATAGGAAGTTGTAATTTTCAGAATTCATTACCCAATTTATCTGTGACCAAAGCGTGTATGATAATAATTTTTAACGTAACTACTTTGCTCGTAATCGCACATGAAGCAAAATCATAACATTCTAACACCTAGAAACAATGTAAACTGTATGTTTCAAAAATTCTCCTGGACAAACTAGAATAGAGCGGGAGTTGTAATTTTCAGAATTCATTACCCAATTTATCTGTGACCCAAGCGTATATGATGATAATTTTTATCGTAACTACTTAGCTCGTAATCGCACATGAAGCAAAATCATAACATTCTAACACCTAGAAACAATGTAAACTGTTTCAAAAATTCTCTAGGTCAAGCTCTTTTACTGAATACAAAACCATTGTGTTTGTTTCAAAAATTCTCCTGAGCTAACTAGAGCAGACAAACAGTTGCATTTTTTTAAATACAATGTTTGATTTAAAATAAAGAGAAATTTATAGTTATTAATCTTAGCATAGTTTAGAAGGATAAAACAGTTGATAAAGGGTCCAAAATAAACAACAAGTTCCTTTTTTTAAGTTGGTGTTTATTACCGCATTTAAAAACAAAGCACATACTTTCAATATCCAAATTACATAAGCAAAATTTTAAAAACACACCCCCGCATATGAAGGGGGCGCTTCTTAAGCATTCGTACATAATCCACCAAGAATCATTGACCTAAATGGAAAGATAACGTTGACGCTAAATAACGTCAAGTACGCATTAATATTAAACAAAGAATCGTTAAAAAAAATAAAATAAAACGAAAGATAGAAATGCAGTACCTATAAAAATATACATCGTAACATATGTGGGTATGCTAAGAGATCCTAAATAAATATTAAATTTCTCAAAAAATCGAGCGAAAACTATAAAAATTCAAAATAAAAAAAAACTTACGGGCTACTTTTTGGTTCTTTTCAAAATAACGGTAAGGCAAACGTGTACAATCACCGTCAGTGTAAAATATCGCTTATATAGAGGGTTGTAAATACACCAAAATGCATCTAAAATGTTTTAGTAAATCGGGATACAAAAGTCGGGGATATTTATTTTTCGTACTATACGTTGATTTTTTACATTTTTTAAATTCGTAAAGGCAAGGTATATATATAACGGTTATACATAACATACAGTAGTTACATATCTATAATACATTTGTTCTCATATTGCATTTATTTTATCATAACTATTAACTAATTAATTATCAATTTGATTTATCTTGCCTTATAAATCGATATTTTTCATATTGTTATTGTTCTTGAGTGTAGTTTCTTCTTTTGTTTATTTTAATTAAGTACGTCATAAGTTGTCTTTTCGAAAATGGTTCTTAATCTTTCCAATCTTTTTTGATCTCGAAGGTCCATTCCCATTTCAAGTGCTCGTGTTTGTCATCGTCAGTGAACAAAGAATGAACGGTGTACGAACCCCTGGCCATCATACCAGAGGGGGCATCCTCGGAAGGGGTAGTGTAAGACTGAATCTCATCTTTAGGAGCGTAAGAACCAACCATATGTGTCATTTTATCGACTGAAAACGATTTAAAAATTACAAACATAATTAACAAATAACGAATTTATGCTGTACAGGCAACAGTCTCAAGCCACAGATCTACAGGGTGAGTTATTAGTATCCCGGCGGTCAATAGTCATCAAATCGTTTGAAATTATTTTCATATAGGCGTGCATTTAGGCGTGACGGAAAGTCAGTACGTTTTTTTAAATGGAACGCCCTGTATATCGTACCATATTATGAATGCTAAGGAAGTTGTCTTTTCAACTGTGTAAGTTGTACCTGTGTAAAGCAAATAGTTTCTGAGATATTCAATTGTTTGTCAAAAAATTGGCAATTGCAGGCCTTTCTTAAAAACTACGTTATTACTACATTTTTGCAGATATTGTCTTAAAAATTTTGTCACCTAATAACTAAACCCATAGCTAGATGCTGATGTAATGAAAAATTAGATGCGCTATACAGGATGGTCGTAACATGCACTAGTTTTTAAACAATTTTAAATGGCCTTTTCTTGAGATTTTTAAATGGAACACCCTGTATATTATGTGTTAATTGAAATGTCTCGTAAGTTCTTTGTAATTTATATTCACTATATCGTATACCTATATTTACTAGTTTTTCTGATATTTGCAATTTAAAGAGTAGTATGCTGTTTAGTACCTCAATATTGCTCTGTATACAGTGTGCTGGGTAGCATGATGTAAAATATTTACAGTGTTATAGAAGAAGTCATTTAGAACCTATTTAACTAGATTTATTCGTATAAAAAGTATTACGGTTATCAAGGTATTACACAATTTTATAAGTATGTTTTGCAATTTTTACAAAAGTACAGCGAGCGAACCTGAAGACCTAGTATCTTCAGTTGGGGTCCGAAGTAAACCAGAAACAGTGTAATTTTAGGAGAACTATCGTGAAAAATTGTTCACTAAGTCTGAAAATTGTGCGGAGACGTTTCATTGTAATAGTATGTGCGCTCATACACAAAAACAAACAGAAATGCTAAAAAACAACCAACAATATCTACTTACTATTGCTAATTTGTTTAAAATAGGTTATTTTTCTGGAGAGACAATTCAAAGTTGGAATAATAAGAATGATAGTATGAGTAATATTGATAATATGAATAAAAAGTGGGTTATTTGGAAGTGTTTTTAATAGATTTTTTTTGCTATGAATGAAAATCTGAATCTAAAGATGCCTATCAGTTTGTTTTTGTAGCATATTTGCTTTTTGTGTGTGAGCACATAAATCACATCAAAGAAAATCTGATTTTCGACACTCAGAAGTCAACAAATTTTCACGATAGTTAACCTAAAAGTACAGGGTTTAGGGTTTACTGTAGCAGTCATTTGAAATTTTTAAATCGCGTGTTCGGTTGCCTTACGATAGACGGCAAAATATACTTACAAAGTTTCATATAAAATTGTTAATATGTTGATAACGGCTTTGTATAAGGACCAAGCTGGTTAAATCATTTCTAAATTATCTCTTCTATCGCCACGTAAAGACTTTACACCAAACTACCAAATACCTTATTCACAACAATATTAAAATTTCCAATTGCATTACATCTTCGTTAAATTGCAAATATCACCAAAAATAGTAAAATTTGGTGTATGACATACTAGATGTAAATTGGAGTGAAATAAAGGGTTATTACAGCCAACTCATATTATACAGGCTGTTCCATTTAAAAATCTCGAGAAAAAGCCATTTTGAAAAACATCCAAATTTACTAAGTTCACTGAACACCCTGTATAGTGTATCGAATATCTTTGGATACTATCGTCTACCTACTAGCTTTGACCATTGTCTCAGATAGTTTAAAGGCAAAATCAGCAAAAATGTCGCTTTTACATAGTTTTTAAAAAGATCCTGCAACAGGCATATTTTGGAAAAACAGTTGAATATCTCTCGAACTATTAACGCTGTGACTTAGCAACATGCACGGTTGGATAAACAAATTTAGTAGAATTCATAATATAATAAAATATACAGGACGATCCGTTTAAAAAAATGTACATACTTTCCGTCACACCTAAATGCAACACCCTGTATAAATGACAATAATTTTACGATTTCTCACCCTGTATTAGTCGTTTTATAGGTGAATTTTCAAGTGTTGTTTTTCTTGTTATAAAACTATATATGCTAACTTTCTTTAAAAATAATTCATGCTAAAAAATACTTTCTTGAAGTCTGTATTAAAAAATCTAGTTGAATTATATTATCTATTTTTTTATCTTTTTCTCTGTATAAGAAGTAGAAAATAAACAGACGCCAGTCGCAAATAAAACAAAAGAATTACCAGCAGTACCCTTTCAAGACGTGTGTGCATTAAAAAAGCTAAACCTAGTCGTTCTTTGCAAAAAAATACCTAAAAATAAAGCGATTTATTTGCAGAATTAAAACCTTGGAAGCTCTACAAATTCAGGCTAGAACTTCAAATCTCACCTGGGTCTTCAAGTCCTCGAGTAGATCAAAAAAATTCCTTTAATCTCGTTATCTTAGATAACCGACAATCTAACGTAATAAATAAATAAAAAAAACACTCACCAGGTACGCCCATCCTATAAGTTTTCTGGACGTACTTCAAACCATGCACGATCTCCCTTTGCACAAAGAATTCGATGCGAATTTTATAAGCAACGCCTTCCTTTATAGTAAACGTCTCCTTTTTTAATTTAGAAATATCTCCCGTCAAATCCAGCGATATTTCCGGTCGATCTGCTACCACGAGTACCAACTTTTTAACCAGGACTTTCCTAGGGTCGTTTGGCTCTAAAATAAACCCCAAACGTTCAAATTATCGTAAGAAATTATAAGATTTTACGTACCAACTACAACGGTTCCTGTTTGCGCCTGACCTAGGAGAGCTTCTTTATATTTCCGAAGACTTTCGTCGTCCTGGTCCGCAGCTAGAATCTCATCGATTGTCTTCTCCGGAGGTGGTTTGTACGAAGGGTCAATTTCATTGTCTACTTCCTCGGTAGGCGTTCGTACGTCTCCTTCAGACATTTTCTACAAATAAATCACAAAAATAAACCTGCAAACTTTAATTATGTACCGAGAAAATCGTTAAAGACTGTTTACTTGGCAACTATAGGCGATTCTAATCCAAACAAATGGATTTTCCTTACAATCCTTACAAATTGAATTTAGCTATTTTTACACCAGCATGACCGGCGCGATATTATTAAAGATTACACGCTTGCAACCCTTCAATTTTAAAGCCAAAAATCGCAATAATGGAATACTTACTACTTAATTGCGATTTCCAAGGAAATTTGTGAATAAACTGAGATGAAATCTGCTGAAAAACGTTGGAAAATCTTGATAAAATAGATGGGTGATGTCTCCCGCGGAGTACGCATGCGCATAAGTTCGGATGCGTTCAGAATAACAATGTTTATTAATTTTATTATACCTAATTAGTAAAAGAACGCAATTGTTTACGTTTAAGGATTGAAATTATGCCCGCTGAATTAAACTATTGTTGTTGTTTGACGTGTTTAATTATTATTACTTCGTGCGATGTTTGCCTGTGCGTCACATTGTGTGACTCATCAGGGTACGTTCTTGATGTTACTATTCAGCTTTTGAGTTGTGAGCTTCAAAATAATCGATTGTGTGATTAATTCAAACATTTTCTACAAAAAAAAACACCAATCGATAGAGGAGGAAATTATACATACAAAATACGTACATCATATTTGCATTTTTGTGTGTTAATAGTCATCCATGGTCGTGATCCCTGTATGCTCGACAATACTTATATATTGATATTCGTTGAATTTCAAGTCATTTTGCCGTCTTTCTATCGTTTATTAATGTGGGATTAATATTTTTAATTAATAATTGTTTGTAAATATATTTTGTTTCTGAATCATTGAACTCCTCTTATTCTAGAATTTAAGATTTTGTATAATTTTCAACCAATATTGTAGCCTTTTTATTACCTTTTAATAAGTTAGAAGAAATTGTTGTTAATTTCCTATAATAATTTCTAGCTCGTGGTCATCGAGAATCTGATACAATATCTTAATAACAATTTGATAAACAGTAAAAAGGCAACAATATTATTTTCAAATTTACCTTGTTAACGAGAAATAATGACTAAATGTAGAGAAAAGTGGATTAATTTGAAAATTCTGTGTTAAGGATAATCGACGACGAAATAATATTTTTTTATTTTACTATTATACTTGAACACTTTTAAGGCGACAATGTTAGGTCAACTACTAACTTTTGAACGAACTCATGTACGGAAATGTATTGTGTCAACGCTGGCGAGAGTCAGAAAATTGTACCAATATTACAAACAGCATAGAGAATCTATTGTCATGTATCATAGGATGACCCTTTAAACACCAAATAATGTCTGAAATTTTTTATTAGTGAGAAACTCCCTTTTCATTAACCGAAGTTTTGTAATTTTAGTACCAATTTTGGCCAATAACGGGTTATCTATAAATCTTTTTAAATTATTTGATTTTAAAATAGTTATTCTATGATACTTTATACAACCTACTTTACTAAAGCTATTTCTAAAGTTGGTACTATATATTTTGTGGTACAGTAAACTTTCTTTAAATTTAATATTAGATTTGTCCAAGCAACTGCAAAACCAGTTAACAATCAGTACTTTTGTGATGGACCATATATGTTGCTATGATAACTCCATTATAAATACCAATGAAGCATTATCTGGTTTCTCACAAAAGAACTGTTTGTAAACTGGTTTTGCGACTGCTCGGACAAGCCTGTATTGTCAACTGTAAAATCACTAGTAAAATCCGATTAATGTGGAGATCATAAATAAGAACAAAAAATAATAGTATGAAGTTTTATTATAATTTTAACAATAAATAACATGTGAAACATTTATAATATATATATCTAAATTTTTTTTATAAATATTTCATATTTTTAACATTAAATAAATAGAAGTTCTTGACAAAAATGTAATCATAAGTAAATGAAATAAAATAGGAACCCATGGACTATACTTATCTACATATCGTATAATAAAATAAATCGATCTGCTTCACAGAGAGAAATATTTCTTTTAAAAAATAAATTAAATATTATTTCAACAATATTAAGTTGAAATACCTATGGTAAACTTACGTCACACACTTACTTAGACTGCATACAAACATTTACTTATTTATTTTCACAATAAGTTTGATCACCTTTAAGTGGATTTGGTTTTATCCTTATTCGTTTTTTAACCCTGACTTGGAATAACTTTTAAAAAGCTAAACCGTCTCCAGAGTAAGAGAACCTGGGGATAAATAAATAAATAAATAAATAAAGTTTATTGTATACTAAGGTACAAAAGGTGAGTATAACACTAAATAGTGATTTAAAATACTACCCTTCATGAAATTGAAATTAAATTAAAACATATCTTCAAGGTGTAAAGATTGATTGAGGAGATCACGTTTGAGTGACCTCATCATTACCGAATGACTAGTGAATCCCATCGTATTCAGGACAGAGTTAATAATATATGAGGCAAGGTATGTGAATGATCTTCTGAAAGAGGACAGGCGATGCTCCGGTACAGATGCCATGGTAGACACGTGTCGAAGATCTCTGTCGTGGGCGGCGTTACGAAGTTGGATTCTTTCGGCCAAGTAAGGTGGAAGACCCTGGGCCACTGCCAATCGCACAACGCCAACGTAGTGCAGGAAGCGACGTTCACCCATCCGGAGCCAGCCATGATCCCGCAGAATCCCAGACATATGCTGACGTCGAGGACAACCCACAGCAAATGACATGCAGCTGTATTGGACGCTTTGCAGGCGGCGACTGCTGGCCTGGGTTAGGAACGGCCCATAAACGACATCCGCATACTCCAAACCGGACAGCACGAGGGAATCTGCAAGTTTGAGTTTAAGTTTAGTAGAAAAAACAGATTTAAACTGGTAAAGCATCCTCAGTCTGGCATATGCGCGTCGGCAAATACTGCCAACATGGGATTCAAAGGTTAGGCCACTGTCGATAATGACCCCCAAATTTCTCGCCTCGTCCACGATTGGAAGACTGATGCCATTGAGGTGAATCCTGACTTCTGAATTTCTGGCCGCAGCGACATCCTCGACACGTCCCCCAACGAAGAGCACCTGGCACTTGGTGGGGTTCAAGGAAAGAGAGTTGGAGGCTGCCCAGACATGAATTTGATGCAGGTCATCGTTGATGGCCGTCAAAGCTTGATTCATATTGTTCGTGGAGATGGGCGCATAGATCTGAATATCGTCAGCGTACATGTGGAGGCGACAGTGCTGAACTTTGCTAGGCAGATCCGCCGTAATCAGATTGAATAAGAGTGGACCAAGAACTGATCCTTGAGGCACGCCACTGTTGACCGTCGCCGCTTCGGAGATGCCTGTGTCATTAAGCCTCGTGCGAAACGATCTGCCACGGAGATAATCCCCAAACCAGCTCAGAACAGCATTCTCGATTCCGTAGTACTTCAGCTTGGCAAGAATACAAGCGGACGAAACGCTATCAAAGGCCTTTGACATGTCCAGCAAGACCAAAGCAGATGTCGAGTGGCTGGTGTGGGACGTGACAATATCGTCCAGAACACGCAGAAGTGCAGTCCTTGTTCCATAAGATCGCCTAAATCCCGACTGCATCGCTGGCAGAATTCTGTTGGACTCGAGATGCTGCACCAACTGCTCGTGGATGACAGACTCCGCAATCTTCGAAGTCACACATAATAGACTAATAGGTCTAAAATCACTGAACTCAGACGGAGAGGGCTTTTTGGGAATTGGCCTCACTAACGCTCTCCTCCAAAGTACCGGAAAAGCGCCCACTTCTAGGGAATAGTTTATAATGTGGGTTAAAGGCTGAGCACAGACAGCAACCGAGAGCTGTAACATCTTTGCCGAAATATCGTCCACACCGCAGCTCGATGACTTGAGGCGCGAAATCTGACGCTGTACGGTCACTACATCAACCGGGTGATAAGAAAACTTCCCGACTCCCGGACAGGATCCACGCTCGAATGACTCAACGTACACAGGGTCCGATGCAACATTAGGAACACTGTTCACGAAATAGTTACAGAAAGCACTCGCGTCACGGAGATCCAACGGGACATCGACTGAACCGCCTCGCGAAACACCCCATGATTTGAGATGCTGCCACAATTGACGCTGATCGCTCAAACCACCGAGCCGGGACGCAAAGTACGCTCTTCGTTCGTGGGTAAGAGCATGATTGTAGTAATTGCGGAGATCGCAATAATACTCTCTATGAACAGTCGATTTTGTACGCTTGTATTTACGCCAAGCGGAGCTCTTCATATTTTTTATCATTCTCAGCGTATCTGTGAACCAAGGCTCAGTAGGTTTGCGCCGATGTATGGCCAGTTTAAAGGGAGCATGAATGTCGAATAAATCCGTCAGACAGAGATTGAAGAAATCAACTTTTTCGTCCAAGTCTGTTAGAGAATACATGCAATCCCATGGAATAAACGCCGCGTCCCTGAGAAAAGCATCCTGAGAGAATCCTCGGAAGTCGCGCACACGGACAGGAGCCCGTTGCTCCACTGGAACGGCCTGTGGAACCCAACAAGCAATCGCCTCATGGTCGGAGAAGTCACACTCGATCACTCTGCTCTCAACATTGTGAATACTATCATCAATCAGAATGAGATCAATCAGTGACTCGGTATCAGGAGTGACTCGAGTCGGATCCGCCACAATCTGAGCGAGCGAGTGGTCATTCATAACAGATAGCAAAGAGTTTTTAAGCGCTGAGGGAGTTAACATGTTTATATTAAAATCTCCCAACGAAATGACGTGTTGCGAATGCCGACGAGCCTCACTAACCGCTCTCTCGAAACTAATCAGCGAGAATGCACCTCCGGATGGTGGGCGATATACTACTGCAACACTGAAGGTAATTTTTTTAATGACAATTTTTATCCATAGTTGTTCAAGATCTGGGTCGGGATCATTGATTTCGTCGAGAAGACAGTATTTTATGGTTTGCTTTATGTATAGAGCGACACCGCCACCTCTGCTTCTTCTGTCCTTCCGTACTATATTGTATCCCGGAATAGAAACGGCATCATCGGGTATATTTTCATTTAACCATGTCTCAGTAATTGCTAGGATATCGCAGTTTAAGCCAATTGCAAAATTTTTAATATCAGTAAATTTACATGGCAATGACCTAACATTGAGGTGAACGAATAGTGTTCTATTAACGGTGTCCGATGCGTCGTCAGCACATTGAGCGATGTCGGAACCCGACCCGCCTATTGCACCGACTGGCGTACTTGTAAAAAATGTGCCCCGTAATTGATTTTCTGTTGTTGCACTTCTGCCTTACGTCTGTAAATCGGGCAATCAGAAGCCCATGCAGCATGATCAATAGACGTAATATCCAAGCCCTTGTCTTTGGCAAGCTTGCAGTTTGTACAGCATCGGTTCTTAGCCACGCATTTATCGACCTTATGGGGACCGGCGCATAAAGGGCATACAGGATCCTTCTTATTGCAGTCATTCGATAAGTGCCCGTACTCACAGCAATTGAAGCACCTCAGTACGTCAATAACCTCAAACGCTCGGCAGCTATCCCAGAAGACGCTTACAAAGCCATCAGACATAAGTTTGCGAAACGTGACACCGTCTACCTCAATTATAATAGTAAATTCGGACTTACTCGGGATTTTATTCACCTTCAGTACATTCACAACGCAGTCATCGCTTAAACCATTTTGAGTTTTCACATACTTTTTGATGTCATCATTACTCAGCTCATCACGGAGACCAATCAACTTGATCTTCGGAAGTCTTCCGCTGGACATTTTTACCTCAAATTCATTTCCTAATTTGGACACAACTTCGTCGCTCAGCATTTTTGTGCGTTCCATGTCCTTGCATTCAACAACAACACCGCCCTTCGCAACCTTTTTCAATGAAATCAATGCAGAATCAATAGGATTGACTAAATTCCTCAACGTCTTTGTGGTATCGTCACTGCTCTTAGATGAATCTTTGGGTTTGATTATCACGACAGGACCGCACTTCTTCAAACCTCTAGACTTAACCATGCCAGCATAGGTGTTGGGTTCCTGATGCAAAGACACCTTGTGAACTTCGTCCAAGACCTCCCTGTTGGCACTCTTCACCGTAGAACCCATGACCTCCAAAGAACTTGTAATAGTCTCCAATGACTTTTCTTGTTGTCCGAAATGATTGCTTTGCTTCTTGAGAGAAGCCTTCAGCTCGTTGATACCGTTATAAATTTCCATCAGAACTGTCTTTTGCGCACATTTTCTATTCGACGAACAGATGTCACAAAACCACCCCAGGTTTTTATTTTTCTCCACGAAGTCTAAAACTTTCTCATCCAACTTGACACATTTGATATGAAACTGTAAATCACACAGGCTACACTGCGTAACAGATGAATTACGTTTAATTGAACTATTACACACACCGCAAACAATAGAATCGGACATCGCGAACCGGTGAAAATTCGCGTCCGACAGCGATGCCTGCGATCGATCGAATGATAATCGAAGGATAATCGAACCACAGCATATAATATAGTCCAAAATGTGTCACCTGAAATCAAAATAAGAAGTACATGAGTCATATATCATATACAGGATATAACAATGTCAGCAGCTGCTTTCCTTTGAGGTACAGAGTGTGTGTAAAGTTATTAATGAGTGTTTATAGAAAAGTATTTTTTATATTGGTGATTGAAATGATATGTATTATACATGTTAGTAATAAATTTGATTGTAAGACCGAATGTACGAGAAAGAACAATAACGGAACTTACCTATGGACACCACACAAGTCCTTGAATTTGTAGAATGTCAGTATCATCAACACTTGTATCCTAAAAAGAACATCCAATTAGTGAAAGTGGAATTATACATATCAAGACTGCAAACTTTTACCTGCACTTTGTAGTATATATTTGCAAAGTCCTCCATAATACACAAAGAGATGAATGTACCAATATTATATCTTTTAATACTATAGAACTATATGGAGCAAATATTCCACACCACACCGATAAAGGATAAGTCACAAAGGCACTAACAGTGTTAAATTAGTTGTATATAACAATCGCACTCAATAAAACTCTAACTTAGCTGCTGTAAACACAACCAAACGGATGGCGAACGGAACTCGAACTGTATATTCCATTATTGCGCAAGCGCGATAAAAATTATCTCGGTAGCACTTTACCATCTAGAAAGGAAAATTGCACGAGCAGAAGGCAAATTTACATATCAGACAGTAGTTTGAATGTATAGATATGTAATTTTATTCCATTGAAGTAATTGTTATTATGAAATTTACGAACTTGTTAGCAAATTTACATACAATCTGTACAATTAATGAATGTAACTGCATTTTCAATGATATTAAGTATTTTTGCTTAAAATTATGTTAAAATTGCCGACAAATAGGGTAGGTTTACTGAAAAAAATGTAAACTTCTTTTATCACACGCCGGGCCCGAAAATACACTTACCGTATTATTCATTTTAACACTCATTTCTTATTGAAAAAACAACGGCAGAAATAAACAAAGACTCTCACAAATCAGTTCAAGTTTTATTGAATATATAAAATTGATAGCAACATTTCTCGGTTACCTCATATAAACACTAATACAAACTTAATGGAGAAAAAAAAATAATAGAGAAGAATAAGTTTGCACAAAATGAAAAATTACAACGTAAGCAATAGTAATAATAGTTATTATAAAGTTGGTGTCCGCGCGACAAGGCTGCGTCTCACTTTTCCTTACGTCCCCCTCCATTTGCGGTATGTACAGTCCCAAAAATTTTTCTCCACTCGCGTCCCAAGCTGGCGCAGAACACTGTGTGTGTGTATTTATATTTATAATTATTATCGTCGGTCTGACACTTCCAAAACGGGCAGTTTTCGCAAAAAAAAAACTAGAGACACGCCTTTTTATTTAGAATATAGGCCATGCTGCAGAAAATATCTCTTTACTATATATCGTATTTATATATATTTATTTATATATTTATAATATTTATTTGAAGTGTCTCGAAAACAGCGAAAACTTGCCCAAAGCACCCTAAAACGCACAGTCAAAGAAAACACCCTCAATCTCGAGAAATAAAACCGAAATTTACCTAAACGAATAAAAACTATTTTACGGGGATAAAATATCGTAAAAAATGAACCGAAAAATAGCAATATAGACAGAGAAAGAAAAAACAAAAAGAGAAATAATTACCGATATACCGTGTTTTGATTATTCATACATAAAACGATAGAGAAATTAACTAACTGTACAAGGAAAAAACAAAAAAAATATCTAATGAGCCCTCGGCGTAATGCAGCACCCTTTCGTTTAAATTTTATTATCGTAATTGTTTTTTTTTTAATAATAAAATCTCCCGGTATAAAAAATGTGACGATCTTTTTTGCTTATCGCGTTCAGTGGTGTCCGTCGATCCAGGTTTGCGTTGTCGTGTTGTTTTGTTTTCCTCTTTTTCATGTTTTGTTGTCTCGTAAATAGGATTTTTTTTTATTGATTTTTCCAGCAATTTTTTTGTAAATTCATTTTTTTAATAGAGTATCTTACATACTAGAATGCCTATCTCCTTTCGGTTAGTCCTTAACAACTTATTCCACAACTTTTAAAACTTTCCCGATAGCAATTGTTTTGTCTGAAAGAGAAGAGAAAAACAAACGGTTAGAAAAGTTCATAAACGATATGGCGGAAAATGTACAATAAAACGGTAGGTAGAATATAATAATATAATATAATAATTAATATAATGTACAATAGGGTATTTGACTATTATTGGAAAACAATCTTAGTGTGTTTATTCCTTCACTCTACATTGTAAAAGCATTATTTTTCGGAATTATTTCCTCAATATTTCATAAAAATCAGCGTTAAAAATTGAATCACAAAAAGTCCCGCCAAAACGATACTTTCTGTTGTGTGACGTCACACGATAGTAGATGTCAAATCGGCCCATATGGTCTGTCAGCATCGGCATCGTAGCCGTTTGGTAATTGTGTTGTATGATGTGTTGTTTTCACAATTTCTACATAAAAATGGGTTATAAATGGTGTATAAATCCACAATGGAGAAATACGTCAATAAAAACTCCGGATAAACTATTTGTAGCTGTTCCGCAAGATTTGAAACTGCGAAGAAAGTGGTTGGCTCGTAGAAATCCAAATGAAATAAATAGCGGCCAATACAAGTGTTTTTTGTTGTGAAGATTGCTTCGACATAAGTAAAACTGACTAGAATAAGTTATCTATCGTCTTTTCGAACCAGGTATTATCTTATCTGACAGCTTAAGGTTAGGGCTATCCTAACCTACAAAGTTATGCTTACATGGCACTTTAGTGCTATTAAATTCAAACGGGAGAAGCATAAGAGCGCGTTCGGATAATCGGGTAGGGTACGGTGAGAGTGACGTGCTGCATAATAGGCGGACTAACATCATACGGCGTTTATCTGCATATAAGAGAGAGACAGCCGACCCAGGTTATCTGAGCATTGCTCTCCCCATACCCTACCCTGACAAACCAAACGCGCTCTAAGCGTACTAACGGATGACGTCACTGGAGACTGAGCCAACTACAGAGTGTTTTCAATCACGTGATAGGACGTGAATAAAATTCAATTTTAATTTTGGTTTTTAATAGAAATAAAGCATTTTTTTTTTAAGTAATAGCAAATAGTTTTCTTAAACTGTAATCTATTAGGATGACTATAATACAGGCCATATTTTTAATACAGTCAAATACCCTATTATCCTGTTCATGTATTATTTTAAGTTGACAGTATTTTTAAATTTTTAACATTAATTCAAAAAACATGACTCAAAGACAAATTATTTTGGCATTGTCTCTCTTTTCTGTATTGAAGGTATTTAAGATTGTATCATTTTTGTTGATGATGTTTTAGTTGTTGATATCATAAATTCAATAGAAAAAATCTTCCTGAATACACATAATGGAGAATAAATAAGCAATTAGCAATGTTAAATAAACATATTAAATTATTGTTAAGATTGTCGAGACAAATAATCGATAAAAATTATGTTGAAGTGATAAATCAAGAAATTAATAACAATATATTATAGTTTCTAGTTATTAATTAAGATAGTATAAGTAATTTTGGTTTTAATTCATAAGTTTATGACAGAAAATAATAAATCGAGGTATAAAAACAAAAAATATACAGGTTTTGTCGGATTAATTCGATAATTTTGATAATAATATTTTTTACAAAGGGTTAGCCAAAATTACCGAAACACCTAAATAATTCTCCAACCGTAAGAAATTTCCAAAAATTGTTCAAACAAAAGTTTTTTGGCTTTAAACAAGGTATCTTTTAAATATATTTTCAATATACAGGATGCTCATTTTATTATAGAAATTTGGTAACATTTCCTTGTTCTAAATAGAACACCCTATAAATTATTAAATTTTTTAGTTCTAAGATTAATTCTAAGAATTTTTTATACGAATCATTTTTTATAAAATGCATTATTTTTTAATTAGAAGCTATTAACCAAAAATAGTCAAAATTACCGGAATACCTAAATAATTCACAAACTGCAAAAACATTCGAAAAAATTTTCGAGTAAAAGATTTTTGGGCTTAAACAACCTCCCGTTTAAATATAGTTTTAATATACAGTGCGTTCATTTTATTATGGAAATTTGCAAACCATTTCATTCTCTAATAGAACAGCCTGTAAATTTTTAATCTTCTTATTCTAAGATTAATTCTAAGAACATTTTATAGAAATAAGTTTTTTTTTGAAAATGCATTATTTTTGAGTTGAACAATTAAGCAAAACTAACTTCAAATTAAGAATATTTTGAACTTCAAATAAGAATATTTTTCCATATACATACACGTTCATTTTAATGTGACAGTTTGAACATTGAATTTAATTCTGTTTAAATGTGTTGTTATTTTCTATTGATTTTTTTTATTTTTTACTTGTTTGGCTAGAGCGTTGGATAAAGTAAAAGTTCATGAGTATAGATTAATTGCTTATAACTAAAAAATTAAAACTTTATAAATAAATAATTCCAACATAACATTCTTTGAATTAATTTTAGCATTAAAAAATGTTAAATATACAGGATGCTCAGTTAGAAAATAGGAAAGGTTTGCAAATTTCCATAATAAAATAAACACCTGTATATGAAAAATATACCTGAACGAGAGATTGATTAAACTCAAAAAACTTTTATTTGAAGTTTTTTTTTAAATTTGGAGAATAGTTAAGGTAATTTTGACTATTTTTGGTTAATAGCATATAAATAAGAAATAATGCATTTTATAAAAACATGATTCCTATAAAAAATTCTTAGAATTAATCTTAGAATTTAAAAGTTTAATAATACATAGGGTGTTATATTTAAAAAAAAAAGGATAGGTTACCGAATTTCTATAATAAAATGAGCACTCTGTATATTGAAAATATATTTAGACGATAGCTTGTTTAAAGCCAAACAATTTTTGTTTGAACAATTTTTCGATATATCTTACGGCTGGAGAATTATTTAGGTATTCCGATAATTTTGGCTAACCCTGTATATAGCCCAATGTATTGTAAAATTGTCACAAACAAATAAAATAAAAAAATATACACTTTGGTTTTTCAAATATACAATAATAGTAAAACAAAAAACCACTCTCGTGCAAAATGACAAATTTTCATCAAAGCTACTGCGCTAAACAAAGTTTAACGAAATTTAAGGTGGCAGTTTAGCAAAGTTATTTTTGACGGTGAGCGTATAAAAATAAAAAAAATAAAGACAAAAAAAGAAGAAAAAAAAACACTTACTTTCATCCCTTAGCGTAAATCTACCCATCTGCGGGAATAGTTTGAACACCTCCAGACAGATGACGCCGGCGCACTCTATTCTCATGATCGCCACCTGGTCTTGTTTAACAAACCTCGGCCTAGTTTTGCTCTTGTCACCTGTTTTCTTATCGACTAAACAAATTAAGGCCTGGAAAACGAATTAAACACGTACAAAACAAACTTTCCACAAAAAAAAACAAAAAGAAGAAAAAAAAGACGCTTACTTTTACGGTAACCTCCTCGGCAGCGCAGTGGATATGCATGACGGCGCTGTAGCCAGCGCATATGATAGATTTGTGCTCTAGGATGACAACTTGGGCGTCAAAGATGCGCCCCACGCATATAGGTTTAGAGGCGTCGCAAAGGACAAACCCAGGGCTGACGTCTTCCTCCTCTACACCTTTGACTTTGATCTTGACGTTTTCGCCGGGAACTACTTGTAAGACTTCGTCGTCGTCCGACCAGAGCTGGTCTACTGTGACGCACGTCTGATGTAAAAAAGACAGAAGATTGGAGAGATTTAAATTGGAGTTAAACATTTTTCTCGACAATTATATCGATGGCCTAGCTGCAATACCTTTAGTATCACCTATGCTTTAACCATGATGATACGTGGTATTGCAGCTAGGTCATCAATATGCTGGATTTTATTTTATTTATTGCTTTTTATGCTTGTGATATCATTTAATACTAACACAGGAAAAATAATTTTAAAAAACTACTTTTTTGTAGAACGTTTTCTTGTGATTTCTAATTTTGAAGCCTAAAAACATTTTTATGTGTGATATATTCAAGATTTAATCTACTTCATTGCTGTCATCATTGAATACTGACTCAGGAATAATTGTAGATAATTTCAAAAAGGTATCACTACTTTTCAGGATGTTTTGTTAATTTTTCTTTTTAGTTTTGAAGACTTAAAACATTTTTATGTGTGATATATTCTACTTTATTGCTGTCTTATCATTGAATACTGACTCAGGAATAAGTGTAGATAATTTTAGAACGGTATCACTACTTTTCAGGATGTTTTGTTTAGGTTTTTTTTTTTAATTTTGAGGACTTAAAACATTTTCTATGTGATATATTCAAGATTTAATCTCCTTTATTTCTGTGATATCATTGAATGCTGACTCAGGAATAATTATAGTAGATAATTTCAAAAAGTTATCACTACTTTTCAGGACGTTTTGTCTAGTTTTCTAATTTCGAAGACTTAAAAAACATTTTTCTGTGTGATATATTCAAGATTTAATCTACTTTATTGCTGTGATATCATCGAATACTGACTCAGGAATAATTATAGTACATAATTTCAATAAGTTATCACTGGTTTTCAGGACGTTTTGTTTAGTTTTCTAATTTTGAAGACAAAAACATTTTTCTGTGATATATTCAAGATTTAATCTATTTTCTTGCTGTGATATCATTGAATACTGATTCAGGAATAATTATAGTAGATAATTTCAAAAAGTTATCACTAGTTTTCAGGATGTTTTGTTTAGTTTTCTAATTTTGAAGACTTAAAAAACATTTTTCTGTGAGATATATTCAAGACTTAATCTACTTTATTGCTGTGATATCATTGAATACTGACTCAGGAATAATTTTGTAGATAATTTCAAAAAGTTGTCAGTATTTTTCACGACTGCTTCATTAGTTTTCTAATTTTGAAGACTTAAAACATTTTTCTGTATGATATATTCAAGACTTAATCTACTTTATTGCTGTGATATCATTGAATACTGGCTCAGGAATATCTCTAGATCATTTCAAAAAGTTATCACTATTTTTCAGGACGTTTTGTTTAGTTTCTGTTTTTAATTTTGAAGACTTAAAACATTTACTGTGTGATATATTCAAGATTCAATCTCCTTTATTTCTGTGATATCATTGAATACTGACTCAGGAATAATTTCGTAGATAATTTCAAAAAGTTGTCAGTACTTTTCACAACGGCTTCATTAGTTTTCCAATTCTGAAGACTTAAAACATTTTTCTGTGAGATATATTCAAGACTTAATCTACTTTTATTGTTGTAATATCATTGAATACTGACTCAGGAATAATTACGTAGATAATTTCAAAAAGTTGTCAGTACTTTCCACGACGGCTTCATTAGTTTTCTAATTCTGAAGACTTAAAACATTTTTCTGTGGGATATATTCAAGACTTAACCTACTTTATTGCTGTGATATCATTGAATACTGACTCAGGAGTAATTTCGTAGATAATTTGAAAAAGTTGTCAGTACTTTTCACGACGGCTTCATTAGTTTTCTAATTTTGAAGACTTAAAACATTTTTCTGTGGGATATATTCAAGATTTAATCTACTTTGTTGCTGTGATATCATTGAATACTGACTCAGGACTAATTTCGTAGATTATTTCAAAAAGTTGTCAGTATTTTTCACGACGGCTTCATTAGTTTTCTAATTCTGAAGACTTAAAACATTTTTCTGTGGGATATATTTATTTATATTCAAGATTTAATCTACTTTGTTGCTGTGATATCATTGAATACTGAGTCGGGAATATCTGTAGATAATTTCAAAAAATTATCGCTACGTTTCAGGATGTTTTGTTTAGTTTTTTTTATAATCTTGAAGACTTAAAACATTGTCTATGTGATATATTCAAGATTTAATCAACTTTTATTGTTGTAATATCATTGAATACTGACTCAGGAATAATTTCGTAGATAATTTCAAAAAGTTGTCAGTATTTTTCACAACGGCTTCATTAGTTTTCAAATTTTGAAGACTTAATACATTTTTCTGTAGGATATATTCAAGATTTAATCTACTTTTATTGTTGTAATATCATTGAATACTGACTCAGGAATAATTTCGTAGATAATTTCAAAAACTTGTCAGTATTTTTCATGACGGCTTCATTAGTTTTCAAATTTTGAAGACTTAAAACATTTTTATGTGTGATATATATTCAAAATTTAATCTACTTTTATTGTTGTAATATCATTGAATACTGACTCAGGAATAATTTCGTAGATAATTTCGAAAAGTTATCACTACTTTTTGGGACGTTTCCTTCAGATTTCCTCAATTTTTTTGATGTAAAACAAAATTTCACTTACCCTATTAGGCATAATCAGCAAATTCGATCCCTTTCGACATTCCCCAGACTCCACCTTACCCATAACCACCGTCCCCATATCCTTATACTTATCGACGATCGGCATTATAAACGGACCGTCAGATTTCCTATGCAGCGAGGGCAGATCGTCAATAAACGGAATAAACGCCGGCCCCCGGTACCACGGACAGATCGACTCGTCTATCTGTTGCAGCAGTCCCATGCCGGTGATTCCCGAGCACGGCAGGAACGTGAGGTCCTTCTGCGGGTTGAAGCCGAGCTTCTTTAGATAGGGCAGAATCTTGTCCTTGCATTCGTTGTATCGCGTCTCGTCCCAGTTGACGGTCGGATCGTCCATCTTGTTCACTAATACTACGAGGTGTTTGACGCCGGCCGTTTTGGCCAACATCGCGTGCTCCCTCGTCTGCCCGCCCCTGTCGAAGCCGGTCTCAAATTCGCCTTTCCTCGCCGATATAACCTTTAAAAAAAATTTGTAGGTTATGTTCAACTCGTAGTTCGGAATTTGGACATAACGCGTATAATGAATTTTTTCTACTTTGCATTCACAATGCACACATTGTACTTATACTCACTGTTTTCGGTGTTACAATTAACACATTGTAATACCGAAAACAGTAACATTTTTGTCTAGGATTGGTACACATTGATATCAAATGCCATATGTCAAACGTACAATACATAACCCAACATAACCACACACTGCATCTTCTTAATCGCTTGCAATCGCATAAACTGCGAAATATCAAGGTTCTATACATATTTAAACATGGGTGTAGCCTGGTATAGTATGGCCAAAGGATTGGGGCTTTCTTAGTTTTGCTGTGTTCATCAAAATACGCCAGCATGACGTTTTCGGTGATGTTTTACGACTCTGGTTAGTGATCGTTATCATTCTTTTCAACTAAACATCAAATCCCCTTTTCAGATATAATTCAAGGACCACATTTACTTTAATAAGGTATTATGCGGAGATCAAACCTACATCGTAGGTATGAACGATTTTAATTACTGCTGCGAGATTGTATATGCGCAATAAATGGTTTATCAGCATACACGTACGAGCTATAGTACATTTATAAAGTGTAGAGGATTTCTTAGTTTATGTAACGTATAAGTTTTCGGTAATATTTTGGACGCTTGGATGCTCGGTTCAATTCGTATTCGTTTTTGTCCGTCGCTTTCGACTTCGTCTTAGTGCTGGTTGTGTGCAACGTATTTGTATTACCTCAATCACATGTAATTTTACTAAGTATAATTTATTCTAATAAACTACTTTGCCGAAATTAGAATTGGGTTTCAATTATAAGTGCTTGTAAATATATAAGCCGCAACGGTTACGTAGCGGAATTAAGTAGACACCGCTATTAAACGTTAAGCGTTATAACAATTCTAAATTTATATAAAATTAATGACGCAAAGTAGAAAAAATAGTATATTACACTCGTTTTATAAGACGTATTGGCGCACTCGTTCCATTTGGGCACTCCTCGCTACGCTCGTTGTGCCCAAAACAACTCGTGCGCCAATTTGTATAATAATATACTATTTTATAACTAATTAGCATGACAGTATGAGATGTAAGAAGCTGTCGCAGCAGAAAGGGTCCTGGCTGCAATGAATCAGCGGGAATTACGTTTCATCGGTAAGTGACGTTAGATGTCAGTCAAATGACAATGAACAGGCCCGTATTCAATCAAATTTGACTTAATTTTTGGTTTATTTAACAATTGAACGTAGGTTTCCAAAGCTCCTGCCCAGCAGGAATTATGGATACAGTTTGTAGACCGATGTAACTGGAAGCCGACAAAGTCCAGTGTTGTTAGTTCGAAGCATTTTACGGATATACGTATAGACAGAACATCACCAAATCGCATCAAATATATTGTCTCGTTTAGTAAAATATAATTTCGATCAAGTTGTGTTGGATAGACACAGAATATTATTAATTAAAAGTATTATAAATAGGTACACACATTCGAATGTGTAACATCATAAAAACAAAAATAAATAAATCTGCCAGCATTCGACAAAATAATAAAATGGTTTTGTTTAATGGCCAGTAGGTTGCAGAATGTATAATACTTATTTTGTTCATATTCATATTTGTGTTACACTTATAATATTTATTTTACATTATCTGTCTCCTTGCTATACTATCTCGATGGTATTTTTCAAATGATTCTCCACTCAAATTTACCTATTTTTAAAAAACCTACTTTACCTACTTTTGACTGAGTTATGCTCATCTACATCTTTTACAAAAACTTTGACAGACAATTTGTTATATATTTTGTATATGTATATTAAGTAATCATTTACAAGACATTTTACGTTTTGCTTGAAATTATATATACATATCTCAATATTAGCTTTGTTTATGTATGTAGGTATGTTGTTTTGTATCGAGTAGGTTTAATTATATTTTGTAATATTTTTGTAGTTCCATAAATATTAAAGTATTAAAATGTATATAAAAAAATTGTAGGTACTGCTTAGGTATATTGAAAGTAACTTTATATTATTATATAGTTATATTGGAATCGTTTTGAAAGTACTGTTTGAAAATATGATGTCCTATTTTTGATCTTTACTCACCAAAACAGCTAAATCTGCTTGCGCAGCGCCACCTATCATATTCGGAACGAAACTCTTATGTCCAGGGGCGTCCAAAATCGTAAAGTGCTTCCTCTCAGTCTCAAAGTAGGCCCTGCCGACCTCCACCGTCTTTCCTTTATCCCTCTCTACAAAAAAAAAAACATAACCTCAAAAAAAAATTTTTTTTCCAACCCCCTCGCAACGGACCTTCCTGATTTGTATCCAACGCCCAAGACAGGTACCACGACTCCCTACTCTTCTCCCTAGCCTCCCTCTCGTACTTCTCCAAAGTCCTCTTATCGACCATTCCCGTTAGCGACATAATCTGTCCGCCGATCGTAGATTTACCGGCGTCAACGTGTCCGATAAAAACGACATTTACGTGCTCCTTTTTAGTCTTGGTGGCCTCCTCGAGCTTTACGATCTTCTTCTTCGTGATTTTTGGGGCCTCTTCCGAGGATGGCTCGTCATCGTCAGGGGTTAGGATCGCGTCGTTTTCTTCCGCTACGTCCTCCCAGGTGCCCCCGTCACCGGGGGAGGTGTCCCCACCGTCCGCCGGCGGCACAGGAGGGGGCTCCGCATTTTCAGACTGTTCTGCGCTTGTACCTAGAGAAAAATTTGAAAATTTATAGGTTAGAACTGGTTTAAACGAGTTTTGTTTGGAAATTTATAGGTTAGAACTGGTTGGAACGAGTTTTGTTTGAAAGTTTATAGGTTAGAACTGGTTTGAGCTAGTTTTTTGTTCAATTCTACTAGCATTTGTTTTGGTTTTGATATGGAAAACAAGAATGTCTCGTTATGATTTTGTTTTATTGTGAATAGTTGGTATGGTGGTTATTATTTCCTTGAATTGTATGCAGTTTTGTTTCATTCCAAAAGACATTAGGATATTTATAGGTTACAACTGGTTTAAACGAGTTCTGTTCAAAATCTACTGGCGTTTGTTTTGATTTGACCGCAACAAATACGCACCACAAAAAAATTATATCTGACATAAAAAATTATGGAGAAAAAATACCAGAATAACCTACCAAAGTTATTGTAAAAGATTCCCCATTTAGTATAGTTTTGAAAATGAGGTAACACTTACTACGTTTTGCTATAGGAAAGAAGATATTACTATTTTAGTGCAAGAAAAGCTTATATTAATAAGTAGAAATTCAAATGAAAACAATCTCAATTATATTTTCTTGAACAGTCTTATAATTGGCCATTTTGAAATATCTGAAAATGTAAATGGGGAAATTTATCGTAATCTTTTAGCAAATGAACTGCCAATTTTTTTGCCAAGATTAGTGCGATTTCACACACACACACATAGGTCAATATCGATTCAAAATTGTTTCCAATCGTATTTCTAATTATTGAAATAATTTGACAATGAGCTCATTTGAAGTAAAATAGCAATATCTTTTTACTTTATCATAAGTAGTAACATAAAGTATTGTAACAGTGCAAAAAAAATTAGATTTTAACGGAAATATGTCCTATTGGGTCCCCTGACCATTTTTGACCAATGTACAAATGTCAACAAAACAAAATGTCTGTGTGTGTGTGTGTGTGTGTACCCGTTTTTGTGGCGACGATTTCGAAGAAACTACTAAAGGTATTGGGACGAAACTTCATATTTAAAAGTTTCATGACCAAACTTAGAGCTGAGAAGCTTTCTGTTGAAAAGGGTCCAAAGGAACTGGAGGTTTAGTCTCAGCATTTTTGAAAGATTTTGCAAATAAGCCGCCATTTCTGGAATTTCGTCGAAATAGTTAAATAATAAATTCAAGTAGAGGAAACTCTAAATAATTTACGACTATGAAATTTTTTGGTACAATGAATAGTTTACCTGCACGAGCAAATTCTATTTCATCGAGATCGGTCGTACTGCATTAAAACTAGTAGCCAGGATTTGTCAGATATTTTGATTCTAATGACAGTAGGTAGTGTCAAACGCTAATGTTTTGACAATAACTTCTGTCAATATAAGCTGCGTTCGGATATTGTATTATACTTTTTACACCCAATAACACGTAAGTGTCATTTGGACGGTGTACCCGGTGTCAACGGAGTACAATATCCGAACGCAGCTTTAATCGACATATCTGTCTAGCTATCTGCCTAGCTAATATCTGTCTAGTTCTACTAGTTTTATTTTAATGCAGACATGGCCGATCTCGTTCAAATAGAATCTCATTTACTATTAATTTTATATATAGTATGATAAAGTCATGTGCCTGGCCACATCAGATTTTTTTAGTTTAGATATGACGAACATATACCAGTATACATGGGGTTTTGAAAACGTTTTCAAAACGTTTCGAGTTTTAAAAACGGTCATGTATACGGTGTCGAGACCGTTTTGAAATATCAAGGTCAAATCGCTAATTTCTGGAATCGTATCGAGTTTTGAGATTTCACAACGCGCATATATACGCTATCGTTTCCAAAACCGTTTTGAGGCATGCGCACAATACCCGTTGCCGGTATATTTCTACCTAACCTCATTCTTACCTCCACACCAGTCACCGATAAAATTAGGTATAAAAATTAAAAACATCTAAAATCATGGCGAGGAACGTATGGAAGGACGAAGAGATAATTTGTCTGCTCGAAATCGTCCAACGCAGGAATGTGTTGAAGACGCAGGTTATGTATGTTGACATTCGTTGAATAACAACGTGGGGCGCCACCACATCAGCGTTTTGAACAAATATTCCGCAACTGTTTTGATACTGGCATGTATACAGTATCGTTTTTAAATCTCGAAACGTTTTGAAAACGTTTTCAAAACACCATGGATACATGGTAATAGTAAGCTACAAAAGAAAAAACAAATCATGAATAAATAGGAAAAAATTATTTATTTTTTTCAAAATGTAAAGCAGTATTAGTTTTAATTTAGACTGGGGTCACTAGCACCGCTGTTTAGGGTTATGTACCAAAAATTAGAATCTTATAATATGGAATTTTGTGGCACTGTAGCACTCGAAGAAGTGATCTAAGGTGACGAGTTTTACAAAATTCATAAAAGCATCAAATCTCGAAAACTAACAACTTTTTACTAAGGTCATATTTAGATATTCTTAGATTTACATTACATAAAAAAATTTCACAGTGATGTTTTACGAGAGTATAATTTTATTGCAGGCTCTTGTCCTATTTGTTAGCAAGAAATATTTGTTGATATTACATATAATTTTCCCTTGGGGTGTAAACTTAATAGTTAAATTTGTGTTGAACAGTCAACGTGTTTGTTTGTAGGATAAAAACGACTGTTCCGAGAGCTTAAACCAAAAAGAAACGTATAGGTTAGAACTGGTATAAACTAGTCTTGTCCAAATTCTACTGGCTTTTGTTTTAATGCAGGCTTTGACTCGCCAGCTACAATATATTGTTAGGCTTTTGTTATATTGTTAACAAGAATCTTTTGTTTTATTGTAGAAACCTGGTGGGTGTTATTTCTTTCGATTATTCAACAGTTGCGTTCAAATTTTTTGTGTTTTTGTACATTTTGGGGTTATACTGCGACATGCACCGATAATACCCATCGATAACGCACGCAATTTTCCCCGAGGGCGCAAACTTAACCTAAAAATCCGTGTCGAACTGTCAACGTGTTCAATTCTCGGACAAAAACATACCGTTTACGGCGGGACAGAGGTCCGGGGTACCATCCTCGGTGGGTGTCTCGTCCGTGGGGCTGTCGGTGGATTCAACAGCCGGGACATTGACGCAGAATGAAGGCACAAATTCGAGAGCGTTGACGTTCAATGTGGAAAACTTGGCTGTCACGTCTGTTCCTGGCTCGTGGCTCGGAGATTGTTCGGCAGATGCTGAGTCCGCTTGCGATTCCCAAGAGTCAGGCGCCGCCTGTGTCGACATCTCGCCAAAAAGCGTTTCTACGCGTCGTATCGCGCGCTACGAACACAAAAATACCCGACAGAAGCGTGTGTTTAGCTTTTGACCAGCTGCGATAACAAGAGACGCGTGCGTGCGGTCTTGCTACCGGAAAATAATGGCCGCAAACGTCATCGTGTATTCCCAACCTCAAGAAGTCGCATTCCCCTACGCGCCTTGACGATTTCTAATCACCCAAAACGGGTTTTTAACTCCGTAATTACTCATTTGAATCCCCCCTTGGTGATCAAACGGTATTATCTTAATTATCTTTAGTTTAAAATCGAGAAATTTAGTGCGAAGTTCGGCTACCGGAAGTAGGGTTAAGCGGGAATTTTAAATTCGAATAATAAACATAAAAACAGGTTTTTTATAACTTCTTTATTCAATTTAAGTGTCATAATAATAAAAATAAACAACTTAATCATAAGATAACATTAAACAAGCATCAGTGTCGAAAATATTTATTGATTATATAAAAATACGAATCAATCTTTCCGTAAATCCTGCGCACTTGCGGTACGATCATTCGAAAAACTCCTTTGCCTCTCGATTCTCAACTGTCTTTTCATGGCTTTTGTTTCCATTTCATCGTAATGATCGGCAAACATTAATTTCAACGCTGGGTAGAGCAGCGGGACCAAATGTAATTCATCGAGTTTAACCTTAAAAAAATGAATATTAAAGAAAACGTCGTAATTTATTTTCCGGAAAAGATATACCTGCATGTTATCGAAAGCTATACCTATACTTTCGGAAAAATTCTCGTTGAACCTCGGTAACTTTGCGTAACGTTGACTAAAATGCGTTAGCAACGTGTATTTTGCAAACATCTGTTGTCCGGCTGAAATTGCTTGCGATGTTGTCGAGTGCATTTTTATAACGGCCTCCGCTGCTAGGTCGTCTTCCATAGTTGCTTCGTGTATTAAAAGATCTGAATCTTTACCTAAATAGACAAGGTTTAAAAAAAATTATGTAAAAATTACACTTATGGACATAAAATTTACAATTTACAGTACAAACGTAATAAGGTTTAAGGGATAATGCCACTCTAGATTTTTTGAAAAATCAAAAAAAAATTTTTTTGCTTAAATGATGTCTTGAGATCTTAGAAATAAGGTATGCTTATTTGATGAACATACGGCCAAGCGTCTAGCCGAGCGTACATGCAAAAATTTTAGCGTGAGAGGTTACGGCCTAGAGACCTATACGCTCTTATCTTATTTGGAGGAATTACATGCGTGGTGTGAAATATAACATAAAATATTATAAAACAAAAAGATTTTGTGGAAATATCCTCGGTACGTTCGTTGAACTGGCGCTAGCCGCACAATGTTACAGCTGTCTGATGTAACGTGTGTTGTTCTTGATTAGGTAAAAAAATAGCAGACATAATTAGTGACATTCTTGGAGTATATCGTGATCGAAAGGAGTCGAAAGGAACCAGCATATTTTCAAATAGAACTAATATGCCAAGCATTGAATCGTTTGGAACTAGAGTCGCCTCTGCCTGATAACGTATCCACAGTCCACACTGGTAGAAAAGTAATGTCGGTTGAAGATTATTACAACGTTGAAGTGGATGACGTTTAATTATCATCTTTTGAACTTTGTTGTTGTGTTTTCTGCTATTTCACAAGTTGTAGTGTGTAAAACGTGCAAATCAAATGCGAAATTGGCCGAAAGTGGCAACCGTGACTTAGGATTTCAAATCGTGGTTTCTTGTGAGAATTTTGAACAAACTTTCATTCCGTGTTGCCGATTTGTTCAAAAAGGATATGAAATGAATAGCGGAATTACCCTTGTCATGCGCATAAGAATAGGTGTAGATGTAATTGAAAACTTTTGCGCATTCAAGGACCTTCCTCGTC
The DNA here is from genome assembly GCA_963966075.1 of Aphodius sticticus. Classification (NCBI taxonomy): domain Eukaryota; kingdom Metazoa; phylum Arthropoda; class Insecta; order Coleoptera; family Scarabaeidae; genus Aphodius; species Aphodius sticticus. Next base: position 2,870,185 of record OZ014510.1, read on the forward strand.
AGATTTTTCACTCATTTTACGATAAAGTTGTTCGCACCATTTTTGTGGAAACAGAAGCATTGTCAACAAAGTATGCAGAAAGCAGCAGAAGAAGGGAGGGCTAAAAGTCAATTGAAAATAGTAAAAAAGAGAATGGCGTAACTGTCTCGGACGATGGAACATAGAGAAAACATATTTTTTCTTCTCTATATGATTGGTGGCGCTTATCAGCTGGAGAAATGTTGTTGACATTCTCATAAAATCTAAATACTTACTGCAAAGCTTGCAAATTTTGGAATAAGAAAAGGAATGCATAGATCACGTGAAAGAACTAATGGCACTCGTCCCCGTCATTTGACAAAAATAGTTAGGGCCTCAAAGAAAAAGGGAAGTTAACCCAGAAGCCTATAAATGAGCTTTCAATTTATGATGGACTAGCCATTCGTCATAATCATGATTCAATTGATAAAATGAAGAAAATACGTCTGGGCGACACTGTATCATAAATTCTGACCGATGAAATGCCACCTGGTGATTTCATTTTCATTTTCACTTTCAAGTGGCAAAGTAATTGTGGATATTGCAGCAAGTATAGCTATATGTGTTGTCAATGATGCATTATCCAGCCTTATGAACTGTATGGAGGTATTATGGAAGTGCATCTAGCCAAACTGCAATAATATCTGCGCGAAGGCTGACGCACGGCGCATCATGTTTTCAGAGTCATCCCTGACTGATGCTGCAAAACAGGCCCGTCTGTCGTCAAAATCAAACAGAAAGAAACCAGAGGAGGAAAATATTAATTTGAAAAGATAATTATATGGTTCAGGCTTCGCCGACTATAGTAAAATATAACAATTCTATACATCAAAGTTACACAATATTTTAAACGGTGTTTTCTCAAAACCGCATTTTTCAAACTCGCCGGAAAGATAACTTCAACTGATCTTCGTCAATTCACTTGAAATTTTAAATGCAGCTTCAGAACAATATTATCTAGAGAAGTACGTACGGATTTTACGATAAGTTTGAAACTTTTTTTGTTATAAACAATTTTTAACCTAATTTTGTACCTAAAAGTGGTATTTTGTGTTCCAACGTCCGCCATTTTGTTTTAAAGCGAATTTTCTAATTTCCGTACGTACTTCCCGAGATAATCTTATATAGAATCAAATCTTTTTTGTTTTTATGGCTAAGTGAATAACTGCGTGCAAAATCTTTCCGGCCGTGCAACCCTGTCCGCTGGAAGAGGTTTCCTTTGATGTCCTCTAACGCTGCTATTTTTTATTTATTTTTGTTTTTTTTTTATTGTGAATATTCCTCAAAATATGAACAATAAGGGGCTTTAAAGAAATTTTGTAATTCATTTACTATATTGTAAAAATATACCTACAAAATCGGCTATTTTTTGTCGCGCTGGAGTGGCATTACCCCTTAATAAATGGCAACAGATTCTTTTCCGAAAGGCGCCAGGATTTTTTTCGCAAACACAAGAAAAATATCACGCCCCAGGCCTGAATATAATAAATCTAAAAAACCTAACCTCATACCTAATTTCACCAAATTCGGACAAGGCATCGTATCGCCCGAATACGTTATCTTATAGTTATCGGCATGTGTGAAAGCCACGCCGAAAGCATTGGGGCAGTGTCGTACCAAAACAGTATTGATATTCGTCAAATTCAATCTCTTCAAAATCTTTTGCTTCCTCTCAGGAGTAATTATCTCTTCGCTCAATATCTAAAACAAAACAACAATCATAACAAAGAAACAAAAAAACTAACGGAGTTTTTAACTAACCAAGTCGCCGTTTGGTACAATATCGAATTCTTCCGCGATACTCTCGAAACATCTATCGTAGAACATCAGCCAGTTTAAGATTTGCTTGGGGGCGAAGAGAACAATAGGCGGGGCGTCAATTTGCAAATCGTTTAGCGCCTTCCGTCTTCCGAGCAGAAAACCGATAAGTCCGATATGATGATCGGCGTGTAGATGTGAAATATACACGGCTTGCGTGTTTATTAGTATTTCTAGCGCCTTATCGGGGCCGTAGAATCGAACTATCTGCCCGTAGGTACCCTCACCGCAATCCACTAGAATCTTGCATTCATCGCTATAACAAAAAAATAGAGTTAGTATTAAGACAAAATAAAATAGAAGCGTTAACTTGTCAATATCTCGGTTTCTGAAGTTCTGAAGGTAAGTAAGTAAGTAAGTAAGTCAGTAAGTAAGAAAGTAAGTAAGTAACAATACCTTGTCTCCAGTAATATTCCGCTGGTGTTTCTGGTCTTATTCGGAATACAAGAGCCTGTCCCGAGGAACAACACCTTCGGGTACGGCCTGGGATGCGTCCCCAAACTGCTGTCCAAAAGGTTTAACCGCAACTTTTGAATTTCGGACCGAAAGCCTTCCGTTTCCATTGTCTCGTCTATGTATTCCGACGGTACCAACTTCAACTCACTAGATCTATTTAAAAAAGAAAACAAACGATAACTTAAAGCAAACAACCGTCCTCAGAAATTAAAAAAAAGACCCGTAGGCGAGTGTATAAACATGCAAACTGGACGCAGTTTGCTACACTTAAAAAATGGTGAAACTGTGTAAAATTAACTTTGGAGAATCCAATATTTGCTTATTCGTGTTATATTGATTGTGCATTACGTCATGGTGACGTTATTTCGAAATAAATATGTCAATCTATGAAAAAAATTTACGGTTATGTTTATAAATTTTTGGATTTTTCACGTAGAAATAACAATAATTACTTAAAAAATTGTGAAACTGTGTAAAATTAACTTTGGAGAATCCAATATTTGCTTATTTGTATTATATTGATTGCGCATTACGTCATGGTGACGTTATTTTGAGATAAATATGTCAATCTGTCAAAGAAATTTACGGTTATGTTTATATATTTTTGGATTTTTCACGTAGAAATAACAATAATTACCGGTCTAGTCCATGCCTTGGTCTCAGATGAAAGGTGCACAGCGTTTTCGCTTGTATCAGATCATCGGAAAATACCGGAACGGACTGGTTTGATCCAACGGAAATTTGAGAAGACGATGCGTCTCCGGTATTTCCTGCTTCCTCCTCTAAAGTAACCTCAGAGTCCAATCGTGATTTCTTTGTGCTCGGTTCACCGGTATTCTAAATAAGAAAAATTTTATTTTACATTTTTACAGGTGTGTTTCTATAGCAGTTGATCATTTTAGTCACCCTTTTCTACGTTTGCAATTAATTTTAATTTCCGTTAAACACATTAAATTGCGCTTTGACATTTTTACTACTATTATTTCAGCAGCGAGCGACAAGAAATAGAGGAATTCCGCGAAATACTCGCGTTAGGCTTGGCTACGCAAAAAAGAAATTTGTTCGCGAAATAGAAATTCCAGTTAAAGAGATAAAAATTTGTATGAAAATTGTTTAAACCTTTTGCTCGCAAAAAAATTATTCGAGTTATAGAACAATTTGAGTTAGAGATGTTCGAGTTAGCGTAGCTTGACCGTATATAGCAGGACTGTAGAGTCGGAGTCGTGGAGTTGGAGTCGGAGTTCAGACAAATTTCAAAAGAGTCGGAGTTGGAAAAAATGTACCGACTCCGACTCCGGGTCCATGTTTAAATAATGTGGAAAAAGATATGCGAGATGGTCGTTGCCTCAATAGATAGTAAACGATTAACTAAACATTATTAGGTCTTTTACAAAGTAAATATAATTTAACTACAAATCACACAGGTCGGTGGTGAGTGATGATTAGGAAAATAATTATTGTGTCGCTTGCCACGTCGCATATATAGTTTATGTATTTCCAATTTCCAACAACCAACTTCAATATGCTAATTATGATAGCTCGATAATCTACAAATAAAATAATCGGACTTCCATGCATACTTATAGACGAATTAGAACTTTCCAAAGAGAAGCGTCAACGTGTGGTTTTCTTTATTCATTAAAATTACGAGAATTTGCTCCTATTCGTTCGGCCACAAAGAACAGCTGAACAATTCATTAAATATTGCAAAAAGTATTTTAATGATATTCCCTTGCAATTTTAAAAAGAAAAAAACGGTCTCCTACAGCTTTTGTACCAGAAGAAACAACGTGATGGTATCACAGTCGTATTATCAACTCTCAACATTTTTTTTATTTTTATTTGTCCCAATATCTGAATGTTTGTAAAAGATAATGCTTTACTAGGAAAACTTTGCAATTTTAGCTTTAATGTTTGATAACTTTAAACATTTAACCGAAATTGATTCTTCTTTTGGCACATGAACAAATTTATCAAAAGTATCACCACCCTTGATTATACAATATTATGGTATAATCACATCCCTTTGTATTTAACAAAATATGTAGAGATTTTAAATTGTTACTGATTCTGTCGAGTGTAGGTTACGGCTTTTAAGATTATTGGTGGATATGTCGTAGTCTTCTTACGATCAATTAAAAAACACCGATATTCGCAGGTTTCGTCACCTACACTTGACAGAATTGAGCCAGATATATTTTTATTATTAGCAAAGGTACAAACTTCACTCTAACGTAATTTTTAATGCATAAACTCAAACATGCATAATATATGTATAATAGCCGATTAAAATTTATAACTGCATTTCCGATTTAAACTCTACCTTAAGTTGAATATCAGAATATCCATTGCAGCCAGAATTGTGACGTCATTACCACTAACAGAAGTAAGAGTTGAGATTATTTTCAGCTTATTTTGCACTTAATGTTGTATTGATTGAAATAAATTTTATTTTGTACTATACAGTGGTTTTGTTGTACTATACTTTTGTTATTATTAAAGATAGAACATCGGTTCAAGTGACAAACTAGTTCAGAATTATGTGCTCTCTAATGAGAAAACAGTTGAAGTTCTAATGATTTCAGAGATATTTTGAAAATATAAAAAAGCGTCCTTTTTAAATATGGCCATAATTTTGTGGTCCGATCAACAGGCCTTTTTGATTTCATTTACAATTAGATTATGTCAGATTTAATTTTTTCTGCCATTAAATTCGCTGGAAACAAATGAAATTTTGCCGGAGTCGGAGTTGGAGTCGGACTACCAAAATTATCTGGAGTCGGAGTCGACAGATTTTTTACCGACTCCACAACCCTGGTATATAGTCATAAGTAGAGTGAGGATTCTAAGCATTTTGCTTGGACAGTTTTAATATAAGCAGTTTAAAAAGCTTAAGTATCTCCACGAATTCAGAGAAAAATAAAGCATTTGGCGCTACTTTTATTTTGCTTATTTTGCTCTTTTACCCGTATTTTGCAGATATGCACTTATTTTGCCATATTCCTGCTTATTTTAACTTTTTACTGAAATTTTTGGGGTGTTTATACCAGGTTTAAGGGGGTTAAGGTCGTAGGTCTACGCAATATACAGTATACCTTTGAGGTGCTCAATTTATCTCTACCTGCGTATAATGAGCGAATACATTTTTCTTTTAATAGAATATAAATAAAGCGTTTACTTATTGTGTCTAGTTTATTTCTATTGTTAAGTATCAATTTCCACAGATATACCAATGTTTTGTATGATGTGTATGTGCTAATAAATACATATATACAAAAATAATACAAGATATACGTATTTTCCAAAAATAAATGCTTATAATTCCGCACTCTAGTCTAGGTGTTATAGTTTTTTTTCGCCAGCGAGGATGTAATAATAATTTTTAATATTTACAGAGAAAACAAATGAAATAACATACCTGATCAATTGAAATTTCGGTACCTTTATCGCCTAAGATCGGAAACATATTTTTGCTAAGCAAATTTAGCTTATATTGAATTCTGTGAACGGCAACGCTTCCCATGCAGGAATTTTTATCGTTTACTATCATATGCTGAGTACTAGGAGAGAAATCATCCATCCAACTTCTATACCTAATAAAAAAAATATTAAAAAACATTTCAAATTTTTTAATTAAAAAAAAAATAACTTACTTCGGATGAGCTATGACGTTAGACGGAGTAAAATGCACGACTAAATACGCGCTATCGTTCGGATTTGTCGCAAATTTCTGGTAATTCTTAAATTTCTGGGTAAGTAACAACGAATCAAGATAGTCCTCCGCAGGACAATCAACGACTAAAATTTAAAAAAATTGAAAATAAATTACTCCAAGGGAAATTTTTATTTTTTTTAGGTTACCTATGAAAATGGGGCCTGGATCGTCTGGTTCACACACGTCCGAAGGTCGGACTACCACCCCAGAATCCAGAGTCACATTCTCCCCATTTTTTAACCTGCCGAGCAAAGGTCCAGGCGGAACTCCGTATTTAACGCACTTGTCGAGATTGAGGGCCCCCGGGCGGGGCTGCAGCTGGCATATGTAAGACATGGCCTCGCCCCGTTGCTTCGTCTCACTCAGCCGAAGCTGCGAACTCTCCGATATTCGCTCGGGAGCAATCCTATTTCCTGACGCTAAACGTAAAAGAAAAAATAAGTTAAATTTTTTCTTACTTTTTTCGAAAAAAATTCAAATACTATTAATGAATCTCCCATGTTCTGGCAGTGCAAAAACTAATCTTATTATTTTTTTATTTTACACGGTTCAGAAATGACGGCAATTTTTGTGATGGCAAATCCAACATTTTGAATACTGGTGTTTGCGTTAAAGTAAATAACTTTGTTTACGTTCGTCATACAGAGTTGAAAAAAAAAGCATTCTGTTTAGCACATTCCAAAGTAAAGTGCTACCGAGATAATTTTTATCGCGCTTGCGCAATAATGGGATATACAGTTCGAGTTCCGTCCGCCATCCGTTTGGTTGTGTTTACAGGAGCTAAGTTAGAGTTTTATTGAGTGCGATCGTTATATACAACTAATCTAACACTGTTAGTGCCTCTGTGACTTATCCTTTATCGGTGTCGTGTGGAATATTTGCCCCATATGGTTCTATAGTATTAAAAGATATAATATTGGTACATTCATCTCTTTGTATATTATGGAGGACTTTGCAAATATATACTACAAAGTGCAGGTAAAAGTTTGCAGTCTTGATATGTATAATTCCACTTTCACTAATTGGATGTTCTTTTTAGGATACAAGTGTTGAGGATACTGACATTCTACAAATTCAAGGACTTGTGTGGTGTCCATAGGTAAAATTTCGATTATTGTTCTTTCTCGTACATGCGGTCTTACAATCAAATTTATTACTAACATCTATAACACATATCATTTCAATCACCAATATAAAAAATACTTTTCTATAAACACTCATTAATAACTTTACACACACTCTGTACCTCAAAGGAAAGCAGCTGCTGACATTGTTACACCCTGTATATGATATATGACTCATGTACTTCTTATTTTGATTTCAGGTGACACATTTTGGACTATATTATATGCTGTGGTTGGATTATCCCCAGGTTATCTTACTCTGGAGACGGTTTAGCTTTTTAAAAATTATTCCAAGTCAGGGTTCAAAAACGAATAAGGATAAAACCAAGTCCACTGAAAGGTGATCAAACTTACTATGAAAATAAATAAGTAAATGTTTGTATGCAGTCTAAGTAAGTGTGTGATGTAAGTTTACCATAGGTATTTCAACTTAATATTGTTGAAATAATATTTAATTTATATTTAAAAGATATTTCTCTCTGTGAAGCAGATCGATTTGTTTTATTATACGATATGTAGATAAGTATAGTCCATGGGTTCCTATTTTATTTCATTTACTTAAGATTACATTTTTGTCAAGAACTTCTATTTATTTAATGTTAAAAAGATGAAATATTTATACAAAATATGTAGATATATATATATATTATAAATATGTTTCACATGTTATTTATTGTTAAAATTATACTAAAACTTCATACTATTATTGTTTGTTCTTATTTATGATCTCCACATTAATAGGATTTTACTAGTGATTTTACAGTTGACAATACAGGCTTGTCCGAGCAGTCGCAAAACCAGTTCACAAACAGTTCTTTTGTGAGAAACCAGATAATGTTTCATTGGTATTTATAATGGAGTTATCATAGCAACATATGTGGTCCATCACAAAAGTACTGATTGTTAACTGGTTTTGCAGTTGCTTGGACAAATCTAATATTAAACTTGCAGAAAGTTCACTGTACAACAATTAATTGCAATTCCGTGTTTACGATAAATTTACTGAACGTCAGTAGTTTTACTTACTAAAGTATATATAAAACCGTACACATCGGAAACCTCATTTCATATGAGAAGTAAATTTATTAGCTCAAAGTAAAATTACAAACCACATGGTATTTTCCCTTCGATACACGGAGGTTAAAAATGACCGCCGATCCACACGGTAAAATTACCTTATCAGTTTTATCAGTGTGGGAGGTACTTACGGATGTAAGAGCGTAATTTATCGGGTAAATTACTAAATAAATTACCGTAATTAATGGTAATTTCCGGATTTTCAATTACTTAATTCAGCGGAGCCAATAATGCACATTTTAAATCGGAAACCATCTACCTACTATCAAATTCATGATTTAAAGAAATGTTCTGGTGATTCGGATAAAACGTGATCATTGTTTGTGAAACCGGGCGTTGTCGTTTTGTGAGTCGGTAATAAATTGCAGTATTTTATACATAATTGTGCTCTTAGACTGTCCATTTTATAATTTGCTGGTAGAAAAAGTATTTTTATTGTAGCCCCTGCTTTCATTTTAATAATGAATTACTACTATTAAATCAGGAAAAGCATCAGCGATTGGTGCTTATCTACAATATAATGACTTGTAAGGCAGTACACAAATTTTTTTTTTACATCGCTTAAGGTCATTGGTAATTATCATTTTGTATTACCTGGTAATTTAAACCAACGTAATTAAACATTTGTAATTCTTATTTACTTATTTTACTTATTTTTGTTTGAATTACGTTCACTGAGGTGTCTGATTTCGGATCAAAATATACGCTTAGTGTCATAATTAGGTGCAATTGTTATAAGTTATAAAAAATAATATAAATTAAATAATTACTTTCATCAATTTTCGTTAGAAATCAATGTAACAAAAATATCATTTAATTTAATTTAAGTTTTATAGGATAAAAAAAATCAAAGGAATGGAATTATAAGGAAGGAAAAGGGGTACCTGTTTGGGATCTGGCACGCCTCTTATTTCTATTATTTCTCTTACGTTCATGCGCGTAATAATCCGTGTTATCCTCGACTATATCATCGGCAGAAAATCTCCCTACGGACTGGGAATTCTTACGTCCACGGCCCCTGCTACGTTTACGACCCGACCTCGTAGAAGTACTCGCGTCACTCTAAAAAAAATAACCTCAAAAAAATTACATAACCTCAAAATTTTCCGTAAACTCACCATATCCATTGCCGATCCAGCTTGCGCCTCCTTATTAAAACTAGTCCCGCTCAAATAACTAGCGTCCTCCGCGGAATCCGGAGATTTATCCCTATCGGAATCCTCACATTTTCCCGAATTATTCCTTTCTAACGAAACATATTGAACTGTCATTACGTTATCCTCAAAAACGTTCTTCTCGGAGCAATCAGCCATTTTAATGTGAAGATTCTTTATGACGATGAAACGTTTCGTCGCAACAAATAACTCATCCTAACCTCAAAAACAGAAATTTAAATTTGGAGTTAATAAACAAAAAACAGACTTACCAGGCCTTGAGGCCCGTGTAAAGTGATTTGCGGCACACCGACGTCTTGTATAGTCAACGACGTACCCGGTAAACCCCCTATGTTCTTCCACGCAGGTTGCGTAATAAAAATATGCTCTAATTTAGCTAGTTTCATCTTGTGTTCGTGCGCTAATCTCTGGGTACCCTCCCCGCAGTTAAACAAGTACCTAAAAGTAACTTTATAAGCTAAAAATCGCAAAATATTACTAAAAAAACTAACCTAGATTGATCGGAGAACAAATATAGACTCCGTGGGGCACCTTCGGCGCCTGTTCCTAGGACTTGTAACGTAACTCTGCCCGGGGCATACTTGGCACTCTTCTCCTTGATCTTTTTCCGCATCTTCTGCGCGTCTGCTATGTGTTTTGGGTCCTTTGGCATGGTCTTTAAGAGGTTATTTAGGTTAGAAAGCGACTCACTGCTGTATTTTCTATAGGGGGCTACCACAAAAAGTCTGAAATGGATTCGTGTAAGGAAAGTAGGCATTAGATAGATGAGGACGTGGTTACTGATGCGGTGAAACTTGAAATTTGATTTATGGAGAATGTATTTTATGGGATGTGAACTGACGGCATTTGCTTGATGATAACATAACCTACAAATTGGTACAAATTATGCCGGATTAAAAAAATTGTGTGTATATTTCCGAAAGAGGAGTATCGTGGATAAATTAAGTATGTAAATAAAACGGAAATGTGTTTTATTACAGAAAACATTACAAAGTAATTTAGTTTCCAAGCTTTCGAATGCTGATAGTTCGCAGGTTTCCGGATAGATAGCGCCACCGCTGGCCGATCGCAACAAGTGTCACCGAAGTTTAAATTTTATAATTTTATTATGCAAGTTTTATATAAGATAATAAACGAATTGCAAACTAATAAATAATAGAACATAAACAAACTCGATTATCGAGGGAGAGTTTTTAGGACGGAATTAGAGCCCCAAAAGCTGGGGATGCAAGAGAGAGACAAGTGCCACTGATTAGTTCCTGTACCGCCTAAATAATTTATTAATTAACTTTAAATTAAGAAGTTCTGATTCTGCATGCAATATTCGGGTGACTTTAGCGAAAGAAACGACCAAAAAACACGAAACGATTTATTTTTAGTAATTTTTTACTACCGAAAAGTAACTGTTGGCAGTACCACTAAGGGTCAAATTATTAGTAACATCGGTATGGATTACGTTCGATCGCTTATGGGCCAAAAGGGCGGTCTTTTCCTGGTGTAAAATTGGGTATATCTGAAGACTTTTAGCCACAAAGGGCCCCAAACTACGCTTATGGCAACTCAGTTGTTGCTAATACACAAATTTGTTAGGGCTAGTTGGATGTTCGCGGCAAAACAGTTCTCTCGTACTTTGTTGCATATTCCTTGAAAGAACTCATTTAAAACGGAGTGTTTTCGATTAATTAGTGTTCCTTGTGCTTCATTACGGATATATTTACAGGTAGGTGCCTTTTATTTACTTATTGGTGCTTTGATTTGCCGAAATTAGATCGATTAAGGTTACTTTTCCGAAGTTTCGCGCCTAAGCGGGGGTCGGTATTTTGCTTACGGTGGGTGCTAAAATCGCGAATTATGAAACCCGAGTAAGAAAAATCCGCGTTTTAGACGGATTATCACCAATTTGCAACAGTAAAATTAATTTAAAAGCGCGAAAACTGCCATGGACTATTGTTTTAGTTTTTTTTTTACCCCTGGGGTGGCAGTAGCGATTGTTGACTAAATACATCGCGGTGATTGGTCATTAGTGACTGCACACTACTTCCGCCGGCGAGAATTTGCAAATAAGCGTCCAGTGGTTCAGTAGCTTCTGCTCCTTCCGGCCGTGAAGATGTGTAACTCTGTGCATCTTATTCGCGCGTTTTTCTACAACCAGACGCCATTATCTTTAGTTCTAGTGATAAATCAGTGTTTGTGTGCCATCCTACGATCTTTTCTCACGGAATATGCCATTCAGGGTAAGTTTTGCGACTGATTTTATTCGTTTTTTGCACTTTTCGCGTATGTAAAAACTGATCATCGGACTGATCGGTCTGAAAAGTAGTTTCGGCGATCGGCGCTCGTGGTTGATAAGCCCAAACCCCGCGCGTGGTGCGCGGAGCCCAAGCGGTAGCAATTGTAGACCTTGATCTTGACGTTTTCCGAGAAATACAAGATGGCCGGTCGGTTTCTGTGTTGCTACCGTGCAAATACACATTTTACGATATAAATATTCCGAAATCGTTTGTTTGATGCCGGAATTTTCTCGTATTCGCTAAAGGACAACCGGCTCTTCGTATCGGTGTACGATTTAATTGGTTTTGTTGACAAATAACGATTTTATGGTGATTCTAAAAGTGACCGTGGTCAGGGTAAGTTTTCTCGAGTCAATCTTATTCGCTTTCTGTGCTTTTCGCGTATATACAAATGGAATCAGGTGCATCATTGTAAATTAGAATATAGCCTGGTCATTTTAGCCGCAAAATCATTGAACGTTGTGCTTAATTTGTAAACTTAAACAGCTGATTCTGGTACTAAGAAGTTATCAGTGCTTAGTCGACCTTACAGCATGAAAATTGGCAACTCTAAACCATAATTTATGAGTTTAAACCCAACATAACGTAAACAATAACTGTTAATACAGTAAAACGTCTTGTTTTATTATTAATATTCAACATATGTTCAATTATACACTTTTCAATACTTTTAAGCACGTAATTCCCTCACAACCAACAACAAATCTTATATTCGTTCAATACAAACATAACAAAATTCTAATAAACGCTTTATCTAGTGGGCGAGCCTACGGCCGATTCCTTGTTGATTTTTAGCGCTCTTCATTTGTCGATTTGACGCCATTTTGCTGGATTCTTGCAATTGCAGTGAAAATTTGCATTCTCTCGCGATGTTTATCTAATATTATGGTAAAAGCGGCCAATTATCTTGTAAAATGTCTGTTAAAGTTGCTAATATACGATTATCCATGTTTTGTGCGGTATTTCAAGTGATTTACTCGGTTTTATTAGGAATCGCGGATACGCGTTGTATATAGGTAAGTTTTGCTCGGTTAGTGATGATTTTATGGAATATTGTGGATGGTATTGTTGAATATTGTTGACGCTATAAACTAATTTTGTTCTTGTATCCAGCTTAAATCGGAAGGGAGTTGTCTAAATTTAACTTAAGGTTTATTGGAGAAGGGTGCCCATTAGGGTGGTTCAAAAATGCATTGCAAAAATTTTTGTGATGATCCCCTCAAATCTGTTTCCAAACAAAAAAAAAAGTGGACTCGTATTTGTTTTTGGTTGAAATTTTTATTCTTAACCCTGCTTGTCGAGGCCTTAAATTTACATGGGAAAATGCTTGGGCAGAAGACATTTTTTCGTATTTTTCAAATAATTGTTCGCGGTTTGGGAACACCTAAGATTACTTAAGGACTTGTAGAGATCTTTCCAAGGAAGAATTTGACCAATTATACATATGAAAACTACCCTTAAATGAAAAAATTTACATTCTTCAGATAATTGATCCTTCTAATCATTTCAGTCTCTTTTTTCTCATGGGAATTATTACTATAAGTCTAGTGGTATGTTTATAAACATTTGTCAGTTAATTTACATTTGTTTAAAGAAATTCTATTTGTCTAAATAATTCGTTTTTCTCGAAAATCAGTCTGAATTCTGTTTTCTGAGTTCGGAATGGCAAGTTATTATCTTACAGTGACCTTATTCATTAAAAAAATTCTTCCTATTCTTTAAACAATCAATTATTATTCAATTTTAACTTTTATGCTAGAAAAGTCAGCTTTTTTGTGTAACTAACTTATAAATTTCATGTTCGAGATATCTAACAAACCTATTATCTATATTATCTAATAAACCCACATTTGATTAAACAAATTCCATTTGTTTAAACAATTTTTGTTTGCAATTTACTTAAAATTTTTTTTTTAGATCGGTCTGACCAACTGTTATTCTGAAGTGACAGCATTTATATTTTGGGATGATTTCCATTGTTTAATGTATTCTAATTTGATGAAATATTAAAAACAAATTTTATTTTAGTACCTATTCAAACAATGGAAATCATCCCAAAATACAAATGATGTCACTTCGGAATAACAGTTGGGCAGACCGATCTAAAAATAATAATTTTAGGCGAATTGCAAAAAAAATATTTAAAGAAATGGCATTTCTTTAAACAAATGTGGGTTTATTAGATACCTAATACAGACTAGATATCTCGGACATGAAATTTATAAGTTATTATCACAAATAAACTGTCTTTTCTGCCATAATTAGAAAAAAAGTTGAAAATGAATTATAAATGATTGTTTAAACAATAGGGAGAATTTTTTAATGAATACATAATGTCACTCTAAGGGAATAAACTGCCATTTCGAACTCAGAAAACAGAATTCAGACGGATTTTCGAGAAAAGCGAATTATTTAAACAAGTAGAGTTTGTTTAACCAAATGTAAATTAACTGACAAATGTTTATAAACATTCCACAAGACTTATAGTAATGATTTCTATGAGAAAAAAGAATATGAAATGATTAGAACTATCAATTATGTAAAAAATGTACATTTTCATTTTTCAAAGAGACATTTCCGCTAAAATCGATTAGAATACTTTGTCATACTACGTATGATAAAGTAAAAATGTACATTCTTCAGATAATTGATCCTTCTAATCATTTTAGTCTCTTTTTTCTCATAGAAATTATTACTATAAGTCTAGTGGCATGTTTATAAAGATTTTTGACAGTTAATTTACATTTGTTTAAAGAAATTCTATTTGTTTAAATAATTGGTTTTTCTCGAAAATCAGTGACATTATTCATTAAAAAAATTATTCCTATTCTTTAAACAATCAATTATTATTCATTTTTAACTTTTGTGCTAGAAATGTCGGGTTTTTGTTTATGAAACTAACTTATAAAGTTCATGTTCGAGATAACTAACAAACCTATTATCTATATTATCTAATAAACCGACATTTGATTAAACAAATTCCATTTGTTTAAACAATTTTTGTTTGCAATTCACTTAAAATTCTTTTTTTTAGATCGGTCTGGCCAACTGTTATTCTCAAGTGACAGCATTTATATTTTCGGATGATTTCCATTGTTTAATGTACTCTTATTCGATGAAATATTAAAAACGAATTTTATTTTATTATTCAAACACTGGAAATCATCCCAAAATACAAATGATGTCACTTCGGAATAACAGTTGGCCAGACCGATCTAAAAAAAATAATTTTAGGCGAATTGCAAAAAATATGTTTAAAGAAATGGCATTTGTTTAAACTAATGTGGGTTTACTAGATAATACAGACTAGATATCTCGAACGTGAAATTTATAAGTTAATATAACAAATAAACTGACTTTTCTGCTACAATTAGAAAAAAAGTTGAAAATGAATTATAAATGATTGTTTAAACAATAGGGAGATTTTTTTAAATGAATACATAATGTCAGTCTAAGGTAATAAACTGCCATTTCAAACTCAGAAAACAGAATTCAGACGGATTTTCGAGAAAAACGAATATTATTTAAACAAGTAGAATTTGTTTAACCAAATGGAAATTAATTGACAAATGTTTATTCCACAAGAACATTCCACAAGACTTATAATAATGATTTCTATGAGAAAAATGATAATGAAATGATTAGAACGGTCAATTTTCTGAAAAAGGTACATATTTTCATTTGGGTAGTTTTCAGGGCACTGGGGTGCATTGAGGGCGTCAAATCCATATGTGTAATAGGTCAAATTCTTCCTTGGAAAGTCCTCTACAAATTGCCCCCTTCCCCCCACCCCTGGATTCGCCCATGGCAGTCACCCTAGTTGTATTTGTATAAAAGGCCAGGTAGGCTGACTAAACGTCTGGGCGTCTCCCTCACAGCTGGAGTTCCCCTCTGCTGTATGCCAATGGCGTAAAGCCGGGTCAGAGTGGGCATTGCTAAGGCATCATCCTCGGTTGTGATTTGTGGAAGCAAACCTGGCCACCATTCTGTAAAAATGGTGGATCTATAAAGTATTTTTTTAAACAAAAAAAATGTATCTCTACATTTTGAAGACATTGTTTGTTATTTTGTTGCAGATGGCGTTAAAGCTTCAATTGAAGCGTTAAATAGCAGCCGAAGATGGTCAAGCAAGAAGAACAACTGAAGAGGAGCTGGACGGAGGGAAGGACTTCAGAGGAAGTTTCTAGGAATGACGAGAAGACAGGAAGACATCTAAAGGTAGGTTCAAGGAGATGTCTACCATCGATGGAGGCGAAGAAGACGTTATAAGGTAGGATTTTAAATATTCTATATCTGCGGTTGTGTCTGTTTCTAGAGTCTCTCATTTGAGTCTCTCATTACAGTAACAAAAAGCTTGTTTCTTTTGGTTATTTCCGTAAACGACTTTTAACGCGGTCGCTAAATTTGATGGTGTTTGTAGTATTTGAAGAACCAAATGTAATGGGGAATTAGGAGAATTTGTGAGGACGTGTTGTCAGATACGACCTATTTAACTAAAATATTTTGAGTTTCTAGTCACTTCAGATTACACTGATAGAGGTATCAACTGATATGTTTCAAAGAAACCTTAGGACGTTCCATTGGAAACATAAAATTTGACACTACATCAGAGGTAACCAGAAGTAACCAGAAACTGAAAACTTTTTAGTGTAAAAGATAATATTCAACAACAGGCTTACTAATTTTCAATACCTCGTTTCATTTGGTTCTCCATATTATTATATTTCAAATTGAAGTTCGTCGCGCCGGGTTCGAAACCAAAATTGTATTAATATTATCTATATTTATTATTATAGATAATTGTAAGGGTAATTAATTGATAGTAAGTACCTAAATTCTAATACAGTGCCATCAGTAAGTATGAGAAATCCTGAATAAAAATATTTTTACTTATTCTTGTGTGTGTGTGCCATTTTACAGGATGGTTTTCTTGTTGACTTCACTGAGTCAGGAGACTTATTGTGGCATCATGGCTCCGTCATCACGTTCGATCATCATGCACATCAGAGGAGCTGTAACCAGGAAAATAAGTCGGTCCTGGAACGGTTCTGGTGAGATGCAGCATCGGTAGAATTAGGAGTTGTATCAGCGAAATGAAGTGAAATCAGATGGGTCTTATGCTGTCACACTGACGAGACAATCGTGGACTTCTGGAACATCCTGGCTCATCCTGGACCATCTCTAGCTGGCTGGATTCCATGAGGAAGACTTGGTTGCTGGTATTTTCGTGGAATCATCCTGCTTGTTCGTCACCATCTTTCCATGAACCATCAAGTTTGAGGATTGCTCTATGTTCCTCCCGAAGCGTACATTAATTCTGGAGTACTATGGTAAAGATATGAAGAACTATTTTAAAGGTTGCTTGGTTCACTTCCTGCTGACAACTGTCTTTACCCACAGAAGAGGAGGAAGTACCAGAATTAAAGTGATAAAGGCGATAATCTACTTGTCCATAAGGTACCAAATATTATCATTTAAATAATTTGGATATGATGTAGTGGTTATTTGAAAATTACAACAGTTTGCTATTTTGTTGCAGATAGAGTCAAAGAAGACTGTGCAACGAAATGGTCCTTATAAACATCATTGAAGCTGTTTGAAAGATGCTTCTGTATTGTTCTGTGTTTCTCTCGACACATCCTATCATTCTGGGCTGCAATTGTGAAGAAATCGACGTCTATTCTAAAGGCTACCTGGTTGACCTTCTGCTGATTACAATCTTTTCCCAAAGAAGAAGTTAGTACCACAACTATAGTGACCAAGGCGATAATCTACTTGTCCATAAGGTAATGAATACATACTATCTTTTTAATAATTTGGATATGATTTTGTGGTTATTTGAAAATTACAAAGGTTTGGTATTTTGTTGCAGGTTGATTTAAAGGAGAGACTGTGCCCTGAAATGGTTCTTATAAACACCATTAAAACTGTTTGAAAGAGATAAACAATGAGCGAGGGGATTTTTTTTATAGTTAGAGATTGTCTGTTCATTTTAAGTAAAAGGAAGATGTCGCTGCTTGAAAAACGTTGTCATTGAACATTTTTAACCAGCGGGGTGGAGGAGGGGTCTTCCCCCCTCGCTCAAAGATAAATGGTTAAGCTGCGTTTCCACCGCAATTGTCTCTAACTAAATTATAGTGCAGTTACGTTAGTAAGTATGAGATATCCCAAATAAAAATAATTTTTCTTATTCTTGTGTTTGGGCTATTTTACAGGATGGTTTATTGTTTATTTAGCATGGCTCCTTCATCACGTTCGATCATCATGGACACCAGAGGAGCTCTAACCAGGAAGAGAAGTCGGTCCTGGAACGGTTCTGGTGAGATGCTGCATCGGTAGAATTAGGGCTTGTATCTGCGAGGTGAAGGGCAGTTAGGTGACTCTTATGCTAGTATACTGAGGAGACAATCGTGGACTTTTCCTGAAACATCCTGGATGATCTCCAGCTGGCTGCATTCCATGAGGAGGACTTGATTGCTGGAATTTTCGTGGGACCATCCTGCCTTCTTCGTCACCATCTATCTCTGGACCATCAAGTTTGAAGGATGTCCCTGTTTTGTTCTGTGTCATTCTCGACTGCCGTGGTGAAGAAATCAAAGACTATTTTTAAGGCTGGTCTGGTAATGAATAATAATTAAATTAATAATTTGTATATGAATTCGTGGTTATTTGAAAATTAAACAGTTTGGTATTTTGTTACAGATAGTTTCAAAGAAGACTGTCTCACGAAAAGGTATTTATATATGCCATTAAAGCCTTTTGAAAGATCCTCCTGTATTGTTCTGTATTCCTCTCGAGACGTACAATCATTCCGGCTGCTGTGGTGGAGAAATCAATGAGTATTCTAAATGCTACCTGGCAGACAACAATTTTTAACACAGAAGAACTTTGTATCAGAACAATAGTGACCAAGGCGAAAATCTACTTGTCCATAAGGTAATGAATAGCATCTTTTTAATCACTTGTATCTAAATTCGTAGTTATTTGAAAATTACAAAAGTTTGGTATCTTGTTGCAGATACACAGAAAGAAGACTGTGCCACGAAATGGTCTTTAGATATAATATATACCATTAAAACTGTTGAAAGATGTTCCTGTGTTGTTAAGGTAACAAATATAAGCTTTTTAATAATTTCAATATCAATTCGTAGTATATTTTAAAATAACTTACTTTGTTATTTTGTTACAGGTGGACTATTAGTAGTTACCCGATGGTCAGATGACCCTTTAATGTTGGAAGCAACCGAAGATGGTAAAGCAAGAAGGACAACTATAGAGAAGCCGGACGTAGGGAAGGAGGAAATGGACGTAAGGAAGGAGGAGATGGGCGTAAGGAAGGAGGAGCAGGACGTAGGGACGGACTTCAAAGCAGAGGAACCTTCTAGGAATGCCGAGAAGACAGGAAGACATCTAAAGGTATGTTCAAGGAGATGTCTACCATCGATGGAGGCGAAGAAGACGTTTTAAGGTAGGATTTTAAAATTCTGTATTTGCGGTTTTGTCGGTTGTCGTTTTCTAGAAACTCTCTTTTGAGTTTTCTTGGTTATAGTAACAAAAAGAGTGTTCTTTTGGTTACTTCAGTAAACGACTTCTTAGGCGGTTCGCTAATCTTTACGATATTTGTAGTATTTGAAAAACCAAATGTAATGAGACATTACGAGAACTTGTGAGGTATTGTTGCCAGATACGACTTATTTAACTAAAATGTTTTCAGTTCCTAGTCACTTCTAATTACACTGATAGAGGTATCAAGTGCTATGTTTCAAAAGAGACCTTACCACGTTCCATTTGAAACATAATTTGACGCTACTGCAGGTGTAAACAGAAGTGACCAGAAACTGAAATCGTTTTCGACTGAAAGATAATATCCAACAACATGCCTACTAATTTTCAATACCTCATTTCATTTGGTTCTCCATATTATTATACTTCAAATTGACTTTCGTCGCACCGGGTTCCGTTTAAACAACGTTTATGTTGTTACATAGTTTTATCTACAGTGAATTACATAGTTATATCTACAGTGAAACAAAGATAGCTCCAGGTATTTGGGCAACAGTAAGTATTACAGTAACATAACATTATGTAGATGTTAAGAGATCAACAATGAGCGAGGGGATTTTTTTATAGTTAGAGGTTTTCTGTTCATTTTAAGTTAAAGGAAGATGTCGCTGCTTGAGAAATGTTGGCGTTTAACATTTTTCAACCAGCGGGGGGAGGTGGGGTCTTCCTCTCCTCGCTCTTAAAAGAGATGGTTCTGCCGCGTTTCCACCGCACTTGGCTTTTCCGATCGGCTTTTCCGATCGGTAAAGTTGATTCGGTGGAAACGTAGCGTCCGATTCTGCCAGACCAATCGGCCCAAAAAGCCGATCGGTAAGCCGAATAAAGAACCATCAAAATCGGCCTGAATCAAAGAAAGCCGAAACCAAAATTGTATTACTATTATCTATAATTATTATTATAGATAATTGTATGGGTAATTAATTAATAGTAAATGCCTAAATTATAACACAGTTCCGTCAGTAAGTATGAGAAATCCCGAATATAAATAGTTTTTCTTATTCTAGTTTGTGCGCCATTTTACAGGATGGTTTATTGTCGAGTTCACTGAGTCAGGAGACTTATTGGGACATCACGGCTTCATCATCAATTTCCAACATCATGGACCAGAGGATATGCAGCATCGGTAGAATTAGGACTTGTATCTGTGGAGTGATGCTGGCACACTAACGAGACAATCGTGGACTCTTCTGGAACATCCTAAATCATCTCCAGCTGGCTGTAGTCGATTCCATGAGGAGGACTTGGTTGCTGGAATTTTCGTGGGACCATCCTGCCTTTTTCGTCGCCATCTTTCCATGAACCATCAAGTTTGAAGGATGCCCCAGTATTGTTCTGTGTTTCTCCCGAGACGTACCATCATTCCAGACTGCTAAGGAGAAGAAATCAATGACTATTCTAAAGGTTGCTTGACTCATCTTCTGCTGACAACATTATTTTCCCAGAGAAAAACTTAGTACCACAACTATAGTGACCAAGGCGAATATTTACTTGTCCATAAGGTAATTAATATTATCGTTTTAATTATTTGGATATGAATTCGTAGTTATTTTGAAATTACAACGTCTGTTACTTTATTACAGGTGGACCATTAGCAGTACGCGATGGTCAAATGGCCCTTTAA
This sequence comes from Aphodius sticticus, assembly GCA_963966075.1. Lineage (NCBI taxonomy): Eukaryota > Metazoa > Arthropoda > Insecta > Coleoptera > Scarabaeidae > Aphodius > Aphodius sticticus. Next base: position 2,891,043 of record OZ014510.1, read on the forward strand.
TGTCGGAAGCAGCCAAATATGGTCAAGCAAGTAGGACAACGGTAGAGGAGATGGACGTAGGGATGGAGGATCTGGACGTAGGGAAGGAGGCCATTTTACAGGATGGTTTATTGTCGAGTTCACCGAGTCAGGAGACTTATTGGGACATCACAGCTCCATCATCAAGTTCCAACATCATGGACCAGAGGAGATGCAGCATCGGTAGAATTGGGAGTTGTATCTGTGGAGTGAAGTCAGATCGCCCTAAGGGCTTCTGTTTGTGTTGTGCGCGATTGTGAAATGGTCTGTTTGTTCGCGAGTGCTTCGTGCATCACTTCTCTTGTGGATAACACCTTTTACATTTGGATAATTACACCAATCTTCGAGCAAAGATGCCAAACATTCTGCTATATGATAAGTCACGGGTAAGAACCATGCATAAAACTTACATTATATTACACCTGATTTTGTTTTGTTCTATGCTGCATACTATGGAGACAATCGTGGACTTTTCTGGAACATCCTGGATCATCTCCAGCTGGCTGTAGTCGATTCCATGAGGAGGACTTGGTTGCTGGAATTTTCGTGGGACCATCCTGCCTTCTTCGTCGCCATCTTTCCATGAACCATCACGTTTGAAGGATGTCCCAGTATTGTTCTGTGTTTCTCCCGAGACGTCCAATCATTCCATACTGCTAAGGAGAAGAAATCAATGACTATTCTAAAGGCTATTTAGTTCACGTCCTGCTGACAGCAATATTTTCCCAGAGAAGAACTTAGTACCAGAACTATAGTGACCAAGGCGATAATTTATTTGGCCATAAGGTAATTAATATTATCTTTTTAATTATTTGGATATTAATTCGTAGTTATTTTGAAATTACAATGTCTGTTACTTTATTACAGGTGGACTATTAGCAGTACCCGATCGTCAAATGACCCTTTAATGTCGGAAGCAGCCAAAGATGGTCAAGCAAGAAGGACAACTGTCCGCATTGCTTGCTGGTGTATAAAACATATTCAGGGAGGGGCTAGTATTTGTTTGCATTGCTTGCTGGTGTATGAAACATTCAGGGAGGAACCAGTATTTGTTTGCATTGCTTGCTGGAGTATAAAACACTCAGGGAGGGGCCAGTATTTGTTTGCATTGCTTGCTGGTGTATAAAACACTCAGGCAGGGGCCAGTATTTGTTTGCATTACTTGCTGGTGTATAAAACATATTCAGGGAGGGGCCGGTATTTGTTTGCATTGCTTGCTGGTGTATAAAACATATTCAGGGAGGGGCCAGTATTTGTTTGCATTGCTTGCTGGTGTATAAAACACTCAGGAAGGGGCCAGTATTTGTTTGCATTGCTTGCTGGTGTATAAAGCATATTCATGGAGGGGCCAGTATTTGTTTGCATTGCTTGCTGGTGTATAAAACACTCAGGGAGGGGCCAGTATTTGTTTGCATTGCTTGCTGGTGTATAAAGCATATTCATGGAGGGGCCAGTATTTGTTTGCATTGCTTGCTGGAGTATAAAACACACAGGGAGGGGCCAGTATTTGTTTGCATTGCTTGCTGGTGTATAAAACATATTCAGGGAGGGGCCAGTATTTGTTTGCATTGCTTGCTGGTGTATAAGACACTCGGGGAGGGGCCAGTATTTGTTTGCATTGCTTGCTGGTGTATAAAACATACTCAGGGAGGGGCCAGTATTTGTTTGCATTGCTTGCTGGTGTATAAAACATTCATGGAGGGGCCAGTATTTGTTTGCATTGCTTGCTGGTGTATAAAGCATATTCATGGAGGGGCCAGTATTTGTTTGCATTGCTTGCTGGAGTATAAAACACTCAGGGAGGGCCAGTATTTGTTTGCATTGCTTGCTGGTGTATAAAACATATTCAGGGAGGGGCCAGTATTTGTTTGCATTGCTTGCTGGTGTATAAGACACTCGGGGAGGGGCCAGTATTTGTTTGCATTGCTTGCTGGTGTATAGAACATATTCAGGGAGGGGCCAGTATTTGTTTGCATTGCTTGCTGGTGTATAAAACATACTCAGGGAGGGGCCAGTATTTGTTTGCATTGCTTGCTGGTGTATAAGACACTCGGGGAGGGGCCAGTATTTGTTTGCATTGCTTGCTGGTGTATAGAACATATTCAGGGAGGGGCCAGTATTTGTTTGCATTGCTTGCTGGTGTATAAAACATACTCAGGGAGGGGCCAGTATTTGTTTGCATTGCTTGCTGGTGTATAAAACATACTCAGGGAGGGGCCAGTATTTGTTTGCATTGCTTGCTGGTGTATGAAACATTCAGGGAGGGGCCAGTATTTGTTTGCATTGCTTGCTGGTGTATAAACATATTCAGGGAGGGGCCAGTATTTGTTTGCATTGCTTGCTGGTGTATAAAACACTCAGGGAGGTACCAGTATTTGTTTGCATTGCTTGCTGGTGTATAAAACATATTCAGGGAGGGGCCAGTATTTGTTTGCATTGCTTGCTGGTGTATAAAACATACTCAGGGAGGGGCCAGTATTTGTTTGCATTGCTTGCTGGTGTATGAAACATTCAGGGAGGGGCCAGTATTTGTTTGCATTGCTTGCTGGTGTATAAAGCATATTCAGGGAGGGGCCAGTATTTGTGGAGTGAAGTCAGATCGCCCTTAGATCGCACTTATGGGAACATCATGGCTTCATCATGTTCGAACATCAAGGACCAGAGGAGCTGCAACCATGGAAGCATCGCATCGGTAGAATTAGGAGTTGTGTCTGTGAAGTGAAGTCAGATGGCCCTAAGGGCTTCTGTTTGTGTGGTGCGCGATTGTGAAATGGTCGGTTTGTTCGCGAGTGCTTCGTTCATCACTTCACTTGTGGATAACACCTTTTACACTTGGATAATTATTCTAATCGTCGAGCAAAGAGCCCAAACATTCTGCTATAAGTCACGGGTAAGAAACTTGAATAATAATTACATTATATTACACCTGATTTTCTTTTGTTCTATGCTGAGACACTGACGAGATAATCGTGGAATTTTCTGGAACTTCCTGGGCTGTATTCCATGAGGAGGACTTGGTTGCTGGAATTTTCGTTGGGATATCCTGCCTTCTTCGTCGCTATGTTTCCATAAACCATCAAGTTTGAAGGATTCCCCTGTATTGTTCTGCTTCTCCCGAGACGTACTAACATTCCGGACTGCTGTTGCGAAGAAATCAAGGACTATTCTAAAGGCTACCTGGTTCACCTCCTGCTGACAACAATCTTCTTCCAGAAACGAACTTAGTACCAGAACTATAGTGACCAAGACGATAATCTACTTGTCCATAAAGTAATAAATATTATCTTTTTAATTATTTGGATATAAATTCGTGGGTGTTTGAAAATTACAAATGTTTGGATTTTGTTGCAGATAGACTCAAAGAAAGCTGTGCCACGAAACGGTCCTTATTAACATCATTAAATTTGTTGGATCATTCTGGACTGCTGTTTCGCAGAAATTAATGACTATTCTAAGGGTTGTTTGACTCATCTTCTGCTGACAACAATCTTTTCCCAGAGAAGAAAGAACTTAGTACCAGTACTATATTCACCAAAGCGATAATTTTCTTGTTCACAAGGTAATGAATATTATCTTTTTAATAATTTTGGTATAATTTTGTGGTTCATTTGAAAATTACAAAAGTTTCGTATTTTGTTGCAGATAGACTCGAAGAAGACTGAGTCCTGAAATGGTCCTTATGTATCCCATTAAAACTGTATGAAACATGTTTCACATGTTCCTCCCGAGACGTACAGTCAGTCCGAATTGCTGTGGTGAAAAAATCAATGACTATTCTAAAGGCTACCTGGTTCACCTTTTGCTGACCAATCTTTTCTCAGAGAAGAGCTTAGTGCCCAAACTATAGTGACCAAGGCGATAATCTACTTGTCCATAAGGTAATGAATATTATATTATCTTTTTGATAATTTAGGTATGAATTCGTGGTTAAATGAAATTACAAAACTTTGGTGTTTAATTTTTGCAGGCAGATTCAAAGAAGACTCTTCACCGAAATGGTCTTTAAATATTATATATACCATTAAAACTGTTGAAAGATGTTCCTGTATTGTTAAGGTAATATAAATCTTTTTAGTAATTTGAATATGAATTCGTAGTTATTTTGAAATAACTGTTTCTTATTTTGTTACAGGTGCACTATTAGTAGTTACCCGATGGTCAGATGACCCTTTAATGTTGGAAGCAACCGAAGATGGTCAAGCAAGTAAGACAACTAAAGAGGAGCTGGACGCAAGGTAGGAGGAGCTGACGGAGGGATGGAGGAGCTGCAGAGGAAGCTTCTAGGAATGACGAGAAGACAGGAAGACATCTAAAGGTAGGTTCAAGGAGATGTCTACCATCGATGGAGGCGAAGAAGACGTTATAAGGTAGGATTTTAAATATTCTATATCTGCGGTTGTGTCTGTTTCTAGAGTCTCTCATTTGAGTTCTCTCGATTACAGTAACAAAAAGCTTGTTTCTTTTGGTTATTTCCGTAAACGACTTTTAACGCGGTCGCTAAATTTGATGGTGTTTGTAGTATTTGAAGAACCAAATGTAATGGGGAATTAGGAGAATTTGTGAGGACGTGTTGTCAGATACGACCTATTTAACTAAAATATTTTGAGTTTCTAGTCACTTCAGATTACACTGATAGAGGTATCAACTGATATGTTTCAAAGAAACCTTAGGACGTTCCATTGGAAACATAAAATTTGACACTACATCAGAGGTAACCAGAAGTAACCAGAAACTGAAAACTTTTTAGTGTAAAAGATAATATCCAACAACAGGCTTACTAATTTTCAATACCTCGTTTCATTTGGTTCTCCATATTATTATACTTCAAATTGAAGTTCGTCGCGCCGGGTTCGAAACCAAAATTGTATTAATATTATCTATATTTATTATTATAGATAATTGTAAGGGTAATTAATTGATAGTAAGTACCTAAATTCTAATACAGTGCCATCAGTAAGTATGAGAAATCCTGAATAAAAATATTTTTACTTATTCTTGTGTGTGTGTGCCATTTTACAGGATGGTTTTCTTGTTGACTTCACTGAGTCAGGAGACTTATTGTGGCATCATGGCTCCGTCATCACGTTCGATCATCATGCACATCAGAGGAGCTGTAACCAGGAAAATAAGTCGGTCCTGGAACGGTTCTGGTGAGATGCAGCATCGGTAGAATTAGGAGTTGTATCAGCGAAATGAAGTGAAATTAGATGGGTCTTATGCTGTCACACTGACGAGACAATCGTGGACTTCTGGAACATCCTGGCTCATCCTGGACCATCTCTAGCTGGCTGGATTCCATGAGGAAGACTTGGTTGCTGGTATTTTCTTGGAATCATCCTGCTTGTTCGTCACCATCTTTCCATGAACCATCAAGTTTGAGGATTGTTCTATATTCCTCCCGAAGCGTACATTAATTCTGGAGTACTATGGTAAAGATATGAAGAACTATTCTAAAGGTTGCTTGGTTCACTTCCTGCTGACAACTGTCTTTTCCCACGGAAGAGGAGGAAGTACCAGAATTAAAGTGATAATAGCGATAATCTACTTGTCCATAAGGTACCAAATATTATCATTTAAATAATTTGGATATGATGTTGTGGTTATTTGAAAATTACAACAGTTTGGTATTTTGTTGCAGATAGAGTCAAAGAAGACTGTGCAACGAAATGGTCCTTATAAACATCATTAAAGCTGTTTGAAAGATGCTTCTGTATTGTTCTGTGTTTCTCCCGACACATACTATCATTCTGGGCTGCAATTGTGAAGAAATCAACATCTATTCTAAAGGCTACCTGGTTGACCTTCTGCTGATTACAATCTTTTCCCAAAGAAGAAGTTAGTACCACAACTATAGTGACCAAGGCGATAATCTACTTGTCCATAAGGTAATGAATACTATCTTTTTAATAATTTGGATATGATTTTGTGGTTATTTGAAAATTACAAAGGTTTGGTATTTTGTTGTAGGTTGATTTAATGGAGACTGTCCTCCCCTCGCTCAAAGATAAATGGTTAAGCTGCGTTTCCACCGCAATTGTCTCTAACTAAATTATAGTGCAGTTACGTCAGTAAGTATGAGATATCCCAAATAAAAATAATTTTTCTCATTCTTGTGTTTGGGCTATTTTACAGGATGGTTTATTGTCGTTTATTTAGCATGGCTCCTTCATCACGTTCGATCATCATGGACACCAGAGGAGCTCTAACCAGGAAAAGAAGTCGGCCCTGGAACGGTTCTGGTGAGATGCAGCAGCGGTAGAATTAGGGGTTGTATCTGCGAGGTGAAGGGCAGTTAGGTGACTCTTATGCTAGTATACTGAGGAGACAATCGTGGACTTTTCCTGAAACATCCTGGATGATCTCCAGCTGGCTGCATTCCATGAGGAGGACTTGATTGCTGGCATTTTCGTGGGACCATCCTGCCTTCTTCGTCACCATCTATCTCTGGACCATCAAGGAGGATGTCTGAAGGATGTCCCTGTTTTGTTCTGTGTTACCCCCGACACGTACAATCATTCTCGACTGCTGTGGTGAAGAAATCAAAGACTATTTTTAAGGCTGGTCTGGTAATGAATAATAATTAAATTAATAATTTGGATATGAATTCGTGGTTATTTGAAAATTAAACAGTTTGGTATTTTGTTACAGATAGTTTCAAAGAAGACTGTCTCACGACAAGGTATTTATATATGCCATTAAAGCCTTTTGAAAGATGCTCCTGTATTGTTCTGTATTCCTCTCGAGACGTACAATCATTCCGGCTGCTGTGGTGGAGAAATCAATGAGTATTCGAAATGCTACCTGGCAGACAACAATTTTTAACACAGAAGAACTTTGTATCAGAACAATAGTGACCAAGGCGAAAATCTACTTGTCCATAAGGTAATGAATAGCATCTTTTTAATCACTTGTATCTAAATTCGTAGTTATTTGAAAATTACAAAACTTTGGTATCTTGTTGCAGATAGACAGAAAGAAGACTGTGCCACGAAATGGTCTTTAGATATAATATAAGTATACCATTAAAACTGTTGAAAGATGTTCCTGTGTTGTTAAGGTAATAAATATAATCTTTTTAATAATTTCAATATCAATTCAAGTTAAAATAATCAAGTTAAAATAACTTAGTTTGTTATTTTATAACAGGTGGACTATTAGTAGTTACCCGATGGTCAGATGACCCTTTAATGTTGGAAGCAACCGAAGATGGTAAAGCAAGAAGGACAACTATAGAGAAGCCAGACGTAGGGAAGGAGGAAATGGACGTAAGGAAGGAGGAGATGGGCATAAGGAAGGAGGAGCAGGACGTAGGGACGGACTTCAACGCAGAGGAACCTTCTAGGAATGCCGAGAAGACAGGAAGACATCTAAAGGTATGTTCAAGGAGATGTCTACCATCGATGGAGGCGAAGAAGACGTTTTAAGGTAGGATTTTAAAATTCTGTATTTGCGGTTTTGTCGGTTGTCGTTTTCTAGAAACTCTCTTTTGAGTTTTCTTGGTTATAGTAACAAAAAGAGTGTTCTTTTGGTTACTTCAGTAAACGACTTCTTAGGCGGTTCGCTAATCTTTACGATATTTGTAGTATTTGAAAAACCAAATGTAATGAGACATTACGAGAACTTGTGAGGTATTGTTGCCAGATACGACTTATTTAACTAAAATGTTTTCAGTTCCTAGTCACTTCTAATTACACTGATAGAGGTATCAAGTGCTATGTTTCAAAAGAGACCTTAACACGTTCCATTTGAAACAAAATTTGACGCTACTGCAGGTGTAAACAGAAGTGGCCAGAAACTGAAATCGTTTTCGACTAAAAGATAATATCCAACAACATGCCTACTAATTTTCAATACCTCATTTCGTTTGGTTGTCCATATTATTATACTTCAAATTGACTTTCGTCGCGCCGGGTTCCGTTTAAACAACGTTTATGTTGTTACATAGTTTTATCTACAGTGAATTACATAGTTATATCTACAGTGAAACAAAGATAGCTCCAGGTATTTGGGCAACAGTAAGTATTACAGTTACATAACATTATGTAGATGCTAAGAGATCAACAATGAGCGAGGGGATTTTTTATAGTTAGAGGTTTTCTGTTCATTTTAAGTTAGAGGAAGATGTCGCTGCTTGAGAAATGTTGGCGTTCAACATTTTTCAACCAGCGGGGGGAGGTGGGGTCTTCCTCTCCTCGCTCTTTAAAAAGATGGTTCTGCCGCGTTTCCACCGCACTTGGCTTTTCCGATCGGCTTTTCCGATCGGTAAAGTTGATTCGGTGGAAACGTAGCGTCCGATTCTGCCAGACCAATCGGCCCAAAAGCCGATCGGTAAGCCGAATAAAGAACCACCAAAATCGGCCTGAATCAAAGAAAGCCTAAACCAAAATTGTATTACTATTATCTATAATTATTATTATAGATAATTGTATGGGTAATTAATTAATAGTAAATGCCTAAATTATAACACAGTTCCGTCAGTAAGTATGAGAAATCCCGAATATAAATAGTTTTTCTTATTCTAGTTTGTGCGCCATTTTACAGGGTGGTTTATTGTCGAGTTCACTGAGTCAGGATACTTATTGGGACATCACGGCTTCATCATCAATTTCCAACATCATGGACCAGAGGAGATGCAGCATCGGTAGAATTAGGAGTTGTATCTGTGGAGTGATGCTGGCACACTAACGAGACAATCGTGGACTTTTCTGGAACATCCTGGATCATCTTCAGCTGGCTGTAGTCGATTCCATGAGGAGGACTTGGTTGCTGGAATTTTCGTGGGACCATCCTGCCTTTTTCGTCGCCATCTTTCCATGAACCATCAAGTTTGAAGGATGCCCCAGTATTGTTCTGTTTCTCCCGAGACGTACCATCATTCCAGACTGCTAAGGAGAAGAAATCAATGACTATTCTAAAGGTTGCTTGACTCATCTTCTGCTGACAACATTATTTTCCCAGAGAAAAACTTAGTACCACAACTATAGTGACCAAGGCGAAAATTTACTTGTCCATAAGGTAATTAATATTATCGTTTTAATTATTTGGATATGAATTCGTAGTTATTTTGAAATTACAACGTCTGTTACTTTATTACAGGTGGACCATTAGCAGTACGCGATGGTCAAATGGCCCTTTAATGTCGGAAGCAGCCAAATATGGTCAAGCAAGTAGGACAACGGTAGAGGAGATGGACGTAGGGATGGAGGATCTGGACGTAGGGAAGGAGGCCATTTTACAGGATGGTTTATTGTCGAGTTCACCGAGTCAGGAGACTTATTGGGACATCACAGCTCCATCATCAAGTTCCAACATCATGGACCAGAGGAGATGCAGCATCGGTAGAATTGGGAGTTGTATCTGTGGAGTGAAGTCAGATCGCCCTAAGGGCTTCTGTTTGTGTTGTGCGCGATTGTGAAATGGTCTGTTTGTTCGCGAGTGCTTCGTGCATCACTTCTCTTGTGGATAACACCTTTTACATTTGGATAATTACACCAATCTTCGAGCAAAGATGCCAAACATTCTGCTATATGATAAGTCACGGGTAAGAACCATGCATAAAACTTACATTATATTACACCTGATTTTCTTTTGTTCTATGCTGCATACTATGGAGACAATCGTGGACTTTTCTGGAACATCCTGGATCATCTCCAGCTGGCTGTAGTCGATTCCATGAGGAGGACTTGGTTGCTGGAATTTTCGTGGGACCATCCTGCCTTCTTCGTCGCCATCTTTCCATGAACCATCACGTTTGAAGGATGTCCCAGTATTGTTCTGTGTTTCTCCCGAGACGTACAATCATTCCATACTGCTAAGAAGAAGAAATCAATGACTATTCTAAAGGCTATTTAGTTCACGTCCTGCTGACAGCAATATTTTCCCAGAGAAGAACTTAGTACCAGAACTATAGTGACCAAGGCGATAATTTATTTGTCCATAAGGTAATTAATATTATCTTTTTAATTATTTGGATATTAATTCGTAGTTATTTTGAAATTACAATGTCTGTTACTTTATTACAGGTGGACTATTAGCAGTACGCGATCGTCAAATGGCCCTTTAATGTCGGAAGCAGCCAAAGATGGTCAAGCAAGAAGGACAACTGTCCGCATTGCTTGCTGGTGTATAAAACATATTCAAGGAGGGGCCAGTATTTGTTTGCATTGCTTACTGGTGTATGAAACATTCAGGGAGGAACCAGTATATGTTTGCATTGCTTGCTGGAGTATAAAACACTCAGGGAGGGGCCAGTATTTGTTTGCATTGCTTGCTGGTGTATAAAACACTCAGGGAGGGGCCAGTATTTGTTTGCATTGCTTGCTGGTGTATAAAACATATTCAGGGAGGGGCCGGTATTTGTTGGCATTGCTTACTGGTGTATAAAACATATTCAGGGAGGGGCCAGTATTTGTTTGCATTGCTTGCTGATGTATGAAACATTCAGGGAGGAACCAGTATTTGCATTGCTTGCTGGAGTATAAAACACTCAGGGAGGGGCCAGTATTTGTTTGCATTGCTTGCTGGTGTATGAAACATTCAGGGAGGAACCAGTATATGTTTGCATTGCTTGCTGGAGTATAAAACACTCAGGGAGGGGCCAGTATTTGTTTGCATTGCTTGCTGGTGTATGAAACATTCAGGGAGGAACCAGTATATGTTTGCATTGCTTGCTGGAATATAAAACACTCAGGGAGGGGCCAGTATTTGTTTGCATTGCTTGCTGGTGTATAAGACACTCAGGGAGGGGCCAGTATTTGTTTGCATTGCTTGCTGGTGTATAAAACATATTCAGGGAGGGGCCGGTATTTGTTTGCATTGCTTGCTGGTGTATAAAACATATTCAGGGAGGGGTCAGTATTTGTTTGCATTGCTTGCTGGTGTATGAAACATTCAGGGAGGAACCAGTATTTGTTTGCATTGCTTGCTGGAGTATAAAACATACTCAGGGAGGGGCCAGTATTTGTTTGCATTGCTTGCTGGTGTATAAAACACTCAGGGAGGGGCCAGTATTTGTTTGCATTGCTTGCTGGTGTATGAAACATTCAGGGAGGAACCAGTATTTGTTTGCATTGCTTGCTGGAGTATAAAACACTCAGGGAGGGGCCAGTATTTGTTTGCATTGCTTGCTGGTGTATAAAACATACTCAGGGAGGGGCCAGTATTTGTTTGCATTGCTTGCTGGTGTATAAAACACTCAGGGAGGGGCCAGTATTTGTTTGCATTGCTTGCTGGTGTATAAGACACTCAGGGAGGGGCCAGTATTTGTTTGCATTGCTTGCTGGTGTATAAAACATATTCAGGGAGGGGCCAGTATTTGTTTGCATTGCTTGCTGGTGTATAAGACACTCAGGGAGGGGCCAGTATTTGTTTGCATTGCTTGCTGGTGTATAAAACATACTCAGGGAGGGGCCAGTATTTGTTTGCATTGCTTGCTGCTGTATAGAGCATATTCAGGGAGGGGCCAGTATCTGTGGAGTGAAGTCAGATCGCACTTATGGGAACATCATGGCTTCATCACGTTCGAACATCATGGACCAGAGGAGCTGCAACCATGGAAGCATCGCATCGGTAGAATTAGGAGTTGTGTCTGTGAAGTGAAGTGAAGTCAGATGGCCCTAAGGGCTTCTGTTTGTGTTGTGCGCGATTGTGAAATGGTCGGTTTGTTCGCGAGTGCTTCGTTCATCACTTCACTTGTGGATAACACCTCTTACACTTGGATAATTATTCTAATCGTCGAGCAAAGAGGCCAAACATTCTGCTATAAGTCACGGGTAAGAAACTTGAATGATAATTACATTATATTACACCTGATTTTCTTTTGTTCTATGCTGAGACACTGTCGAGATAATCGTGGAATTTTCTGGAACTTCCTGGGCTGTATTCCATGAGGAGGACTTGGTTGCTGGAATTTTCGTTGGGATATCCTGCCTTCTTCGTCGCTATGTTTCCATAAACCATCAAGTTTGAAGGATTCCCCTGTATTGTTCTGCTTCTCCCGAGACGTACTAACATTCCGGACTGCTGTTGCGAAGAAATCAAGGACTATTCTAAAGGCTACCTGGTTCACCTCCTGCTGACAACAATCTTCTTCCAGAAACGAACTTAGTACCAGAACTATAGTGACCAAGACGATAATCTACTTGTCCATAAAGTAATAAATATTATCTTTTTAATTATTTGGATATAAATTCGTGGGTGTTTGAAAATTACAAATGTTTGGATTTTGTTGCAGATAGACTCAAAGAAAGCTGTGCCACGAAACGGTCCTTATTAACATCATTAAATTTGTTGGATCATTCTGGACTGCTGTTTCGCAGAAATTAATGACTATTCTAAGGGTTGTTTGACTCATCTTCTGCTGACAACAATCTTTTCCCAGAGAAGAACTTAGTACCAGTACTATATTCACCAAAGCGATAATTTTCTTGTTCACAAGGTAATGAATATTATCTTTTTAATAATTTTGGTATAATTTTGTGGTTCATTTGAAAATTACAAAAGTTTCGTATTTTGTTGCAGATAGACTCGAAGAAGACTGAGTCCTGAAATGGTCCTTATGTATCCCATTAAAACTGTATGAAACATGTTTCACATGTTCCTCCCGAGACGTACAGTCAGTCCGAATTGCTGTGGTGAAAAAATCAATGACTATTCTAAAGGCTACCTGGTTCACCTTTTGCTGACAGCAATCTTTTCTCAGAGAAGAGCTTAGTGCCCAAACTATAGTGACCAAGGCGATAATCTACTTGTCCATAAAGTAATGAATATTATATTATCTTTTTGATAATTTAGGTATGAATTCGTGGTTAAATGAAATTACAAAACTTTGGTGTTTAATTTTTGCAGGCAGATTCAAAGAAGACTCTTCACCGAAATGGTCTTTAAATATTATATATACCATTAAAACTGTTGAAAGATGTTCCTGTATTGTTAAGGTAATATAATCTTTTTAGTAATTTGAATATGAATTCGTAGTTATTTTGAAATAACTGTTTCTTATTTTGTTACAGGTGCACTATTAGTAGTTACCCGATGGTCAGATGACCCTTTAATGTTGGAAGCAACCGAAGATGGTCAAGCAAGTAAGACAACTAAAGAGGAGCTGGACGCAAGGTAGGAGGAGCTGACGGAGGGATGGAGGAGCTGCAGAGGAAGCTTCTAGGAATGACGAGAAGACAGGAAGACATCTAAAGGTAGGGTCAAGGAGATGTCTACCATCGATGGAGGCGAAGAAGACGTTATAAGGTAGGATTTTAAAGATTCTATATCTGCGGTTGTGTCGGTTTCTAGAGTCTCTCATTTGAGTTCTCTTGAGTACAGTAACAAAAAGTTTGTTTCTTTTGGTTACTTCCGTAAACGACTTTTAACGCGGTCGCCAAATTTGATGGTGTTTGTAGTATTTGAAGAACCAAATGAATGGGGAATTAGGAGAATTTGTGAGGACATGTTGTTAGATGCGACCTATTTAACGAAAATATTTTCAGTTTCTAGTCACTTCTGATTACACTGATAGAGGTATCACCTGCTATGTTTCAAAGAAACCTTAGGACATAAAATTTGAAACTACATCAGGGGTAACCAGAAGTAACCGGAAACTGAAAACTTTTTAGTGTAAAAGATGATCTCCAACAACATGCCTACTAATTTTCAATACCTCATTTCATTTGGTTCTCCATATTATAATACTTCAAATTGAAGTTCGTCGCGCCGGGATCCAAACCAAAATTGTATTAATATTATCTATAATTATTATTATAGATAAGTGTAAGGGTAATTAATTGATAGTAAGTACCTAAATTATAATACAGTGCCGTCAGTAAGTATGAGAAATCCTGAATAAAAATATTTGTACTTATTCTTGTGTGTGTGCCATTTTACAGGATGGTTTATTGTTGACTTCACTGAGTCAGGAGACTTATTGCGGGACGATGGGTCCGCCATCACGTTCGATCATCATGCACATCAGAGGAGCTGTAACCAGGAAAAGAAATCGGTCCTGGAACGGTTCTTGTGAGATGCAGCATCGGTAGAATTAGGAGTTGTATCAGCGAAATGAAGTGAAATCAGATGGGTCTTATGCTGTCACACTGACGGGACAATCGTGGACTTCTGGAACATTCTGGCTCATCCGGGACCATCTCCAGCTGGCTGCATTCCATGAGGAAGACTTGGTTGCTGGTATTTTCGTGGAACCATCCTGCTTCTTCGTCACCATCTTTCCATGAACCATCAAGTTTGAGTATTGCTCTATGTTCCTCCCGAAACGTACATTAATTCTGGAGTGCTATGGTGAAGAAATGAGAACTATTGTAATGGTTGCTTGGTTCACTTCCTGCTGACAACTGTCTTTTCTCACAGAAGAGGAGGAAGTACCAGAATTAAAGTGATAAAGGCGATAATCTACTTGTCCATAAGGTACCAAATATTATCATTTAAATAATTTGGATATGATTTTGTGGTTATTTGAAAATTACAACGGTTTGGAATTTTGTTGCAGATAGAGTCAAAGAACATTGTGCAACGAAATGGTCCTTATAAACATCATTAAAACTGTTTGAAAGATGCTCCTGTATTGTTCTGTGTTTCTCCCGACACATACAATCATTCTGGGCTGCAATGGTGAAGAAATCAACATCTATTCTAAAGGGTACCTGATTCACCTTCTGCTGATTACAATCTTTTCCCAAAGAAGAAGTTAGTACCACTACTATAGTGACCAAGGTGATAATTTACTTGTCCATAAGGTAATCAATATTATCTTTTCAATAATTTGGATATGAATTTGTCGTTATTTGAAAATTACAAAAGTTGGGTATATTGTTGCAGGTAGATTCAAAGGAGACTGTGCCCTGAAATGGTTCCTATAAACATCATTAAAACTGTTTGAGAGAGATAAACAATGAGCGAGGGGATGTTTTTATAGTTAGATGTTGTCTGTTCATTTTAAGTAAAAGGAAGATGTCGCTGCTTGAAAAACGTTGGCATTCAACATTTTTCAACCAGCGGGGTGGAGGTGGGGCCTTCCTCCCCTCGCTCAAAGAAAAATTGTTAAGCTGCGTTGTTTACACCGCAATTGTCTCTAACTAAATTATAATACAGTTTCGTCAGGAAGTATAAGATATCCTGAATAGAAATATTTTTCTTAT
The DNA here is from genome assembly GCA_963966075.1 of Aphodius sticticus. Lineage (NCBI taxonomy): Eukaryota > Metazoa > Arthropoda > Insecta > Coleoptera > Scarabaeidae > Aphodius > Aphodius sticticus. Next base: position 2,906,207 of record OZ014510.1, read on the forward strand.
TCTTCTGTATGCGCCATTTTACAGAATGACATTGTCGAATTCACTGAGTCAGGACACTTATTGCGCTCCGTCATCACGTTCGATCATTATGGACACCAGAGGAGCTCTAACCAGGAAGAGAAGTCGGCCCTTGAACGGTTCTGGTGAGATGCAGCATCGGTAGAATTAGGGGTTGTATCTGCGAAGTGAAGGGAGGTCAGATGACTCTTATGCTAATATACTGAGGAGACAATCGTGGACTTTTCCTGAAACATCCTGGATCATCTCCAGCTGGCTACATTCCATGAGGATGACTTGATTGCTGGAATTTTCGTGGGACCATCCTACCTTCTTCGTCACCATCTATCGCTAGACCATCAAGTTTGAAGGATGTCCCTGTATTGTTCTGTGTTATCCACGAGACGTACAATCATTCTGGACTGCTATGGCGAAGAAATCAGGGACTATTCTAAAGACTGCTTATATTTCACCTCCTGCTGACTACTATATCTTCCATGAGATGAAACTTGGTCACCAGAACTTCGTACCAGAACTAAGGCGACCAGGGCTTCATTTTATTGTCCATAAGGTAATGAGTATCATCTTTTTAATCACTTGCATCTGTATTCGTAGTTATTTGGAAATTACAAATGTTTTGTATTTTGCTGCAGATAGATTCAAGGAAGACTGTGCCACGAAATGGGCCTCATATATGTTTATGTATCGTTATAACTCTATGGAAGATGCCCCTGTATGTTTTCTCGAGATGAACAATCATTCTTGCACTGCTATTGTGAAGAAATCAAGGACACTAATGACTGCTTAGTTCATCTCCTCTTTACTACAATTTTACCTATAGTGACCAAGGCGATAAGTTACTTGTCCATAAGGTAATTAACATTATCTTATTACAAATTTGGATTTGAATTCGTGGTTATTTGAAAATTACAAAAGTGTAGTATTTTGTTGCAGATAGACGCAAAGAAAACTGTGCCCTGAAATGGTTCTTATAAACACCATTAAAACTGTTTGAAAGAGATAGACAATGAGCGAGGGGATTTTTTTATAGTTAGAGGTTGTCTGTTCATTTTAAGTAAAAGGAAGATGTCGCTGCTTGAAAACCGTTGGCATTCAACATTTTTCAGCCAGCGGGGTGGAGGAGGGAACTTCCTCCCCTCGCTCAAAGAAAAATGGTTAAGCTGCGTTTCTGCCGCAATTATCTCTAACTAAATTATAATACAGTTTCGTCAGTAAGTATAAAAAATACTGAATAAAATTATCTTTTTTTATTCTTCTGTGTTCGCCATTTTACAGGATGGTTTACAGGATAGACATAGACATCATAGCCCCTCCATCACGTTCCATCATCACGTTCCATCAGCATGGTTTCCAGAGGAGCTGTAAATAAGAAGAAGTGGACCCTGGAGCTGTTCTGGTGTGATGCTGCATCGATAGAATTAGGAGTTGTATCTGCGAAGTGAAGTAAAGCCATAATGGCTCTTATGCTGTCACACTGATTAGACAACCGTGGACTTTTCCTGAAATATCCTGGATCATCTCCTGCTGACTGTATTCTACGAGGAGGACTTGGTTGCTGGAATTTTCGTGGGACCATCCAGCCTTCTTTGTCACCACATTTCCATGAACCATCAAATTTGAAGGATGCCCATGTATTGTTTATTTCTCCCAAGAGATTCATTTCGAACTGCTACACATTCTGCTAAATACTATATTTTCCACAAGAAAAGCTTAGTACTAGAACTGAGGTGGCTTGTTCATAAGGTAATGAATATTATCTTTTTATTAATTTGGATATGATTTTGTGGTTATTTGAAAACTACAACAGTTTGGTATTTTCTTGCAGATATACTCAAAGGAGACTGTACCCTCTTGTCCTTCTAAACAGCATTAAAACTGTTTGAAAAGATGCTCCTGTATTATTCTGTTTCTCCCGAAACGTACAATCATTCTGGACTGCAATGGTGCAGAAATCAAGGATTATTCTAAATGTTGCTGGTCCACCTCTTGCTGACAATAATCTTTTCCAAGAGACGGAGCTTTGTACCAGAACAATGGTGACCAAGGCAATAGTTTACTTGTCCATAAGGTAATAAACATAATCTTTTTAATTATTTTGATATGAATTGGTATTTTGTTGCAGATAGACTCAAAGAAAACTGTGCCACGAACTGGTCCTTATTAATATCATTAAATTTGTTTAATAATTCTGGACTGCTGTTTCACTCATCTTCTGCTGACAACAATTTTTTCCCAGAGAAGAACTTAGTACCAGTACTATACTGACCAAAGCGATAATTTTCTTGTTCATAAGGTAATGAATATTATCTTTTTAATAATTTTGGTATGATTTTGTGGTTCATTTGAAAATTACAAAAGCTTCGTATTTTGTTGCAGATAGACTCGAAGAAGACTGAGCCCTGAAATGGTCCTTATATATCCCGTTAAAACTGTTTGAAACACGTTTCACATGTTCCTCCCGAGACGTACAGTCAGTCCGAATTGCTGTGGTGAAAAAATCAATGACTGTTCTAAAGGCTACCTGGTTCACCTTTTGCTGACAGCAATCTTTTCTCAGAGAAGAGCTTAGTACCAAAACTATAGTGACCAAGGCGATAATCTACTTGTCCATAAGGTAATGAATATTATCTTTTTGATAATTTAGGTATGAATTCGTGGTTAAATGAAATTACAAAACTTTGGTGTTTAATTGTTGCAGGCAGATTCAAAGAGGACTCTTCACCGAAATGGTCTTCAAATATTATATATACCATTAAAACTGTTGAAAGATGTTCCTGTATTGTTAAGGTAATGTAATCTTTTTAGTAATTTGAATATGAATTCCTAGTTATTTTGAAAGAACTGTTTCTTATTTTGTTACAGGTGGACTATTAGTAGTTATCCGATGGTCAGATGACCCTTTAATGTTGGAAGCAACCGAAGATGGTAAAGCAAATAGGAAAACTAAAGAGGAACTGGACGCAAGGAAGGAGGAGCTGACGGAGGGATGGAGGAGCTGCAGAGGAAGCTTCTAGGAATGACGAGAAGACAGGAAGACATCTAAAGGTAGGGTCAAGGAGATGTCTACCATCGATGGAGGCGAAGAAGACGCTATAAGGTAGGATTTTAAAGATTCTATATCTGCGGTTGTGTCGGTTTCTAGAGTCTCTCATTTGAGTTCTCTTGAGTACAGTAACAAAAAGCTTGTTTCTTTTGGTTACTTCCATAAACGACTTTTAACGCGGTCGCCAAATTTGATATTTGTAGTATTGGAAGTACCAAATGAATGGGGAATTAGGAGAATTTGTGAGGACATGTAGTCAGATACTACCTATTTAACTAAAATATTTTGAGTTTCTAGTCACTTCTGATTACACTGATAGAGGTATCAACTGCTATGTTTTAAAGAAACCTTAGGACGTTCCATTTGAAACATAAAATTTGGCTCTAAATCAGGTGTAACCAGAAGTAACCGGAAACTGAAAACTTTTTAGTGTAAAAGATAATCTCCAACAACATGCCTACTAATTTTCAATACCTCATATCATTTGGTTCTCCATATTATTATACTTCAAATTGAAGTTCGTCGCGCCGGGTTCGAAACCAAAATTGTATTAATATTATCTATAATTATTATTATAGATAATCGTACGGGTAATTAATTGATAGTAAGTACCTAAATTATAATACAGTGCCGTCAGTAAGTATGAGAAATCTTGAATAAAAATATTTGTACTTATTCTTGTGTGTGTGCCATTTTGCAGGATGGTTTATTGTCAAGTTCACTGAGTCAGGAGACTTATTGTGGGACGATGGCTCCCTCATCACGTTCGATCATCATGCACATCAGAGGAGCTGTAACCAGGAAAAGAAGTCGGTCCTGGAATAGTTCTGGTGAGATGCAGCATCGGTAGAATTAGGAGTTGTATCAGCGAAATGAAGTCAAATCAGATGGGTCTTATGCTGTCACACTGACGGGACAATCGTGGACTTCTGGAACATCCTGGCTCATCCTGGACCATCTCTAGCTGGCTGAGGAAGACTTGGTTGCTGGTATTTTCGTGGAATCATCCTGCTTGTTCGTCACCATCTTTCCATGAACCATCAAGTTTGAGTATTGCTCTATGTTCCTCCCGAAGCGTACATTAATTCTGGAGTACCATGGTAAAGAAATGAAGAACTATTCTAAAGGTTGCTTGGTTCACTTCCTGCTGACAACTGTCTTTTCTCACGGAAGAGGAGGAAGTACCAGAATTAAAGTGATAAAGGCGATAATCTGCTTGTCCATAAGGTAATAATATTATCTTTTTAATAATTTGAATATGAATTTGTGGTTACTTGAAAATTCCAATAGTTTGGTATCTTGTTACAGATACACTCAAAGAAAGCTGCGCCCTCAGATGGTCCTTATAAACACCATTAAAACTGTTTGAAAGATACTCCTGTCTTGTTCTGTGTTCCTCTCGAAACATACAATAGTTACGAACTGCTATGTCGAAGAAATCAAAGAATGTTTTAAATACTTTCTGCCTGGTTCATCACCTGCTGACTACAATCTTTTCCATGAGAAAAACAGTACCAGAACTAAGGTGACCAAGGCAATAATCTACTTGTCCATAAGGTAATCAACATAATATTTTTAATAATTTGGATATGAATTTGTGGTTATTAGAAAGTTACAACAATTTGGTATTTTGTTGCAGATAGACTCAAAGAAAACTGTGCCAGGAAATGGTCCTTATTAACAACATTAAAATTGTTTCAAAGATGCTCCTGTATTGTTCTGTGTTAATCACGAAACATACAATCATTCTTGACTGGAATGGTGAAGAAATCAAGGACTATTCTAAAGGCTACGTGGTTTTCCTTCTGCTGACTACAATCGTTTCCCAGAGAAGAACTTAGTACGAGAACTATAGTGAAGAAGGCGATAATCTACTTGCCCATAAGGTAATGAATATTATCTTTTTAATAATTTGGATATGATTTTGTGGTTATTTGAAAATTAGAGCAGTTTGGTATTTTGTTGCAGACAGAGTCAAAGAAGACTGTGCTATGTCCTTATAAACATCATGAATGGTCCTTATAAACATCATTAAAACTGTTTGAAATATGCTCCTGTATTGTTCTGCATTTCTCCCGAGACATGCAATCATTCTCCAGTGCAAGGGTGAAGAAATCAACGACTATTATAAAGGCTACCTGGTTTCTCTTCTGCTGACAACAATCTTTACCCAGACAAAAGTTTGGTACCAGAACTATAGGGACCAAGGCGATAATCTACTTATCCATAAGGTAATGAACATTATCATTTTAATAATTTTGGTATGATTTTGTGATTTATTGAAAATTACAAAAGTTTGCTATTTTTTTGCAGATAGTCGAAGAAAACTGTGCCTCGAAATGGTCTTTAGATATAATATATACCAGTAAAACTGTTGAAAGATGTTCCTGTGTTATTAAGGTAATAAAAATAATCTTATTAATAATTTGAATATAATATAAATAATTTTGTTTGTTATTTTGTTAAAGGTGGACTATTAGTAGTTACCCGATGGTCAGATGACCTTAAATGTTGGAAGCAACCGAAGATGGTAAAGCCAGAAGGACAACTAAAGAGGAGCCGGACGTAGGGAAGGAGGTGCTGGACGTAGGGAAGGAAAAGCTGACGGAGGGATGGAGGAGCTGCAGAGGAAGCTTCTAGGAATGACGAGAAGACAGGAAGACATCGAAAGGTGGGTCCAAGGAGATGTCAACCATCGATGGAGGCGAAGAAGACGTTATAAGGTAGGATTTTAAAGATTCTATGTCTGCGGTTGCGTCGGTTTCTAGAGTCTCTCATTTGAGTTCTCTCGATTACAGTAACAAAAAGCTTGTTTCTTTTGGTTACTTCCGTAAACGACTTTTTACGCGGTCGCCAAATTTGATGGTATTTCTAGTATTTGAATAACCAAATGAATGGGGAATTAGGAAAATTTGTGAGAACATGTTGACAGATACGATCTATTTAACTAAAATATTTTGAGTTTTTGGTCACTTCTGATTACACTGATAGAGGTATCACCTGCTATGTTTCAAAGAAACCTTTGGACGTTCCATTTGAAACATAGTATTTATCACTACGTCATGTGTAACCAGAAGTAACCGGAAACTGAAAACCTTTTAGTCTAAAAAACAATATCCAACAACATGCCTACTAATTTTCAATACCTCATTTCATTTGGTTCTCCATATTATTATACTTCAAATTGAAGTTCGTTGCGCCGGTACATTTTAAACAACGTTTACTTTGTTTCGGTATCACATAGTTATATCTACAATAAACCAAGGATAACTCCAGGCATTTGGGCAACAGTAAGTATTACACTAACATAATAGATGCTAAGAGGTCAACAATGAGCGAGGGGATTTTCTTATAGTCAGAGGTTGTCTGTTCATTTTAAGTAAAAGGAAGATGTCGCTGCTTGAAAAATGTCGGCATTCAACATTTTTCAACCAGCGGGGTGGAGGAGGGGTCTTCCTCCCCCAGCTCAAAAAAAAAAATGGTTAAACCGCGTTTCCACCGCAATTGGCTTTTCCGACCGGGTTGACCGATCTGTAAAGTTGATTCGGAGGAAACGTCGCGTCGGATTCAGCCAAACCGATCGGTCCACAAAGCCGATCGGTAAACCGAATAAAACACCACCAAAACTGGCCCGAATCAATGAAAGCCGAAACCAAAATTATATTAATATTATCTATAATTATTATTATAGATAATTGTATGGGTAATTAATTGATAGTAAGTACCTAAATTATAATACAGTGCCGTCAGTAAGTATGAGAAACTCCGAATATAAATATTTTTTCTTATTGTTGTGTGTGGTCCACTTTACAGGATGGTTTACAGTCAAGTTTACTGAATCAGGAGACTTATTGGGACATCATGGCTCCACCATCACGTTCGATCATCATTGACCCCAGAGAAGCTGTAACCAGGACGAAGTGGGTCCTGGAGCGGTTCTGGTGAGATGCACCATCGGTAGAATTAGGAGTTGTATCTGCGAAGTGAAGTGCAGTCGGATGGCCCTTATGCTGGTACACTGACATCACAATCGTGGCCTTTACTGGAACATCCGGGATCACCTCCAGCTGGTTCTATTCCATGAGGAGGATTGCCTTATAACGTCTTCATCGCTGTTATCGATGGTAGTTATCTCTGGATTGCTGGAAATTTCGTGGGACCATCCTGCCTTCTTCATCGCCATCTATCCATGAACCAACAAATTTGAAGCTAGGATTGTCAAGCTGGATTGTTGTTTCTTTCAAGACGTACAAATAGTCCAGACCACAATGGTGAAGAACTCTACGATTATTCTAAAGGCTGCAGGTAGTTCACTTCCTGCTGACTATAATCTTTTCCCAGAGAAGAACTTACCATGGCTATAATCAACTTGTCTAGAAGGTAATGAATATTAATTATCTTTTTAATAATTTGGATCTGAATTTGGGGTCATTTGAAAATTACAAAAGTTTTGTATTTTGTTGCAGGGTAGACTCAAGAGAGACTGGTTATGAAATGTCCTTATATATGCCATTAAAACTGTTTGAAAGATCCTAAAACTGTCCTGAAAGACTCCTGTATTGTTCTGTGGTCCTCTCGAGGCATACAATAATTACGATCTGCTATGGAGAAGAAATCAAAGATATTGTAAAGGCTGCCTTGTTCACCTCTTGTTGACTACAATTTCTTACCCGAAAAGATATACCAGAACTAAGGTGACGAGACCTAAGAGGCTAAACATTCTGCTATAAGTCACGGGTGAGAAATCTGCATAAAAATCACAATATATCACAGCTGGTTCTTTTTGTTCTATGCTGGTATACCGATGAGAGAATCTTGGATTTTTCTGGAACTTCCTGGAACATCTTATGCTGGCTGCATTCTATGAGAAGGACTTGGTTGCCGAAATTTTCATGGGACCACCCTGGCTTCTTCGTCACCATATTTCCCTGAACCATCAAGTTTGAAAGATGCTCCTGTATTGTGCTATGTTTCTCCCGAGATGTACAACCATTACGGACTGTTGAGCTGAATAAATCAAGGACCATTCGAAGAACTGCCTGGTTCACCACCAGCTGAAGAGATGTCTTCTCTGAAAACAGTACCAGACCTAAGATGAGAAAGGCTATAATCCAGATATCCATAAGGTAATAAATATTATTTTTTAATAATTTGGATATGAATTCAGTTATACAGTGTGTTCCCAGGGCTTTTTATAACAATAACGAATTACAGTAACAATTAACATGCTATAAGAAAAAAGAGCTGAGTGCAATTATGACTATATAATATTTTTTTTAAGCGCTAAAATATTTGTCAGATATTTATTTATCATTTAATAGGTATATAATAATAATAATAGTCATAGGTATAATTACCATGTGGTAATTAAAATGATGGTAAACTTAAAATGTTTGTAAATCGTTTATTTAATCAAAATTTACATTCTTTTCGAATCAATAAAAATACAAACAAAATTCTTTGTAGTAATATATAAAATCAACAAAGCAACTGACTATAAATAAATAAAATAATCACAATGTTAACAGTAACACACACAAAACTTTAAAACAATCTAAATAAATTAATAAATAAAATAAGATACACACGCATTTAAAATTCTAAGATCTTCAAGTTGTTGCTGTTGGCGTATGGGATAAAAATCTTCAGGTTCTTAAAAACTATTGATTACGTAATTCCTGAAAGAAGATAAATAATTAAAATAAAAAACTTAGATAATATAATAGTGGAATCACCAGACCATAAGGGTATAAAGTGATTATTTATCATGTACATAATGACTTTGCTCTATAGTCTATGTGAACATGCGTAATAGAAAGTTAATATTGTCTGAGATAGGTTCGAAAGTTATTAAATCTTACCAATAATATATGGCATATATACAACTTTGTATCTTTTGGTCTAAAATCACTACACAGAGATGTTCGTAAAAATCAGTTTTGACAGCCAAAATGCACAAGATTATGTAGGTTCCTGCAGAGAAAGTTCAGGGGTGCCAATTTAAAGTTTTCATATAACAACCACATCCTTTAACTTTTTGACTACAACATATTTTTTATTTGGATTACCTATAGCCAATAAGACAAAAAAATGTATTAAACAGATATTATCTAATATATAACTAGTGCGTTCAAAACTCCTATAAATGGCTTTTGCTTTTAGTTTAAGTGCCAAAACTAGATATACAATGCATCCATAAAAAGTTGGGTATGTACAAATATAAAACTTTCATATAAATAAATGGCATTTGCGGCCTTGTCAAAATTATCCAATTGTGTTCAACTTTGTTATTCACCGTGGAAGAAATTCCACAGTTGTCAGTTGTTCGGCGAGCAAATAATTTCTGGAAATGCCAACATTAACTATTACAAACATTTAGATGAGGTTCCTTTGGCCACATCGCTCAAAGTTTTGCTCCTTCGATAGCTCTGACCTGACAAATGGAAAGGTCAATTAATTTTGTAATTGCTTGAAACTATCAGCTTTGCTATTTTAATATAAACTAATAGTGTCAAACGCTGATCTTTTGACAATCCTGGCTAATTAGTTTTATTTTAATGCAGACCGATCTCGATCAAATAGAATTTCATGCAGCTAAACTATTAATTTCATATATAGTATGATAAAGTCATGTGGCTGGCCACATCAGATTTTTGTACTACAAGCCCTTTGCAAACGAGAAATAAAAAATATAGAATGAATACTTTAAGTTCCCTGTTAATGCAATATATTTAACAGATAGTTTGGAACACGTTAATTTTTTTATTTCAACTCTATGACACACCCAACCAAAGTTATTTTAACGCAAATAAATGTCAAAAATGACTGATTCATACGACAAAAAAAAACTAGTAAAAACTTATCTTCAGCCGGGCCTTAGTTAAAACATCTCCCACCGTAAAATATTTAAACAAGAAAAAAAGATGGAGTAAACTGAGTTTGCCCATTCACGAACTTGTCCTTACTTTTTAAGAGATAAGCTTGTATCCCAAATTTCAGATCAATTACTTCAAAATTAAGGCAGTTATCGTGTAGACTGTAGACAGACAGGCAGACATAGCTAAATTGATTCAGTTTTCAATGCTGATCAAAAATATATAGGTAGATATATAGAGTACTTTCCAAAAGTAACGGATATATTCTATAAAACCTTAAATAAAAATATTTGAGAAAAATGCTTTTTGACACGTCGATTTTTATTTTTAAATTACTATCCTGACATACACTTTTCAGCCCCCCACCCCACCGTTATTTATCAACCGATTTTGATAATTTTTTTCGTTGTCTTCAGAATAAAAAGATCTATCAATTGAGGTATCGCAAGGGGTACTTTGCTAATTGAAGTGTCAGAGCATTTTTCTGAAATATTTTTATTTAAGATTTTATAGAATTTATCCGTTACTTTTGGGAAGCACTGTATATACAAGTCTATAGCTGTCACGCTTCCTTAAGGATGTTACAAATGTTGTGACAAACTCAATATACCCTACCACAGTAAATGTGACTAGTTTAAATAAATCCAAACCTTTTTGTAGGTGTATAGTTTGTATGCTTTTACTATCTTACCTTGTTTGTGTTCATTTTGTCGTTGAAGATGACTGACTATACAAATCATGCCTGATACTAAACTATCAAAAAATTTCCTTCCAAAACATATATAGTCACCATCACATCAATGAGGAACCCAACACATAGTTTGAATCACAGGTTTGAATGAAAGGTATGCCCCTATCTCGGTCTAAACAAAAAAGTAAACAATAGTAACACAGGAGTGACATCTAGGGTTTAATTTTATAATCAATTAAACTAACTCCTGATTTTTTTTACCTATATTTGGAAGGTGAGATCAGACTGAGAAGTTTCACGCCTGGTTTGTTCGAGTCCAAAAATACCATCAACCCCGTAAGTCAAGTAGTTAAAACCCCACATAATAACAGAAGCCAAATATTCCTGTATCTAACGCTGTCTATCCAAACATACTGGAACATAACCTCTCGGTTTTCCATAGATGTCACAGTGGATCAATTCTTTATTATAGATGAAATCATGAATAGTATTCCCTAAAACCAAAAAAATATTACACATATGGTAAATATGCCATGTATCCAGCATGGGTACAATTAATCCACAATAACGCATTTCTACCTTGTTTCTCACCTAAGTTTGTTGATTTCTTCGGTGTTGACTGATATGTGAGCCCTTCGTATGAACTTGGAGTGCTCATTTTGGTCGTTTTATTTATAAATGAGATCGCAGAGGATGTTATGTCAATGTGGTATTGATGTAATCAACGAAAAATAAACAAGCTTACCTCGAATGACAGGGTTAACTTAACCTAGACCCTGTTTATATGGCATGCTGCCGTTGGGAAGTTGACACACTGTACGGTGACTTATCTCAGACGTACGTTGGTGTAATTTGAACGATTCCCGGTAGATGGAAATACTGTAGCGATGACTAATACAGCTTTTAAGCGTCTGATATACAGCTGTCCCAAATAAATCGATAAAGTGTTGCGAAAAATATGGACTAGAGTCGGTTCCTTTTATAAGTTAAATTTACAATATCCTCAAACATGATATTTTTTTAATAAGCGTAAGATGCTTAACAGATCGAAACTAATATAAAAGATCTGAATTCTTAAAACTAGGTGCTTGTCTCCAATAGGCTATCCACTGATGTCCTATATTTAGTTTGTCCTAAACAAAAAGCACTAACACTTCACTCACTGTGCTCTGCTTTTTACACATTTCACTGATTCTCTAGTTCGAAGGGTTTAGTTCTTTTTAGTCTTCTCACTAGATTCTGATTGTCGAGTAGCTGCAGGGCCTCTACGTTGACGTGATGGCTTAGGCGAGATTCATGCTTAGTGGCGAATCTTTTTATTTCTTGGATGACTTGTGGGACACCAAGATCACGGTGCAGGGCGCAGGCCACTGTTCCGTATGTACCAAGGAGCGTTAACCATATTCCTTAGTACTTTATTTTGGAAAGTCTGGATTCCTTGTATATTTGCTTCTTTTTGGCGTGACACCACAAAGTTGGTTGACGTATAACCAAATCAGTTTTAGTGCTTGGTTGTAAACTTGTAGTTTGTTCTGTACTGACAACTGAGAGTTTCTTTCCAGAAGCCAGTATAGTTCTCTGTATTTGAGGCCAATATCTACTCTTTTCTTCTTAACGTGTTCTTTCCACATTAGTTTTGTATCCAGAGTCATATCCAAATACTTTGCAGTGTTCGTATATGGAACTATGGCGTCGTTAATCTTGACATGAGGTATGTCCTCGATTATGTTGTTTGTAAAGTTAATATGGACCGATTTCAGTTCGTTGAGCTTGGTCTTCCATTTTATATATTTTATTACTAGCTTGTTGAAGATTCCTAGTAGATTCTCCAATAGTTGATCCCACTGCCATTAGAGCCGTGTCATCTGCGAATGTGGCGACTGTTACATTTTTCATCTGTGGTAGGTCACTTGTAAATAGTAGATAGAGAATTGATCCCAATACACTACCCTGGGGTACCCAAGCTTTTACTTCTTTTAGTTCCGAGTACTCATCGATCCGTTTTATTCTGAATAGTCTATCAGATATATAGGATGTTAGCAGCTCGACGTATTGTAAAGGTAGCATACTCTTTAGTTTGTGTATCAATCCTTCGTGCCAAACCTTATCGAAAGCTTGTGTCACATCAAGAAAGATTGTTGAGCAAATAAGCTTTCCTTCTAATGAGTAATGCTCTCTCTATGATATCTGTTATTCTATGGACTTGATCTATAGTGGAATACTTTTCTCTAAAACCAAATTGATGATTAGGAATTAGTTCCTTTCTCTCAAGGATAGGTTTAATTCTCTTTAGAAGCAGGTTTTCAAAGAGCTTCGATATCATTGGTAACAGTGATATTGGGCGATATGACTTGGCCTCATTCGGTGGTTAGCCTAGTTTTGGTATCATGATAAATAAAAGTGAATATATAATACCTAATAAAAAATGTCACACGATCATCACAATAGGGTATTTGACTGCATTAAAAATATGGCTTGTATTATAGTCATCCTAATAGATTACAGTTTAAGAAACCTATTTGTTATTACTCTTAAAAAAAATGCTTTATTTCTATTAAAAACAAAAATTAAAATTGAATTTTATTCACGTCCTATCACGTGATTGAAAACGCTCTGTAATTGGCTCAGTCTCCAATGACGTCATTCGTTAGTACGCTTAGAGCGCGTTCGGTTTGTCAGGGTAGGGTATGGGGAGAGCAATGCTCAGATAACCTGGGTCGGCTGTCTCTCTCTTATATGCAGATAAACGCCGTATGACGTTAGTCCGCCTATTATGCAGCGCGTCACTCTCACCGTATAATACCGGGTTATCCGAACGCGCTCTTATGCTTCTCCCGTTTGAATTTAATAGTACTAAAGTGCCATGTAAGCATAACTTTGTAGGTTAGGATAGCCCTAACCTTAAGCTGTCAGATCAGATAATACCTGGTTCGAAAATACGATAGATAACTTATTTTCATCAGTTTTACTTATATCGAAGTAATCTTCACAACAAGAAACACTTGTATTGGCCGCTATTTATTTCATTTGGATTTCTACGAGCCAACCACTTTCTTCGCAGTTTCAAATCTTGCGGAACAGCTACAAATAGTTTATCCGGAGTTTTTCTTGACGTATTTCTGCATTGTGGATTTATACACCATTTATAACCCATTTTTATGTAGAAATTGTGAAAACAACACGTCATACAACACAATTACCAAACGGCGACGATGCCGATGCTGACAGACCATATGGGCCGATTTGACATCTACTATCGTGTGACGTCACACAACAGAAAGTATCGTTTTGGCAGGACTTTTTGTGATTCAGTTTTTAACGCTGATTTTTATGAAATATTGAGGAAGTATTTACGAAAAATAATGCATTTACAATGTAGAGTGAAGGAATAAACACACTAAGATGGTTTTCCAATAATAGTCAAATACCCTATTGTCAACTTAATTTTGAAAACATTTTCTAAATAACATCTAGAAAACAATACCATATTTTGTAAAAATGTTTTATTTTCCACGGGATACACTAATCTTGTAGACGGCTGTATATGGTGCGGTGTGACGTCACAGGGCATGTCGTAGCTATGTACTGCCGCGGTAGAGAATTTCAGTTTACAGTGCGTGTGGTATGTGTTGGGTTGAGTGCAAAGGTTAAGGAGTTGCAACCGTTTATTTCGGTGAATTTTGACCCAAAACAAACTGATTCTTTTGTATGAAACTGAAGTGAAGGAACCATGTCAACGCAAAAGGAAGTAGGAGTAGGCGATTTCGTCCTATTGGACAAAATCGACATCGATAACTTTATGAGAAACTTAGAACTAAGGTGAGTTACACACAGAGTTTTGTTTTGGATGCTAACAGTGTAATATAAGCCATAAGGGTCGTTATAGATGTCAATGCAACAGGTGTAAACATTTGGTTGTCATGTCTATTGTCTGGTGATGCTAAAAATTGAAATTAGTGGGCCAGCCTTTTTTTATTTTTAAAATATGTGTTATGCGGTTTTATAATTAGATATTACGAATAAAATTCGAGTAAGGTGCTTGACATTTTTCTCCTTGATAAGATTATAAAAGCGATTATCAAAGTTGAAAAAGTGATTGGGCTGTTATAATATATATGGAAGAGTTTAACAATTGATTCATATCATGAATCATCGTCAATTTACATACGTAGTGATGTTTTTGTTCTTCATCATATAGTGGGCACCACTTTTACGAAATTCTTTATTGTTAATCTTTAGTTCGTACAGGATGTTGTTTTGCAATAATAGTTCTGTGAAAATACAGCTTCAAATCTACTTTATCTGATTGACAGAGTACATTATTCATTTAGCACACACATACAAGCTGTACAAGGAAATTCTATGTTGTTCTTGACTAATTTACACATTTCTTAAAACACCCTTTGCATTTTTATATGAGTACTAGTGAAATATTATCGTGTTTTTCTTGTTAGTCTATTAATACAATTTTAAATGTTGTCCAAAATTGACGTAAGTTTAGAAATTTCCAAAAAAATAAATTCATAAAAAAGTCGAATTACAAACAAATGACTGTTTTGTTATTTAATACTGTTCTGAATACATACTTTCTTACGTTACATATTACTTAGTTAACCACAGAATGACGTCAGAAACTGTTTTATAAGTGACAAAACTGAGTCATCTTGCCATAACATAGATTGGGTATTTAATATGATAAGAGGAGAGACCAACAATATTTGATTAAGCAATATGTTCAGATTATCATGTACCTATTAAATTTGCAATTCTAAAATTCTAAATTGAATTATAAAAATAATTCAATTTATTTTAGACAGTAGATAAGCTATCATTGAATCAAATAACAAGTAGATAAAAAAACGCGACTTTAAAACTAAATTAATTAGTATTTTTAGCCTGTTTTTTTTTTACCTTTTGGCTACCCAAGTCATTGAAAACATGATAGAGCATCATATTTTATAATAAGAAATGCAATAGCATGCAGTTAAAACTTGACCATTCCCAAGATATGGTATAGACCAGGGGTTCTCAACCTTTTAGGTTCCGTGTACCATCTAAAAAATATCCAAATTTCTTATATACCTAACAAAATTTCATTTGGTATACAAAAGTTAAATAAAAAAACCCTTGGGGTTGTTTTGCTAAACCATTTTTTTTTAAATATCATTATCTGTGTCAATTAGTTTCAAGCTCAAATTTGGCTCAATCATTAATTTTGGCTTGTTTGTTGTTTAAATATAATATTGATGAAACCCCATACCTACATAAATTTCACATAAATCGTGGCGCAAAGAGGCATTAAAAGTCTAATATCTTAACCTTCAGTTTCTTTAAAATAATTCTTCCTCTGGATCCAGAAAACGGTGATTGTAATAATTTTAAATTCTTCTATCAGCGCTGTGTGTGAGGAAATGTCTATCAAATGTTCTTAAATGTTCTTTTTCTATTAGGTTGTGAAGTTTGGTATTTACATACCTTTTAGATTTCTGATCCAATTTTCATTCTCATAGATTTGGGAAAATAACTATTGTTTTTTAAAGAGGTGCAATCAATAATTTTTTATATCCGACTAATTCATCATTGATGTTTCTCATCTTTTCTCAAGGGAGCCTTCGAATGCTGGCAATAAACTACATTTATTTTTATTAACTTCTTTTATAATTAACTTGATTTATTTATTGGTAATTTTATCTTCAACGATAATTAAATGAATCTTTGATCCCTGCAAAACTAAATTTAATTCATACAGCTTTCCAAAAAATATCAGCTAAATATGCTAACCGGGCTATCCACAATTCGTCAAAGAAAGAATTTTTGAATTCGAAAATAACGTTTTCAAGAAAATCTTGAACTTCCGATTTAAGTTCGAAGAGACGATTCAAAACTTTACAGTTCGAGAGCCATCTATCATCGGAATGTAACAAGAGATACCCATCTCCTGACATAATATTAAAAACATTCGTGAACTGAATGCTCGACTTTTAATAATATTGACTGCAATTATTTTTTTGTTAAAGCTCGAGCTCCATCAGTGCAGACACCAGTGCATTTCGCTCATGTAATGGAATTGTTAAACATAAAATTATTAAGAAATTTGAATATTTCACCAGTTGTTCTTTCGAGCAGAGGTTTACAAAATAATTATTCCTCTGCAATTTTCTCTTGCACCTCGAATCGGATAAAGACTAATAAATAATTGATAAAAATTAATTTTGTCAGTATTTCATCTAGCTGTAGCGCAAAATATTAACTTTGATTTATCTATTTAACTACACTTCCTTTTACACAATGTGCCATTTGAAATACGCCTGCGTACGGTTATGGGTATTATCTGATTTGACCGCTATAATTTTGGGTCAAACAATTTAACAATATCATCTGAATAAATATGGTTTTAAGTTTGGGACCTTTTGCGTACCACCTAGAAGTCCTTCGCGCACCACCAGTGGTACGCGTACCACCGGTTGAGAACCCCTGGTATAGACATTTGCTTTTGTGGAGAACTAGGTTTTTTATAATGTCTATTGCCACCCAAACAATATATCGATGGGCACTTTTTCACGTTATTTGTAATGCTCAACCAAAGGTTTATAGCAGCTATAATTCATTTAGATTAAAGAGATTTGAAGTGCCCTATAATTATGATAACGTGTCAAACATGATCAACGATACGTGTTAGATAACAATAATTAATTAAAAAAATAATTACCTACATAATCAGTACAATAATTTCGTAGAATTATTGTTCTTTATTATATTTTATTTTCTAATTTCTTCATTTATATAAACATGTAAAAGATACAGATAAATGTTGGTACTGTGTTGTATATTTGAGGTTATGTTAAATCAAAACAAAGCCAAGAAAGCCAAAGAAACAACTAGTTTTAAATCTGAATTTCAACAGAAACAGAATGCAATAATTCCTAATACCTACACGTTTCGTTTATCTACGATTATAATGCGGTAAAATCATCAATCATGGTTATCTTTCCTATCAGTTATTAGTCCTTATATTTGACAAATAAGATTATGTTTACTAGAAGTTACGAAAGCGCCAATTTATGTAATAAATATTGACAAATACTTCACATTTTTGTAATTAATTTAAAATTTCGTGTTTATATAGCGATAAAACAACATATTTTGAAATGACTCTACGAATTCTTCTTTCAAACATTTTTATTGCATATTCAGTACAGAACGGTATTGAAAATAAATTCTGAAGACTCTCTATGAAACGTAAGGAAGTCATAAACGGAATGACGGTTCAGTCAATTTATTGATTATTTTCTAAGCATAACGGCCCCACCTCAGGCCCAAATTAAAAACTTTACAATCATCAATTATGATGCCCGTTGTTCGTTTTACACCCTATCTTGAATGGTGACATGATTCATTTGATTTATTCACCTTTTTAATAGCCATGATTCTAACTGTCGCCATTGATTTTTCTGCATTTTCTATAGTATAGTATGCGACCAGGTGTACATACTAGAACGAATATATTTCACATTTCATATTTCCAATTATTGTGATTTTGACAATATTTTTTCAATATATTTTGCCAGCTGAAACCTTTCGAAGAAGAGTGTGACCCCGTACGAGAGAATCACCCTAACTGCCATCTCTCGTTTCGACAATATTGACTCCTGTGTTTGAAGGCCTATAACTCTAAAACTAGTGAACAGAAAAAAATGAAATAATGTGTATCATACTCCTGAATCATTTCTACATAGGTTGTATGACTGTTAACATTTTTTGCCTCTCGGTGTAAACCTGAACGCCAGAGAAATGAGAAAAGGTCCCCGATTTTTACACTTTTAAATTAACGTCTTTCCATCTTTTTCTCTCGTAAACCGCTTGCCACAAAATTTTTAAATTTTTGTTCACGTGGCATATACACTGATAAAACTGAAGAGGTAATTTTACCGTGTGGATCGGCGGTCATTTTGAATCTCCGTGTATACTTTTGTGATGGACCACATATGTTGCTATGATAACTCCATTATAAATACCAATGAAACATTATCTGGTTTCTCACAAAACAACTGTTTGTAAACTGGTTTTGCGACTGCTCGGACAAGCCTGTATTGTCAACTGTAAAATCACTAGTAAAATCCTATTAATGTGGAGATCATAAATAAGAACAAAAAATAATAGTGTGAAGTTTTATTATAATTTTAACAATAAATAACATGTGAAACATATTTATAATATATATATATATCTACATATTTTTTTATAAATATTTCATACTTTTAACATTAAATAAATAGAAGTTCTTGACAAAAATGTAATCATAAGTAAATGAAATAAAATAGGAACCCATGGACTATACTTATCTACATATCGTATAATAAAATAAATCGATCTGCTTCACAGAGAGAAATATATCTATTAAATATAAATTAAATATTATTTCAACAATATTAAGTTGAAATACCTATGGTAAACTTACGTCACACACTTGCTTAGACTGCATACAAACATTTACTTATTTATTTTCATAATAAGTTTGATCACCTATCAGTGGATTTGGTTTTATCCTTATTCGTTTTTGAACCCTGATAATTTTTAGAAAGCTAAACCGTCTCCAGAATAAGAGAACCTGGGAATAATCCAACCACAGCATATAGTCCAAAATGTGTCGCGTGAAATCAAAATAAGAAGTACATGAGTCATATATCATATACAGAGTATAACAATGTCAGCAGCTGCTTTCCTTTGAGGTACAGAGTGTGTGTAAAGTTATTAATGAGTGTTTATAGAAAAGTATTTTTTATATTGGTGATTGAAATGATATGTGTTATACATGTTAGTATAAATTTGATTGTAAGACCGCATGTACGAGAAAGAACAATAAACGAAATCTTACCTATGGACACCACACAAGTCCTTGAATTTGTAGAATGTCAGTATCATCAACACTTGTATCCTAAAAAGAACATCCAATTAGTGAAAGTGGAATTATACATATCAAGACTGCAAACTTTTTACCTGCACTTTGTAGTATATATTTGCAAAGTCCTCCATAAAATACAAAGAGATGAATGTACCAATATTATATCTTTTAATACTATAGAACCATATGGAGCAAATATTCCACACCACACCGATAAAGGATAAGCCACAGAGGCACTAACAGTGTTAAATTAGTTGTATATAATAATCGCACTCAATAAAACTCTAAGTTAGCTGCTGTAAACACAACCAAACGGATGGCGAACAGAACTCGAACTGTATATCCCATTATTGCGCAAGCGCGATAAAAATTCTCTCGGTAGCACTTTACCATCTAGAAAGGAAAATTGCACGAGCAGAAGGCAAATTTACAAAGCAGACAGTAGTTTTAATGTATAGATATGTAATTTTATTCCGTTGAAGTAATTGTTACTATGAAATTTACAAAGTTGTTAGCAAATGTACATACAGTTTGTACAATTAATGAATGTAACTGCATTTTCAATGATATTTAGTATTTTTGCTTAAAATTATGGTAAAATTGCCGACAAATAGGGTAGGTTTATATTTTCAATCAGACGTACGTTACAGATATACAGTTGAAAACATTATACTCGAGAAAAAGCGTTCAAGTTTGCGAAACGCAGGAAAGACATTCGGTTCATAGCTGGAGAATTTCTTCGTCGTCGAATTTAATTTTAATTTTTTTTCTGAGACACCTAAATAACGTCGAATGACGTTGTAAATGCTGCACAGAAAAGTACATTCTAATGCCCACAAAAAATTGTTTTCGAGCACTACGCCATATTACCCACGAAATATTATCGTGGTAAGTTTTAGAATACATATGTATGACTGGAATAAGCAATAATAATTTATGTTTTTAATTCAAAATGATGTATACTAATTAATATGATCTTGAAAAACAAATACACTTTAAACCTATTTGCAACTATTATTGGCAACCGTAGTATTCAAAATACAGCATATCTTTTTAAACACTAACATTGATATTTATTGATTCTCCAGTAGCTCAAGAATCATACAAACTCATTTTTGCAATATTTATTTTTGAAGTGGGTAAAACTAAAATCAACAAATTGTGAACATTCATAAACTTTTCAGAAATTCCCTGCCTTTTTCGGGTTTCTTCACTTTTCACTGTTTAATACCACCGATATTATAGTATGCAACTGCAGTAAGGAAGCAATAACATATAAATGGCAAAATCACCACACAGTGACAAGTCGTAATACTAAGATACCTTTCTCAAAAAGTAATAGATAATATACTACTAAATTATAAATTTTGAAGTTTTGAAGGTTTCAGTTTGCAGAAATCTTAATAATTTTGCAGTGCATAAACAGCCGCGGAACATGTGCAGTCAGAGCACTTGACTTGATTAGCAACGTGAATTGTGCCCTAAAACATACTCAAACATCACCTCAATGATGTTCATAACTCTGAAATGACAATGGAAAAAGATCAATTAAACTGCGTGTTACGCCTGAAACATTTTTATATAACATGTATAACTATCAAAACTGTCTGCTCTTAGGTTTAAACTTCAACGTGAGACTTGTGAAAAATCGTGCCCGATGTTTACAAACTTGTTTACAGCCAGTATTACATATGAACATAAGAAAACATAAATCCTAATCAATAGGCAAGATTCCAAATTTTACTCGATCATGATCTGACATTTTTGCAGTAAGATGTTTAGAAGAAAAAAAAAACGAAAAGGCGAGTGTTCATTTAAAACAGTTAAAACTGCAGAAATTGGGTACCTCTTTACACTTCTGTCGCGCTCATCTTTAAACCGAACCGTAGAAAATTACACTACATATAGAACCGATTAACTAATATATCACATTTTATTTTATTTGCTTTTGATAAGTAGTTTCAGAGTTATGAGTCTTCAAACACATGTCTCCATACTATTATTTAGCGCCGGACAGCGCTGTACTCTAGACGCGTATTTCTCGATAATTTGGTCACATACTGTTTTAAAAAATAATTGAAAACATGAATCAAGTAATAATGATGACCAAGGTTACCAAGTTCAGCGCCCTGAAATAATTTTCACGCACTAATTTTGCTTTCATTGTTGATATAGCATAATGTCAACAAACATTCATATCTCCAATGTTCCGTTAATGTCCGTGCATGTCCGTAAGCCATTACGTGTGTTTATTTAAAATTAATCACCTTTTAAGCTGTATTTCGTATCTATTTCTGCAATCGGAAACAATTTGACACGACTACCAGTGTATTTTATTTCTGCCAGTGCGTTAGAAAGTTGCATTAGGTACTGTTTAGTACAAATGGGCATGTCTGTGCTGTGCTAAAATGGCTTTATTGTAAATAGTTTACTTTCACTCGCTTTTGCTATTACAACTGTTCTATGTTAGAATGACAGTTTTATGGAGCAATACAAATTCTTTTCTGTTCGGAAAAATATGATCACTGTTTACATTAGACTAAGTAGATGTCTTTTACATAACAGTTAAATAAATAAATAATGTATTATTCTTAGTTTTAATAGTTCTGCATCGTCTTGTATGGTTTACTGAAAACAATTTGTTGCAGGTTGCATTTAGAACCTCTTCTATAGATTGCCGTTTTTGTTTTCTTCAGTTTTTAATCAATCGTCATATTTTATTTAATGCGCCTGTAGAAAAAGAATTACCTAATAATTTTTAAGTAATTTTTTAAGCGATTTAATATGAATGATATAAATTTCGTGCGGCGCGCACTACGTCAATCGTAACGGTAAATGGAAACGTAGCTGGGACAGTGGAGATTATTTACTATTAGTACGATACGATCAGAACAATTTAACTTCGGAATTTTGAATAGTAGTGCGAGTTAAATATAAATAATAAATTTAGATGTAGAATTAATTATACCCAACAATATTTTACAAACACGGATTCAAACGGATTCACTGATCGCGTCAAAACTTCGCATCTCGTTCGACTGCCTCGCACCAAAACCCACAAGCGAGGGAAGCCGAACTGCGCAAAATATTGTTCATGTTTATTTCGGTCTTAAAAATTAACAAATAGTCGGAATGCTATTAAATTCAAGGGATATGTATCGCAGTAAATAAGGATTATTTGCATGCGAACTGCGTTGTCCTGCTAACATTCGTTCTTGAGATGTCGGCTTCCATCAAAATCTTGTTCGCAACCTTTATTACATAAAAACTGAAAAAAAAAAACAAAAACACCAATTCATAGAAGAGACTGTAGATGCAACCTGAACAAAAAATGAAATTTTGTGTGGTTAGTGGTTTAAGAGAAAATAAATCTGAAAGACGAGCGATAAACTGCAAAAAACAGGTACCTTTTTTCACTTCTCTCGCGCTCATGTTTACACCGAGAGGCAAAGAATTTTGACAGTCGTACAACTTTTGTAGAAATGCTTCAGGAGTATGATACTCTTTATTAAATTTTTTTCTGTAATCGAAAAATTTGTTTATATGTTTTAGAACCTCAACGTGATATATTCTTGTATCCGCATATTTTTTGCTGGGTTTTTTTCTAAAACGACACGAAAACATGATTCACCAGTACTATAACACTGCACTAAATAAATTTTCTCCTTCATGGTTAACATCGCATGAAAATACTTCTCAAACGAATACCTAATGCAATATATAAATATCTGTATAATATATAAAAATATATAGACATAACAGTGTCTATACGATTATATAATTCTTTACTTAGGCCAGTAGGCCAAATGTAAGTTTTAATATCATTAAAAATTTTGATCACGTTTTTGTTCTGACGTTGCATATTTTATTATAGAACGGACAAACGAGTGATTGATATGGGCTAAAGGAATGTCAAATACGTGATCTATACAGACAATTCTTGTCCTACATGAGGCCATTGCTTCGTTTTGAAACAACTGAGTGGAGAGAAGTAATTAGTAATTGTTTTCTACGAGTAAAATTGCGTGTTTGTCAGTACACTCACCGGAAATGTATTAGAACACGTTAACTATAAAAACGTGCCGAAACAATAGAGTTTGTTGTGAGGAGTTTAAAAAGTTAAGGAATTTCTACATGCATGTTTAACTTGAAAATTTGAAAGAAATTCAATATGACCATGTTTGTTTGCCTGATAAGTCAAATGCTAAACCACCTAATTTGTTTAATATGGCGACCAATATCTGACATTTGATGAAATTATCTGTCTTATCTAATCGCCTCTAGCCCGTCTACTTTTCACATAATGTCACAGAAACTAAAATCATATCATTTCAGTAACTATACTGCAGCCAAAGAGTGAATTTAACAAACTCTTCTAACAAAACCTGAGCTGGCAGAGACTTGTAATTTTCAGGATTAATTACCTGATTTATCTGTGACCACGACATGTATAATAATCGTCTCTATCCCATCTGCTTTTTTCATAATGTCACAGAAACTAGAATCATATCATTTCAGTAACTATACTGCAGCCAAAGTGTGAATTTAACAAAATCTTCTGACAAAACCAGAGCTGGCAGAGTTTTGTAATTTTCAGGATTAATTACTTGATTTATCAGTGACTACAAACACGTATAATAATCATCTCTATCTCATCTACTTTTCTCATAATGCCACAGAAACTAAAATCATAGCCATTCAGTAACTATACTGCAGCCAAAGTGTGAATTTAGCAAAATATTCTGACAAAACCAGAGCTGGCAGAGACTTGTAATTTTCAGGATTAATTACTTGATTTATGTGTGACCACGACATGTATAATAATCGTCTGTGTCCCAGCTACTTTTCTCATAATGCCACAGAAGCTAAAATCATAGCCATTCAGTAACTATACTACAGCCAAAGTGTGAATTAAAAAAAAATCGGCTGACTAAACTAGAGCTGGCAGAGACGTGTAATTTTCAGGATTAATTACTTGATTTAGCTGTGACCACGACATGTATAATAATCGTCTCTATCCCATCTACTTTTCTCATAATGCCACAGAAACTAAAATCATAGCCATTCAGTAACTATGCTACAGCCAAAGTGTGAATTTAGAACAAAATCTGCTGACTAAACCAGAGCTGGTAGAGATTTGTAATTTTCAGGATTAATTACTTGATTTATCTGTGACCACAACACGGAAAATAATCATCTCTATCCCATCTACTTTTCTCGTAATTCCACAAAAACTAAAATCATAGCCATTCAGTAACTATACTACAGCCAAAGTGTGAATTTAATCTGCTGACTAAACCAGAGCTGGCAGAGACTTGTAATTTTCAGGATTAATTACTTGATTTATCTGTGAGCACAACACGTAAAATAATCATCTCTATCCCATCTACTTTTCTCGTAATTCCACAAAAACTAAAATCATAGCCATTCAGTAACTATACTACAGCCAAAGTGTGAATTTAAAAAAAAATCTGCTGACTAAACCAGAGCTGGCAGAGACTTGTAATTTTGAGGATTAATTACTTGATTTATTTGTGACCCCAACACGTAAAATAATCATCTCTATCCCATCTACTTTTCTCGTAATTCCACAAAAACTAAAATCATAGCCATTCAGTAACTATACTACAGCCAAAGTGTGAATTTAATCTGCTGACTAAACCAGAGCTGGCAGAGACTTGTAATTTTCAGGATTAATTACTTGATTTATCTGTGAGCACAACACGTAAAATAATCATCTCTATCCCATCTACTTTTCTCGTAATTCCACAAAAACTAAAATCATAGCCATTCAGTAACTATACTACAGCCAAAGTGTGAATTTAAAAAAAAATCTGCTGACTAAACCAGAGCTGGCAGAGACTTGTAATTTTGAGGATTAATTACTTGATTTATTTGTGACCCCAACACGTAAAATAATCATCTCTATCCCATCTACTTTTCTCGTAATTCCACAAAAACTAAAATCATAGCCATTCAGTAACTATACTACAGCCAAAGTGTGAATTTAATCTGCTGACTAAACCAGAGCTGGCAGAGACTTGTAATTTTCAGGATTAATTACTTGATTTATCTGTGAGCACAACACGTAAAATAATCATCTCTATCCCATCTACTTTTCTCGTAATTCCACAAAAACTAAAATCATAGCCATTCAGTAACTATACTACAGCCAAAGTGTGAATTAAAAAAAAAATCTGCTGACTAAACCAGAGCTGGCAGAGACTTGTAATTTTGAGGATTAATTACTTGATTTATTTGTGACCCCAACACGTAAAATAATCATCTCTATCCCATCTACTTTTCTCGTAATTCCACAAAAACTAAAATCATAGCCATTCAGTAACTATACTACAGCCAAAGTGTGAATTTAATCTGCTGACTAAACCAGAGCTGGCAGAGACTTGTAATTTTCAGGATTAATTACTTGATTTATCTGTGAGCACAACACGTAAAATAATCATCTCTATCCCATCTACTTTTCTCGTAATTCCACAAAAACTAAAATCATAGCCATTCAGTAACTATACTACAGCCAAAGTGTGAATTTAAAAAAAAATCTGCTGACTAAACCAGAGCTGGCAGAGACTTGTAATTTTGAGGATTAATTACTTGATTTATTTGTGACCCCAACACGTAAAATAATCATCTCTATCCCATCTACTTTTCTCGTAATTCCACAAAAACTAAAATCATAGACATTCAGTAACTATACTACAGCCAAAGTGTGAATTTAAAAAAAAATCTGCTGACTAAACCAGAGCTGGCAGAGACTTGTAATTTTCAGGATTAATTACTTGATTTATCTGTGACCACAACACGTAAAATAATCATCTCTATACCATCTACTTTTTTCATTATGCCACAGAAACTAAAATCAAACCATTTCAGTACCTATACTACAGCCAAAATGTGAATTTAAAGAACCTGCTGGCCAAACCAGAGCTGGTAGAGACTTGTAATTTTCAGGATTAATTACCTACTTGTTTTATATGTGACCACGATATGTATAATAATCGTCCCTATCTCATCTACTTTTCTCATAATGCCACAGAAACTAACGTAGCCATTCAGTAACTATACTACAGCACAAGTGTGAATTTAAAAAAAATCTGCTGACTAAACCAGAGCTGGCAGAGACTTGTAATTTTCAGGATTAATTACTTGATTTATCTGTGAGCACAACACGTAAAATAATCATCTCTATCCCATCTACTTTTCTCATAATGCCACAGAAACTAAAATCATAGCCATTCAGTAACTATACTACAGCCAAATCGTGAATTTAAAAAAAAAATCTGTTGACTAAACCAGAGCTGGCAGAGACTTGTAATTTTCAGGATTAATTACTTGATTTATCTGTGAGCACAACACGTAAAATAATCATCTCTATCCCATCTACTTTTCTCGTAATTCCACAAAAACTAAAATCATAGCCATTCAGTAACTATACTACAGCCAAAGTGTGAATTTAAAAATAAATCTGCTGACTAAACCAGAGCTGGCAGAGACTTGTAATTTTCAGGATTAATTACTTGATTTATCTGTGACCACAACACGTAAAATAATCATCTCTATCCCATCTACTTTTCTCGTAATTCCACAAAAACTAAAATCATAGCCATTCAGTAACTATACTACAGCCAAAGAGTGAATTTAAAAAAAAAAATCTGCTGACTAAACCAGAGCTGGCAGAGACTTGTAATTTTCAGGATTAATTACTTGATTTATCTGTGAGCACAACACGTAAAATAATCATCTCTATCCCATCTACTTTTCTCATAATGCCACAGAAACTAAAATCATAGCCATTCAGTAACTATACTACAGCAAAAGTGTGAATTTAAAAAACCTGCTGACTAAACCAGAGCTGGTAGAGACTTGTAATTTTCAGGATTAATTACTTGATTTATCTGTGACCACGACATGTATAATAATCGTCTCTATCCCATCTACTTTTCTCGTAATACCACAAAAACAAAAATAAAAAGTTTCTCCTTTATAAAAAAATTACTGTGTATATGAAAGTTTTTTGTAAACATTTTTTTCTTTCTTACAGATTTAAGAACAATTTTATTTACACCTACATCGGAGAAGTATGCGTCTCTGTAAATCCATACAAACCACTAAACATATACGACATATCTTACATCAACAAATACAAAGGTGAGCCAAATTTACATCACAAAATACAATATTTAATCTATAAACACTACAACGCCTTATAAACTGCACTCCTTTCGAGTAATGCAATAAAATTGTGATATTTATAATATTTATAATTTTTATATACAGGGTGGTCATTATGTTGGAAGTTTTCAACTAACTTTATTTTCGTTGTTTTTAGGCAGGGAGCTTTTCGAAAATCCACCCCATATATACGCTGTTGCCGATGCCTCCTATAAGGTTATGCGACAGCAAGGCCGGGACACCTGTATAGTGATCAGCGGGGAATCTGGATCAGGAAAAACAGAGGCTTCGAAAATTATTATGAGATATATTGCAGCTGTCACTAACCAAGGTAAGGTTACGAAATTTTAGGTTAAGTTTTTATTTTGGTCAAAGAAAACCGAAGAATGTTTATTATTTTTTTGTTTTTTTAACGTCAAGATTTAGATTTATATCAATACGGCTCTGGAAAATTTATAAGGAGCGCAGGTAATTTTTTCTTTCGTGGTATTTTGGTGGTTTTGAATAAATAACACTAAAACGCATGGTATTTTGTATAGTATTTGTCGTATGGTGGATGATTTTTTTGGTTGTTATTATCTAACATTATGTATTTAAGTATTTATATATCTAATATGTATGTTTCAACTAACATTTTATATGCATGATGCATGGCATCCATATTTTTACTTTACAGTACATTTTTTTAATGTTAGTTTCTCTGTGCTAACACACAATTATTTTAGGTGGTCAGAAAGAGATAGAACGTGTTAAGGATGTCTTAATAAAATCAAACGCTGTCTTAGAAGCTTTTGGAAATGCGAAAACAAACAGGAACGACAATTCCTCTAGATTTGGAAAATACATGGACATCCATTTTGATTTCAAAGGTGACCCCATCGGAGGACACATAAACAAATATCTACTCGAGAAATCAAGGGTCATCTATCAGCAAGACGGTGAACGAAACTTCCATTGTTTTTATCAGGTAATTCTTAATATATTACACTATACTTTAGAATTCTTTAGAACTGACAGAAATCTCTTCATTTCAGCTTGTATTTGGTGCTCCTGAAGACCAGCTTAAGAAGCTACACATCACCAGAAGAACTGAAGATTACCACTATTTACGGCAAGGAAAATGCGCTTCTGTAAGCACGGTTAACGACAAAGGCGATTACCGCGAGGTTTTAGCATCTTTGGCCACGTTACAATTTTCGAAAGAGGACATAGACACATTGTGGCGTGTTGTTGCGGCCACTCTCCATCTTGGTAACCTCGAATTTCAAATGGATGAAGAGAAAATACAACTGAAAAACTCGAAGGAGTGCCAAGAAGTTGCAAATTTACTCAAAGTGACTCACGATGAGCTCACGAAGGCTTTATGCGAAAGAGTCATCGCAGCACATGGAGATATCATGCGAAAAGAACACACGAAAACTGAAGCTTTTTATGGAAGAGATGCTCTAGCTAAAGCTATATACGATAGATTATTTACTTGGATTGTCGATAAAATAAACGCGGCTATTGCTGTCGAAGGCGTTAACATAAACAAGCACTATAGAAGCTCGTTGATTGGTGTTTTAGATATATACGGGTTTGAGATCTTCGATAATAACAGTTTTGAGCAGTTCTGCATTAATTATTGTAACGAAAAGTTGCAGCAGTTGTTTATTGAGTTGGTTTTGAAGCAAGAGCAAGAGGAATATAACCGTGAGGGTATCGAGTGGCAGAATATCGAGTATTTTAATAATCAGATCATCTGCGATTTGGTCGAAGCGCCACATAAAGGTGTTATTGCTATTTTGGATGAGGCGTGTCTTAATGTTGGTAGAATTACTGACGAAACGTTGCTTGAAGCTATGGATGGTAAACTTAAGACTCACAAGCATTACAGTTCGCGACAGTTGAAGCCTGCTGATAAGGAGTTGAAGCACAAAGTCGACTTTAGGATTACTCACTACGCTGGAGATGTGGTTTATTGTATCAATGGGTTTTTGGATAAGAATAAGGATACTCTTTTCCAAGATTTTAAGCGATTGTTGTATCATTCTTCCGATAGCAATATAAAGGAAATGTGGCCCGAAGGTGCTCAGCATATTTCGCAGGTAAATATAAAATCAATTTCTTTATATATACATTTTTTTGTTGCTTCAATTTCTTAAATTTTAATTTATCAATTTTAGTTCTAACAATTTTACTTCTTCAGTTTTAATTCTACAATTTTAACAAACTAACAGTGTTGATTCTTTGATTATACAATTTTAATTTTTGCCCTAGGTTCTAATAATTTTCATTCTTCATGTTTATATCGAACTATTTTGATTTTTAGATTCTACAATTTCAATTCCAACAGTTTCACTTCTTCAATTTTAGTTCTTTGAATGTACATTTTATTTTTAACAATTTTAACATTTTTGCTTCTGCAATTTTATTTCTTTTCATATACAATTTTAACTCTAACAATTTTTATCCTTTGATGACACCATTTTAAATTATACAGTTTTAGTTCTAACAATTCTATTCTTCAATTTGAATTCTAACTTTACTTTACTTCTATCAATTCTTATTTCTCAATTTTAATTTAGTTGGAATATACAATTTCAATTCTAACAATTTTTGCTATTTGATTATACAATTTTAATTCTAACAATTTTAGTTCTAACAATTTTCATAACTAATTTTAACTCAACAGTTTTTCTGATTACAACCGTACAATCAAATTCAGTTTTAGTTCCAACAATTCTTATTCTTCAATTTTAATTCTAACAGTTTTGCGTCTTCAATTTTATTTCATTGAATATACAATTTTAATTCTAACAATTCTGATTATACAATGTTAGTTCAAACAGTTTTTGTTCTAACAATATACATTCTTCAATTTTAATTCTAACAGTTTTGCTTGTTCGATTTTATTTTTTTGGATATGAAATTTTAATTCTAACAGTTTTGATTCTTTAATTATCAAACAGTTTTAGTTCTAACAATTTTCATTCTTCAATATTTATGCTAATAATTTAATTCTTAATATTAGCAATTTTACTATTCCAATATACAATTTTGATTCCTTGATTAGACAATTTTAACTCTAACAATTTTAGTTCTAACAATTCTTAAATTTCAATTTAAATTTTTTTGTCTTCAATTTTATGTCTCTGAATATACAATTTTAATTCTAACAATTCTGATTATACAATGTTAGTTCAAGGAGTTTTAGTTCTAACAATATACATTCTTCAATTTTAATTCTAACAGTTTTGCTTGTTCGATTTTATTTCTTTGAATATGAAATTTTAATTCTAGCAGTTTTGATTCTTTAATTATACAATGTTAATTCAAACAGTTTTAGTTCTAACAATTTTCATTCTTCAATATTAATTCTAATAATTTAATTCTTAATATTAGCAATTTTACTCTTCCAATATACAATTTTGATTCTTTGATTAGACAATTTTAACTCTAACAATTTTAATTCTAACAATTCTGATTATACAATTTTAGTTCAAACAGTTTTAGTTGTAGTTTCTAACAATGTACATTCTTCAATTTTAATTCTAACAGTTTTGCTTGTTCGATTTTATTTCTTTGAATATGAAATTTTAATTCTAGCAGTTTTGATTCTTTAATTATACAATGTTAATTCAAACAGTTTTAGTTCTAACAATTTTCATTCTTCAATATTAATTCTAATAATTTAATTCTTAATATTAGCAATTTTACTCTTCCAATATACAATTTTGATTCTTTGATTAGACAATTTTAACTCTAACAATTTTAATTCTAACAATTCTGATTATACAATTTTAGTTCAAACAGTTTTAGTTGTAGTTTCTAACAATGTACATTCTTCAATTTTAATTCTAACAGTTTTGCTTGGTCGATTTTATTTCTTTAGATATGAAATTTTATTCTTGCAGTTTTGATTCTTTAACTATACAATGTTAATTCAAACAGTTTTAGTTCAATCAATTTTCATTCTTCAATTTTAATTCTAATAATTTAATTCTTAATATTAACAACTTTACTTCTTCCAATATACAATTTTATATCTAACAATTCTGATTCTTTGATTATACAATTTTTATTCTAATAGTTTTAGTTCTAAGAATTCTTATTTTTCAATTTTAATTCTGCTTTTTCAATTTTATATCTCTGAATATATACTTGTAATCCAAACAGTTTTACTTCCATAATTCTAACAATTTGGTTTTTTGATTATACAATTTTAATTCTAACAACTTTACTTCTAATAATTCTTATTCTTCAATTTAAATTCTAGCAGTTTTGCTTCTTCAATTTTAGTTTTGTGAATGTACAAATTTAATTCTAACAATTTGATTTTTTGATTATACAATTTTAATTCTAACAACTTTACTTCTAATAATTCTTATTCTTCAATTTAAATTCTAGCAGTTTTGCTTCTTCAATTTTAGTTTTGTGAATGAACAAATTTAATTCTAACAATTTTGATTGGTTCATAATCCAATTTTAATACAAACTGTTTTAATTTGACAATTTTCATTCCTCAATTTTAGTTCTAACAGTTTTGCATCTTCAATTTTATTTTTTTGAATACACAATTTTAATTCAAATAACTTCGGTTCTTTGATTATACAATTTTAATTTTACCAATTTTTGTTTTAACAATTTTCATTCCGCAATTTTAATTCTAACAGTTTTGCATCTTCAATTCTAGTTCTTCAAACATACAATTTTAATTCTAAGAATGTTGATTCTCTGATTTTAATTCTTTGGCCCTACAATTTGAATTCTTTGTCTCGCTCTAGACTACAAAACGACCTGTCACTGCTGGAACATCATTCAAGAATTCCATGGCCGCCTTGGTGCAAAATTTATTAAGCAAGGAACCGCACTACGTCCGATGCATAAAACCCAACGAAATAAAATCCCCCGTCGCCTTTGACGAGCAACGAGTCCGACATCAAGTCAGTTATCTCGGCTTGGTCGAAAATGTCCGCGTCAGAAGAGCTGGCTTTGCATACCGACAGCGTTACGACAGATTTATGAAACGGTACGCAATATGATTAAAATTGTGGTAAAACAATTATGCAATATTATGCATTTTGTCCAAAATATGAATTTTTCAGAAAACTATTACAAGTTTGTGGTTAAATTTTTTGAGAATGTTAAAAACAAGATTGTACCCCATCGTAATAGATTGTTGCGCCACCTTTGGTTGAAAATTTCAAATTTTGGACAAAATACATGTAGAAAATCTGCTCATCAATCGATGAATAACAATTTTTATTTCCATTTAGGTATAAAATGATATCCCAATACACATGGCCAAATTTCCGCAAGGGTACTGACAGGGATGGAACGAAAGTCATCATGGACGAGATGAATTTTGCGTCTGACGTAAAATATGGACACACGAAAATTTTTATACGATCACCGAAAACTTTATTCGCGTTAGAGCAACGTAGGAACGAATTAATACCGTCGATCGTAACCTTAATTCAGAAGACGTGGAGGGGTTACGTCGCCCGTCAACAGTACAAACGTCTAAAAGCTGCGTTAACGATAATGAACGTTTATCGATTCTACAAATTAAAGAATTATTTGAATGCGTTGGAGGGTAAATTCGTAAACGCGAAAAAAATGCGAGATTACGGGAAGAGTTTAAAATGGCCAGCTCCACCGTTACCGTTACGAAACACCGTTACGATACTACGAGGGGCTTACAGACGCTGGAGGGCGTTTATGGTGTTAAGCAAAGTACCGAAGGCAGAATGGCCGCAGTTAAAATTAAAAATAACCGCGGCTTCCGTACTTAAAAACAAACGCCCGCATTTTGGACAATCGAGGAAATGGGAGGGGAATTATCTTACGTTACACAACGAAAACTCCAGTTATACTTTGTACAACGAAGGAGTTAACAATTTGAAGAACACCGAACATTTTAAGAACGTTTTGTTCTCTTCGTTTGTTACGAAGTTCAACCGATTTAATAAAGTTGCCGAACGTGTTTTATTAGTTACAGAGAACGCTGTTTTTAAGTTGGACGCCTCGAAATTCAAGAGTATGAAAGAGGGGGTTCAATTAAACGCCTTAACTGGAATTAGCGTTTCACCCGGACAAGATCAACTGATCGTTCTACATTCCGGTGGAAATGACTTAGTTATATCACTCCACAGCCTTAGTAGGGAAGACAGAATAGGAGAAATAGTTGGCATTTTGTGCAATCGTTACTATGAGTAAGTTTGTTTTTATCTAATTCTATTTTTTATTCTGATACGTGCCTTTAAAACGCTGTAATTCGGAAACTGAGCAATTTTGTATACAGGTAAACGAAATGTACTAAAATTTTAACAAAACTGCGTTTTTTTCGGGAGATTTCAACGGTGCGATAGGCGGCAAACCGCGCTCCATCGCCTATAATTATCATGTTTTATGCATTATTTAGTTTTAATCTGCACCACACTGAATATAAACCTTCTTTTTTAATGCTGATACGTGCCTTTAAAACGCTGTAATTCGGAAACTGAGCAAATTTGTATAGAGGTATATAGGGTTCAATCTTCTTAGAATTGCCTAAGTAGACAAAATGTACTAAAATTTTAACAAAACTGCGTTTTTTTTTCGGGAGATTTCAACGGTGCGATAGGCGGCAAACCGCGCTCCATCGCCTATAATTATCATGTTTTATGCATTATTTAGTTTTAATCTGCACCACACTGGATATAAACCTTTTTTTATTCTGATACGTGCCTTTAAAACGCTGTAACTCGGAAACTGAGCGATTTTGTATAGAGGTAAATAGGGTTCAATCTTCTTAGAATTGCCTAAATAGACAAAAAGTACGAAAATTTTAACAAAACTGCGATTTTTTTCGGGAGATTTCAACGGTGCGATAGACGGCAAACCGCGCTCCATCGCCTATAATTATCATGTTTTATGCATTATTTAGTTTTAATCTGCACCACATTGAATATAAACCTTCTTTTTTTATTCTGATACGTGCCTTTAAAACGCTGTAATTCGGAAACTGAGCAATTTTGTATAGAGGTAAATAGGGTTCAATCTTCTTAGAATTGCCTAAGTAGACAAAACGTACTAAAATTTTAACAAAACTGCGTTTTTTTTCGGGAGATTTCAACGGTGCGATAGGCGGCAAACCGCGCTCCATCGCCTATAATTATCATGTTTTATGCATTATTTAGATTTAATCTGCACCACACTGAATATAAACCTTCTTTTTTTATTCTGATACGTGCCTTTAAAACGCTGTAACTCGGAAACCGAGCGATTTTGTATAGAGGTAAATAGGGTTCAATCTTCTTAGAATTGCCTAAATAGACAAAATGTACTAAAATTTTAACAAAACTGAGTTTTTTTTTCGGGAGATTTCAACGGTGCGATAGGCGGCAAACCGCGCTCCATCGCCTATAATTATCATGTTTTATGCATTATTTAGATTTAATCTGCACCACACTGAATATAAACCTTCTTTTTTAATTCTGATATGTGCCTTTAAAACGCTGTAATTCGGAAACTGAGCAATTTTGTATAGAGGTAAATAGGGTTCAATCTTCTTAGAATTGCCTAAATAGACAAAAAGTACTAAAATTTTAACAAAACTGCGATTTTTTTCGGGAGATTTCAACGATGCGATAGGCGGCAAACCGCGCTCCAACGCCTATAATTATCATATTTTTTTACATATTTTTAGTTTTAAACTACACCACACTGAGTATAAACCTTCTTTTTTTATTTTTTAGGTTAAAGAAAGCAGACCTGCCTGTAACGGTAAACAAAACACTTAGCTGCTCGTTGGGAAACAAACGCAGGCAGATTGTGATAGAAGTGAAGTCGGACGTGGACAAACCGACGTTCCAGAAGAACGGAAACGATATTTCCTACTTGCTTCCATCTAGTTTTGCAATACTAGAAAACGGTAATAGCCAATTTAAAAATTAAAGGTTATTTTCTGGATGGGATGCTTTGGTTTGTTAAAAATCATTAATTAATTGAATTTCCCCCAAAGACTTATATAAATTATAAACGAAATTTTTATGTGTAATGAACTGAATTTTGAGGTTAGTTTTTATTGTAGCTGTGAACGAAGACTTAAGATATGTGATTATTAATTAGTGCGTATACATTTAGAACAAAATATCGTATACGTCGTATTTAAAACGTAGCAATCAGCGTAATCCTAACCTCAAAATGTGTACAAGTGATTTATTTTAGTTCGTTAGGGTTATTTGTACGGAAATTTTACGGTTATCACATCACGGTTGTTAGCAAATTGTTGTAAACGAAAGTGTAAGCATTTTCGACTTAAGTATTATTCGTACTTACTTTTTAAGGTTATCGCTTTTTGTATTTATTTTGTTTAACAAAATACTTTTAATGATTAGATGCCAGTATATATATTTTATATTGTATTTTTTAAGTACAAATCACTACTTATTATTTTTTAGGTTAGTTATAGTGCGAGCACCGATTAACACATCCTATTGACTAGGTTATGTTCGGCTCGAAAGTTTTGTATCCGAATGTGCCTAGTAGCTATTTAAATATTGTGCTTTTTATAACTTTATTAATTTGTTGAAGAAAAGCTATATTATACATAGTGCCATTATTGTGTCATTATAATATTTACCAATGTTAACTTTTGCAACTTGTGCCTTAAATAAAAAAGAAAACAATACGAAAACTATTTATTACTTTCGGTTACTTATTATCCTTACTACATTAGTTGAGGGCAATAAAACAACTATTTAAAATTAATATTTTATTCGGGAATGAGTCAAACTCAAAAATAACGATACTCATTTGATACATTTATTGGGAATCGTAAAGTTGTCTACATAACGTGCGCGTTTGGGAAATAATATGTAATACTGATTAATAAAACATTAAACAAAATGTAAATTAACTACATTATTCTTCATCTCAATAATTCCCGTTAACAATTCGTCTCTTTTTGAGGTTAGGTTCTGTGGTTACATCCTTAATCAAGCTTGGAATTTTGTATTCCAAAGTCATATTGTTGTCAGGGGCCAATCCAATACAAGCTTTTAGTACGTTTTCTATACAAGCTCGCTGTTTGAATAGTGCGTTCAAAACTGGTGTCCCCTTAGGTACCAAGGGGGCCTTGCAAAGATAACTTAAAACTGACAGCACGGGGTGGAATCCACAGTAGTTCTTCTCGTTCTGTCTCTTAAACGTGATTCTCGAACACAACTCGGCAAGTATGATCAAATCTAAGATGATCGGTGTTGCCAATAGTGAATCTTCGCACGTGTTGTGCACCACAATAGTGTTGGTGCCCCCGCACATTATTTCGGAAGTGTATTCGTCCATAGCCCTCTTTGAGTCACCTGCGAGAAAAATTAATATTAGAAAAATGCTACGAGCTGTCTTTTAATTACTTCTAAAAGTTCTTCTCATGACTTCTTGAAAGCTTGTAGTACTTGCTGTGAGTTTTGGGCACATGGGGTTACCATTGCTTACTTACCAACATACGGGACATATTTGATGACAACACAGTGGTCAGGTTTTTCACCAGGCTTATAGAGAATGTTATTTGACTCCACCATATCATCAACAACATTGCTTTTGGATATCTAGATGCACACAAAAATACGAGAGAATAAGACACATGTGATTCATCTTCCTTCGGAAAGACTTTTTGTACATTTTATACATCTTCAAACAATCATAATAACTAGAGAGCGGACTTGAGAGTGTCAAATGAACTTTAAAACCATACTGAATCCATACAGCTTTGTGATTGGTCTGTTAGAAAGGTCATTTCACACTTAAAATGCTTCCAAGTCCGCGTTTATAACTAGCAAACAGACGATAACAATAACTAACCTCTTTGGATCTGAATTGTTGAGGAGCTGATAGATTCTTGCCATCATTGTTGCCCAGATGATTGTAGCTCACGATACTGACCGGTTTTATGCCAGCACTAATCAAAAAGTCGACCAAAACGCTTTTCAATTTCGTCTGACCAGATTTGAAGTCGTCTCCAGTTATAAAAACTTTCCTGGTTTCAGCAAGTTCAATTATTCCAGGAACAAACGTGTTCTGGGGCGACCCATTTATATACGTCGTCTAAAATACAATTGAAAATATTTTAGGTTAAGTCAGGGTTAAGTCAAAGTTAAGTCAAAATCATTGGCTTATCACATCATGGGTTGCTTGTATGCAACAACAAAAAAGCTTCAAATAGGGGTGTTTCAAACTTACGAAACGAAAACGTAAAATTAAAGAGATAATTTTGGTTATATTCACCTAATCGCAAACACATAACCTGTACACACAAACCGTTAAAAAACCATGGAAACTTGGATTTTCTCCCTTGGTTGGTTCGTGTTTTCTTTTACAGGGGCGCTACAACCACAAGACTCTTCATAACGGTTAGGTTAGAATGTCAAAGTTTTAAGCTTGCCGTCTGTCTTGTCAAATAAACACAAACAACTACTCACGTATTTTAATTTTATCTTTTTTTATAGCGGAGTCTTGATCTTGAAAAGTGACATATAGAACCTCTGCCCTATGCCCACTGCGGGTATGCAACCCACAGTGATGTGGGCTAGCCATCTCTTTCTATCTCATACGGTACTATGACCGTAGGCGGTTTGAATTTAACTTTTTTATTTGTAATATCTTGTTCAATTTAATTGGAACAAATTAATCAACCCTTAACTCTTGCAGAGTCTTAAATACATGAGATAACAATCGCAGATTTAATAAAAGTTATATTTTATTCATATATTCCGCCTAATTAAAATTGACAGACTAGGTACCATCGTGAGCATAAAAAACGGGGACACTCAAATTTGCACTAATTAAACTGGGCTTCGTAATGCCATGTCAGTACGCTTGTAATGTCACATTAATGTCATCGTGAATTTTGACGTAAGAAATAAAAATGACGCAATTGATGAATGAATTGCAGAAGGCAATCATTTAAACTCGACTACATGATGGAATCCGCATTCGAGAAATTTATACTGAATTAAGTGTCGGCAAGAATACCGCGAAGAATAAAATTGATGAAACCGGAACATATTTGTAGGTTGACAAATACTGTCAGAGTTTAGATGTCATAGGTTAACAAATACTGTTAAAGTAGATGTTACACAACTAAAATTGTTGAGAATATAAGTGCCAAATTGCACTTTGCTGTCCCCGTTTTTTATGCTCGCGTTGGTACTCTCAAATTATATTAGTACTATTAGTAGTTATTCCTTAATTTTAAACATTTGCAGTCCAGTAACTAGATGCGCTTTGTATTACTGAATTAAGGAAACGCATTCTGACATTAAAAGTAGTCCACATGATGCTGATTATATTTATACGATAATATTAATACTTATAAATTATTTTTCACATTTTAAAATTTGTATTTATTCGAAATATGTACACATTGAGCGCGTAAAGTAAGGAAACTTGACACAAGGTCTGAAACGGTTTGCTATTTGAAAAATTTCGGCGATTTTTAATTATCGAAATATACATATTTACATCAAATTTAATTTCCGACTTTCAATTGTTTTCGGCTTATGACGTCATCGACACTTTCTAAATGGCAATCCTATATTTTTTGTACTGATATTGATAGATCTGTTAATTGTCGTAAAGATAATTCACAAAACTTATCGTTACATTAAGAAAAATCGAGGAATAGACAGTTGAAACTTATGGTTATATTGATAACTTTTGTTTGTTTATGGTAAAAGCGAATAGGCGTTTTCAAAAGCTGTATATCTCGTCAGGTTATTGCGTTTTTTTTACCTTTTTTTATGTAGGCGTCCGCACTCCAGTTAAGGAATCGCTGTAAATGTGTCAAAAAAATATGGGAACAAATTTTTGGAATTTCAGGTAAAAATACAAAGATTTAGGTTTACTGTGTGACCATTTTGAGGTTTCTAGGACAATGGGTTCAGCTGAAATAAAATAAAGAAGCGAAACACTACTGCCTTCCGCTATCTACCTACGGTAGTCAGACAGTGACACATAGCCCACGTCATCGCTCTATCTCTTTTGCTTGCGCCTGCCTCAAATATCGCCAGCCAATATAAAGCGCGGGTCGCGTCCACTTATACGTACTATATACAGTTCACTGGCCCTATGTAAATTTAATTGGTTCAAAGAGACATCTAGGGAAGCAATTGGAAACTATTTCTAGTTTTGTCAAGTTTTGTTTCTAGTTTAAAAACTTGCCACAGATTCTAATCAGAAATATAGTATGTATACCTATACAATGTCATTCAAGTTTTATATTATAAAAACACAAAAGTACTGTCGTGTAAAATAGTGTTAAAAACAGGGAAGTTGGTGTGGTATTTGACCAATAGGGTATTTCACTGTATTAAAAATATGGCTTGTATTATAGTCATCCTAATAGATTACAGTTTAAGAAAACTATTTGTTATTACTTTTCAAAAAAATATGCTTCATTTTTATTAAAAACCAAAATTAAAATTGAATTTTATTCACGTCCTATCACGTGATTGAAAACGCTCTGTAACTGGCTCAGTCTCCAGTGACGTCATTCGTTAGTGCGCTTAGAGCGCGTTCAGTTTGTCAGGGTAGGGTATGGTGACAGCAATGCTCAGATAACCTGAGTCGGCTGTCTCTCTCTTATATGCAGATAAACGCCGTATGACGTTAGTCTGCCTATTATGCAGCGCGTCACTCCCACCGTACAATACCGGGTTATCCGAACGCGCTCTTATGCTTCTCCCGTTTGAATTTAATAGCACTAAAGTGCCATGTAAGCATAGCTTTGTAGGTTAGGATAGCCCTAACCTTAAGCTGTCAGATCGGATAATACATGGTTCGAAAATACGATAGATAGCTTTTTCTAGTCAGTTTTACTTATGTCGAAGTAATCTTCACAACAAAAAACACTTGTATTGGCCGCTATTTATTTCAATTGGATTTCTACGAGCCAACCGCTTTCTTCGCAGTTTCAAATCTTGCGGAACAGCACAAATAGTTTA
The DNA here is from genome assembly GCA_963966075.1 of Aphodius sticticus. Classification (NCBI taxonomy): domain Eukaryota; kingdom Metazoa; phylum Arthropoda; class Insecta; order Coleoptera; family Scarabaeidae; genus Aphodius; species Aphodius sticticus. The sequence continues at coordinate 2,946,894 of OZ014510.1, forward strand.
TCCGGAGTTCTTCTTGACATATTTCTGCATTGTGGATTTATACACCATTTATAACCCATTTTTATGTAGAAATTGTGAAAACAACACATCATACAACACAATTACCAAACGGCGACGATGCCGATGCTGACGGACCATATGGGCCGATTTGACATCCAGCATCGGGTGACGTCACACAACAGAAAGTATCGTTTTGGCGGGACTTTTTGTGATTCAATTTTTAATGCTGATTTTTATGAAATATTGAGGAAATAATTATGAAAAATAATGCATTTACAATGTAGAGTGAAGGAATAAACACACTAAGATGGTTTTCCAATAATAGTCAAATACCCTATTGTCACTAGTTTTGTTAGGGACATTTGTTTTATTATTCACCAACCTGCATACCTACCTTCTCTTGGGCAGATGTCCTATATGTCACTTTTCAAGGTCAAGACACCGCTATTGCATGATGTATTTGATGTTTTAAAGTATTTTAAACAAATGAAAGGTTAGACGGCAACCTTAACGCAACAAATACAATGAAATTTAAAGATCTTACGTTTGTTAATATAGCAGCGTACGCGAAAAGTGTCGACGGTGATAGTTCTGGATGATCAGCGGCGATAGCTGCTTTTAGGTTATGCGCTGTATCGTGGACACCCTGTATAATCTCGCTGAAACGTTCGGTGTTCGCTGTCCATAGAATTATAACTTGATCAAGTTCGTTCTTGCGCTTAAAATCTTTGATGTCGTCCATGATTTGCTCCACTTGTTCTAGCTTGCTACCTTTTATGACGTTGTTAGCTCTATCAGACTAATAAGAAGACAATTACCAAAAAAAATCGTGGATGTTATAATTCACAAATCTTACCTGATTTGCAGCGATGTATTTTGGGTCGTATATTGATGGTCTAGGTGTCATACTGATCAACTGATCTTTCAATTGTTGCTGGAGACATGGTTCCAAAACTCGAGCTCTTTGCATAGCATCTGCCAAATTCATACCAGAAATGTCCCAACCATCTATGACGATGTCATTTGGGTTTACCATGGGCACCAGAGAATTTAGTGGTACGTAAACGTCTTCGCCATATTCTCCTGTTCCCAATCTGACAGTGGATGCTTGTGTTATAGAGCCAAACCTATGAGGATGTTTGGTTTGAGAGTTGTGTTGGTTAGGGTTTAGTTTATGCTTACCAGTTGGCCATTTGGGTACCATTTTTCGTTGGCCACGAAAGCCCAAGCTTATTGGCTATGGTTCCAGCTGTAAAAGTGGTACCATTGTTACCACCCCAACCAACCAGCATAACGCCAAGCTTTGGTAGTTTGGTTTGTGTTTTGATTGTTAGTTGTTCCGTATGTGGTGTGGCCTGTAAAAATAATTGTGAAGCAATCGTTTATTTGATATTTTGTATGCTATTCTTTAATGAAAAAACTGGATTCGACAAATGGCATCGTTTCTTTACAGCGTTGTCGTTACTGGAGTGATGTAAATCCACATTTTACACATTCTAGACGAAGCCAACATTTCAAAAAGTAAACGTGTGGTGTGCTATAATATATAACATGATGCTGTCCTTGATTAATATGCTACCACTCATAAAAATTAGAAAGCTGTAATAGTTGGCGTTTACCCGATTTTTCCAAATTAAGAAGAATTGGCTAACTTTAGCAATTAATTACTCCGGAAATAATCCATAGATTTCAACGAATTAAAAAGCAAAATCACCTGCGGAATGCGAGCTTTCAAAGTGCATTTTTGTAAAATTCGGATTAGTGGTTGATCCACAAAAAGCTATATTCTGCAATGCCAGCAATGCCGTTATTAGAAGAGCTAGAACAATGAAATATAGACTGTAGGCTACCCAATAATTCATATGTTTAAAGTTAATTACATAATCATTGTTTATCTTGCATTCTCCATACAAAAGATCGTGCTGAAGCGCCGCGTGAATTCCGACGCTCTTCGGTCTTTGTGTGGTGCGGGGAAGGGAGTCGTTAGCGGTGCTGTCGATAGTGAGAGAACAGCGGACAGCTGATTATCAATACACAAAAAGAACGATAACTTGTCAAGGTAGTTATTTCAACTAACAGAATTAAATTCTTAATTTTTGCAGAATTTTTATTATATGTGACCCGGTAGGTGAGAAATGCCCTAACTGCCATCTCTCCTTTCGATAGTATTCACTCCTGTGTTTGGCGGCTCATAACTCTAAAACTACTGAACAGAAAAAATTGAAATAAAGTGTCATACTCCTCAATCATTTCTAAATAAGTTGTATCAGTTTCAAAATTTTTTGCCTCTCGGTGTAAACAGAGAAGTCAAAAAATGTACCCGATTTTTGCATTTCTAAATTAATTAATTTAAGACCAACATAACCATGAACAATATTTTGCGCGGATATGACAGAGCGGTCAGTGAATCCCTCTGAGTCCGTTTTTGTGAACTTGTAGAATATGGAGTTAGCAGATTTTTCGATAAACTGAAAAAATATTTAAAAAGTATTCCCGAGTTTTTTATATATGAAACTATTATAACAATTTCGTTATATTGTGTCCGTAAACGCTGTTCTCCTAGTCACTAATGCATCGTGCGATCCCCCAGTACCGGCAGCGTCGCTGTCGATCCCTTACCCCGCACCACACCAAAGACCGAAGAGCGCCGCGTGAATTGCGGGGATCATAAGATGCTTCAACACGATCTTTTGTAGGGAAAATGCAAGATAAACAATGATTCTGGAATAAACTTTAAACATATGATTTATTAGGTAGCCTATGAACGATACTTCATCATCCTAGCTCTTCTAACAACGGAATTGCTGGCATTGCATAATATAGCTTTTTGTGGGTCAACCACTAATCCGATCATTTTACAAAAATGCACATTGTAGTTGATTTGTTTACAGACAAATAAATAATTATTTATTACTTACATTATATTTAACTCATTTATTAAGTCCTATTTTAATTTTATTTGTAGGTCTACTGAATTATCAAAAGACGTGGTTTACAGATTTGGTTATATTATGGTTACTGATCTTAATTTGGAGTGATTATTTAGTGTTGTGTTACATGGTATTATATACTGGTCTATTAACTCTCACGTGGTCAAGGTATCCATTCCATTGGTAAGATTAACAGATCAGCTGTTGAAGTTCAAAGTCCGTTTTTTTAATATGTACATCCATTGCGTAAACCAGGGCCGGCTCGCTGAGGTTCTGGGCTCCAAAATATTTTGATTTTGTCACAAAAAAAACTGTTGAATTAAATGCAAGAATAATTCAGATACTTGTATTTTTTTCGGCTTTATCATTATTAACTAGATATAAATATACGGACATCCCCTATTTTACTTTCCGGACTTACCGTAATGATTAATGAATATATAGTAAATGGTGATATCCAGGCGGGATGCAAAGTTTTCAATAAATCAAAAATTACAGCCACAACCTGGATAAGGCCTCAGTAGCTCGGATGGGAGAGCATTGTGCTAGAAACGCAAAGGTCCCTGGTTCGAATCCAGGTTGTGGCTGCAATTTTTGATTTATTTAAAAATTTGCATCCCGCCTGGATATCACTATTTACTATATATATATATATATATATATATATATATATATATATATATATATATATATATATAATTTATAAATTATATTTATATAATATATATATATATATATATATATATATATATATATATATATATATATATCATTATTGATAATTGAGTGAATTCCAACTAAAAACTAAACTAAATTATCGTCTTTCAATTGTTTAATTAAGTCCACAAACAGAATCAATTAATTTAAATAGTCTATTTGATATTAAATTAATGATTTCAATGTATTGCGGTAAAATTTATTTTATTTTTGCTTTACATTAAATTTGTAAACGCTCTCCGGTCCTGATGAAAAGAACACATTCAGGCCAATGGGGTATTCCGGTGTTTTTGAAATTGTCATTTTTTACAAAGTATGGGTGCTACTGTTTGCTACTTCACAAGTAAAATATCAAACATTGTTTTAAATTAAGAGAAATCGTTGTTTGAAGTTTGAATTAGGATTGGTCTTTGTGACGTCACAAAGACCGCTCAAAGTGAGCGACTTGACAACGTTGCTATATCTAGGGTGCACGTAGTAAATTTTTGTCTTCTGTTGTGTCAACGTTTAGAATCGCTCGTTTGTTGACACCTGCTTTGGTTATTGAGGTTATATCAAACACTTGTTCAAAATGTATAAACTCCAACGCCGACATTGTTCTGTGCCGGGTAACAGCAGTAGAATAGTAACTTCTGATAAGATTTTCTTTACATTGCCGACTAGCGAGATGAGAGATGTTTGGCTTCAAGTTTCAATGATCAAATTATCTCTCAAAAAAGGTACCTTTATTCGTTGTCAAACAACAGGGTCGCCAACCGTCAACTTGGCCGATCAGCTGTTCGAGAGCTCTCCGCTGTTGCCACCGCTACTAGGGATCGGTAATCATCGTGTATTTCCGAGGGTGGTCGGTGAATTCAAACGAAATGCACTTTTAATTGCAATTATCTTATAGAAAAACTAAATCAAAAAGCTCATAGCTTAACTATATGAATCCTCATAAATTGTACAATAGGTTAAACCGAATATCTGCTTAAATTTTGACATGACCGGAATACCCTATTCTGGAACGCAGTTGTTACGTAGCAACTACGTTAACAACTTTCGTTAACCACCTTGTTAACGACTTTAATAAAATTTCGCTTTCTATATTGGAAAAATTAACCACTTGTTAATAATCATGCGATTAACAACAGTGCTTAACGGTTGATGGTCATGCGCATTCAGTACAAAACATTCAATCAGCTGATCAGTACCCTTTGATGTGGTGTGTACGCACAGAAGTTAAAAATATGCAAATTAATAATGAATAGGAGTATCTGCGAGAGTAGAACTAAACAAAATCCATATTTATGCCGTCATGGTGAATTTTATTTACAAACTAAAGTTATTTTGCGACGTACTCAACTCCGTTTACGGAAGCCTGTAACGTCAAAAAATTGTGGAAACAATTTACGCAAAATTTAGATTTGTGCAAAGGTCCACAGAAGATGGCTGCTCAGTAAAATCGCGTAAAATAATAATAATGTGAGGTTTGGTTATTCGGATATGTATAACCACAAGTTTCAATTGAAGGGGTTCATTAATACAACTTGTTAAACTCTAGTAGTTGTGGTTAATAAGTTTTAAAGGTTTTCTCGTTTATTGGATACTATTTAATTCTATAACAATGATCTTTTAATTTAACTGTGGTAATCTTTCCACTGTACATTTAATAAATTTAAGAAAGAAACTATATGAAACTGTATAGATATATAACCTAGGTAAAAGGAAGTATCCGCTAAGTTCCGTCTGGCAATTGTTAGGTAACCTCTAAAATAAAACTATAAATTAAATTAAAATACGTTAATATACGTTAAAATAAAATATTAAAATATTTAACGTTAAAATACGTTAAAATACGTTAATAGTTATTTAATAGTAAAAATAAAATCAATCACCTTTCATGTTAATCTTCTATTTCATTTACCACTAGTTTATTTACGATACATATACCATAAACCAACCAATTCGTTTTTATTTTAAGGTTAAAGACTTGAAGAGTCTTTAGCAGCATGTCCTTCTCCATATCGGTTGCTACGTAGTTCGGGTAGCAAATTGTTTAACCACTGGATATGTTATAGAATACCATTTTATATTTTAACAACGCTGCTAAGAAATTTAACCAACAACTGCGTTATAGAATTGGTCAGGTTGTGTGACCACAAACTTTTACGTTATCGTATATTTTCCGACGCACAATAATTATCAATCACTCAGGTTTTAAAATGGCGATTAGCTGCAGTAATTTCAATTTTGTTAGGCTTTTGTTGTTTCATTGTTACATTTAATTTACAAAAAGGATCCATAATATTTATAATGATTTATAATAAGATAATCAAAAACAATGAAAACCAATAAAAAATCAATAAGCGTGATTGATTTTTTTTTGATTAATGTGATGTATTTTAAGTAAATCATCAATAAAACAAATGAATAAACAATTAAAACAATGAGTAACACGAATGAATTTAAAACTGTCTGGAAAACATTTATGTTCTTTAATAATAGCTAAAACACTGAAAACCAATAAAAAAAAAAATAAATAAGCATGAACAATTATTTTAAAGAAGAATGAATTTCATATATTCCAAAATTCGTTTTATTTATAATAAAAACACGTTACGGAGATATCTTGTTGATGCGTCTTTTTGATGATATCTCGTTTATACTCTATTTTATTGAATTTCCACATGCATTTTCTGGAAAATTCCGGAGAATGCATTGCGCAGTTGCCACAATAAATAACACAAATAGTTATTTTCGTTACCCTATCAAAAATGAAAAAAAAAGAAGCAAACTATCATTAAAACTACCACTAAAACTTTAATCCATTTTTAAACAAAGAGGAAAAAGTGTCGAAAATTATCAGCTGGAAAATGTTTACACTACTCAAAAAATGTTTAAACAGCTGAACCAAATATTTACTTTATCATTTCCTCAAACGACAACCAAATTCCAGTCCTAGATACGTAGAAATGTGATGACAAGATGCAATAATTACTAACCGCCCAGAATTAAAGCTTATCATAGCTTGAAGAGCTTTATATTCAAGGTTACGAGATAGAGAAATCAATAGGACTACCGTACTATACAGGAAGTTATTTTACGTTGTTACCACGAACATTAAACACTATTACTTAAAAATTACTAATATAAATGATATAAATACCTACCAAAATTTTGTTTGCCCTTGTTTCTACTGCAGTTGTTGAATAATCGTATTCAGCTACGATGAAATCGTCACTATATTTCACTTTGGGACTGTTTACAACGACCTGCATCTTTTAAAAAATATTTCACCGTTCTTTAAAATAGGAAATTATTAATTTTATGTTTTATTTATGCCGGTATGAGCTGTAAAAATACACGTTTAGTAAACACTTGGTATACGCAGGACACCTGCGATTTGTCTATGCGCCTAACCAAACTAAAGTCGGTATCTTATATACCCACTGACAGCGCAAAGATCCGAACCATTCGGGTAAATTCGGATCTATATAAGAACACAACTGGTCGCGCGTTTCGCTATTTTATTATGATTTCGTTATTTAATTTTGATGAGGTTATACGAAACCAACCGAAGGTTCCTATGTAATTATTCCTGTTTTGAATAAACATTAATCTGTTGGTGTTTTATGAAACGAAAACGCACGATGTTTCTGATCGTCCGAAACGGAAACGCAAAGTGCGAATATTGCGAATTGATTATTCTAGTTAATTCTATTTTATTTGTCATTATTAGTGTAGGTTATTTTTTAACAAATTTAGCACTAAAGACGCCCTAATACTCTATTTGACCAAAAAAACTGGCCGGAGTGGGCAAAGGGCCGATGTATTAAAAAAAAAAGGGTGGCAGAAATTGTTCACAGGAGCCCTACTATGTCACGTGACCCAGTCGCCTTTTGATATCGCCGAACATTGTTGGAATTTTGTAATTATCAACGGTAACAAATTATCGACGACATATGTTGTATAGTAATCATTTATTTAAGTAAAGAAGAATTTAATAAACGATATGATACGTTTTTGGAAAGCCTACAACGTACTGAGTCAACTTTTACCTGGTTTTTATTTATGGTGAGCTTTGTATTCACGGGTCACTTCAAATGTACGCTAGTTTTGAACAAATCACATAAAAAACAAGGGAGTTGAATGATCAGAATAAGAAATCAATAGCATTTAAGAAATGTTTCAAATATTTAATATATTTTATATTAAATTTTTATTTATGTTATTCAATTAATTATTAATTAATAATAACCTCAATTTCAATGAAAGTATGCACACACACTATACGCTGAGGCAGCGGCTACTTCAGCGACGTCCATTCTAAGTCACCAGCAGATGAACAGAGAATGCACGAGCCGAACGCCGAGAATGTCGATGGCCTTCTTTGACCGCTATGTCTCACCCAGCCTCGCCAGAACTTTTCGCCGATTTATTCGGGCTGAGTGTGGAGCTAGCAAAACGTGGTGATCCCCACAGCTTCAAAGAAGTTTCGCACCTTGACAAACCTTGACTCATCCGTAGACAAGACATTGGGCCATTCAGGAATAGTCCATTCTACATAATTTCCAACAAAATTTCTTCTAACAGCACGATGTACAGGCAATAATTTAGGAATTTTTGTAGGTCTCCTAGCTTTTAAATTAACATCTCTTAGAGTCTACATACCCCACTATGCAACTGTCTAAGGATAAAACGATATCTTCCGTATGTTTCCGGATTTTGTGTTCAACAAACTTATGCATACCTAAAATTCCTCTGTTATCGCTTATCATGCGTAGGTATCGGGTTTTTAGCTGACAAGGTCCATAATCTCGTACAGGATGGCATTTTAAATTATTTTACTAAGTGATTTACACGCAAGAAAAGTTCTGGCAACCACCTAAGCTTAAGCAGTATTTTTCCATTGTTGATCGAGGGAGTGATGCCCGCAATAACAGTTTTATCAATTCTTTGATTGGCCATTAGACCAATGAAAGACTCTATTGACAAACGAATTCGTAAATTTCCAAATTGGCAAACGCGTTGGACGTATTATGATGTAACCAAGACTTGACGAGGTGGGTTAACGATGGAATCATTGTCCATTGGCCTCTCACATGCTCGTAATTTAGTTATCAGATGTCATTTGTTGAGATGTATGTGGGCTAGGTCATGGTTTGTCACGCAAACTTGTTTGTCGTACGGTTGGTTTCAATTGCTAGTAGCAGAAATGCAAATTGGCGAGTGAAAAGTATGGATCAGGTGCCTGTAAATTGATCTGTTTGTTATTACTTTATGTTTTTGTTATTGCATGACTGTTTGATTGAAAAAATTTCATTAACAACGTTCCAGACCATTCCTTTGCATTCGCTCGTAGCGTGTTAATTTGTCATAGCCTGCCATAGTACGCGATTGATTGTATTTTTTTTACCTTAGTTAATGTTTTTACCACTGTCGGCGTTGCTCACGTGTAGTCATACTGATTTTTTCCTGCTTTATACATTTCCACGCTACGAATTTCAGCAAAATATCACGTATTTGGTATCAGTGTAATCGGAAATGTTTTCTGTTGAATAATCAAGGTGTACGCGTGGAGTGCACGTGAAAAATATTATTCATTGGCCAAATTACTTTTCAGAAGAATTTATAAATCAAGTGTTGTTAAAGGTCGCCCACAAAAATCACTTTCAAGCATCATGGTAGCGCAAGATCAGGCAATACGTACCAGATATCGTGAACAGAAGATTATGAAAGTTGGTTATGATGGGAGTTGGAGACTGTGTCATCAGGCTCCGGAACGTCTATCATTTATTACCGGCTTGTCCAGTCTTAGCTGAGTCGCATTACATTACTGGGCATGATAGGGTGGGAACATATATATACATTACAATTTGTGTTCCCAACTAGGTTTAGCAATGGATGTGTCTCGGTGGTATGACCACATTCCATCTCCTGTTGTGAGTAACGATCATATTACCATATTATGGAATATGCCTGTTGCCACCGATAGAATGCTTGATGCTAATAAGCCAGATATCGTGGTAAAGGATTTCCAGAGGAAGGTATGCACGTTCATAGAAATCTCGGTACCTGCTAATGCGAATGTTCTAAGGAATGAGCTTGAAAAACAACTTAAATATATATCTCAATAGAAGTTGGACGTATGTGGGGAATAAAAGTAAACATTGTTCCGGTGATTGTAGGGTTATTGGGAGCGGTTACTCTAAATTATGTTAAACATGCACTGATAAAAATGACTGCGAATTTACAAATGAAATTTACATTTTTTTCAGTAAACCTACCCTATTTGTCGGCAATTTTACCATAATTTTAAGCAAAAATACTAATTATCATTGAAAATGCAGTTACATTCATTAATTGTACAAAACTGTGTGTAAATTTGCTAACAAGTTTGTAAATTTCATAATAACAATTACTTCAACGGAATAAAATTACATATCTATACATTAAAGCTACTGTCTGATATGTAAATTTGCCTTCTGCTCGTGCAATTTTCCTTTCTAGATGGTAAAGTGCTACGGAGATAATTTTTATCGCGCTTGCGCAATAATGGGATATACAGTACGAGTTCCGTTCGCCATCCGTTTGGTTGTGTTTACAGCAGCTAAGTTAGAGTTTTATTGAGTGCGATTGTTATATACAACTAATTTAACACTATTAGTGCCTCTGTGACTTATCCTTTATCGGTGTGGTGTGGAATATTTGCTCCATATAGTTCTATAGTATTAAAAGATATAATATTGGTACATTCCTCTCTTTGTATATTATGGAGGACTTTGCAAATATATACTACAAAGTGCAGGTAAAAGTTTGCAGTCTTGATATGTATAATTGCACTTTCACTAATTGGATGTTCTTTTTAGGATGCAAGTGTTGATGATACTGACATTCTACAAATTCAAGGACTTGTGTGGTGTCCATAGGTAAGATTTCATTTATTGTTCTTTCTCGTAAATGCGGTCTTACAATCAAATTTATTACTAACATGTATAACACATATCATTTCAATCACCAATATAAAAATTACTTTTCTATAAACACTCATTAATAACTTTACACACACTCTGTGACACTCTGTACCTCAAAGGAAATCAGCTGCTGACATTGTTATACCTGTATATGACATATGACTCATGTACTTCTTATTTTGATTTCAGGTGACACATTTTGGACTATATTATATGCTGTGGTTGGATTATCCCCAGGTTCTCTTACTCTGGAGACGGTTTAGCTTTCTAAAAATTATTCCAAGTAAGGGTTCAAAAACGAATAAGGATAAAATCAAATCCACTGAAAGGTGATCAAACTTATTATGAAAATAAATAAGTAAATGTTTGTATGCAGTCTAAGTAAGTGTGTGACGTAAGTTTGCCATAGGTATTTCAACCTAATATTGTTGAAATAATATTTAATTTATATTTAAAAGATATATTTCTCTCCGTGAAGCAGATCGATTTATTTTTCTATACGATATGTAGATAAGTATAGTCCATGGATTCCTATTTTATTTCATTTACTTATGATTACATTTTTGTCAAGAACTTCTATTTATTTAATGTTAAAAATATGAAATATTTATAAAAGAATATGTAGATATATATATATTATAAATATGTTTCACATGTTATTTATTGTTAAAATTATAATAAAACTTTATACTATTATTTTTTGTTCTTATTTATGATCTCCACATTAATAGGATTTTACTAGTGATTTTACAGTTGACAATAAAGGCTTGTCCGAGCACAGTCGCAAAACCAGTTTACAAACAGTTGTCTTGTGAGAAACCAGATAATGTTTCATTGGTATTTATAATGGAGTTATCATAGCAACATATGTGGTCCATTACAAAAGTACTGATTATTAACTGGTTTTGCAGTTGCTTGGACAAATCTAATATTAAAGTTGCAGAAAGTTTACTGTACAACAATTAATTGTAATTCCGTGTTTACGGTAAATTTACTGAACGTCAGTAATTTTACTTACTAAAGTATATATAAAACCGTACACATCGGAAACCTCATTTCATATGAGAAGTAAATTTATTAGCTCAAAGTAAAATTACAAACCACATGGTATTTTCCCTTCGCTACACGGAGGTTAAAAATGACCGCCTATCCACACGGTAAAATTACCTTTCAGTTTTATCAGGTTCAGCGAAGCTCGGTACTAGGTACCTATTTGCTCTGATGTTCATTATTTTTCAAAAACTGTTAGTGTAATTTTAGTATTTATATGTTGTATCTAAATTATATTATCTAGGTTTAATATATTTAATGAGATGTATCAGAGAGTTTCAATAAATAATAATGTTAACAAATAAACAAATAAGCGAGACAATTACAAACCCCGAAATATTCTCTAGAGAAATTATAAAGAGCGGATTTATGTACAATTAGTTATGGCTCTTTTAATAATTGTTTTAATGATAATAAGAACATACTACGTGTTAAGTTGGCTGCTTAAAAATATCTATTGTGTAGTGTTGGTTGCCTGCTTGTCGCGGCTTCACTAGTTGCAAAAGTTGGCAAGAGATAAGTTCTAAATTTGTACTCAAATTCCATTTAAAATATATATTTTCTTACAATAGAATGAACCACTATAATATATAATATACAAATAATTCAATTTTCTTCTTCTTCATACTCCTCTTCATATTCTTCGATAATAACTTGGTCCCATGGACGTCTCTCAGATTCCATCCAAACGAAACAAAGCATTATACTTACCAAACAAACAAAAAACGAAAGCCACAAAACATTTGCCCAAAAGATTTTTCTTAGCTCCTTGAAATACACAAAACATAAGATTAGCAACGTTCGGAACTCTGAAAAGACAGTATCTGTTCAGCCAGAGTTGGCACGTGCGTTAGCAATTTTTGAACCATCCTCAAACTGATGTGTTTGGCAAAGACTTTTCGAAAATTCTCTAAGATCCTCATGAGAGTGCTGAAACCGTTTAACTGGACTTGTAGCTAGTTGCTTGGAATACTGATGACGTAAATGCCAAACTGACCAAAGTAACATTAAACTAACCTCATCGGGCTGATACGCGTTAGCAATCGATACTATGAAGATGATCACACATTGCAGACTGTTGGCCATCCCAGACACAGTGCTAGAATAGTGTCTGGTGATATCGTATATGTTAGCTTGGCTACCACAAACTCCAACTCCCAAACAAAAGACGGCCAGTAGCAATGCAGGAAGTTCAATGTAAGTGTTACCTACTGTTGTGTTGGCAACCACCATCAATATGCAGGATATAAGTCCACCTAAGATCGCACACGCAGTCCACGATAAATATTTTTAAGTTTCGTCTGCAAAAATACTTACCAATTATATTGTTGATGGTCCTAATGTACAATAAAGGGATCATGCCACTCTGTATAATCTTAGTAGTGACCATGCCGCTTACCAAACCTCCAATCACACCACAAGCAGCCGGTATCTGGACAAACCAGCTCAAGGGAGTGGTTCTCCCTATCATTTCGTTTACATGTCTATAGTGTATCTCCAAGTTGGAAAACATCGTAAAGAACATCCATTTAAACCCTGTGATGCCCACGCATACAGACCATGTCCCTTGATCCTTGATAATCTCCTTCCATCGTATCTTCTTGGGAAATTTATCACCGGTAATCAGCGACAAGATATCCTTTGTGTTATCCGACATGCAAGGGTGTTTCCAAGGTGCCGAAAAGATGGTCAAAAGAACCAACAGAAATGTAACGAAGCCATAAAACGTATACATCCATTGAATCGTGGCAGCCCTCAAGGAGAAGTTAGGCACAGTCGACACCATGAACATCACGAGCACCCCCATGAAAGAACCGCAGTGTATAAAGCTTAAGTAATAACTCATCTCGTCGTTTGGTATCCAGTAGGATACGATAGAAGCCAGTGGAGCGAGGGTCATAGCCTAAAAGATACGAAATTAGGAAGGAAGGAAGGAAGGAAGGGAGGAAGGAAGGAAGGAAGGAAGGAAGGAAGGAAGGAAGGAAGGAAGGAAGGAAGGAAGGAAGGAAGGAAGGAAGGAAGGAAGGAAGGAAGGAAAGAAGGAAGGAAGGAAGGAAGGAAGGAAGGAAGGAAGGAAGGAAGGAAGGAAGGAAGGAAGGACTGAAGGAAGGAGGGAAGGAAGGAAGAAAGGAATGATGGATGGTAGGAAGGAAGGACGGAAGGAAGGACGGAAGGAAGGGAGGAAGGAAGGAAGGAAGGAAGGAAGGAAGGAAGGAAGGAAGGAAGGAAGGAGGGAGGGAAGGAAGGAAGGAAGGAAGGAAGGAAGGAAGGAAGGAAGGGAGGAAGGCGGAAGGAAGTAGGGAAGGAAGGAAGGAAGGGTGGAAGAAAGGAACGAACGAAGGAAGGAACGAATTAGGCTAGAAAGGCATGAAGCTAGAAGGGAATGAGGCTAGGAAGGAAAGACTCTATTATACGCTCTATTATACGCTAGTGAACGACTAGTGTCTAGCCAGCAGGTGCAACAAACGATCTTGCCGATGTATGGCTGCAGGTATGCCACCCACCATACACTATTGGCGCGCGCGCATTGTGGACCTAGCCGGTAATATCTCGGTTCTGTTTATTCAAAAGAGTGGAATTGGGCACAGACTTTATAAATTCGCGGAGCCAACACGTTTGTTTTGCGTTCATGGATTTTTTTACGTGTTTTCCTTAATTGCTCCTACTGCTAAATTTTGTACCGCATTCATTACATTTATTTGACCGATTTAATTATTTTTGTTCATCACCCATGTTAAGGGAATAATAGTCTTGGGATTAATAAACTAGAAATACGTTTACTGTAAAGTCGTTAATATACTTATTATAATATAGATTACTTACCGATTACCGTTAATATTCAGCTTTTCCTAACCGAAACAACACCAAATTCTTTTGAATAAACAGAACCGAGATATTACCGTGGCTAGGTCCACAATGCGCGCGCCAATAGTGTATGGTGGGTGGCATACCTGCAGCCATACATCAGCAAGATCGTTTGTTGCACCTGCTGGCTAGACGCTAGTCTCTATTATCGGTTGCAAAAGTATTGAGCCCTGTGTTTGGAGGTTCGTAACCCTGCAACGACTGAACAACAAAAAATTGAACTAATATGCAGCAAAGAAGGAATGAAGCAAGGAAGGAATAAAGCAAGAAATGAAGGAATGCAGCTAGGAAGGAAGAAAGCTAGGAAGGAATTAAAGTAGGAAGAAAAACAGCAAGGGAGGAATGAAGGATAATCTTACCTGTGCGAACCCAACACAAAGCACTAATATGGCGACTGCCCACCATGGCCACCAAGGTAGAGCCAAGGGAAATCCAATGCTAAGACATATGTTCACAAAGATTCCAGCTAGTAGCACACATTTACCACCGTAGAGGTCACTTATAACTCCCCATGTTGTATATCCTACAACTGAGGAAAGTTGTTGGAATATTCTAATTAGGTGATTGTAATTAGTGATTTTTAAGATTTCATCGTCAGCACTTTTCCCAGTGACCATGTAGGTCGCAACTGTGGTATCAAAGTAACCTTTGATGGCATACTGGTAGATTACGGCAAATGCTAGAGAAAATGTGATGATGTACTTCTCCTTTCGATAACGTACTAGAAACCCAAGAAAGTGTGGTGATTATGTGAAATATGAGGGATGTTGTCGGGAGACTTACTTATGCAGCACCTGAACCTTTTTAGACTCATTTTCACATTCTGTCACTGCCGTTTGACAATAGTTGTCATCAGTGGCGGACTGGGTCCAAAAATATTGGTTGCCAGGAAGCTAAGGGGGGCCCACAATTTTTTTGTTTGGTGTCCAACTTTTTCCCCGAAAATTATTTTTAGAAAGCAAATGTCATTCTGAGTATATTTTTTATAAGGACTTTTTTGTTTTCTCAATTACTTGAAAAATTCAGCCGTTTGAACACACCCACTACACATTACAACCATAGAAAGTAAATAAATTTAAATAAAAATATTTAAAACAAAATCAACATAAATTGAATAAGTAAATGAACAAAAAATTTATATGAAGCTTTTTTTAATTTTTTTTCTATAAAACATATATCATTTTGAGTAAAAAGTATCATATGGACTTATTGGTTTTCTCAATTGCTTAAGAAGTTGGCGCCGGTTAAAATACGGTTTTGTTAATAACTCAAACGGTTGTAACTTTGTCATAAATTGAAAAAATAGTCCATATGAAACGTTTTACTCAGTATCTCATTTACTATATGGAAGAAAAATTGCGGGGAAAAAATTAAAAATGAGAGAGTTACAAAGAAAGATATTATGAAATAGAATGTTACAAATAAGAAATAGAACGAATAAATACAATATATAAGATCGATAAATCAGCTTTCCTAAAATGTTTAACTCGGTGGTCTATCGTCAACAGCTAAAAAGTTATTAAGCATCTAATGTGACATTTGTAACGTATGCACAATATTCATAAATTAATATTAAATATCCACATTGTTCGACGAAATTCAACAATCTCTCAATTAGAATAATTCTTCTTTTCATGCAGCAGCTTTTAGTAATAGCATTCTGCAATTTTGATTTATACAAACGTATAATTTGTGATATTTATTTTCTTCAAAGAATTAGTAATTTATATATCAATCTAAAATTTAATTTAATTTAAACAATATTTATAAATGACATTAAATTGTTCATGGTGGTCCAACGCTTTGAAAAACTAGATTGCCTGATTTAATCGAGTTTGATTTGTTACTCTGTAGACATATTGAGGAAAAAATTTATGTGGAATATTACAACTACTATAGCGAACAAGAATAGTAATAAGGAGGCGTCAAAATATTTTCGTGGAAAGCATGGAAAATGTAATATTTCCCCCGAGAATGTGAAGCAAGACTGAAACGCATTGACCTGACAGGGTTAATATATGCTCTCTTGACAATCGTACTGAAATAATAATTACAATTATCCATTTATTTAATTATTTATTCTTATGAGAGTACAGAAATGTTAGGATTTCTGAAGAACACCACATTGCTACCAAAGCACTCCTTGTTTTTGTTATCAGTAGTAACTGGAACATCGCCATAAACTTATTCCGCAACATGTCCCGAAATAAATAAATTAAACTGGCGATTTAGCTGGCTAAGACGTTAGACCACTACAACCAACCCAATGATCCATTAAAATTCTTTATCTACGACTCACATATAATAACTTCATTGCATACGTATCTATGACTATATAACCCCCATCATGATACGCGCCAATGATTATAATGACACTAGCGTTGTATAATAATGACAGTTCGTTCAAATAATGACTTCATTATTTGAAGGAACTGTCATCATTATACGAATGTACTCTCAAAGTCAGTTTAAACCTACGTGGATGGCAGCTATTTGACATTTCGCCTCGCCACCATTGACAAATACATTTAAAAGATTTGGTATAAAATGGAATTTATGAGTCGTAGATAAAACGTCGTATTCGACTCGCACACAACTGATATAAATCGCTCGCATGTTTAAACTTCATGCTCGCGATTTATATCCTTAGTTATGTGCTCGTCAAATAATATACTATTAAATAGTTTAGAACATTTTACGTAAATAAATAAAAATTTTAAATAAGTTTGAACTGGTACTAATAAAATTAATTCTTGGATGGTCATAAATTGCTCGTTTGTGTAACTCATAGTAGCAGTTTGCAATGACTAAATGTTGCTGCAGAAGAATCATTACATTAGTGCGATTGCTGAATTTCGTCGTGGCGACTAGATATGTTATATTAATTTATGAAATATTTTGTGTATGCGTATACATGTTAAATTAGATGCTTAATAACTTTTTAGCTGTTGACGATAGACCTACCGACTTAGACATTTTAGGAAAGTTGATTTATCAATCTTTTGAAGTATGCCAAGATATACAGGTGTTCCATTTAAAATTCTTGTTATTTGACATTTAGCAAATCTCCAGTTATTCCGGATAAGTCATATTAAAATTTAATTTATTTAGCAAATGAATATAACTGTAAAAAATGCGATAATTTTAAAAATGAGTTCTTTAATTTCTTTATTCTTGTTAGTTACCTTAGAATAATTTTTTAAAAATGCTCAATTTTGACAATCCTTTCACAATATCTCAAGAACCAGTTGGTAATAGCCTAATACAAGTTGAAGTCAAAACAATTAGGCTAAAGATCTTCATCAAAAATTGCATAATATACCTAGTGATTTATTTAAAATAACATAAGTTTGTTGGTACGTTATTGTGGGACACCATGTAAACTTGAAAATATTGTCTGGCTGTACGGCGAATGATTATCTATAACTTTTATAACACCTTGTACATCAGTTTTATGATATCTTCGAAAGTGAAAAAGGTATATTACTTTTTATATTATTGAGCAACACAAAAATGCACAACTTTGTTTCTATTTTTTTGCATTTTCTTTTAATTTACATATTTTATTCTATAAATAAATTTAATTTTATTTTTATTGCATGTATAAAAAGAACATTCTGTATAAGTGAATCATTTATGCACCCAAGTAAAATTTTATTTATTTGATTTATTTTGGTCCCTTTCATATGTTCAGCAAATATTCCACAATGTTTTCCTGTATATCAATTATACGATTTAAGTTTTAATTTTGTACATATAGCATTGACTTTTTATTTTTAATTTTTCTTGGTAAAAACTACCACGTCATGCCATAACAATTCTGTACTTTGTGACGTATTGGTATTTCAATTTCTGACGAATAATATTTTTGCCAGAAGCCGGTCAACCAAATTTAAAAAAAAAACCTGTTTTTTATGAAAGATAGTCGAGTAAAAAGTTTCAAGTTCAAATACTTAGTAATATATTTTAACAAGTTCTCTTAACAAGGACCTTTTGGAGAAATTTTATTGTTTCCCAAAGTGGGTTTCTTAAAACTCACCATGCAATTTCCTTATTGGGTTCTTATTTATTGCCAAACATAAAAATTAATTCTTAAGGCGGTCCCGTGCAAGTTTCAGTATAAATAAATATATTATTAATATTTTCAACATATTGTCTTAAGGGGGGCCCACTTAAGGGGGGGCCCACTTGCCATCGGGCAACCTGGCACCACCTGGCCAGTCCGCCACTGGTTGTCATGCATTTTTGTTTTGTGAAAATAGGGCACAGGAGTAAAAAGAGAAAAGGGTTTATTTATTATAAGTGATACATACAATAAACAATACATGATCATTAATTAAAAGTTATAGTATAAATAGTTCAATGACTAGAATTGCCTAAATTAGCCAGAATTAATGTGATCTTATCGACCGATTCATCCTTGTATCGTTCAGTTCAATTGTTTCTAACTTCTGGTTGGGTTTCTCCACGTCCTCCTTAGCTTCTTCAGAGGGGTTATTCCACCACTGTTCTTCACCGCTTGCGAATAGCACATAGACAATATTTGAGGTTAGAAATACACCAACAGACACCCAGAAGACCAGTCTCCACTCAGCAACTGTATGCTGCAAATACAGAACAATAAAAATTTAGACCATAAAGGAAGCTTTCTTACATTATCTGTCACGGCTCCAACAAAAGCCGGACTTAACATTCCAGCGAATGCGCCGATCCCATTGATGATTGCCATAAGCGTTCCAGCATAATTCGGAGCTAAATCCAAAGCGTTTACCTTCATGCCACAGTAGAACGTGCCCATGAAACCCATGGCAACGGTAAACAAAGATATAGCGGCTATCTTATCACATCCTGCGTAAGAAGCAGCTATCATGAAGACCGCTGGACCAATAGACGCTGAAAATAGGTCATTAGAAGTAAGTACGTAGGCTTTCGTTAATGCTGACGTTTCGCGAACCATGTTGCTCGCTTCTTCAGAGCTAACTGAATACTGATGACCTATCAAAGAAATCTCCCTTATATACCTGCTCCCTTATATACCTGCAAAATGAAAAATTTTGAAGGAACTTGTCATTGACCCTCAGGATATACTCGTAGGTTTCGACGTAACGTCACTCTTTACGTGTGTGCCGGTTAAGGAGGCAGTCGAAAGCCTTCGGACAACACTTGTCCTCCTAGGTCTACCAACAGATGTACCGGATCTTGTAGAGTATTGTCTCTCCACCACATACTTCAAGTGGGCTGGAGCGATGTATGAGCAGGTAGAGGGTGCACCCATGGGATCACCTCTGTCACCGATAATCGCCAATTTCTTCATGGAATTGTTTGAAGAAAAAAGCCATTAGGTCAAGTCCTTTCAAACCCAAGCACTGGGTCAGATATGTCGATGATACCTTTGTGGTTTGGCCGCACGGTCGAGATAAACTCACTGAGTTCCTTAACCACCTGAACAATGTTAATCCTTCCATCAAATTCACGATGAAAATAGAAGAGGATAATCAGCTGCCTTTCTTGGATGTGCTAGTATTCAGAAAGTCAACGGGTAGGCTTGGACATACAGTCTACCGTAAGAAGACACATACCGATCGGTACTTGAACGCCAAATCACCACCCCCAACAGAAGAGAAGTGTTATTAACACTTTCTTCCACAGATCCGAGAAGGTATGCGACTCCAGCACCGACGACGAACGGAAACACTTGGAGTGGGCCCTACGTCAGAGTGGATACACCGCAACTCTCAGAGGAACCGCAAGAATCCAAGGGGTTCCCTTGCTTACCATACGTAAGTGGGGTATCAGAAAGAATCGGTAGATTACTGAAGAAATCGGGTATCACGGTAAGGTACAGAGCACCAGCTAAGGGTAAAGGGTCTTTTGCCTAACCCAAAGGATATCACACCACTCCTGAAGAACGAAGGAGTATACAAGATGACATGTGAGTGCGGAACATGCTATGTAGGACAGACAGGACGAAGCATCGAATGTCGAATCAAGGAGCACAATAGAGACACCCGGCTAGGCAAGATTCAACAGTCCGCTGTTGCTCAACACTGCCACGAGTCGGGACATACAATGGATTTCGATGACGTAAAGATGTTGGCAAGGGTGGGTAATTATCATCGAAGGCTTATTAGAGAAGCCATCGAAATTTACAAACAACATCAATCGTGAGGACGGTACTGACATTAGTAGGGTCTGGAAATCGATCCTAACGCGGTCAGGTGGAAAATCACATGAGAGCGGTAGCTCCAGATGTGCGCAGTGAGGTGTAAATTTAGGTATATAAGGCAGATTTCTTTGGTAGGTCTTCCGTATTCAGTTAGCTCTGAAGAAGCAAGCAATATGGTTTGCGAAACAGCATTAACAAATCTTGGCATAACCCGGAAGCAGTTTATTTTCTAAAAGGTCATTAGAACTTTAATGACTTCAAAGGTGAAGGGTCTCACCGACTGTCGTGAAGAATTTCCTTGCAAATGTGATTCCCATGTAACCTCTGACTATTAACCAATCGCATAGCCATCCTGACGACATGGAGACCATCCACATCAGGATGTAAGGTAGTGAAGACCAAATCCCATTGGCAGACACGCTGAATTTGAGCACATCCGCCATGTATTTGGGGAGATCAGTAACCATTGTGTAGAAGCCCCAGTCGTGGCCGATTTGGGCACAGATTAAAGCCCATAGTGGCACTGATGTTACTATGGCTTTCCATGGAGTTTTTCTGGGTTTTTTGTCGGTACTTCCAGCTGGTCAAAAAGAGACGTTATGAAATGGAAGAATTTTTAGGGGAGACTAACCTAATTCGTAACGGAGGTATGTCTTCTCCTGGTCAGTTATGAAAGGGTGTGAGTCTGGGTCAGAATAGCATAATAAGGTCCACAATATGAACCAGATGACCCCCATGCTTCCGAAAACGTAGAATACTGAAGACCATTGACCAGTGGCTTCGATCAGAAGACCGCTAAAGGCATTTCCCACCACAGTACCTGTAAAATTTGGTTATTAGTAAAGAAAATTTCAACTCTTCCTTTTCGAACTCACCAATTTGTCCACCTGCGTAGACCAGAGTGCCTAGTTTTGATCTCTCATGTGCTGGTACCCATTTTCCTAGCATGGCATTCAGCGCTGGATATGTGGTTCCTTCTCCTAAGCCCTGCAATACCCTCAGTACTATCAAGCATTGGTAACTTCCGTCAGTTAAGTGGACAACAAGCGGTGTTAGTATCGTGAAGACTGATGATGATAAAATTCCTAAGCCCAGTGGGTATTTTCCACCTAATTTCTCTGCTAATATGCCACCTGGGAGATGGGTGATGATGTAGCCCCAGTAGAATGAGCTGAGGATTTCACCTTGAACTGAATCGCTCCAGTCGTACTAAGGAGACAGGAAGCATATTAATGATAATGATTTGAGTTGAGTCTGTGCATTACCAGAACAGGTTTGCTTCCGTTGTCAATGTGATAGTCATCGTCATATTCAGTATCAGGACATGCATCTTCGCCGTTATAACTTGTGGTATTCCTCTTGCCTGACATTTCGGTGATGGCTACGCTCAAGCATATCCTCATGGCGTAGGCGGTTAGTACTGCTAGGAAGCCCATGATGCCCAAGACATAACGTTGGGGTATGAGAAAATCTAAAAATGGATCATTAGAATATGAATAATGGTTTGGATAAGGTTTGGCAACCATCTAACAGGCAAGGAACAAGTTTTGAACAACATTTGGTGTTGGAGATGTCCACCATTTTTGATTTAGGGTCTAAAAAGGGTAGGTTACATTTAAGTCATATTATGTTCTAATATCTATATGTGCCCCCCTCGTAAGAAAGTGGTCTTCCTGCTGAAATCTAGTTTTTAGAAGTACTATATTTCAAGAGTTTATTTGATTTTTCTTCAGTCATTTCAGAGTTATGAACATCTGTGAGGTGACTCGTATATGTTCCGCGACTGTTTATGCACTACAAAATTATAAGATTTCTGCAAAATGAAACCGTTAAAACTTCAAAATTGATAATTTGGTACCTAGTAAGACTTCTTATAATATATCTTATACCACTTACTACAAAAATTTCAGTTTTTGTTCAGGTTGCATTTAGAGTCTCTTCTGTAGATTAGCGTTTTTGTTTTCTTCACTTTTTATGTAATAAATGTTGCGAACAAGATTTTGATGGAAGCCGATATCTCAGGAACGAATGTTAGCAGGACAACGCAGTTATCATGCAAATAATCCTTATTTACTGCGATAGATATCCCTTGAATTTAATAGCGTTCCGACTATTTGTTAATTTTTTAGACCGAAATAAACATGAACAATATTTTGCGCAGTTCGGCTTCCCTCGCTTGTGGGTTTTGGTGCGAGGCACTCGAACGAGATTCGAAGTTTTGACGCTATCAGTGAATCCGTTTGAATCCGTTTTTGTAAAATATTGTTGGGTATAATAGGGTATTCCGGTGTTTTTGAAATTGTCCTTTTTTACAAACTATGGGTGCTACCAAGGGCGTAGCCAGAAGTTTTTACAGGGGGGGGCAAGGAGTCAGAAAAATACCAAAATTTAAGTAAATAAATATTTCTTATCGCATATCTTTTTGTTTATAAAAATATATGTATGAGGTATGTACATAATATGAAATATGCTAATAAAACATTACGTAATGTTAAGTTTCCGCTTGTTTTCGGAAAACTTCTGCAGGACAGATTCTTTGAATTGCTCTTGGTCTTCATTTGCAATGTTGCGATGAACGCTGAGCATGCTACCGAAACATATATTCTTGGAGGACATATATCAAATGTATCAAAATGTACATATAAGTGTACAAGAACAGTAATACTAATATATCATAATTTCCAAGATATTTGTGAACAACGAATTAATGCAAGAACCGCCATAGCGCCATCTATTGCTTAAAAGAGAAACTATAGGTAAACGAGTTGACATTTGCCAAACGAGACCAAACTCGAAACTCAACAGAATTAGACTAATCTAAAGTAATATTTAGCTATATGCACTTAAACTGCAATAATTATAATAATTACGTGATTACAGTGTTACGGATACAGTGATAACACTGTAATCACATAATCCTATAACTGAAATACTCTTTAGGACCAGTAATCCTAATCACCCAATCATACAACGATATAACACTGGTTTCCAAATAATAATTAATACTTAGTAAAATAGTTTCTTATATCCATTGCAAAAAAACACTGCTTTACTATCGCGTTCAATAACTACACATCACACAGACTCCAGTAATATACAAAGTTGATATGTGGTTTTGGTTGCCAAACCGACAAGTAAATTGAAGATATAATTTTAGATTGCTTTATTACAAATACAAATAACATTATATTATTATATAAGGTTATTGTAATAAAGCAATCTAAAATTTTTACTTCAACTTACTTGTTGGTTGCATAAACAATTCCTCTATTAATTCCCAATAAATCAACTTACCAATAAATACCTCACCCTGTATTGAGATTTGGAGGTAGGTACTGGTTACAGCACATGTTATGTGTCTTTGTAAATTTATTATGTACCTAATACAATTTTGTGCATTTTTATTTTGAGCGCCAGGGGGGGGGGGCACGGGGGGCAGGTGCCCCCCCACCCCCTGCCCCACTGGCTACGCCCTTGTATGTGGCCCGCTCGGAAGAAAGGGGTCTAAAATCTAGTTTTTAGAAATACTATGTTTCAGGAGTATTACACAGTTTATTTGATTTTTCTTCAGTAATTTCAGAGTTATTCAGAACATCTGTGAGCTGACTTCATATGTTCCGCGACTGTTTATGCACATTACACATCTTTCCGATTTATTTTCTCTTAAACCACTTACCACACAAATTTCAGTTTTTGTTCAGGTTGCATTTAGAGTCTCTTCTGTAGATTAGCGTTTTTGTTTTCTTCAGTTTCTATGTAATAAAGGTTGCGAACAAGATTTTGATGGAAGCCGATATCTCAGGAACGAATGTTAGCAGGACAATGCAGTTATCATGCAAATAATCCTTATTTACTGCGATAGATATCCCTTGAATTTAATAGCATTCCGAAGATTTGTTAATTTTTTAGACCGAAATAAACATGAACAATATTTTGCGCAGTTCGGCTTCCCTCGCTTGTGGGTTTTGGTGCGAGGCAGTCGAACGAGATGCGAAGGGTTGAGGCGATCAGTGAATCCGTTTGAATCCGTGTTTATAAAATATTGTTGGGTATAATTAATTGTACATCTAAGTTCATTATATTAATTTAACTCCCACTACTATTCAACATTCCGAAATTAAATTGTTCTGATCGTATCGTACTAATAGTCGTACTAATAATCTTCCACTGTACCAGCTACGTTTCCATTTACCGTTACGATTGACGTAGTGCGCGCTGCACAAAATTTATTTCATTCATATCATTCATCGCTTTAAAAATTACTTACAAATTATTATGCAATTCTTTTTCTACAGTCGCATTAAATAAAATATGACGATTGATTATCCCCTTCCATGAAAATCTTGTACGCAACTTTTATTACACAAAAACGGAAAAAAACAAAAACGCTAATCTATAGAAGATGCTCTAAACCTGCACAAAAATTGAAAATTTTGTGGTGTTCACGAGGGAAAAAATGCAAAGATGTGATGTTCGACATTATTTAGGTATCTCCCAAAGAATTTCAAATATTCGTTGCCGAAGAAATTCTCCAGATATGAAACGAAGGTTTTTTTGTTTGTGTCAATGTCACTTGCCTTCTCTACTAGCTAAATACATAACAGTTACCTGTAATTTTCGTCGTTATTACAACTAATGCAGAACAATTTTGCAAACAAATGTTGTTTCTTATTAAAATATCTATCCAATGATACCAAACACCAGTGCAGTAATCACTACTTTCCGTATATACTGGAAATTCCTAATAATAATAATAAGATAAACAATTGAGTTCCTAAAAAGGTGAAATTGTCTATAGTCAATTGAGATTGTCCGTTTGTAATGGTGATCTGAAACGGTTATATCACCAATATTAATGTAGTAATAAGCGAAAGGCTGTATATATAATATGAACGACGAAATTTGAGACAACTCTAACGTATTTGATCAAAAACTATTTAATTTAAGTGATTTAATATAAACTACTTACATTTTGAAAGATTTCTCTGCCATTCTTTCAACATCTCGTAGATATATTTTTTCCTAAGACAGAAAAGGACAACAAGCGTGTAGCACCAAATCCAATTATAAAATAAAATTTCTTTCTACTTATCTGAACGCATAAAATACCAAATATTATCGCACATTCTAATACAGTTAGCTATTTGCTATTACTGGCTCGTTCACACACCTTTTAGATGCGTATAACGAATAACACATGAATATAGAAAGAAAAAAAAGATTATTGCACTCACACATGTCTTTGGTCAATTACATTTGTGAAAAAATCGCGCGCGTCGTTATGTTGTGCCAACGCTAAACATAACAATAGAAATCGTTTTGTCAAGACCTTATAAAATTAAATTTTTAACGCCTTTGCTTATCTTAGGTAGGTATATGGGCAAATTTGTCACGAAATATTGTCGATCTACGTTGGAATCAATATCTCCAAAACTATTATGATTAGCAAAACAAGTTATACACCATATTAAAGACGAGGATTGGGGGTACATGATAAACAAAGAATTACTTAAAAATATTGAAAGATGTAGGTAGGTTCGAGAGAAGGTTAAACAACTAGTTTTTAGAATTGAGATATTAGGTTAATAATTATTAATATCTCTTTTTCTCTCCTATGCGAAAATTTCCAAAACCACCAAAATGACACTTTTTTTTATGTACGCTAAAAAACGTTTATTGAATCGTAAAGTTTAGCTTAGAATATGTAACAATAGACGTTAAAAGTTAAGTTATTCGTGTTTGTTATTTTTCTAGAGCACAAAGGACCTTTATTAAGTGACCAGCGAAGTGACGACCTATTTCGTTGCAAACGTATAACTTATTGTTGTTATCGTTGCCACATATACTCATTCAAATGTCAAATAGAGAATTTTAACTTCATGGAGATGAATTGCTTCATAAGCACTTCATTTAATATTAGTTTTTTAATATTAGTATTATTTAGTTAGTGTTTTATATCGGGTGATCCACGCCATATGAAATTATGAGAAGTGCTAATAGACAAATATTGGATTTTTTGTGACTTCCGAAACCTAAATAAACGACACATCAATAAACTCTTACAGAAAACAGTTGGTACTTGTCTCTAATATGCTATCCACTGATGTCTTATATTTAACTTAGTCCTAAACAAGAAGCACTCACACTTCACTCACTGTGCTCTGCTTTTTACACATTTCACTGATTCACTAGTCCGAAGGGTTTAGTTCTTTTTAATCTTCTCACTAGATTCTGGTTGTCCAGTAGCTCCAGGGCTACTACGTTGACGTGTTGGCTTAGGCGAGATTCATGCTTAGTGGCGAATCTTTTTATTTCTTGGATGACTTGTGGGACACCAAGATTACGGTGCAGGTCACTATTCCGTATGTACGAAGGAGCGTTAACCATATTCCTTAGTACTTTATTTTCGAAAGTCTGGATTCCTTGTATATTTGCTTTTTTTGGCGTGACACCACAAAGTTGGTTTTAGTATTTGGTTGTAAACTTGTAGTTTGTTCTGTACTGATACAAGCTCTACTCTTTTCTTCTTAACGTGTTCTTTCCACCTTAGTTTTGTATCCAGAATCAATTCTGTGATGTCTGTTCGACCTAAGCAAATGCACAGTTTGATTAGTTTTAATTTAAGTTTTAATACCTTCCATCTGAGCTATGAATATGATTTTAAATAAATCGAAACGTCAGCAAGGATGAAATAGTTTTTTAATTTGATTCGAATGCTCCCTAACTCCATTAAACCAACACAACATTTGATCTTTGGAGCGAAAACAGAAACAACATTAAGAGGCTGGTTCAGCCTAACTTCAGGTCTGTTCCGGTGGGCCCCTATTGGTCCAATTATTCAAACTGTTTAGTGCTCGTGTGGGTTTATTATTGAATAACGATAGCATCTTATGAGATTATAACAATCTAAATTAACTCTTCTTGGTCGGACTTGCTCGATATTTATTATACCCTTGCCCAATTTTAAACAATTGCTGCTCAAAATAGACGTATAATTAGATGTCGTGATTTCAGGAATAACATTGTAATTATGTTTTCTGTGTCAAGTCCGTCGTAGTTTCACTTTACGTCAATGTAATATTTGTGAAAATTCCAATAAATAAAACGAAATAAAGCCACACTTTTAAAAAATCGGCGTCGTATTTTCCCAATTTTTCCATCCATGTTCGAGGCCATTTCGAGGCTGGACAATGTGGCCATCTACGATGTTGTCGAGAACTAGACGTCATTAGACGAAGATAGTAATGGGTCTATCTCTATCTACCATATACCACAAAAAAAGGCTGTAACTCGCTAAAATTCACACATTTATATTTACTGGGACAGATTTCGAGAGTTCTAACCTACAAATCCGATATAATCTGAAAATGTAGAAAACTTGGGGACACTGCACAAAGAAGTATTCTAATCGAAATTCGGAGATTACATAAAAATTCTACTATTATATCAGACATCAATCAGGTTTGTGCCTAAAGAAGTATACTATTGCTTTTTAAAATTTCCTTTTCAATTGTTAGGTTAGTTAGCAGAATATACATATAAACAGTGCTGTTTTATCCATTCTACTACCAGAGAATTCAAGCTCCAAGTATGGTATGATGCAGATAGCTCCATTACGGGTTTTGTAATTGGATTCAAATCACATTACGAGGAATCAAAATCCTTACGTACTATTTTGTTGATCGAAGAGGATTTCTAGACAAGAGATGTGATTACTAATTTTCATAATTTCCACGAACTGACAATAAAATTATCGAGGTATGCTGAAGATTACCAATTTTTTATCAAATTTTTTGGTAATATTACTGGAAGACGTCTATAACATTATTATATGAGAAATGTATAATGGGACATAGTCGACTTGTCAGCCACTGACTCCAGATGTTTTTCTTCTCAAGTGCAAAGTGTATGGAGAATTACGTTTAACACAACAAACCGCAGATAGTATTGCAATTAGCCCCGAAGAACCCGTATGCGTGTGGTCTCGTGATAGCGAGGATCAACATTTTTGTGATTTTGTTATTATAATATATTAATAAAGCTATATAATATTATAAAGCTTATGTTGTCTAATTGTCTTTTATAAATAATATATGAATTACAAATTGGTAAATAAAGAATAACTTATTAACTGTCAAATTGGTAAATAAAGAATAACTTATTAACTGTTTTGTTTTTCTTATACGTCATCAGATCCCTGCGCTGTGGATGTACATACGTATGTAATATCGACCCATGCAACAAAGACTATAGTAACTACATTTAGTTTGTTAGTTACGATAGTCTTCGTTGCATGGGTCGATATGTATTTGTTTTTCAGTAGCTAGGCATAAGTGTATTATCGGCTGAGAAATGAGTGCATAATCTATCGTACCAAGAGTAAGTAGTCCGTGACCAAAGTTATTGGTACGGGGTTTGTTTTCTAGGAGGTATAAATGTATATGGGCGCATAATCTCAATACACTTTCAAATATTCCACATATTCACAGTACGTGTGCGTGTATTCATAGTACGTGGTTTTTGCATATATCACTTCATAAACCGTAGACAAATGTTGAAGTTATTTATCATATAAATATATGATAAATATCTCACATTCTCCACATAGGTTATGTCACGGTTATGTCAACAAATTATCACAGTAATTTTTAGAGCTACCATGTTATGTTGGTAAGCGTTGTAAAATCACTAGACAGCCTGCTTACGTGTGCAAAAATAAATTGAAACAGCGTTAAATACGTTAGATCATATATTGTTGACCGCACGTCGGCAAAGTCTATCTTGTTCCAAAGTAGCTTTAGCGAAAACGTCGACATCCCCACGCAAAGACCAATTCTCGACTGATTTTTCTAAACTTATCAAAAACAGCCAAGCCTCTGTCGATCAGCTGTTGGACAGGCCACTTAAACATAATAAATATGATATTTTAATAATATATATTTTCCCCCATCAACATATCATCCACATTTTGTGTGTGGATTTATTAAGCTTTATATTACTTTTAAGCGGTATCAAAACAGAGCTTATCAAAACTGCTTGATATAATATATCAATTTTTTTTCATATTTTCGAAAAAATCGAGAAATTTTCAACAAAATCTTAGTTTAAAATGTCAAATTTTGGACTTATTCTGTTATTCTATTCCACTCACCGATTCAAATGTATTTTTCAGTGGAGCATTGACGGTATCAGTTTGTTTTGCTCAAAAAATCCGGCAACGTTCGGCGTAGAGCCATAAAACAACACGTTTTTTGTCCAACCGGCCTCAGCGGTTCGAGAATTTGAAACGTGTTTTTTAACTCCGCATGTGTCTTGTTGTGAATTGAAATAACATCTTTATACTTTAGAGTTTAGGCATTTTTAAGCGTTGGCTTATTTATAAAATATCAATCTCACAGTCCAATTTGCTAATACTAAAAGGCTAATAATATATTGGGTATAAAACAACTTATCAGATTTATTTTTGATTTCTTCAACAAATAATTTATTATAATTTATAATTAGACTATAATTTATAATAGATACCAGATCTAAGGATGTTGTTAACTTAACAAAGTCAAGACTTACCCCAAGTTAGTTAAATTAAAACAATAAATAAATAACTATCAACATATTCACGATATGCATATACAAAATTAATATTTTACTTTTTTTTTATTTCGTTGCTCGCATTGTTACATATTCTAGTCGATATCATACATATTTTATAATTTTCATCGAATAATTCAATACGCAGTTGTCTTTCAGCTTGTAAAAATGATAACCACACACTGATAAAAATGAGTGCGAATTTACAAATGAAATTTACATTTTTTTCAGCAAACCTACCCTATTTGTCGGCAATTTTACCATAATTTTAAGCAAAAATACTAAATGCAGTTACATTCATTAATTGTACAAACGTATGTAAATTTGCTAATAAGTTTGTAAATTTCATAATAACAATTACTTCAACGGAATAAAATTACATATCTATACATTAAAACTACTGTCTGATATGTAATTTGCCTTCTGCTCGTGCAATTTTCCTCTCTCGATGGTAAAGTGCTACCGAGATAATTTTTATCGCGCTTGCGCAATAATGGGATATACAGTTCGAGTTCCGTTCGCCATCCGTTTGGTTGTGTTTACAGCAGCTAAGTTAGAGTTTTATTGAGTGCGATTGTTATATACAACTAATTTAACACTGTTAGTGCCTCTGTGACTTATCCTTTATCGGTGTGGTGTGGAATATTTTCTCCATATGGTTCTATAGGATTAAAAGATATAATATTGGTACATTCATCTCCTTGTATATTATGGAGGACTTTGCAAATATATACTACAAAGTGCAGGTAAAAGTTTGCAGTCTTGATATGTATAATTACACTTTCACTAATTGGATGTTCTTTTTAGGATACAAGTGTTGATGATACTGACATTCTACAAATTCAAGGACTTGTGTGGTGTCTATAGGTAAGATTTCGTTTATTGTTCTTTCTCGTACATGCGGTCTTACAATCAAATTTATTACTAACATGTATAACACATATCATTTCAATCACCAATATAAAAAATACTTTTCTATAAACACTCATTAATAACTTTACACACACTGTACCTTAAAGGAAAGCAGGTGCTGACATTGTTATACCCTGTATATGATATATGACTCATGTACTTCTTATTTTGATTTCAGGTGACACATTTTGGATTATATTATATGCTGTGGTTGGATTATCCCCAGGTTCTCTTATTCTGGAGACGGTTTAGGTTTTTAAAAATTATCAGGGTTCAAAAACGAATAAGGATAAAACCAAATCCACTGAAAGGTGATCAAACTTATTATGAAAATAAATAAGTATATGTTTGTATGCAGTCTCAGTAAGTGTGTGACGTAAGTTTACCATAGGTATTTCAACTTAATATTGTTGAAATAATATTTAATTTATATTTAAAAGATATATTTCTCTTTGTGAAGCAGATCGATGTATTTTATTATACGATATGTAGATAATTGTAGTCCATGGGTTCCTATTTTATTTCATTTACGATTATTTTTTATGATTAAATTTTTGTCAAGAACTTCTTTCTATTTACTTAATGTTAAAAATATGAAATATTTATAAAAAATATGTAGATACAGGTTGACAATACAGGCTTGTCCGAGCAGTCGCAAATCCAGTTTACAAACAGTTCTTTTGTGAGAAACCAGCATATGTGGTCCATCACAAAAGTACTGATTGTTAACTGGTTTTGCACTTGCTTGGACAAATCTAATATTAAAGTTCCAGAAAGTTTACTGTACAACAATTAATTGCAATTCCGTGTTTACGGTAAATTTACTGAACGTCAGTAATTTTACTTTCAAAAGTATATATATATAAAACCGTACACATCAGAAACCTCATTTCATATGAGAAGTAAATTTATTAGCTCAAAGTAAAATTACAAACTACATGGTATTTTCCCTTCGATACACGGAGGTTAAAAATGACCGCCGATCCACACGGTAAAATTACCTTTTCAGTTTTATCAGTGTACTTACTCGCCCAAGTATTATTACCCCTTTCTCTGAAATTAGAAGACGTTTGGTTGAGATTTATACCTTGACGGATAGCTATTGAAACAGAGCAGTTTTTTCGTCCAAGTGGCTATTAAATGTATTATAATTGTTTTTAGCAATAATGGCATGAATTCGATACTTGCATTTGAATTTCTGAAATAATTTTTTTTATAAATATTCGTAGGTGAATATTTCAATATTTCGTAGGTATTTGAAAATTTCCTTCAGTATCACAACTGATTATAGTTACCAAGAACTTGCCGTCCAGTAGTTTTAACATTATGTAGATTAAACCTGATAACAACTAAATTGACCAATTTTACCATATTTTTTCGACATCATAATAAATGAATAAATAACTATCGAGGTAAATACGGTTTCCAGTGTCATAATTATGATACAAAAATAATATTTCCCTGTTTTCCTATGCGTGTATTCTTGCAGTTTACTCGATACCATGCATATTTTATCACTTTTATCGAACAACTCAATACGCAAAATGACCTCAGTTTGTAGACATGTTAACTACAGTTACCAGCTTGCAATATTACCAAATCATAGGCATTTTCCTAGGCATACTACCAGGATATTCACTAAAACGAAAAGAATTCTTGTACCCATTCCTCTTCAAGTGTTTTGGTGCCATAAACGTACTTTGGATATGCTATTGTCAAGTGAATGGGTTTATGAATTTCCTCAGCTCAATTCAAAGAAGGGAAACACACGACGAGCCTGAACAGATACTTAGAGCACTTTCAGACACAATCATAGCCATTTCTCTGATAGATTTTATTTGCAGAATGCAATTATTTCAACGATCAACTTTCCTTACGTTTTTATCGACTATATATGAGATTGAGGCAAGTTTTGGCAGTGAAAAACTTCCTTTTGCTGTAAGATGGTTTTGGGAATTTATAGTGTTCTGTCTGCTATTGATTTTTTATGACTATATATTCATAACGAATGAAACTGTTGACATTTTTATACTATACGGACATCAGTTGGATTTTTATTGGTTCTACATGTTGTGTGCGATAAATCTTGTCCATGTGAAGTATTACGTGTGTAGAGAACAACTGAAAGAGGTCTATGGTATAATTAAGCAGCAAGCAAGAACTTATTCTGATCATATATCATCGACTCTGTGCGAGGAATTAGAAAAAATAAGAACGCTGTTTGTTATTTACTGCAAGTTGCATGAAGTTGTCGGTTTGTTTAATGATTTATTTGCGATTCATATTACCTATTCGGTGATAACTATGTCCTTTGAGTGTATGCTATGCACCAGTTATGTAGTGATGTATCCAATGACTGAAATCGAAAAGTTATACCTGGTGGAAGTCATACTAGCAAGAACGGTGATTATAACCTTCTTTAAACTTGAATTTTGCACATCGATAATTCTTTTTTTTAGTTCATGTTTGTTGTACTAATAGGAAGAGCAGCAAATACTGTTAAATTTAGCAGGGAAGCGCTGAAATTATTTTTTATTATTGCTGAGGAATTTTGCGATAGAGGAAATGGAAAAATATTGGGAGAAATGCGAAATATACCTCGAGTTTTACGAAGATTCCAACCGATATTTTTAGCCACTGGTTTGCCAACATTTTCGTACGGAACTTTGTACATATTTGCAACTTATACTATGTCGATGTTTATAGCAAACATTCAACGTTTGTATCCCATGGGATCATTGAATAAGTCACATGTTGCATTCTAGAACATTTAAACCCTTATTCTGTAAACATTTCCCTCGTAATAACTAATAAATAATATTTTACTTTATTAATATTTTAATTAATAAAATCAGAATAATAAAACCAAGAAATTATCGTTTGGTGGGTATATATGAAGAATACATCTTCATTTATTATGAAGACAGTTATAACCAAATGTAAGCAGTTGCATATTTCTTTCCATACGATTGACAAAAAAATATACCTGATAGAAATCCGTTTCAGAAAAAACCACTCATTTTGAGCCCTATTTGTTAGGGCATATTTTTGCATATTTTGCCATTAAATGCTTAAAATGCTTATTTGAACATAAAAGCATATTTTACTACATATTTGCCAGCTTTTTTGCTTTTTGTAATAATAAGGCCTGGTACACACAGAAAAGTTATAATTTGGAACGAGAAAACATAATTTCTTGAATTTATTTACTAGATTCAAATGCATATTTACTTGGATGTAGAAAGTTAGGTATATATAAGAAATGCCACATACTCAATATAAGTAAAATAATTTTCAGATAAATGCTGTCAACAAATAAATTCTTTCTTTATAAGAACCAATATTGTATTGAAAGAAGTAATTGAATTTTTCGTCCCAAAAATATTAATTTCTCCAACGAAGTAATAGTAAATCCATCCAAGTGCGTAGTTCTTGATCCAAGAAAATATAAGACAATTAATGTAAGTATTGTTTACTGAATAAAAATCCACCAATTATTTAACTGAAGTGATTCTCACTTCTTTCAAGTAATCCCTTTCTCTGGAATAAATATGCGCACCGTGATTTTGTCAAGGCTCGCGCGCCCGCGCGTGGTGCTGGCACGTGCTGGCGCCACTGAACCTAACCTAGTACGAAAACAACGAAGTACCCGTAGGGGATGTGCCTTGTGATTTATTGGGGGATGTGTATTGTGATTTATAGTGTACAATAAACGTTTCAACACGGAGTAGTTTGATGTAACGCACGCAACAGTTTAGAACGAGTAAGTAAATATAACATACCTATCTTGTTAATTAGCAATAGAAAACGTATTTGTGCCAAATATTTAATTCTTAAGCTAGGATCCCACGGTGCGTAAATCCACGGACAACCACGCACAACGCACCGTGGGAAGGGTGCCGTCCGGAGCTGTGCGGGCTCGTCCGTAGTGGTGCGTCCGAATCCGTCGCAAGGCGGTAACTTCAAAGGTGCGTGCATGTGCGGTGCGAGCTACAGCCAGTGTTGCCAGATTACGGATTTTTTCCCTAGTTCTAGGGATATTTTTGTAGAAATGGGAAAATGGAATTTTACTGATTATTTAGGGAATTTTTAAATATTTTGGCGATTTTTTTCAATCATCGTATGTTAATAATCAATTGTACATAAATATACATAATTCCTCCGTCTTGTACTTCGCCGCCCATATAAACCCAACAACAACACGCCAATACGCAATACGCTCTGTGTCACTTGGCATTTGAGAACCTTCTGGCAAAATTTCTCTTGCGATAAGTGTTACCAGATGGCTGAAATTTACGTCCCTAGCGCTTAGTACCAAGATTCCCTAGATGTATGTAAAATCGACTATTAAAAATAGATTATTAACATTTGATGAGTTGGGTTGGCGTTTTGTTCTTGGGTTTATAATTATAGGCGGCGAAGTTGAAGACGGGGGACTTCTTTTTTTATTAATTTACCGCCCCTCATAGGTACTTGTGTATAACACCTAAACTATTTAGCTATATTGATCTAACCTAAATTGCTACGTATAAAAAATGTTGGATATTAAGTGTTCATTGGTGTAACTTAAATTTAGTTTGGATGCTGACGCTTTAAACTTCACACACTGCAAGTTTGCTCATATGGGCGACAAAGTTCAAGGCAGGGGACTTATGTAGATTTATGTAAAATTGATTAACATACAATGATTGGAAAATTCCCCAAAATATTCAGAATTCCCTAAATAATCAGTAAAATTCCCATTTTCCCATTTCTACAAAAATATCCATAGACCTAGGGAAAAAATCCCTAATCTGGCAACACTGCTTGCGATGCCTTCGCGCCGCACACGGGTACGCACCGCCACGCACCGTGGGAGAACCCTCGGTGCGGTGCGTGGTCGTCTGTGGTGCGCTGTACCATCCGTAAAATCACGCACCGTGGGATCCTAGCTTTACGTTAAGTAGCTAAAAATATTTACTGGGAATAAAAATAGACACTTCATTGAAGACTGTTTACTTACTTCACCAGAGTAACCACTTTCTTAAATCTAGTAATTATTCCAAGAAATAAAATTTCTTGGTTGAAGTCAATAATCTCTCGCGTAAATACGAACCTACCAACTACTTCACCTAAGTAATTCTCTCTTCGTTCGAGAGATCACTTTTCTGTGTGTAGATCTGTTGACCGCCGAAATCGGTAACCATAGCACAGAATAGAAAACAACCAGAATATCTATCTACTGCACGTTTGATATATGTTGGCCAGATTGGTTGACCTCCGTTCTGGTGTAGATGTTCTGGTGTAGATGTATCAGGGCCGGCTTAAGGAACACGTTCACTACTTCGCATCATATGTATCGAATTTATTTTTGTAATACAGTAAACTTTCCGTTCCGTTCGATGCGGACAGGTGGACGCACGTACCTTAGAAACAACGTAAAATCTGATACATGTGATGCAAACTAGTGAACTTATTTAGCTTTAAAAAATACAGCGAATCGCTAATGGGTGAGTATGGCTCTACGGGTTTCAGACTAAAATGCAATTGAACAACTGCGACATTAGACAGAGGGACTGAAATAGAACGATTCTTTCTCGCGGTAAAATTAAAATTTGAAATCTCTAAAGGTGGTAAGGTGTACTAAGGTCAAACCAGCAAAAAATGTTGTTTCAAAACCTCCATCATATGTTCATTATTTACTGCAATAAAAATTTAAATTAAATCTGCATTTTTTGACATGTATTTATTCATTTTTAGGGCATATTTTTAGTTTTTTAGAGCATATTTTCATATTTGTAGGACATTATAAGCTCTTAAAATAGGTTTTTTAGAGCATATTTTTGGTTGCTCTAGTCATAAGCAATAAATATCAGGGAAAATATCACAAACTCCCAACATGATTTTATTCCCAATGGAAGTTTTTTACTGCTGAAACATGACTCCATCTCATAGAGAGTGTATAAGAACTCCACAAAAGTTGATCGTTTAAAAAATTCATTCTACAAACAAAATTAAGCAATGCAATGGCTATGATTGTATCCAGGGATGTAAAAGCGTAATTTACCGCGTAAATTACCAAATTAATTACCGTAATTAGTGGTAATTTACCGATTTTTAATTCCGGAATTTACGGCTTAAATTACCGATGGTGATTTATCGTCAATTTACTTTATCACTCTTTATCACACTTATCACTGTTAAGCAGTCGACAAGTGCACTGTTGTCTGTGCTTTGCCTGGGATTTACTTACGGATGTAAGAGCGTAATTTATCGGGTAAATTACTAAATAAATTACCGTAATTAATGGTAATTTCCGGATTTTTAATTACTTAATTCAGCGGAGCCAATAATGCACATTTTAAATCAGAAGCCATCTACCTACTATCAAATTCATGATTTAAAGTAATGTTCTGGTGATCCGGATAAAATGTGATCATTGTTTGTGAAACCGTACAGTATTTTTTATTATACTGTAGGTACTGTCCATTTTATAAATTGCTGGTATAAAAAGTATTTTTATTGTAGTCCCTGCTTTCAATTTAATAATGAATTACTACTATTAAATCAGGAAAAGCATCAGCGATTGGTGGTTATCTACAATGTATGTAATGACTCATAAGGCTGTACCCAAATTTATTTTTTGCATAACTTACTGTCATCATAAATTATCATTTTGAATTACCCGGTAATTTAAGAAAATATAATTTAGCAAGTGCAATTTTAATTACGTGGTAATTTAAATTTGAAAGTAATAATTTTCATTTTAGCGGTAATTTAGTCCAAAAATTAATTACGGAAATTAGTCAGATTGTTACTTATCTACAAAATAATGACTTATTTACCAAACATTCTTATTAATATATATATAGCATTCATAACCTACAGTGATCGGTATTAACGCCGGTTTAATTTAACATTTTGAATTTTTAATTACCCGGTAATTTAAACTAGCGTAATTTACCATTTTGAATTTTTACTAATTTTTATTTACGTGGTAATTTAATATTTGAAACTAATAACTTTAATTTTACTGGTAATTGACGAAAAAAATAATTACCGTAATTTAACATCCCCGATTGTATCTGATATAGTCCTAAGGATCTGTTCAGGCTGATCTTGTGTTTCAGTTCTTTCCATTTTGCCCGGGAAATTCATGAATCTAGTCAATTAACAATAACAAATTCAAAGTAAGTTTATGTCACTAAAACATTTGTTGAAATAATGGTATATGCCACCGATTTGGAAATATTGAATACTGTGGTTAAAATTTCGAAAACCTGAAGACAATTGAGTATTGAATTGTTCGATAAAAACTATAAAATATGTATGGTGTCGACTAGAGTTCAACAATACACGCAAAATATTAATATTTTATATGATTCTGGAAAACATGACGCCTTAAAAATATTACAACTGTCTGCCCGCTCTGGTTTATTCCGGAGAAATTTTCAACAAAAAAACATAAACAATAAACAAAACATAAACAGTGTGTCCATTGCACGTGTTGTGATAAAACCCATGTTCAACAAGTTTAATAGATTTTTTATAGCGATACCTCACATAAATAAATAAACATGCATGCTCAAAATCAAATGGTAACATAATATTTTTGCAGTGAGTTGCTTTAGATATCTAGGCGATACCATGCATATTTTATACTCACTTTTATAAAACAATTGAATACACAGTTGACTATCAGTCGGTAAAAATGATCACCACAGTAAACAGTCTGCAAAAGTTTCAAATCATTTGCGTTATCCTAGGTTTGCTACCAATATATTCAATAAAAAGAAACGAACTTCTGTGCCAAGTCTTCTTCAAGTTGTTTAGTGTATTAAATGTACTTTGGTTATGTTATAATCAATACACAATATATGAAAATTTATTGCTTTCGATACACAGAACTAACGCACATGATCAACCTGAACAGATGCTTATCGCTTTGTCGTACACAATAATAACTATTGGCTTGATGGATTTTGTTTGTAGGATGCATTTTTACAAACGATCCAGTTTTATTGCATTCTTATCGATTACGTATGAGATTGAGTCAAATTTTACAAGTGAAGAACTTCCGATGGTATTAAAAATCTTCTGGGAGCTGCTGATATCGCTGATGATGATACTGACTTATGGCTTGATATGTATAACGGAAGAAGGGTTTAGAACCATTCTGGTATTCGAATGCCAATTAGTATTTTGTTTGTTATACATCATGTGCGCACTTAATGTGGTCTACTTAAAATATTATTTATTACGAGAGAAACTGAAAGAGGTCTATGGTATAATTGAAGAATTACCAAGAAATTATGGAGATATTTCACAGATTTTGTATAGGGAAATACTGGAAATAAAAATCGTATCTGACGTTTATTGCAAGTTGCATGAAGTGGTTGGCTTATTCAACGATTTGTTTGGAGGTCAGATGACTTTTTTGATTATTACGAGTTCTTTTGAATGTATGATCGGTACGAGTTATGTAGTCATGTATAAACCTACTATAAGCGAAACAATTCTAATACTGGTAAACTTTTTAGTTAGAATAGTAAGTTTGTTCTTGATATATACACTGCCGCTCATGGAAGTTCGGACACATAGTAAACATATAGGAAATAATGATAAAAGCACTGATAACGTAGCAATAGGCACCTCTATTTCTACCAAATAGCGAACACATTCTTAACGTTGATTTCCAGTAACATACGACATCATTAAATGTGCTAATTTAAAATAATTTTTACATTTAATTATTATGCAACATTTATGCTGTTTTGTAACTGGTTGTTGTGAATTTTCTAGTTTCCATTGAAAAGGATTAAATACGAAATAACAAATAGAGTCATAAATAAACATTTTTACCATTTTTAATTTTTTTTTTTCATGCAAAAGCATGAAATGCTCGAATTCGTATTCAAGCGAGTCTGTGCCTGCAGTCTGTACGTTGCACAAGATAACTCTGTCACGCGGAAGACATCTTGCGACGCGGAAAGCCAACAAGCAAGGAACAGCGTTCTGGAATTATCTCTTTTTATCAGGAACTATTGTCAGTTCGTGAAAATGTAAGAAATAAGTCAACGATAAGTGAGTCAACGATAAGTGACACTCTTCACCAATATGAAGAAACATGGAATTTTGATGACGTGTTCTGCCGGGACTATCACGAATAATTTCCCAAGCAGATGAAGAACGACTAAAATTAATTTTTAAGCAAAGCAGAAAATTGACCGCACCTAAAATCACTTCTGAAGTCAATCGCGATCGTGAAAGACCGATTTTCGTAAGCACAGGGAAACGACGTCTCCAAGTGGAAAATCTGCATGGGCGCGTTGCCGTACGAAAACCATTGCTTCGTCGGGGAAATCGTCAGAAACGAGTTCAGTGGGCACGAACACATCGAAGTTGGACAAGTGAAGACTGGAAACAGTAGTTTCTGACGACTTTCCCGACCAAGCAATGGTTAGCGTACGGCAACGCGTCCATGCAGATTTTCCGCTTGGAGCCGTCGTTTCCCTGTGTAAGCACAGGGACATTGGTCTTTCACGATCGCGATTGACTTCAGAGGTGATTTTAGGTGCGGTCAATTTTCTGTTTTGCTTAAAAATTAATTTTAATCGTTCTTCATCCGCTTGGGAAATTATTCGTGATAGTCCCGGTCGAACACGTCATCCAAATTCCATGTTTCTTCATATTGGTGAAGAGTGTCACTTATCGTTGACTTATTTCTTGCAGTTTCACGAACTGACAATCGTTCCTGATGAAAAGCGATATGTATAGAACGCTGTTCCTTGCTTGTTGGCTTTCCGCGTCGCATGATGTCTTCCGCGTGACAGTTTGTCTTGTGCAAACTACAGATTGCAGGCACAGACTCGTTTGACTACGAATTCAAACATTTATTGCAAAAATCTGCTAAAAATGGGGTCGCAACATCTGTCTGACATGCAGTATATATGACTCTATTTATTATTTCGTATTTAATCCTTTTTAATGGAAACTAGAAAATTCCCAACAACCAGTTACAAAACAGCATAAATGTTGCATAATAATTAAATATAAAAATTATTTTAAATTAGCACATTTAATGATATCGTATGTTACTGGAAATCAACGTTAAGAATGTGTTCGCTATTTGGTAGATATATGTTTACTATGTGTCGGAACTTCCATGAGCGGCAGTGTATGTAGTTTTGTTATACCACAATATTTTTTTTCTAGTTTATGTTTATTGTGCTAATTGGAAGAGCGTCAAATTCTGTTAAATTAAGTAGAGAATCGCTACAATTATTTTTTGCTATAGCTGAAGAATTTAGCTACAGAGGGAATAGGGAAATATTGAGAAAAATGAGAGAAATTGTTGGTGTTTTGCGAAAATTCCAACCTAAATTTGAAGCTACTGGTTTGCCCAGTTTATCATACGGGACTTTATACATCTATGTTAATTTTACCATGTATATTTTTGTCTCAAATGTGCAACGTTTGTATCCTCTAGAATCAGTAAATAAATCACATATTGTGTTTTAGATCTTTGATGAGTTTTATTGAAAATTTTATTATTTACAAAACGTAACAAACAAATATCACCTAGGAAATACAATAACGGCATATATACATAATTTCATAGAAATTCTCAACGATTCTTATAGTGATTTGTATCAAAAAATCACTACCTATAACAATAACAACTTATCCTATAATTATTTGTTTACTTAAAATACTGTACAAAATATATTACCTAGAATTATTATAATAATATTAAATATTTGGCATGTTTGTTTTTTTTTCACTTAAAACAAATTATTGGCAAATTGCAGCTATGACGAAAATTATCGTTAATATTTCACTGCTTTCGGTGCATCTTTCTCGGTGATTTTCTTTTCACCGTTTTCGATATTATTTTGAAAGTTTGCGTGATCAGATCTATTCCACCATTGTTCTTCGCCACTAGCAAATAACAAGTATATTATGTTGGTAACCACGAAAACACCAAGGGAAATCCAAAATACCAATCTCCATTCACCGACTGTATGCTGAAAAACAAACAAAAATTAGAAAAAATAGTACTTAAAATGTTTAATAATCCAGTCAAATTAAACGAAAAATTTCTTCTAAATGTTTATATATGTATATATGACCACGCGCGAGAGGATCGCCCTAACCGTCATCTGTCGTTGCGGTAGTATTGACTCCTGTGTTTGAAGGCCCATAACTCTAAAACTACTGAACAGAAAAAAATGAAATAAAGTATATCATACTCCTGAATTATTTCTACATAAGTTGTATGACTGTCAAACTTCTTTATCTCTCGGTGTAAACATGAGCGCGAGAGAAGTGATAAAGTACCCGATTTTTGCAGTAAAATTAACGCTCGTCTTTCCGATTTATTTTCTCTTAAACCACTTACCACAAAAATTTCAGTTTTTGTTCAGGTTGCATCTAGACTCTCTTCTATAGATTGGCGTTTTTGTTTTCTTCAGTTTTTATGTAATAAAGGTTGCGAACAAGATTTTGATGGAAGCCGATATCTCAGAAACGAATCTTAGCATTACAACGCAGTTAGCATGCAAATAATCCTTATTTACTGCGATACATATCCCTTGAATTTAATACCATTCCGACTATTTGTTAATTTTTAAGATCGAAATAAACATGAACAATATTTTGCGCAGTTCGGCTTCCCTCGCTTGTTGGTTTTGGTGCGAGGCAGTCGAACGAGATGCGAAGTTTTGACGCGATCAGTGAATCCGTTTGAATCCGTGTTTGTAAAATATTGTTGGGTATAATTAATTGCACATCTAAATGCATTATTTATATTGAACTCGCAATACTATTCAAAATTCCGAAATTAAATTGTTCTGATCGTATCGTACTAATAGTAAATAATCTTCAACTGTCCCAGCTACGTTTCCATTTACCGTTACGATTGACGTAGTGCGCGCAGCACGACATGTATATCATTCATATTAAATCGTTTTAAAAATTACTTAAGAATTATTATGCAATTCTGTTTCTACAGTCGCATTAAACAAAATATGTCGATTGATTACTTGCATATCCCAATATTCGTTATTGAGATATCCGCTTCCATGAAAATCTTGTTCGCAACCTTTTATACACAAAAACTGAAGAAAGCAAAAACGCCACTCTATAGAAAAGGCTCTAAATGCAACCTGAACAAAAATTTTTGTGGCAAGCGGTTTACGAGAAAATAAATCGGAAAGACTTATTTAATTTAAAAGTGCAAAAATCTGGGACCTTTTCTCATTTCTCTCGCGCTCATGTTTACACCGAGAGGCAAACAATTTTGACAGCCATACAACTTATGTGGAAATAAGTCAGGAGTATGGCATACTATATTTAAATTTCTTCTGTTCAGTAGTTTTAGAGTTATGGGCCTTCAAACTCAGGTGTCAATACTATCGAAACGAGAGATGGCAGTTAGGGCGATTCTCTCGTGCGGGGTCACAGATAGCTTTGGTTGGGCAAAACAAAATTTTCGTTTACCTGAAGGACATGTTTTGATATCTTTTGATGTCGTTTCTCTTTTTACTAACATTCCTAAAACTTGGTTGTTAGATGTTTTAAAGGAGAATTCAAATTTAAGTGAGTCTTCCTTCTTTACTATGATTAGATTAATTTTTAATAATGATTATTTTTCTTTTAAAGGAGTATTTTTTTCACAAATTGATGGAACTCCTATGGGTTCTCGAATTTTTCCAATTTTGGCCAAAATTTTTAACGATAAACTTTTAGATGATATTATCCCAAAAATACCGTTTAAATTTTCATTATTTCATAAATACGTGGATGATATCATTTGTGCGTTGCCTGAGGACCAAATTGAAGATACATTACATTGTTTTAATGGCTTTAATCAAAT
Source organism: Aphodius sticticus (assembly GCA_963966075.1). Lineage (NCBI taxonomy): Eukaryota > Metazoa > Arthropoda > Insecta > Coleoptera > Scarabaeidae > Aphodius > Aphodius sticticus. The sequence continues at coordinate 2,990,934 of OZ014510.1, forward strand.
TCTTCAGTTTACTGTTGAAAAAGAAAATAACTTTTGTGTTTCCTTTTTAGATATTAATATTATTACGACAGATATTCCATGTTGTTGTAATTTATTGTATGTTGGTCAGACTGGTAATTATTTAAAAACTAGAATTTCGTTACATAAGTTTACACATGAACTTTTTAAACTATAAACTACACTTGAACTTTTAAGTTTATAGTTTATTTAGTAAGTATTTATTAATTTGTTATTTTTTTTATATAACACATTACTAATTATTGTAGATTTCCTGAGGAAGCACTTGATTAAAGCGAAATATTGAAAATTAAAAGAAAATAAAAGCTTTAAAATTAAAAACTATTAAAAGTATAACTATACAAAAAAAAAAGTTTTTTTACTTACATCTTCAGTTAAAACACCAACTAAATATGGCGTGATGATGCCGGTGATAGCACCGATACCATTGATGATAGCCATCAGGGTACCAGCATAGTTTGGAGCCAAATCCAAAGCATTGACTTTCATCCCGCAGTAGAAAGTACCCATGAAACCCATGGCAATGGTAAACAAACTGATCACAGCAACTTTATCACATCCAGCATATGAAGCAGCTATGATAAAGATCCCAGGTCCGATTGAAGCTGCAAAAAACAAATCGTCAAAACTCAGTAAACCAACTCAAACAATTAACAAACTAACCAACTGTTGTGAAGAACTTCCTTGAGAAGGTAACTGTCATATATTTCTTGATGATTAACCAATCGCATAACCATCCTGATGACATAGAGACTATCCACATCAAGATATAAGGTACGGAAGACCAGATACCATTTTCTGATACTTTGAATTTTAGGACGTCCGACATGTATTTTGGAAGATCGGTAACCATTGTGAAAAATCCCCAGTCATGACCTATTTGGGCTGCTACTAAAGCCCAAAGTGGCACGGAGGTTAGGATCGGCTTCCATGGAATTTTCTTCGATTTGGTTGAAGCAATCTCAGCTGCAGAAAAGAAAATGATTTGTTGAAATTAGTTTTGATAATATTGATGTGAAATTCGAAATTTGGTCTGCATTCAATTTAAATAAAAAATGATTAAGTTAAATTAGAAAGAAGTAAGTACTAATAACTGTTTGATATCCCAAAAAAAAGCATTTCACATGACTTGGTGTTCTTACATTTAACTTTCGCCTCGAGTTATAAATTATCTTGTATTAGTGCAGTTTTCAACATTGTGTATGAATGAGCACCTTTTTCTTTGTTATTTAACAAACTTTAAGAGAAAATATAGAAATCGTTGGTATCAATTAGTATCATCAATTAAATATAACTACCATCTCTCGTTTCGATAGTATTGATTCCTGTGTTTGACTACCCATAACTCTAAAACTACTGAACAGAAAAAATTGAAATAAAGTATGTCATACTCCTGAATCAATTCTACATATGTTGTATGACTGTCAAAATTCTTTGCCTCTCGGTGTAAACATGACCGCGAGAGAAGTGAAAAAAGTACCCGATTTTTGCAGTTTAAAGTAACGGTCGTCTTTCCGATTTATTTTCTCTTAAACCACTGACCACAAGCATTTCAGTTTTTGTTCGGGTTGCATCTAGAGTCTCTTCTATAGATTGGCGTTTTTGTTTTCTTCAGTTTTTATGTAATAAAGGTTGCGAACAAGATTTTGATGGAAGCCGATATCTCAGGAACGAATGTTAGCAGGACAACGCAGTTAGCATGCAAATAATCCTTATTTACTGCGATACATATCCCTTGAATTTAATAGCATTCCGACTATTTGTTAATTTTTAAGACCGAAGTAAACATGAACAACATTTTACGCAGTTCGGCTTCCCTCGCTTGTTGCTTTTGGTGCGAGGCAGTCGAACGAGATGCGAAGTTTTGACGTGATCAGTGAATCCGTTTGAATCCGTGTTTGTAAAATATTGTTGTGTATAATCAATTATACATCTAAATTCATTATTTATATTTAACTTTCACTACTATTCAAAATACCGAAATTAAATTGTTCTGATCGTATCGTACTAATAGTAAATAATCTTCCACTGTCCCAGCTACGTTTCCATTTACCGTTACGATCGACGTAGTGCGCGCTGCAGGAAATTTATATCATTCATATTAAATCGCTTTAAAAACTATTTAAAAATTATTATGCAATTCTGTTTCTCCAGGCGCATTAAATAAAATATGACTATTGATTACGTGCATATCCCGATATCGTGCTAATATTCGTTATTTAGATATCCGCTTCCATGAAAATCTTGTTCGCAACCTTTATTACACAAAAACTGAAGAAAACAAAAACGCGAATCTATAGAAGAGGCTTTAAATGCAACCAGAACAAAAATTGAAATTTTCAGGAATCAATATTATCGAAACAAGAGATGGCAGTTAGGGCGATTCTCTCGTGCGGGGTCACATAGATTAGTATCATAGATAAAATTAGGGTGTACAAATATCTTCTACTTAGGTATTTATTCCCATACTTTTTTTTTGAGAACGTAAATCTCATTCTGAGTAAACATCGCCGGTTATGTAATAACAGCTGTATCGCTGTATTTACAGAATTCACATACTCCTGGAGATTACAGTATTTTACAGGATGTTATTGTAATTTCACAGGAAAAATTCTGTAATTTCACAGGAAAAACAGTGTAATTTCACAGGAAAAATACTGTAATTTCACAGCAGAAGTAGTTTTCACCCATTAAACTGTTTTTCTTTACAAACATGTTGCAGGTTACTCGATAGATTCAAGGGATTTAGTTCTTACATAAAAAATATGTTTTGCAAGAAAGAAACTTACATAATTCCTTTTGTAGATAGGCCTTCTCTTCATCGCTGATGAAAGGATGCGTTGCTGGTTCTGAATAACAAAGCAGCGTCCACAGAAGACACCATAGAAGACCAAGGGCTCCAAAAACGTAGAAGACAGTTGTCCATTCGCCTGTAGCTTCAATCAAAAACCCACTGAGGGCGTTGCCGACAACTGTTCCTATCTGACCACCAGCGTAGACCAAGGTACCAATTTTGGCTCTTTCATGCAGCGGTACCCACTTTCCAAGCATGGCATTTAACGCTGGATATGTTGTCCCTTCGCCTAGACCTTCTAAGACTCTTAGGGCCACCAACCATCGGTAGTCACCATTCGTTTCCTTGATGACAACTGGTGTAAGGAGTGTAAAAACTGCTGTGGACAGAATTCCTAAACCTAGGGAATATTTTCCTCCGAATTTTTCAGCTAGGATACCACCAGGCATGTGGGTGATGACGTAGCCCCAGTAGAACGAGCTGAGGATGATGCCTTGCGTGTATTCGTCCCAATCGTACAGGATGTCGTAATCCTAAAAAAATGATGATATTTACTTCTTTTATATTTTTTTGTGGGGAAGGTGTTACTTACGGTAACTCCACCCCCTCCACCTTCGCTATTGCCTGTGACCGGGCAAGAATCTGGGTTTTCATGATCTGTACCATTTTGTGGTAGCACCATTTCAGTGATGGCTACTGATAGCGATATCCTCATGGTGTAAGCATTGACAACAGCTAGGAAGCCCATGATGCCTAATAGGTATCGTTGAGGTATGATGAAATCTGTAACAAAAATGTCAATAAGGGCACAATATTTGAATTTGAAAATAAACATGGTTTTCTTTAGCAAAGATTCGCCTTCGAATCTGATGATGCAGGAGACCATTTGTGGTTTCTCCATTGAGCTTCCATCTTGCTCCTTGGCTATACCGTACTGATGAGGACTAATAAGTCAGAAACACGTGTATACGGATGCTTGTTTGATGGCGGATATGCCCGATAATTACTGTCTACTGTTCACTGTCGACACACAGAAAAGTGATTATTTGGAACGAGAAAACATAATTTCTTGAATTTATTTACTAGATTCAAATGCATATAAATGCCACATACTCAATATAAGTAAAATAATGTCTCAGATAAATGCTGTCAACAAATAAATTCTTTCTTTATAAGGACCAATATTGTATTGAAAGAAGTAATTGAATTTTTCGTCCCAAAAATGTTAATTTCTCCAACGAAGTAATATTAAATCCATCCAAGTGCGTAGTTACTTGATCCAAGAAAATATAAGACATTTAATATAAGTAAGTATTGTTTACTGAATAAAAACCCACCAATTATTTAACTGAAGTGATTCTCACTTCTTTCAAGTAATTCCTTTCTCTGGAATAAATATGCGCACCGTGATTTTGTCAAGGCTCGCGCGCCCGCGCGTGGTGGTGGCGCCACGGAACCTAACCTAGTACGCAAATCAACAACGAAATAACCGTAGGGGATGTGCCTTGTGACTTATTGGGGATGTGTATTGTGGTTTATAGTGTACAATAAACGTTTCAACACGGAGTAGTTTGATGTAACGCACGCAACAGTTTAGAACGAGTAAGTAAATATAACATACCTACCTTGTTAATTAGCAATAGAAAACGTATTTGTGCCAAATCTTTAAAATTCTTACATTAAGTAGCTAAAAATATTTACCGGGAATAAAAATATACAATTCATTGAAGACTGTTTACTTACTTCACCAGAGTAACCACTTTCTTAAATCTAGTAATTATTCCAAGAAATAAAATTTCTTGGTTGAAGTCAATAATCTCTCGCGTATATACGAACCTACCAACTACTTCAGCCAAGTAATTCTCTCTTCGTTCGAGAGATCACTTTTCTGTGTGTATGTTGTAGTTCTTTCTCAAAATTGCTGAAGCTAGGCACAAGAAATCACCAAGGCCACTCTTGTCGTCACTACATTTTCAAGTCTATAATGTATTGTAAGGTATTGAAATAATAGAATACTTGAATTTTTGTGTTTTTGTCAACATTTTAATGGTGGATTGTGACTTGAATGTCTGAACAGTATCTTTAATTGATTATTTTTTTGCAGTTTTTCAATGGGATTAAATTTGAACAAGATAAAAAGAAGAAAAAAAAATGACTAAGAATGAATCTAAGAAGCCTTGCTGAACGCAGTTGCGTTGTGATATGTTTATTGCTCTATAGTTATAAGTTATAGTTAACACGTATAACTAATTGTGTCATTCTAACAAATATAATTATTTTTTCCTGATCTACAGAACATTAAAAAGTAAATAAAAAACATAAATATAAACGTAAAACTCGTACGTCAATGGTTTGTGATAATTGAGATTGTCAGATAGGAAGGCAAATATCCACTTTGAGCTAATAATTATTATCGATATTTTGAGTGAATCTAGTTTATGTTGTGTGATTATGTGATATGTCACTAGGTACAGATTTATAAGCGTTGCGTACGTACATAAAAATATTTAAAAGTCCCAACAGATGAAAAGATAGCAATGGAATTATTTGTTATCTTATCGCGGAGGCAATTTGTGATAATTGAGATTTCAAATGTCGGCGTATTGTTCACTACATTGATCGATAATAGGCCTTTAATCCCCTAAGGTATTACAATGTATGGTCAAGTAACAATAAAATACAGAGGAAATTGGATATTATATACACTGCTCAAAAAAATTAGGGGAACGCTTTTCTCGAACCCTGTAACTTTTTAAACTAAAGAAAATTACAAAAACAATGTTACAACCCTTAGTTACTTCTAAGTTACACTTATAAATGTAAATTAATAACGCAAAACAAAATGGAAATGACTGAGTATCGATGACAGTCGGGTTTTCTGTGGATTGGCGAGGTTTAATACAGTGTATGCCCTCCACGAGCACGAATCAGTGCCTCACACCTGCGTGGTATGCTTTCCCATTCCTCCATCAGGGCTTGTGTCAGTTCCTGTATGGTTAGTGGGGAATTAGGGCGCTTGCGAACACGTCGGTCAAGCTGATCCCACACGTGTTCAATAATAGGATACAGGGCAGGACTTAACGCCGGCCATTCCATAACCTGAATTCCACTTTCTTGTAAAAAGTTTCTGGTGACGCCGGCGGTATGTGGCTTTGCATTGTCCTGCATTAGGATAAAATTTTGACCGACGCGATATGCAGCAGGCACCACATGGTCCTTCAAGATGTTTTCGATATAATTCATGGCATTTAGTCTACCAGGAACCACAACAAGATCAGTTCTGTTGTCTATACTGATTCCAACCCAAACCATCACAGATCCACGACCAAATCTACCCACTTCCTGTATAGTAGCGGCTGCGTAGCGTTCACCAGGACGTCTATATACACGTACTCGACAGGCGTCCAGTGACAAAGTTGTCAGGCTTCTTTTAATCTGTTTCTAACAGTTTGATCAGCAATTTCTATTCCAAGTGCTCGTCTTAGGTCGTTTAGGAGGTCTCGTGCTGTGGAAGTACGCTGACGTAGAGAGAAAAGGATAAGAAATCGGTCTTGATTTCGAGTAGTTTTTCGATTTCGACCTTGTCCAGCTCTTCTAACATATTGGCCAGTCTCCCGAAACCGATTCCATGAACGCTGACTAACATTTTACTTCTAATGACGTTTATAATCAACAAAAATTGACAAGTGAATTCATTTGTCATATTTAGTACGCTTTCATACGTGAATTAAAAGCATACTATGACAGTCATTTCCATTTTGTTTTGTTCCAAATTTGATTTGCCTCAAACTATTATTTAAACAGTTAGGTATACGTTTCGAAAAAAGTGTTCCTCTAATTTTTTTGAGCAGTGTATTTAACTAGCTATCATAAGTTCTTAGAGCTTGGAAAAATTATCAAATTAAAATAGTACTAAATAACTGAGAAGACAATTAAATGAAACAGACTCGTAGTTATTCATAACATATTTCACTTTATTTTTGATATAGGAAGGGCAGAATTAATATGGTCAAATATCATTCAATGTATGGCTGCCCGTTTTATTGTCTATACACGTGCGTATAACGAAATTTATTATAAAACATGCGTGTTATTATTGCTAGCACTGCCCTCTTGTGCGCAATCCGACAACAAACGGTTAATTAAAAAACGAATCGTTCCATTTATTAACTTTTGTTAGCGGTTGAAAAATCACGAGGAATTCCAACAATTTCCTGGGCTGTGTTCAATACAACAATAAAGCAAATTTGTCGCGGATGTAATGACCAAGTATCTCATCAATTACACTAATCTACATCTAGATAGAGTATATAATAGATTCGTTGAGATCTTTTATAGCCTCTCGTGTTATTTACTGATAATTTTCCCATTGATTTTAATTGTTAGTGATTAGTTACTACTGTCAGGTGTATATATGTCAATAATATATCACTTAGAACATTGATCTATTGTTGCTAGATCAGTCATCAATTACAAATATTTGACATAGTTATGGTATTTTTGCATTTTTGTATTGTTTGCATGAATAAATTATATCACGTTTCTTTTTTAATATGATTAGGCACTGTTGATTTCATGCTTATTGTGGTCGATAATGTACCGTCTGTTTGTGTGTTTGTTATACAGGATTAGCCAAAATTACCGGAACACTTAAATAATTCTCTAACCAGAAGATATTGAAAAAAAGTTTTTTTGCTTTAAACAAGCTATCGTTCGAATATATTTTCAATATACTGGGTGCTCATTTTATTATAGAAATTTGGTAACCTTTCCTTTTTTTAAATAGAACACCCTATACAAGGTGTTCCTAAATATCATGTAAATACGAAATGGGGTAATTCTTTGGCTTATTCAATGACTAAAAATTCATATAAACATAGGTCCGCAAACGCTTCGTTGCCGATCTACAGGGTGTTGAAATTTCAAGATTTTTTTAGTTTTTTCTTTATAGCTCTTGTAGTTTTTGAGATATTTAGCTCTAATTTGGAATATGATTTACGCTGTAGGACTTACATCATTGGGCATACCAAATGGTTTTAAGAATCTACAGGGAGATACAGGGAGATATTTTTTCAGGGGTCATGCCCCCTTTTCTCCCCATGAACTTTTTTTCGGTGCGCCGCTGGTGGATTTTAAAATACAAAATGCATTTTTTGTTTTGTTCTAAATCATTTTAATCTTTTGTAGTTTTTTTGTATTTACCACCGTTATCGAGAAAAAAAATAAAAGCTTTTCTGTGTTTCGCTAGATGAAATGAAATTTTTTTAAATAATTGGTCTAGCATGCCTTGGCTTGATTTAGATAACCTTTTGTTAGTATTTATTTTGACATTTTATTCGCCACCAACAATTAAAAATTAAAACTAGGATACAAGAGCTATAAAGAAAAAACTAAAAAAATCTTGAAATTTCAACACCCTGTAGATCGGCAACGAAGCGTTTGCGGACCTATGTTTATATGAATTTTTAGTCATTAAGAAAGCCAAAGAATTACCCCTTTTCGTATTTACATGATATTTAGGAACACCCTGTATATTATTAAATTTTTTAATACTAAGATTTATTCTAAGAATTTTTTATAAGTAACATTTTTTTATAAAATGCTCATTATTTATTAATTATAAGCTATTAACCAAAAATCGTCGAAATTACCGCAACACAAATAATTCTTCAACTGCAAAAAAAATGTCTAGTATAAGTATTTGGGTTTAAACAATCTCTCGTTTAAATATAGTTTTAATATACAGTGTGTTCATTTTATTATAGAAACTTGCAAACGTTTCCGTTTTCTAATTGAAAACGCTGTATATTATATTTTTTTTATTCTTAGATTAATTCTAAGAACTTTCTGTAGAAATATATTTTTTGAAAATGTTATTTTAATTTTTGAGTTATGAGCAAAAATTCAAAATTTCTGGTTTTAAAATTAAGATTATTTTCCCACATACATTTTAATGTTGCAGTTTGAACATTTAATTTACTTCTATTTAATTGTGTTGATATTTTCTCTTCCATTTTTTTATTTTTTACTAGTTTGGTAAAAGTAAAAGTTCATGAATTTTGATTAATAGCTTATAACTAAAAAACAATGCATTTTATAAAAAAATATTTCCTATATAAAATTCTTAGAATTAATCTTAGCATTAAAAATGCAAGGTTTGCAAATTTTCATAGTAAAATAAGCAACCTGTATATTAAAAATATATTTGAACGAGAAGCCGTTTAAACCAAAAACTTTTAGCTGAAAAATTTTTTTAGAAATTTGTTGTGGTTGGAGAATTATTGAGATGTTCCGGTAATTTTGTCTATTCTTGGTTAATAGCATATAATTAAAAAATAATTCATTTTATAAACAAATGATTCCTCTAAGCAATTCTTAGAATTCATCTTAGAATTAAAAAATGTAATAATATATAGGGTAATCTATTTAAAAAAAGGAAGGTTCTATAATAAAATGAGCATGAAAATATGTTTAAACGATAGCTTGTTTAAAGCCAAAATACATTTGGTTGGACAATTTTTTAAAATTTCTGCCAATTGGAGCATTATTTAGGTGTTCCGGTAATTTTGGCTAATCCTGTATAAATTTCACTTCTTAGTGAAATGCTATTAAACATTTTGTATATATAATAAGGGGTTACAATAAGAAAACTCTCGAAGAAAACTCTCGAAAATTAGAAAACTCTCGACGACGGCATAAGTTAGTTTAGAATCAATTTTACGGTTGGAATGTAATTTTGTCAATTTATAGTCTGATAGCTTTTGAACTTATAACTAGGTTCAATATTAGCTCCACAGTTCTCTAGAAAAATACTGTTAAATTCACTAAAAAGATATGATGCTCATTATTCTACATTTGAACTGCTGCATTATGATACGACGACGATAAAAAATGACCTAGAAAATGAAAATATGTTGCAAACGCATCATTAGATAGACGATAAATTAAATTAAAACTGTTATACCTACTTAAACTATAAAAAAGTACTTACATTTTGAAACAGTTTTTCTCCATCCTGTTAACATTTTCACAACAATTCGCAAATTTCCAATCGATTAAGAAACAAACTAACTATAATAAATTAAATTTAAGTATCACAGAGTTTGAGACGCTTATACAGAGCGCTGCTCTACCGGCTACCAATATGGTACTGAAATTTGACTAGATTTTGCACGAACTTATATGTGAGTGACAGCCGCACACTATATATTACGTTCAATACGATGAATTTGCTTTACAGGTATGCACTGTGATATTGTAAGTGTTCGTTACGCGCATGCCATAGATCTAAAGTAAACTGAGGAAAAAATCGTTTAGACCTCATAAATGTAGGTGGCCATAGTCAACTCTCGATATTACTTGTAATAGCGGCGTCATTATCTGGAGAAAAAATAAGGAGAGAGAACTTACTGTGTAAAAGGAGATAATAATTCATGTTTGCTTATCGGTGATCCAAACTGTCACTAATTAGTCGTACAAATGTGTACGTTAAACGAATTTATTCATAAAAAAATAGAAATTATGAAGCTAGATGTGTACACAAGCAATATCACTTCATTTCTATTCCTATGAACATTTAAAAGCCGCGTTTTAAGCTATATTATAAGGGCAATACAGTTGTTTGTTATGATAGCGTATGGACAACGTTTCAAACCACGTGTATGGTACTGAAGAGCTCCAAAAACTTGAACACATGTCACGCAGAGGTTTATAAAAGATGTTATTGACAAAATATTTCAAGTATGTGCTAAGGAATACCTTTGCTTTCAATTCACGTATGAAAGCCTACTAAAAATGACAAATGAATTCACTTGTCAATTTTCGTTGATTAGGAACGTCATTAGAAGTAAAATCATCTTAGTGAAGTGCAAGTTGCTCGTGCTGTCGCCCTTATTCAGCATGGCCACTCTATTCGACATATTACCAAGGACCTTCGAGTTTCCCCTTCTGTTATTCAGCGTTTATGGAATCGGTTTCGGGAGACTGGCCAATATGTTAGAAGAACTGGACAAGGTCGAAATCGAAAAACTACTCAAAATCAAGACCGATTTCTTGTCCTTTCCTCTCTACGTCAGCGTACTACCACAGCACGAGACCTCCTAAACGACCTAAGACGAGCACATGGAATAGTCATTTCTGATCAAACTGTTAGAAACAGATTAAAAGAAGCGAATTTGAAACCAAGAAGACCTGTCCGCGCACCACGCCTTACGCAGCATCACAAAGTAGGTTTGCTCTGGATCACAGAGATTGGCAACTTCGTCACTGGACGCCTGTACTGTTTACAGACGAGTCCGTTTAACTCGTTGCAACGGCCGAGTTCGTGTATATAGACGTCCTGGTGAACGCTACGTGGCGCAGTCGCTACTATACAGGAAGTGGATAGATTTGGTCGTGGATCTGTGATGGTTTGAGCTGGAATCAGTATAGACAGAACTGATTTTGTTGTGGTTCCTGGTAGACTAAATGCCATGAGTTACATCGAAAACATGTTGGAGGACCATGTGGTGCCTGCTGCATATGGCGTCGGTCAAAATTTCAAATGCAAAGCCACATACCGTCGACATCACCAGTAACTTTTTTTTACAAGATCGTGGAATTCAGGTCATGGAATCGCCGGCGTTAAGTCCTGACCTGAATCCTATTGAACACGTGTGGGATCAGCTTGATCGACGTGTTCGCAAGCGCCCTAATCCACTGCTAACCATACAGGAACTGACACAAGCCCTGATTGAGGAATGGGAAAGCTTGATAAGCCTAGAACTATTGTTTGAAAAGCTACAGGTTTCGAAAAAAGTGTTCCCCTGGTTTTTTGAGCAGTGTATATTGTATTGATTTTAATTTATATTGCTGGTTTATTTTTAAATCCCTAGAATACAACTACAAAATCATTTCTATTTTCTACATTTTACCTTAAACGCTGGGTTTAGATTTTTGCTTAAATAACTAAGCAATTTTTTGCTTCTTTTGCAGATTCTTTAGATTATGCAAATGTTTCGTTGACCTGATAACCAAACTATCATTGTCAGCAAATTACTAGCCTACACCAGTAGGTACTTGCAATATTTACAAAATTTGATTTCTTATAGGTTATAAAGAGTTCTGGATGTTCTAATTGTTCACAAATCAGAAAATACTTTCCCAAAAAAGTCATCTAGACAGACAACAAGATTAAAAATCTGTATGAATTTAATTTAACGAATTTAATGACAATGTAGAAAGTCTATAATTAAAAATTAGGGAAGCAGTAGTTTACTATTTCCTTTACAAAAACTTGTTTTTAACCTTTGAAATTAATATTGATTTCTTATCCGTGATATCTACTTTATCAATAACAGTGTATATAATAATTTGTATATGAATGAAGTCATGTTATAATCAATATATTCCATTATAAAAGATACAGAATATAATAATATTTAAGTATCGATTACTAAATTAAATTTGATAAATTTAACTTGCAGATAAGACCCTAATGTTTTAAAATGCTAAACAATGAAGTATTATTGTAATAGAGTTTAACCTACTTTACACTTTACTTTAAGCATACTTTGTTGTCTACGCATTGTAGACATAAATAATTGCAGCTCCACGTAAATACTATATTCTACGGAATTATACGTAGTTTCTATAATCTGATCATATTGATTCAATCATTGCGTTCATGACACAAATATTTTCGATTATTTTCATACAATCTCGTACAATCGGTAAATTTTGATCTTGACGCTATGTTATCTAAAAAAAGTCATGATTTGCGTGTCATGAAATGTACGCTAGCATTACCTTTTATATTTCATTTTGCAGTACAACCTGCACACAAAAATACGGGGTTTACGCATGTCATCAGACGGAGGTGAATTATTTTTACAGAGTACATTCACTCGTTTTGTAATATACTAAACGATCAAATATTATATGGGAGGGGGGGGGGGGGGGGGAGCAGCAAAAATCAAAAGTATTATGTAAATTACTAGGACTTCTGTGTTATGGTCACTAGTCAATAAGAAACAACAGTTTAATTAGTTGTTTTTTTACTGACAGTGACTATAACACATAAAACTTATTAATTTTACATAATATATTTGATTATATACATAACACATGTAACTTAGACATCAATCCTTTATTTTTTTCAGTAACATAACATATATCAATACATGTACCAGGGCAAGAAAAAAAATTTAAAAAGTTCTGATAATGTCCTTGATTAATATGCTACAACTCATAAAAATTAGCACGCCGTATATGTTGGCGTTTACCCGATTTTTCCAAATTAAGAAGAATTGGCGCAGTTTTTGCCCCGTAAATTTCATTCGTTTAACTTTAGCAATTAATTACTCCGGAAATAATCCATAGATTTCAACGAATTAAAAAGTAAAATCACCTGCGGAATGTTAGCTTTCAATGTGCATTTTTGTAAAATAATCGGATTAGTGGTTGACCCACAAAAAGCTATATTATGGAATGCTAGTAGTTCCGTTATTAGAAGAGCTAGGATGATGAAGTATCGATCATAGGTAGGCTTACCATACGTCCCGGTTTGACCGGGACAGTCCCGGTTTGAGACATCGGTCCCGGTGTCCCGGCTGGTTTGGTATTATGTCCCGGTTAAAATTCTTAACATACTATCACAGATTTCTATCTTAGTTGTCAGCAAATTGAAATATTTTAGAAATGTACAAAGAGCGCAAATCAAATTTTCTCTGTCAAGACAACTGCCCTCATGCTTTTGATGCTGCCTTTTATGAGAAAGATACACATTATCATGAATTGATGATCATCAGCAACAAAGTGTTAAATAGTGACTAATCGATTAATGATTGTAACAATATTTCAACGTAATTCCACAATTTCGAATTTATAGAACGAATGTATCTCTGTTACAGAAAAATGTTTATAACTTTTACAAAAATTGTTTATCACTTCTCTGCTAAACGAAATTGTAGATGAAAAACATCCATATGACAATATTGTGTAGAGCACCGACTAGAGGAAATTTATAGTTAAGTTGGCTACGTAAATAAAATGTTTATATTAAAAAAAATATATTTGAATAACTTTCTATCATACACAAAATTGTAGGTTATTAGTTCGGTTAGTCATACATGAATGCTCCGAGGCGAACTACTGAGGTGTCTTCATTTGAACATGGAATATACATTTCGGTGTTCTGGTTTAGCAAAATATTTAGAACTTTTCCAAAAATGACTGTATAATTGTCTACCATTAGTCGAATTAAAGTTGTATAATGGAGGTTGTATAGTCCTTTGGTATTGATTTTAGAATATTATGTACAGAGTGTCGCACGCTATAAACAAAGTATATTAATGGGCTTAAGAAATCAATTTATGTTTTTTCCATACATACAAGTTGCAGACAGTCATACCCTCTACAGCAAGAAAATATGTTGATGCTTACACAATAACCCACAACAACGTACCAACACAAACTTATGTTTGCTTAAATGGAACACTAGGTATATTATTGCAGTTTTCAGTAAGATTTTTATCCTAATTGTTTTGACATCAACTTATATTAGGCTTTTGTCAACTGTTTCGGAGATATTGTGAAATTAAAATCAAAAACAAGCATTCTTCAAAAAATCTTTCCGGGGTAACTAACAAGGATAAAACAAAGGAACTAATTTTGGATACTAAAAGTATCGCCCTTTTTGACAGTTATTATTGATTTGCGATACAAATATGACTTATCCCGAACAACTTGACATTTCCTAAATAATGTTAAATAGTTTAAGAATTTTAATTGGAACACCCTATATATCTTGACTTACTTCAAAAGATCGACAACAGCTAAAAAGTTATTAAGCATATAATTTGTCATTTGTGACAACAATAATAATACACAATAATTCATAAATTAATATTAAATATCCAGATTGGTCGACAATCTTGTTGGTCGAAATTAAACAAGCTCACAAATGTAGTAATACTTCTGTTCATGCAACAACCATTGTAAACTGCTACTATGAATTTATGTCACAGTGTCAGTAATACGTTCATAAGAATAAATAATTAAATAAATGGATAATTGTAAACTGAATAAATAATAATTATTTCAGTACGATTGTCATGAGTGCACATGTCAGCCCTCTCAGGTCAATGCGTATGTCTCGAACTTCAAATTCTCGGTGGAAATATTACATTTTTCATTGTTTCCACAAACATATTTTGGAAACGCCATCTTATTTTATTCTTCGTGCTCGCCATCGTAGTTAATATCCCCATTAATTTATAAGTCCCCATTCATAAGTCCGAGTATTTCCAACAATAGTCTAATTTCACTTCATTTATTGTTCTACAAAATAAATGTTGGCATTTCAAATTTTATGAAATGGTTAAAACAAATAATATTTTTTTTTTAATTTTTGTTTAATAATAATCCTTATGTTTGGGAAAGTACACTATCCAAAAATAGAAGTTGTTCAATAAGTAATTATACATAATTCTTTCTGTTTTTTTTTGTCACAAAAGTGCCGATCATTTCGATTTATTCTACGATTTATTTATTCCACTTAAATTAACTCCGAAATTATGTATATAATTAATTTTTAGGATACAATCAAACCAATGTTCGGGAAAAGATCACTCCTTTTTGTGTCTGATTAACTCCGTACAAATTCTCTTTGTAAACTTTGTATGCGTGTAGGTTAGGTTATCATGTGACATGTCATCTGCGAAATAACTCAATTTTCAATCATATGCCTAAAAAGGACGCTAATTTTTCTGACCTAAATGTTTTACTATGTTTTCGTTGTAATTCTGGTAGTGAAAGGAATATACAGAGTGTAATATTTAGGTAAACTTATGTTTGATGTTTTATAACTTTTGTAATTATTCAAAATCTTGTAATCAAATTTATCAAGATATGTCACTTAATCAACTTACAATTTAATATTTATTAACATTGTTCCGCAAGAACGTCCACAATTACAAAAGTTATTTAACATCAAATACTATCTGTCCGTTTGTTATTTACCCGCAGTGTAGTGTATTATAAATTGTTGTCACTTCTTATTTCGTCGTTATCTATAAAATAGGTCAAACCAATCATAATTTTTATAATGATAAATTTCCCATTGTTTTTTTTTTGTTAACAGGCTTCTAAAATACTTATAACACGTACCTACTGTATATTATAATATACATACAGTTAGCAACTTAGTAACAGTATAATTCCAAGCTAAAACTCTCTTTTATTTTTACTGATGTCCATTACTCACTGTATACATAGGTTGTTGCTATAGAAATACTGTCATTCAAATAATTGATGTTAAAAGTGTTTTCTGTTTGTCTAAAAAAATCGTCCTGGTATGCCAGGAATGTTTGAATTGATTGTGCTAACTAACCGTGCAAATAATTGGTCTTCTCGGTACCCAATTTGCATATATACGTAATAATTGGTTTTTTTTCCCCGCTTATTAAACACCGCATCATTATTAAATTCTTTGGAATTGTTATAGATATAAACAAATATTTTTTTGGTCTGTCTGCATTTCTCAAGAAATAACCACATAAGTTTCGGTTGTTTTACTTTTAATTATAGTGTTTTCATATTCCGTTTAGATATTCCGCAATTGTTTCCTTTTAACTTATATAAGTTCAATAAAAAATGAATGATCTAACTTTTGATGTCCTTGTTTAAACTTTTTTGCTTAACAATCGTGGTGTGTCACGTAGATAAAATCATTTGTTTTCGTTCTAATACAAGTGCACTGAATACTAGTATTACATCAAGCCGGGGCTACACAATATTAAATATTTGGCAACACGCAAATCGAAAATTTATTGTTGTTATTGATTGGTCTAAACGATGCCATGAGTGATTTAGTTTTCTTTTTAAGTTCGTTCACCGAATATTTTTCATCGATCCTTGATTACCGGCTGATTTTTATAAAACACAAAAAAATCTATGATATACCAACAAATTTGTACAATATTCGTTTGTGATTTCGGACCGTCAGATTTGCACTGCAACAGCAAATGCACCGGACATCCATGCATCGCCGCATTTTCTAATACATGAAAATTTTCTTTGAGGACTTGCTACATGTGCGTACCGAATGGGCACTAGCTATTTTTTTGATTAGTTCGCCTTATTTGCACATTAGCTTTTTCAAATCACACTGATAATTTGATTACGCACAAGCAAGGTTTTATGTTATAATGCCGACATATTTTTAATTACATAAGTGCAGAATTCACTGCGTACTAACAAGGGCATTCTTGTGGAAATTTACAAAACAAATCTTGACGAAACTTTAGTTTCATTTTAATCAGTTTTTGTTTATTTCATCAGCTTTCTGTATTATTATTTCGCAGCATCTAATTTTAACAGACTGTAAAACAATACAATTGGTCATTTGATGAGAACTAGTTTAAATAAATTATTATTTTAATGAGAGAAAATATATATTTTTTTATTTAAATTAGGAAGATATTGCCCATAAAAGAAATGTTAGATATGGTTTCTTCGTCATCTTTAAAGTTCTACTAAATCCAATTGTACTACTAGGTTCGTTGTATAAATATGTCCTAATATTGTCTGAAATACAGATCAATTAGCTTCTGAAACAAAAATTTTGTTGAATAAAAAAGCTACACAAAATTATCTCTTCTATTAAAATATTTTTAACCGCTTTCGTTTCTCTTCAAATAATAAACATCATAAAAATTGACAAATATGTAAATACAAGGAAATAGTATAGTATAAAAAGTATAATTTTCCAAATAAATTATTTTATAGACATGCTGTCTATAAAATTTTTATGATGCTTATTACTTAAAGAGAAACGAAAACGATTAAAAATATTTTAATAGTAGAGACAATTTGTGTAGATTTTTTATTTAACGAAAAGGTTATATTTTGAAAGCTTATAAATGAGTATCATCTATATAGTTCATAGAAAAGCATCAACTTAGGATACACTCTGTATATGGTGTACGTTTTTCTTGGAAAGAAATAACATTGAGTTTATGTGGACAGGTAAAAACAACAATATTTTTTTTAATTTCTGTCTTACGGTTTCCGGAAAACTGTGTTTGACGGTTTCACAAAATTACAATTTTATGCGGTTTTCGCCCTTTAGAAAAATCAAAAGTCTTACTAATAATTACAAATCTATTGTCAATCTTCGTATACGACCTACTACACACAAAACGAAATTAAAAAATGGAAAAATTAAACAGCGTACTAAAATGTTCATCGAGTGCAAATAAATGAAACCAATATTTGTCGCCTAGGCACTTGCTATATCTACTTCAACTGGATATTGCAAATACCAAGTATTCGTCGTAAAAAAACCCGTCCGCACAGCCGACCGTCGAATATATAAATATATTTCTGAGGTGGACTCGATACAAATTGAATAGAACTGGTTTTTTCTTTTCACAAATAATCGTATATGTACTTGGCAAATTTTTGATCTTTGGCAAGTGTACGAATGTGTAGCCCCGGCTTAAGAAATCATAAGCCAATGATCGCAAATCACAGACAGAGAGAAGTTTTTAACTCTGAGCCTTGGTTTGCTTATGAAAAAATTGAAATTTGAAAAACGCGTTGTGACGATACAAAAAAAAAACACTTCGAATAAATCGTTTCACCAGCTCTTGGTCTACAAGGTTATGTATTAGTTATTAAAGTTAATTCTCAGTCCATCGTTTTATTGATTATTCGTATCTGCGCTTATTGTTTAAATTCTAAATTAAATCATTACAGCTGTCAAAATAAAAATAACTTAATACTATCCATTTAAATTTTTCTTCTTGGTTCCTAATTCCAGAAAGCGTGGGTGTTGTGGATTATCCCACCATTGCGGTTCTGCTGAACCAAAATACAAATATTGCAGATTCGTCAAAACTATAACTCCAAAAGTGATCCAAAATACCAGCCTCCATTGGCTCAGTGTATGCTGTAAAGGAAGACATGAATATTATTATTTGAGTTTAAAACTAATTATTCAGTTGCTTCGCAATGACCTGTCACCTGTCACATTAAGACACTTACATCTTCTGTTAATGCGCCTATTAGATAAGGTGTTATTATGCCACTAACAGCCCCAAGGCCATTGACCATCGCCATCATTATTCCAGCATGGTTTGGCGATAGATCTAAGGAGTTTACCTTCATGCTACTGTAGTATGGGCCCATGAATCCCATGGCTATAACGAATAAAGCTACAGCAGCTGGTTTGTTACACCCAGCGTATGAAGCAGACACTATAAAAACTCCTGGACCAATAGATGCTGAAAAATCAGAAAAATATTGGCTTAGATATTACCATAGATATCTTATAGTATATTTTAATTTTTTTTACAAGGAGTTGAACTATATGATGTTTTATTGTGAATTTAAAACAAAATAAATGAATCTTTCCTAGTAATATTGTTGGACGTTTGGATGTTCCGAATGATGGAGGTCTGAACATTTGAAATCAGGAATGAAGGAAACTGTATCATTGGTCGTCCGGAAGATTATACAGGGTGATTTATTAATGCACATATGGCGATATTTCCGTTGTCTTAAGAGAAAGATAAAAATGATTTATACAAAAGTTGTTTGACCCACCATTTTCTATGATAAAAAATTTTGTTCCTTTTATACAGGGTGTTGTATTTAAGCATGGTGGAAAAATATACCTCTTTTTTATATAATGAAACGTCTTGTATATTTTCACATTACGAATGCTGAAAAAAAAAACTGTATCCGGTTGAAATCTTGCAAAGTGAATATTTTCTGAGATGCGTGCGGACCTTTTTTTAAATACATCTCTACGACATTTAACATTTAGTAACATTTAGATGCGTTTTTGTTTTTGTTCTTATGAACATCCTATATATTACTTCCTGCCATTAATTCCTTTTAAGATGTTTTTAGTTTTTAGAGTAAACTATCGGTTTTTCGGAATTAGAACAAAAATGTTACCTACAGGTAAAAGTTGTTTTAAATTTAAATTTATGCCCAGATATCAATTTCAATGTTGTATTCTAAGCTTTATATTTTATTTATTTTTAACAAAGTAATTTACCAAAACATTACTCCACATGTTCCCCTCCTACAGCTACACATTTTTCCAATCTTCTTCTAAACTCCCGACATACCAAATCAAGTGTTTCTTCATTTATTTCGTCTACTGCTTCCCTAATTTTTAATTTTACAATGTCTACATTATCATGCAAATTATTCGCATACACCTTCTGTTTTAAATAACCCCACAGAAAAAAAAATCAAGCGGCGTTAAATCAGGTGAACGTGGTGGACATCCTATAGGGCCAAATCGTCCAATCCACTTATTTGAAAAATGTCTGTTCAACCGATCCCTGTCTTGATATGCGCTATTAGCAGGACAACCGTCGTGTTGATAGTGTAGTGAACACCTGAGCTGCAAGTTGATTTCGTCCAAAGTAGGTAGCAAAAAATTTTCCAACATATCAAAATTTTGGTTTACAGTACCGTCAAACAAGTATGGTCCAGTTATTTTCTTGTAATAAATCCCACCCCAAACATTCACTTTTTTATATTTTTGGGAATTGGTTGTAAAACGGAAATTTGGATTTTCTTGAGACCAATACCCGCAATTCTGTGAACTAACAACTCCATTTGTGGTTAACGTCGCTTCGTCAGAGAAAATAATATTTCTGTAGAAAAATCTATCGACCGTAATTCGTTCTCCCATTAATAGGCAAAATTCTAATCGACGAGCATCATCTCCTTCTACTAAAGTGTGTATTAGTACTGGTTTATAAGGATGAAATCTTTGATTTGAAAAGATCCTTTGCAGGTGGCTTTTACTGATGTTCAAGTCTCGAGATCTTTGCCTCAACGACTTTTTTGGGCAAGTGTTCACGGAATCAATAGCTAACATAGCTCCTGCATGATCTTCGCCATTTCGCGTTTTTAACATTAGACAACCATTTCTCTGTGTGGGCGTTTTTTTTTTGTTACCAAATCATCAAAAAAAAACTGTTTATTTGAATCAAAACATGTAAGAAACTGAATTCTTTCTTATAAGCAAAAATCTACTTCCGTTAATAAAATATCTGTTAAGGGCCAATAACTATTTTAAGAAATGAATTCTTTGATTCAATACTGTTTCTCTCTCTCTGTGTATTAAGAATATCATTTACAAAGGTGTTCCATATAAAATTTAGTGCAACCCTTGTTTATTTAAAAGAATAAAAGATTATTGCGTGGTAGGATTAGTAAGTAAGGTAAGTTAAAATTATTTACAAACTAAACTAACCAATTGTTGTTAACAACTTCCTGGTAAAAGAGATAGTCATGTATTCCTTCTTCAGCAAGTAGTCTGATAAATATCCGGAACTAAGTGAAGTCATCCACATTAATATATATGGCAGTGAAGACCAAAGTTCATTTCTACCAACATCGAACTTCATCACGTCCGACATATACTTTGGAAGGTCTGTTATCATGGCGAAAAAGGCCCAGTCATGACCTATTTGTACCACAACCAATGACCATAGCGGTACACATGTAAAAATTTGCTTCCAAGGTATAATCTTATCTTTGTTTTTGGCAACGTTTTCCAGCTCCTTCCTTAAGAATTCTCTCTCACTGTCTGTTATAAAAGGATGACTGTCAGGTTCAGAATAGCATAGGAATAGAGACATGATGAACCATGCTACACCAACACCTCCATAGAGATAGAAAACTGAAGACCATTCGCTTGTTAGTTTGATCATATATCCGCTTAAAGCATTACCAATTACTGTACCTAAAAAACGATGACATGGCCAAATTAGTGTAGCAGAAGTTTCAGGTTTAGGTTTGAAATAAATAACTATACCTAGTTGGGCTCCTGAAAATACAATTGCGCTCATTCTAGCTCTTTCATGCAATGGTACCCATTTTGCAAGCAATGCAGACACAGCTGGTATTGTTGTGCCCTTAAAATATAAATAATTATTTAAATTTAAACTGTCTATGTATTAAAATAAAATCAAAAAATAAATACCTCTCCTAGCCCTTCTAAAACTCTCAAAACTGTCAACCCTTGGTAATCAAATTCTTGAACAACTACTGGTGTCAGTAGCGTAAATATTGAAGTTGATAGAATCCCCAAATTTAATGCATATTTTCCACCAAATTTTCCAGCAAAAAATCCACCTGGTAGGTGAGTTAACACATAACCCCAATAGAATGAGCTCAAGATTAAACCTTGCGTAGTTGAGCTCCAATTGTAGAGATTATCGACGTCCTTCATAAAAACTTATTAATTAACTTTCATAGTCGGAGTATAAATTTTTAATACGAAATACACTGCTCAAAAAATATAGGGGAATACTTTTTTCGAAACCTGTAACTTTTTAAATAATACACTGTCACAACTCTTAGTTACTTCTAAGTTACACTCAAAAATGTAAATTAATAACGCAAAACAAAATAGAAAACATGTCAAGTATGCGTTGAATTCACGTATGAAAGCCTACTAAAGACAAATCAATTCAGAAGTAAAATGACTCTATTCGACATGTTCGAGCTTCCCCTTCTGTTATTCAGCGTTTATGGACTCGGTTTCGGGAGACTGGCCAATATGTTGGAAGAGCTGGACAAGGTCGAAATCAAAAAACTACTCAAAATCAAGACCGATTTCTTGTCCTTTCCTCTCTACGTCAGCGTACTGCCGCACGAGACCTTCTAAACGACCTAAGACGAGCACATGGAATAGAAATTCCTGATCAAACTGTTAGACACAGATTAAAAGAAGAAATTTGAAACCAAGAAGATCTGTCCGCGTACCACGCCTTACGCAGCATCACAAAGCAGCGCGAATGTTTGCTCTGGATCACAGAGATTGACAACTTCGGACGCCTGTACTGTTTACAGACGAGTCCAGATTTCGTTTAACTCGTTACGACGGTCGAGTACGTGTACATAGACGTCCTGGTGAACGCTACGCAGTCGCTACTATACAGAAAGTGGATAGATTTGGTCGTTGATCTGTAATGGTTTGGGCTGGAATCAGTATAGACAACAGAACTGATCTTCTTGTGGTTCCTGGTAGACTAAATGCCATGAATTACATCAAAAACATCTGGGAGGGCCATGTGGTGCCTGCTGCATATGGCGTCGGTCAAAATTTCATCCTAATGCAGGACAATGCAAAGCCACATACCGCCGGCATCACCAGAAACTTTTTACAAGAACGTGGAATTCAGGTCATAGCGTTAAGTCCTGACCTGAATCCTATTGAACACGTGTGGGGTCAGCTTGACCGACGTGTTCGCAAGCGCCCTAGTCCACCAGTAACCATACAGGAACTGACACAAGCCCTGATTGAAGAATGGGAAAGCATACCCCAAGAATCTATTCGCAAACTAGTGCAAGGCATGCCACGCAGGTGTGAGGAAGTGATTCGTGCTCGTGGAGGGCATACGCTGTATTAAACCTCACCAATCCACAGAAAACCAGACTGTCATCGATACTAAGACAGTCATTTCCATTTTGCTGTGCGTTATTAATTTACATTTTTTAGAAATAACTAAAAGTTGTAACATTGTTTTTGTAATTTTCTTTAGTTAAATAACTTTTTTGAGCAGTGTATTATGGCAAACTCATCAATAACAAAGCAATCATTCAACAATAGTGTTTTACCGTTATATTTTCTGTGTTGTTGGTACCATCTTCAGAAATTGGACATGTATCATCATTATTATCAATTCCAGTTGAATTTTTTGGCACCACCATTTCAGTTATTGCTACGGATAGGCAGATCCTCATGGTGTAAGCATTAAAGACAGCAAAAAATCCCATGATGGCAATGACATACCTTTGAGGTATAATAAAAACTGAAAAAATATTTTTATTTGGGTTATTATATTTATAACCGTTGTACTCACATTTGGACACTCCTTTTTGCCATCCTGTCAACATGATATCAAAGTGTCCTAATGCGTTTTGACTGTAGTATGCGTTTATCTGTGTATTGATGCTATTTGGTTATATTATTTTATTAATTAATAAGGCTGAGATATTGATTAGATTATTATTGGATAGGTGTGTTCTTTTGGTCAGGATTTTGTTTTGTATAATATAATATTGCTGGTAACATTTTTTCTACAGTTTTATTGTCATCATAACTTCTTGGTTTATGCAATATTACCTACCGGATTTAACTGAAAAGGTAACTCATTTCTAGACAAGAACAACAATGATAATCTGAATCAAACTCTTAGAAAAACACCTTTGTCACCCAAAAAAGCGTTCTGGACAAAAGATGTAAAAGTTACAAGGTCAAGATGAGAGTCCGCCTCTTTTCACAGTGGTCAGTGTTGCCAAAAAAAAGGCAAGAAATGTGTGAAATTGTGGAATCAAGCAGATCGTTACGTAAATCGTAAGTAAATCACAAGACGACTCTAATTGTTTTTAATAGTCTGACAATGATGTAATAGAAAAAATTACGTGTAGGTATTATACAGGGTCATTTGCAAGTTATTTTACCCCAAATGCGTGATCCAAATGTTAACAGTTTTCGAGATATTTTAATTCTCACTATTTTTTTTTTAAGAAAGTGTTACCTGTGAAGCTGGAATAATGAAATACAGCCTGTAGGCTACCCAATAATTCATATGTTTGAAGTTTATTACATAATCATTGTTTATCTTGCATTTTCCATACAAAAGATCGTGCTGAAGCGCTGCGTAAATTCTGACGCTCTTCGGTCTTTGGTGTGGTGCGGGGAAGGGAGTCGTTAGCGGTGCTGTCGATAGTGAGAGAACCGCAGACAGCTGATTATCAATACACAAAAGGAACGACAACTTGTCAAGGTAGTAATTTTAACTAAGAGAATTAAATTCTAATATTTTGCACAATTTTGATTATAATATGTGACCCGGTACGCGAGAAATGCCCTAACTGCCATCTCTCGTTTCGTTAGTATTGACTCCTGCGTTTGACGGCTCATAACACTAAAACTACTGAACAGAAAAAAATTAAATGGAGTGTGTCATACTCCTCAATGATTTCTACATAGGTTGTATCAAAATTTGTTGCCTCTCGGTGTAAACATGAGCGCGAGAGATGTGAAAATATGTACCGAGATGATCAGGTTGCATTTGGAGTCTCTTCTATCGTTTGGCGTTTTTGTTTTCTTCGGTTTTTATACAATACGGTTGTAAACAAGATTTTAAACTTTAATTAAATAAATAAACTTTAAACATATGATTTATTAGGTAGCCTATGATCGATACTTCATCATCCTAGCTCTTCTAATAACGGAATTGCTGGCATTGCACAATATAGCTTTTTGTAGGTCAACCACTAATCCGATCATTTTACAAAACTGCACATTGAAAGCTAACATTCCGCAGGTGATTTTACTTTGTATTTCATTGAAATCTATGGATTATTTCCAGAGTAATTAATTGCTAAAGTTAAACGATAGAAATTTACGGGGCAAAAACAGCGCCAATTCTTCTTAATTTGGAAAAATCGGCTAAACGCCAACATATACAGCTTTCTAATTTTTATGAGTTGTCGCATAGTAATCAAGGACAGTACCAGAATTTTATCAAATTTTTTTGCCCCTAGATTTGCGAGAAAATCGACACCAAAAGAGAGGTGCATAATATATGGTCACGATAGTACAACTTACCCAAATCTAAAATATAAATAAAACACTCGCGCGTTTCTAATAACATTTATTCTTAAAAAATAAAAGATTTCACGGAAATCCATAAATACTTACAATAAAAATAAGCCTAACCTATAATTCATAACCTAATATATCACTGTATAAATATCACAATCTTCACAGTTTTGAGTTAGCATCTTTAGATTCTATTGGCTGCTCTTTTTCGCTTTTAGATTCGTTGCTTGCCTCCACATTTTGCTTCCCAAAATTTGGATGATTTGGTTGGTTCCACCATTGTTCCTCCCCACTTCCAAATGTAACAAACACCAGATTTGTTACTACCAGCACACCCAGTGTGATCCAAAATACCAGCCTCCATTGGGACAAAGCATGCTAAAAAAACATAACAATGTTTAAAAAAGATGTTAAGCACACTACTTATGGATCTAGAATAAGCTTAGGAAAAGTCCGGCTAGTCAAACCATGCCTTAGAGTCATAGTTTTAATGAAATTATTGACAAAATATTTGAAGTCCTATGTGCTAAGGAAGTAGCTAACAGTTTTCCAAACGATACAGTCACATATCATAAATAAATGCATAAATAATTAAACAAATGCAACTAATTGTCACTTGTATTGTTAGAGTGGGACAGGGAGACCAACCAAATAATGGCTCTGTTATATTTGCTCCCTCCGTGTGCCAGGGGAAGAGGAACTATTAGAAAAACATCCGTACATGAAGGAGTAGGTAGGTACGGTTATCTTCCTTCAAAATTTGAGATGCCAACATTTATTTTGTAGAACAATAAATGAGGTCAAATTAGACTATCCTTGGAAATACTCGGACTTACTCTAACGCGGAGGAAGAAATTTATGGGGATATTAACAACGATGGCGAACATGAAGAATAAAATAAGATGGCGTTTCCAAAATATTTTTGTGGAAACAATGGAAAATGTAATATTTCCACCGAGAATTTGAAGTTCGAGACTTATACGCATTGACCTGAGAGGGTTGACATGTGAACTCTTGACAATCGTACCGAAATAATTATTATTTATTCAGTTTACAATTATCCATTTATTTAATTATTTGGTCTTATGAAAGTATTACTGACACTGTGACATAAATTCATAGTAGCAGTTTACAATGGCTGTAAGTTGTTGCACGAACAGAAAAGTATTACTACATTTGTGAGATTGTTGAATTTCGCCCAACAAGATTGTCGACCAATCTGGATATTTAATATTAATCTATGAATTATTATTTATTATTATTGTTGTCACAAATGACAAATTATATGCTTAATAACTTTTTAGCTGTTCTCGATCTTTCGAAGTAAGTCAAGATATATAGGGTGTTCCAATTAAAATTCTTAAACTAATTGACATTATTTAGCAAATGTCAAGTTGTTCGGGATAAGTCATACTAGAATCGCAAATCAATAATAACTGTCAAAAAGTGCGATACTTTTACTATCCAAAATTAGTTCCTTTGTTTTGTCCTTGTTAGTTACCCCAGAAAGATTTGTTGAAGAATGCTTGTTTTTGATTTTAATTTCACAATATCTCAGAAACAGTTGACAAAAGCCTAATATAAATTGATGTCAAAACAATTAGGATAAAAATCTTACTGAAAACTGCAATAACATACCTAGTGTTCCATTTAAGCAAACATAAGTTTGTGTTGGTACGTTGTTGTGGGATATTGTGTAAGCATCAACATATTTTCTTGTTGTAGAGCGTATAACTGTCTGCAACTTGTATGTATTGAAAAGAACGTAAATTTTATTTCTTAAACCCATTAAGATACTTTGGTTATAGCGTGGGACAGCATGTATGTACATAATATTCTAAAATAAACACCAAAGGACTATACAACCTCCATTATACAACTTTAATTCGACTAATAGTAGAAAATTATGCAGTCATTTTTGGAAAATTTATGAATATTTTGCTAAACTAGAACACCGAAATGTATATTCCATGTCCAAATGAAGACACCT
Source organism: Aphodius sticticus (assembly GCA_963966075.1). Taxonomy (NCBI): domain Eukaryota; kingdom Metazoa; phylum Arthropoda; class Insecta; order Coleoptera; family Scarabaeidae; genus Aphodius; species Aphodius sticticus. The sequence goes on from OZ014510.1 coordinate 3,018,363, forward strand.
CAGATGTTCGCATCGGAGCATACATGTATGAGTAACCGAACTAATAACCTACAATTTTGTGCATGATAGAAAGTCATTCAAACATTTTTTTAAAAAATATAAAACTTTATTTACGTAGCCAACTAAAATATAAATTTCCTCCAGTCGGTGCTCTACATAATATTGTCATATGGATGTTTTTCATCTACAATTTCGTTTAGCAGAGAAATGATAAACAATTTTTGTAAAAGTTGTAAACATTTGTCTATAATAGAGATACATCCGTTCTATAAATTCGAAATTGTGGAATTGCGTTCAAATATTGTTACAATCATTAATCGATTGGTCACTATTTAACACTTTGTTGCTGATAACCTTCAAATCATGATAATGTGTATCTTTCTCATAAAAGGTAGCATCAAAAACATGAGGGCAGTTTTCTTGACAGAGAAAATTTTATTTGCGCCCTTTGTACATTTCTAAATATTTCAACTTGCCGACAACTAAGATAGAAATCTGTGATAGTATGTTAAGAATTTTAACCGGGATATTATACCAAACCGGCCGGGACACCGGAACCGATGTCTCAAACCGCAGATTGTCCCAGTCAAACCGGGACGTATGGTAACCCTAGTTATAAGGTGTATGTTAACTCCTTAGCTCTATCTAAGTATCATATAAACTTACATCTTCGGTCAGAGAGCCAATCAGATAAGGTGTTATGATTCCACTTATGGCTCCAATACCATTGACTATGGCCATGAGGGTTCCAGCATAATTTGGAGATAGATCCAAAGCATTAACTTTCATGCCACAGTAAAAAGTGCCCATGAAGCCCATGGCTATTGTGAATAAGGCCACAACTGATGCTCTATCACAGCCAGCGTATGATGCAGCGATAATGAAGACACCAGGTCCAATGGAAGCTAAAACAAGCAAGATAAGTGTTAAAATTTTAAAATAATATATGGTAAATTTCCCAAATTCAGACACAGTCCTAAATTCGGACATACTTATGTTTAGTTGGTTAAAATAAGAAATATCCAATATTAAACTTTATTTTAGGACATCCGGTTTGTAGATTTGATTTGACATTACACTTATCAACCCGCAATTGTTCTCCAACCGTAACAAATATGAAAAAATGTTCAAACAAAATTTTTTTGGCTTTACACAAGCTATCGTCTAAATATATTTTCAATATACAGAGTGCTCATTTTATTATAGAAATTCCGTAACCTATCCTTTTTTAAATGGAACAGCCTATATTTTATTACAGTTTTTAATTCTAAGATTAATTCTAAGAATTTTTTATAGGAATCATATTTTTATAAAATGCATTATTTTTTATTTATATGTTATTAATCAAAAATAGTCAAAATTACCGGAACACCTTAATAATTAGCCAACTGTAAAAAAAATCAAAAAATCTTTCAAATAAGAATTTTTTTAGTTTAAGCAACCTCTCGTTCAAATATATTTTTAATATACAGAGTGTTTATTTTATTATGGAAATTTGCAAACGTTTCCTTTTTCTAACAGAACACCCTGTATATTTAACATTTTTTTAATGCTGGAATGTAATGTTGGAATTATTTCTTTATAAAATTTTCTTTTTTTGTTAGGTATAAGCGATTAATCAATACTCATGAACTTTTACTTTAACCAAACGGGTAATAAATAAAAAAAAAAACAGGAGAAGATAACAACACAATTAAATAGAATTTAATTAAGTGTCACATTAAAATAAGTGCGTATGTATGAGGAAAAATGTTCTTAATTTGAAGTTCAGTAGTTTTGCTTAACTGCTCATAATTCAAAGATAATGATTTTGGAAAAAACTTAGTTCTATAAAATGTTCTGAGAATTAATCTTAATCTTAAAAGTTTACAGGTGTTCTTTTAGAAAATTGAATGGTTTGCAAATTTCCATAATAAAACGAACACACTGTATGTTAAAACTATATTTAAACGAGAGGTTTTCGATATTTTTTGTTTGCGGTTGGAGAATTATTTAGGTATTCCGGTAATTTTGACTATTTTTGGTTATTAGCTTCTAATTAAAAAATAATGTATTTTATAAAAAAAAATATTCATATAAAAATTCTTAGAATTAAAAAAATTTAATACTAGATAGGGTGTCCTATTTAAGAAAAGGAAATGTTCCCAAATTTCTATAATAAAATGAACATCCTGTATATTGAAAATATGTGTAAGAGATAGCTTGTTTAAAGCCAAAAAAACTTTTGTTTGAACAATTTTTGGAAATTTCTTACAGTTCAATCCTTAATTTTGACAGGGGTGTCTGAATTACGGACATCAACCCTAATTCCGTAAGAAATCGACGGGCATCATAGGAAATGATGAAAAAAGATAGAATGTTGCAACAGTAGGAGCTCTCATGCCATCTCCATTAAAACAAATCATTATTCTGGCCTGGAACACCCAAAAAAAAAGCAAAAAGAAGCTGTTCTTCTATAACTATCTCTGATTCTTGGAGATAATATTTGCCAATAAAGTAGTAAAAGTTAAAAATGTAACAAACATTCCTTAACCTGTCTGAATTTTAGGCGTTTATCTTACAGATTTTTAGTAATACTCATACTTACCCATTGAGGTGAACAGTTTTCTAGCCATGGTAATTTTCAGATATCCCTTCTGGATGAGGAAGTCGCATAACCAACCAGAACTCAAGGAAACAATCCACATGACAACGTAAGGAAGCGAAGACCAAACTCCATTCTCTTTAACTTTGAACTTCAAGATATCGGACATGTACTTTGGTAGATCTGTAACCATTGCGAAGAAGCCCCAATCGTGGCCAATCTGAGCTGCTACCAAAGCCCACAAGGGCACAGAAGTCCAGATTTGACGCCATGGTATTTGTTTGTCTTTATTTGAGATTGATACTGAAAGAATATAAAAACATAGAGACTTTGTTTTAGGTTTCAAGATGAACATATACCTAGTTGCTTTTTCAGGTAGTTTTTCTCATCATCTGATATAAATGGGTGTGATTCTGGATCGTTGTAACAGAGGAATGTCCAAATTATAAACCAGATGATGCCCAGACCTCCAAAGACGTAGAAGACGCTGGCCCAGTCTTCAGTAACATGGATTAAGTAGCCACTCAGCGCGTTACCGACAATTGTTCCTAATTAAAAAAAAAACATAACATCAATATTCTGACCATGAGTTGTTTTATTGAAAATATATTTGTTTGATGCTATTTTCGACTTCAGTTCAGTGAAATCAGCATATGAACCGAGTGGATGTCTTTAAAATATCAATCCTGCAAAGCTGCCAATATAAACCCAATAAATCGCCAACCCAAAATCGTATGAATAATCGATTAATAATCTAATAATGGATTATTAATGGACAACAACTCGAGAACCAAATCATACGATTATGCGAATGACTACTGTCATCTCAGTGCAGCGACAACCGGTACACGTTGGGTTAAAATCGGCGAATTCAAGAATCATTGCTGTTTCATACGTATGTAAATAATGCATGAACTATTGCAAACTCTATAATTGATAAAATAAAAGTATATTCTAGAGACTGAATACAGAACACACTAATTTATTTATCTGGTGTCCGATCTTTACAACGGAACCATAGAGACTGATTTTGATAGACACACATTAAATTGACCAGACATTCAGGCCAATTCTGTAACGCAGTTGTTACGTAGCAACTACGTTAACAACTTATAGGTTAATAATATGGCGACATACAGGCGGGATGTAAATTTTAAATAAATCATAAATTACAGCCACAACCTGGATTTGAACCAGGGACCCCCCGTTTCTTAAAAAAAAAAGAAACGCAAAGGTCCCTGGTTCAAATCCATGTTGTGGCTGTAATTTTTGATTTATTTAAAATTTACATCCCGCCTGTATGTCACCATATTATTAACCTATAAATATTAATTTGACAAATTATGTCGTTAAACATTTTCATTACGTTAACAACTTTCGTTAACCACCTTGTTTAATAAGATTTCACATTCTATATTGGAAAAATTAACTACTTGTGAGGAGTCATGGGGTTAACAACAGTGGTTAACTGATGATGGTCATGCGCATTCAGTACAAAACAATCAATCAGCTGATCAGTACGCTTCAATCTGCTGTGTTTTCGAAGTTCAAAATATGCAAATTAATAATGAATGGGAGTATCTACGAGAGTAGAACTACACAAAGTCCATATTTATGCCTTCATGGTTAATTTTATTCACAAAAATAAAGTTCTTTTGACGACGCACACAACTCCGTTCACGAAAGCCCGTAACGTCGAAGAATAGTAGAAACAATTTACGCAAAAATTAAATTTGTGCAACGGTCCACAGAAGATAACTGCTCAGTAAAATCGCGTTAAATGAATTATTCTTGTTGTTATTCGTAGTCTTCTGAGACTTTGCGTCTGAGTGCATTTCTGAATTGTGAGGTTAGGTTATTCGGATATGTATAACCACAAGTTTTAATTGAAGGGGTTCATTAATACGACAACTGGTTAAATTCTAGTAGTTGTGGTTAAGTTTTAAAGGTTTTATATATTTTAACAACAGAAATTTAACCACTTGCTACGTAACAACGGCGCTACAGAATTGGTCTTTACAATATAGGCAGTTCTTTTTTCAAATAGAAATAAATGAAATACTATTGGAAATACGACTACAATTTTTAGCAAATACATAAATATTACCAATTTGACTTCCAGCGAAAACCAACGTTCCAATTTTTGATTTCTCATTAGATGGAACCCATTTTCCCAATAAAGCGTTCAATGCTGGAAATGTTGTCCCCTGAAGCAGAGAATCACAAAAATAATAATGAAAATTTTCCTCCTGTATTAGCAAATATTTAAAAAAAAATATGTATATTACCTCTCCTGCGCCTTCGAGAACTCTTAGTACTATAAGCCACTTGTAGTCTCCTAATTTGACTACAGCTGGAGTTAGTAACGTGAAAATTGCTGTTGATAGAATACCCAATCCTAACGAGTGCTTTCCACCATATTTTTCTGCCAGGATACCACCAGGAAGATGTGTTAGGACATAACCCCAATAGAATGAACTTAATATTAATCCTTGTGTTGTTTCATCCCAGTCATACAATTTATCGGGGTGCTAAAATGTAGACATAAAATAATTAATTTAATTATTATTGTAACAATATTAAGTTGTAACAATTAAAGGACGTTTCAGTCATCACTTAATAGTAGTATCTATTGCAATACTTACGATGTAATAAACGTCGACATTTGCGATGTGTTTAAACAATAGGGTATTTGACTGTATTAAAAATATGGCTTGTATTATAGTCATCCTAATAGATTACAGTTTAAGAAAACTATTTGTTATTACTTTCAAAAAAAGAATATGCTTTATTTCTATTAAAAACTAAAATTAAAATTGAATTTTATTCACGTCCTTTCACGTGATTGAAAACGCTCTGTAATTGGCTCAGTCTCCAGTGACGTCGTTCGTTAGTACGCTGAGAGCGCGTTCGGTTTGTCAGGGTAGGATATGGGGAGAGCAATGCTCAGATAACCTGGGTCGGCTGTCTCTCTCTTATATGCAGATAAACGCCGTATGACGTTAGTCCGCCTATTATGCAGCGCGTCACTCTCACCGTACAATACCGGGATATCCGAACGCGCTCTTATGCTTCTCCCGTTTGAATTTACTAGCACTAAAGTGCCATGTAAGCATAACTTTGTAGGTTAGGATAGCCCTAACCTTAAGCTGTCAGATCAGATAATACCTGGTTCGAAAATACGGTAGATAACTTATTCTAGTCAGTTTTACTTATGTCGAAGTAATCTTCACAACAAAAAGCACTTGTTTTGGCCGCTATTTATTTCATTTGGATTATTACAAATATAATGCATTAGTTCTGCATTATACACCATTTATAACCCATTTTATGTAGAAATTGTGAAAACAACACATCATACAAGTATACAACACAATTACCAAACGGCGACGATGCCGATGCTGACAGACCATATGGGCCGATTTGATATCTACTATCGGGTGACATAACACAACAGAAAGTATCGTTTTGGCGGGACTTTTTGTGATTCTATTTTTACCGCTGATTTTTATGAAATATTGAGGAAATAATTACGAAAAATAATGCATTTACACTGTAGAGTGAAGGAATAAACACACTAAGATGGTTTTCCAATAATAGTCAAATACCCTATTGTTTAAATAAAAAAACTTTAAATGGTTTAGAATTTTCAGCAACATTTTGACATAGTGATCGTAAGTGTTTATTTTATTAGCAAGGTTAATCATAGTATTTACACTGTTTGCGCTGTCAAAATATTATCAAAATCAACATCAGTTATCAATACTATATAAATTTTGATAGTCTGACCTGTGAAAAAAATTTGCGTCTGACTATGCGTTGTATTAATAATTCTTTATATATTCTTTATATATTTATATGTGTTTGTCGGTTTCAATCATATCCAACTATACTGAGTTGAGTCTACTTCGAGTGGACCTCTTACCAAATGTTATATCAGGGTCGTCGCAGGAAATTGTCGTGCCCATGACAAGTCAATGGTCCACGACCCACAAAAAGCGGGGTTATTTAAAAAGTATAGAGTATACTTAAGGTGACCAGATGTCCCGCTTTTGGCGGGACAGTCCCGCTTTTTCACATTTTGCACCCGCGTCCCGCAGAGTTTTGAAAATGTCCCGCTTCTTTAAAAAAATTATTTTTTTATAGAATTTTTAGAGAATTACTACGAAAAATGAACTATATGCTATTTCCTTCAAACACTCTTTTTCAAATCGTGCGTTAAAAGGCAATACACTTTCTTTAATTATGAAACAACATTTTGGGGTCGAAAACCGTTGTTTCACAATTGTATTTTTTTACAAAGAAAAATATGAGTTACTCATTTTACGTAACTTACATACCATACTAAATATAAATTAATGTTCATTTTCGTTAACAACTAGACTCAAGCTAAAAGAATACAGAAACTAAATAGAAAACACAGAATCTTAGCAATACATTAAATTACAGGTAACAAGGTATATACAATATTCTATTCTGTCTAATGGTGGATATTGAATATTTTTGTACGTTTTTTGAAAAATCGTAACTGTAATCTGTAAAGAGAATTTATGGATTTTTGCATTGTTTTACGAAAATCACAGGACAAAATTAAATTGATTTAAAAACCAACCTACCTTTTGCTAAACGTGTATTAAATTTCGCTAACACGTAGCAACATTTTATATGTCGACTGACCGGCTTAAACGGTAAAAAAAGTTAAAAAAAACTTTGATATTCAACTTTTTAAACCGATTTTCATTATTTTTTCGAGACATGTAAAGAAATTTATCAGATTTATCATATTAATATACAGTTGATAATTAAAGAAAATAGTTCCAGCTGATTATATATTCTGGGAGATCAAAAATAGTGTTATTGGTCTAAGTTTGAGACATCCTGTGGGATAATTAAGGAACTTGTTCTCTCGCAGGTTGGCAACTAGGTACTCTCTTACAAAACCATCTCAATTCTCAACATCTTGTTTTCCAATTCATCTGAATATATCTGAATTTTTGTAGAATGTACAGCGGTTTGAAGCAAGATTTTGTATTTCACTCATAATCAAGTAACATTTGCTACAAGGTTTAACAGCAATTAAATTCAGATATTGGAATGAAGTAAAAACAAAATCTTGAGAATATGGATGTCTTTTTAACAAAGTACTTTAAAAATTGCTCATGCTCCGCAGTTATTTCACAGCGTGTATCGAAAGTAGATCAAAAACAACATTATGGTCTGTTTTTCAAAAATTACAAAAGTATGTGCTTGGTACTGGTGCATCATGTTTTCGTGGCATCATAGAAAAATTGCAACAAAAATATCCTGCACGCAAATTGCTTACAGTGAACGATTCGTATACATATTATAAATAATATTTACCGTAACTGCTCCTGTTGAGTTTGAACCATCCAGGTTCGGGCAAGCATCCATACTATTGTGTGTTTTGTTTGATGGAATTACCATTTCCGTAATCGCAACTGACAACGTTATCCGCATGGTGTAGGCATTGACAACGGCAAAAAAACCCATTAGCCCCAGCACGTATCTCTGCGGTATAATAAAACCTGCAAAATCGACATTTTTACATAACTTAAGTCACACAAACAATATAATAAGTGTTTCCTAGTTTAAATGTTCTCTATATTATGCATAGCCGCAATTAATTGTTGGCCTATTGTGTAAAAATCTGTATTTTTTGCTCGGTTTTGTTTGTATCACCGTGACAAATGATGTTAAGAGGTTAAAAGTACATAACGCTATTGTTATTTATTTTTGTTATTGTATGTTAAGTCACTACTTGTATTCATTTGAACGAATGTTGTTTGTGATTATTAATACCGATTGTATTTAACTTGCTTCAAATTGTAAATTAACATAAAATCACTTTTTAAATAGGTTTGCACCTACCACTGTGTCAATCAGGTTATATTTTCTACAGTTCATTTGTTTTAAATTACGAATCTAAGTAGAAACACGAATGAAAATCAGTGCGTAAATTCGAGAAATGATATAATTGTGCCTGTCAGATTTTAATCTTTCATTCTTCGAATCTCACTCACTTAATCGCAAAACTAAAAATACCACACAAAATTTAGACAAAATTTACTATCATAATGTCTTACTATCGAGTATATGAATATTTGTCAAGAAATGACCTGCTCTATTCAATTCGTAGCGAGTCCACCTCTAAAATAAATTTATATATTCGACGTTCGGTTGTGCGGACGAGTTTTTTTCCGCCATATGCTTGGTATTTGCAATACCCAGTTGAAGTGGGTATAGCAAATGCAAAGGCGACAAATATTGGTGCATTTATTTGTACTCGATGAACATTTTAGTACGCTGTTTAATTTTTCCATTTTTTAATTTCGTTTTGTGTGTAGTAGGTCGTATACGAAGATTAACAATAGATTTGTAATTATTAGTAATACTTTGATTTTTATAAAGGGCGAAAACCGCATAAAATTGTAATTTTGTGAAACCGTCAGACAGACAGTTTTCTGGAAATCGTCAGACAGAAATTAAAAAAAAAATTGTTGTTACTACCTGTCCACATAAACGTAATGTTATTTCTTTCCAAGAAAACCGTACACCATATACAGAGTGTATCCTAAGTTGATACTTGTCTATGAACAATGATACTCATTTATGAACTTTCAAAATATAACCTTTTTGTTAAATAAAAGAGCTACACAAAATTGTCTCTACTATTTAAATATTTTTAATCGTTTTCGTTTCTCTTCAAATAATAAACATCATAAAAATTTTATAGACAGCATGTGTATAAAATAGTTAATTTGGAAAATTATGTTTTGCTTGCTTGTATTTATATATTTGTCGATTTTTATGATGTTTATTATTTGAAGAGAAACGAAAGCGGTTAAAAATATTTTAATAGTAGAGACAATTTTGTGTAGCTTTTTTATTCAACAAAAAGGTTATATTTTGAAAGTGTTTAAATGTTTGTTTCAGAAGCTAATTGATCTGTATTTCTGATAATATTAGGACATATTTATATAACGAACCTAGTAGTACAATTGGATTTAGTAGAACTTTAAATATGACGAAGAAACCATATCTCACATTTCTTTTATGGGCAATATCTTCCTAATTTAAATAAAAAATATGTATTTTTTCTCATTAAAATAATAATTTATTTAAACTAGTTCACATCAAATTACCAATTGTATTGTTTTACAGTCTGTTAAAATTATATGCTGTGAATTAATAATACAGAAAGCTGATGAATTAAAAAAAATCATTAAAATGGAACAGTTTCGTCAAGATTTGTTTTGTAAATTTCCACAATGGCGATGCATCTATGTCCGATGCATTTACTGTTGCAGTGCAACTCTGACGGTCCGAAATCATAAACGAATATTGTACAAATTTGTTGGTATGTCATAGATTTTTTTGAATTTTATAAAAATCTGCACTTATTTAATTAAAAATATGGCGGCATTATAAAATAAAACCTTGCTTGTTCGTAATCATATTATCAGTTTGATGTAAAAAAGCTAATGTGCAACTAAGGCGAACTAATCAAAAAAATAGTGCCCATTCGGTTCGCGAAATAATATTAATAAATAAAAAATCAACCAACAAAAAATTAATCTATTAAACACCACTTAAAATAAAAACAAAACGAAACTTATACTCACATTTTGATAATTTTTTCTGCCATTCCGTCCGCATCTTGCAATCAAAAATTTCACTTTGCCCGCGTAGTGACTGTCAAACACGTCTAATCATTTATTTCAAATAAAAATGAATAACGCAAAATAGGTCAGTAAGTTTAATTTATACGCATAAGAGGTACAGTCCGTAAAAAGATTGTCACCACTCGAAAATGAGTTTTAAGTACGCTTTCAGATAACAACAAACAATATATTTAATTTGTTTAACACCGTCGTTCAACTGTCTTGTGTAATTGTACCGACATTATTTATAAATTGTCTCTCTTATGACCACCACCACCACCACTCGGCCAAGTTACCTGCTTATATCTATAGCTATACACCACTGGACAGTGCCGACAGAGTTGGCTATGCTACGTTTAGAATGTACGATTTTTCGTCATATACCTTTTTCTTAGAATTTAATTATTGTCTCTAGTATATATAGGTGAGATAAGGTTTCATTTACGCATTTTACAAATTACGTCATCACTTTCGGAATGGGCAAAACCAATAATTATCTTCATAATATTTATTTTGTGCTTACAATCGGTCATTTGCTCTTTTAACATACCTTGCTTAGTGCTGTCAAATATGTACGTTTTATAGATAAAACATGGGTTCGGTTTGTTATTGAGAAACGTTTTAACACCCTGTAGATATTGGATTTCGTCTTATGGGTAAAACTATTAAGTTTTTATATATTTTTATATTGATATTAAACAAAAGCACTTGATAATAAAGTGATGATGAAACACGCTAACGACAAGGTTATGTTTACAACATGGAAAGTTATAGGTCTACCAACGAGGTCAGAAAACTCTGTAAAAAGGGAATTTTGTCGCAAATATAGAACCAAGTTTTTATTTCTTATGCGGAAGCAGAATTGATACGTTTCCAACTCCCCTGTATATCTTGCGTCTACAAAAATTAACGAGATGCTTTAATCTTTTCCTAAAAAAGTGGTTTGTGTACGTATATGCATCAGTTTGAATGTGTTTGAATGTTTGAAACCTAATAAGAACCCTAAACTATATTTAGTAAACAATAACCACGATTTAAAAGTATTAGTTACTTCTGTTGATTTTTGTGTTAGTTTTGTTCTTAACACAGATAGAAAATTTTATTTAATTCATATAAATATGCATTGACCCAAAGAAATCTGGTGTTTCAATAGAGGCAAATAAATATTTAGTTGCTGATAAAAACACATTTGTTTGAAATATTTGCTTGGTAGAAAGAGCGTTTATTTGCGTTAAACAACTTACGTTTTCAGTTAAAATTTACAATTTGTATATTATAACGAACGCGATTTATTTAGTTATAAAATTATGATTGTGTTGAGTGAAGGAATTATAATTTTATAATTGACAAAATTGTTGGTTGAGTTAAAATGCGATAATTTAAGGTAGCGACAAATGGTTCTTTGATTAATGAAGTTATTAGTTCGTTGAAAGAATTAATGTGGGCCTATTATTGACTAGAACTAGGGGGTACAGTAGTGAGTAGAGCAAAATCTCCACGTGGTTTTCCCAGGCTTACCATACGTCCCGGTTTGACCGGGACAGTCCCGGTTTGAGACATCGGTCCCGGTGTCCCGGCCGGTTTGGTATTATGTCCCGGTTAAAATTCTTAACATACTCTGTCAAGAAATCCGCCCTCATGCTTTTGATGATGCCTTTTATGAGAAAGATACACATTATCATGATTTGAAGGTTATCAGCAACAAAGTGTTAAATAGTGACTAATCGATTAATGATTGTAACAATATTTCAACGCAATTCCACAATTTCGAATTTATAGAACGAATGTATCTCTGTTACAGAAAAATATTTATAACTTTTACAAAAATTGTTTATCATTTCTCTGCTAAACGAAGTTGTAGATGAGAAACATCCAGATGACAATATTATGTAGAGCACCGACTGGAGGAGATTTATATTTTAGTTGGCTACGTAAATAAAATGTTTATATTTAAAAAAAAATGTTTGAGTTACTTTCTATCATACACAAAATTGTAGGTTATTAGTTCGGTTAGTCATACATGAATGCTCCGAGGCGAACTACCGAGGTGTCTTCGTTTGAACATAGAATATACATTTCGGTGTTCTGGTTTAGCAAAATATTTATAACTTTTCCAAAAATGACTGCATAATTTTCTACCATTAGTCGAATAAAGTATAATGGAGGTTGTATAGTCCTTTGGTATTGAGTTTAGAATATTATGTACAGGGTGTCCCACGCTATAAACAAAGTATATTAATGGGCTTAAGAAATCAAATTTACGCTTTTCCATACATACAAGTTGCAGACAGTCATACGCTCTACAGCAAGAAAATATGTTGATGCTTACACAATATCCCACAACAACGTACCAACACAAACTTATGTTTGCTTAAATGGAACACTAGGTATATTATTGCAGTATTCAATAAGATTTTTATCCTAATTGTTTTGACATTGACTTATACTAGGCTTTTCTCAACTGTTTCTGAGATATTGTGAAACTAAAATCAAAAACAAGCATTCTTCAAAAAATCTTTCTGGGGTAACTAACAAGGATAAAATAAAGGAACTAATTTTGGATAGTAAAAGTATCGCACTTTTTGACAGTTATTATTGATTTGCGATTCTAATATGACTTATCCCGAACAACTTGACATTTGCTAAATAATGTCAAATAGTTTAAGAATTTTAATTGCAACACCCTATATATCTTGACTTACTTCGAAAGATCGACAACAGCTAAAAATTTATTAAGCATATAATTTGTCATTTGTGACTTAACAATAATAATACACAATAATTCATCAATTAATATTAAATATCCAGATTGGTCGACAATCTTGTTGGTCGAAATTCAACAATCTCACAAATGTAGTAATACTTCTGTTGATGCAACAACTTACAGCCGTTATAAACTGCTACTATGAATTTATGTCACAGTGTCAGTAATACTTTCATAAGAATAAATAATTAAATAAATGGATAATTGTAAACTGAATAAATAATAATTATTTCAGTACGATCGTCAAGAGTTCACATGTCAGCCCTCTCAGGTCAATGCGTATAAGTCTCGAACTTCAAATTCTCGATGGAAATATTACACTTTCCATTGTTTCCACACAAATATTTTGGGAACGCCATCTTATTTTATTCTTCATGTTCGCTATCGTAGTTAATATCCCCATAAATTTCTTCCTCCGCGTTAGTGTAAGTCCGAGTATTTCCAACGATAGTCTAATTTGACTTCATTTATTTTTTTCAACAAAATAAATGTTGGCATCTCAAATTTTATGAAATGGTTAAAACATATAATATATTTTTTTTTATTTTAATTAAATAATAATCCTTATATTTAGAAAAGTACACTATCCAAAAATAGAAGTTGTTCAATAAGTAATTATACCTCTTTATGCCTCGGTTTGGAATTTCATAATTATGGTAAGCCTAGGTATAGTTAGGGTAGCAAAGTGTACGCTGATTCGGAATCGAAACTTGAACCTGCAGGCACTGTGCTCAATACTGTCGATCACACGGCCTTTTTAACAATTTAGCCAGACGCATGACATCAACTGAGCGGTAGGCTTTCACCAGTCTACTATTTATACTGAAGCTAAAGCCAAACTGCAAGGAGAGTGTTTACAGCGCCATCTAACAAAATACAGTTGGATGAGGTATCCACACTAAAAATATATTCAAACCTATTTTTAAGCCAAAGCAAAGACTTTCTTTGTAGGAAATAAATCTCTTCTTGTATACAAATATATTTATTTGTCGATAGCTTCTGTCGCATCAACAAAGATTGTTGAGCAAATAAGCCTTTCTTCTAATGTTTCTTCTACAACAAACTTGGTAATTTGGAAATATAGTTTTCTTTTTCTCTCAATTATTCTACCAAATGTGTGCTTAAATATGATCGTAAACGTGGGTATCGCAATATAAATAAATAAAATATAGGCCACGGTCAAACATTGTCGTTAATGTTTTGATCAATTAGATAAAATCAGTTCTTCTTCTTTGTCCATTCCGCTAACGTATTTAATATCTATTATTGTCTGACAAGTAATTAAAAATACCGAATTAATGTGGAAATTATGTAATCAGAACAAACACGCAAGTGCCCTTCTTCAATGTTTACGATTTTAGCGATGAAATCTATCATGAAAGGTGTTTTGATGATAAGGTTACATTTTTTACTAATCGGCTTGACAAAGTGTGCAAATCTATAATCTTAGTTGTAAATACTCATGTAAAGAGGAGATATTGAGATGTGTTTATTTTTTGCGTAATCAAACCTTGCTTGATTGACATATACAATGGAATAGATTATTTGCTGTCAGATTCAACTCATACCCCGGGTGCGTCATAGGTCAGCATTTTGTATAAAAATGCGATTTTGTCACTTGTGAAATGTAGGCTCAAAACCACATGGTTCTACGTACGGCCATTCCATGATCTGAGTTCCACGTTCTTGTCCAAAGTTTCTGGTGATGCCGGCGGTATGTGGCTGTGGTATGTGACCACATGGTCCTCTAAGATGTTTTCGATGTAATTCATGGCATTTAGTCTACTAGGAACCACAACAAGACCAGTTCTGTTGTCTATACTGATTCCAGCCCAAACCATCACAGATCCACGACCAAATCTATCCACTTCCTGTATAGTAGCGGCTGCGTAGCGTTCACCAGGACGTCTATATACACGTACTCGACCGTCGCGACGAGTTAAACGAAATCTGGACTCGTCTGTAAACAGTATAGGCGTCCGGTGACGAAGTTGCATTTATATGTCATCGTTAGTAGGCTTTCATACGTGAATTCAACGCATAGTTGACATTTTTCCATTTTGTTTTGCGTTATTAATTTACATTTTTTTTAGAGTTGTAACATTGTTCTTGTAATTTTCTTTAGTTAAATATATGCCCTTAAAGTAGGCTTACCATAATTATGAAATTCCAAACCGGGACAGGAATGACGTTAGAAAACACATATAAAATAATTATGTAAGTATTCAATAGGGTATTCCGGTGTTTTTGAAATTGTCATTCATTACAAAGTATGGGTGCTACTGTTTGCTACTTCACAAGTAAAATATCAAACATTGTTTTAAATTAAGTGAAATCGTTGTTTGAAGCTTGAATTAGGATTGGTCTTTGTGACGTCACAAAGACCGCTCAAAGTGAGCGACTTGACAACGTTGCTATATCGAGGATGCACGTAGCAAATTTTTGTCTTCTGTTGTGTCAACGTTTAGAATCGCTCGTTTGTTGACACCTGCTTTGGTTATTGAGGTTATATCAAACACTTGTTCAAAATGTATAAACTCCAACGCCGACATTGTTCTGTGCCGGGCTGTAACAGCAGTAGAACAGTAACTCCTCATAAGATTTTCTTTACATTGCCGACTAGCGAGATGAGAGATGTTTGGCTTCAAGTTTCAATGATCAAATCATCTCTCAGAAAAGTTACCTTTATTCGTTGTCAAACAACACGGTCGCCAACCGTCAACTTGGCCGATCAGCTGTTCGAGAGCTGTCCGCTGTTGCCACCGCTACTAGGGATCGGTAATCATCGTGTATTTCCGAGGGTGGTCGGTGAATTCAAACGAAATGCACTTTTAATTGCAATTATCTCATAGAAAAACTAAATCAAAAAGCTCATAGCTTAACTTTATGAATCCTCATAAATTGTACAATAGGTTAAACCGAATATCTGCTTAAATTTTGACATGACCGGAATACCCTATTAAACGAATACTTACCAAATAAAACGTAGAATAGATCGAAATGATCGGTACTTTTGTGACAAAAAAAAACAGAAAGAGGTAGGTATGTATAATTACTTATTGAACCACTTCTATTTTTGGATAGTGTACTTTTATAAATATAAGGATTATTATTTAATAAAAATTAGAAAAAAAAGTTATTTGTTTTAACCATTTCATAAAATTTGAGATGCCAACATTTATTTTCTAGAACAATAAATGAAGTGACATCAGACTATTGTTGGAAATACTCGGACTTACTCTAATGCGGAAGAAGAAATTAATGGGGATATTAACTATGATGGCGAACATGTAGAATAAAATAAGATGGCGTTTCCAAAATATTTTTGTGGAAGCAATGGAAAATGTAACATTTCCACCGAGAATTTGAAGTTCGAAACTTATACGCATTGACCTGAGAGGGCCGACATGTGCACTCTTGACAATCGTACTGAAATAATTATTATTTATTCAGTTCACAATTATCCATTTACTTAATTATTTATTCTTATGAAAGTATTACTGACATTGTGACATAAATTCATAGTAGCAGTTTACAATGGCTGTAAGTTGTTGCATGAACAGAAGTATTACTACATTTGTAAGATTGTTGAATTTCGACCAACAAGATTGTCGACCAATCTGGATATTTAATATTAATTTATGAATTATTGTATATTATTATTGTTAAGTCATAAATGACAAATTATATGCTTAATAAATTTTTAGCTGTTGTCGATCTTTCGAAGTAAGTCAAGATATATAGGGTTTTCCAATTAAAATTCTTAAACTATTTGACATTATTTAGCAAATGTCAAGTTGTTCGGGATAAGTCATATTAGAATCGCAAATCAATAATAATTGTCAAAAAGTGCGATACTTTTACTATCCAAAATTAGTTCCTTTATTTTATCCTTGTTACTTACCCCGGAAAAATTGTTTGAAGAATGCTTGTTTTTGATTTTAATTTCACAATATCTCAGAAACAGTTGACAAAAGCCTAATATAAGTTGATGTCAAAACAATAAGGATAAGAATCTTAGTGAAAACTGCAATAATATACCCAGTGTTCCATTTAAGCAACCATAAGTTTGTGTTGGTACGTTGTTGTGGGATGTTAAGTAAGCATCAACATATTTTCTTGCTGTAGAGCGTATGACTGTCTGCAACTTGTATGTATGGAAAAAAACGTAAATTTGATTTCTTAAGCCCATTAATATACTTTGTTTATACCGTGGGACACCCTGTACATAATATTCTAAAATCAATACCAAAGGACTATACAACCTCCATTATACAAGTTTAAATCGACTAATGGTAGAAAATTATGCAATCATTTTTGGAAAAGTTATAAATATTTTGCTAAACCAGAACACCGAAATGTATATTCCATGTTCAAATGAAGACACCTCAATAGTTCGCCTCGGAGCATTCATGTATGCCTAATCGAACTAATAACCTACAATTTTGTGTATGGTAGAAAGTTATTCAAACATTTTTTTTAAATATAAACATTTTATTTACGTAGCCAACTAAAATATAAATTTCCTCCAGTCGGTGCTCTACATAATATTGGCATATGGATGTTTTTCATCTACAATTTCGTTTAGCAGAGAAATGATAAACAATTTTTGTAAAAGTTATATATTAAACATTTTTCTGTAACATTTGTTCTATAAATTCGAAATTGTGGAATTGCGTTGAAATATTGTTTCAATCATTAATCGATTAGTCACTATTTAACACTTTGTTGCTGATAACCTTCAAATCATGATAATGTGTATCTTTCTCATAAAAGGCAGCATCAAAAGCATGAGGGCAGTTTTCTTGACAGAGAAAATTTGATTTGCGCTCTTTGTACATTTCTAAAATATTTCAACTTGCTGACGACTAAGATAGAAATCTGTGAAAGTATGTCAAGAATTTTAACCGGGACATAATACCAAACCGGCCGGGACACCGGGACCGATGTCTCAAACCGGGACTGTCCCGGTCAAACCGGGACGTATGCTAAGCCTACCTTAAAGCATACCAAATTTTATTTGCCTAGTATTTGGATACAAACCAAAATTACTTTCCTTTAAAGTAATATTTTTCTTTTGAGTTACAGATATAATTTTTATACAAGAAGAGATTTATTTCTTTTAAATTTATATTTTAGCTTTGGCTTAAAAATAGGTTTACCTCCGCCAAAGAAATCATATTTTGATTAAAATAAATATATTTTTAGTGTGAATATCTCAACCAACTGTATTGTTAGATGGCTCTGTAAACTCTCTCCTCGCAGTTCGGCCATATCTTCAGTATAAATAGTAGACTGGTGAAAGCCTGCCGCTCAGTTGATGTCATGCGTCTGGCTAAATTTTATTCGTTAGGGTTAACGTTTAGTTGTAAGGCATAACAATATTGTTATTAAATATTAATTTATTTTGTTGCAATACCCACATGTTTGCCTTTGTTATTTTACAGTGCTTTTATAGCGGTATAACATACAGCAATAACAAAAAATTCTTCAACGACATTGTATTGTCGCAATAATTGCAATAAATGTATTAGCATCGTCACTATCAACGAGATACAACATCCCTGATTCTGATAGCATCTGATTTGATAAAAAAATCGTCCCATTCTATGTAAATTTTAGCGAGGAATTGATATGCGATCTAGCTATAAGCGGCTCGCCGGTTCATTGAAATTAAGGAGGCCAAGATTGAATTGATAATTTGAAATCGGCGAGTACAGTGGTCGAATCCGGTACGGTACGCGGAAAAACACCATTATAAAACGGTCTATTCGTTCGCTGATTTCGTGAATCAGAGTCTTGCGAAAGTTCGCGCTAAAAACAATGGCATGCCTAATGCAAATAGGCACTCAATCAGTACTGTTTGCACTTAAAATTCTCCATCAAATATTTGGAATGCGATTCCAACAGGTAGCCTAGGTTACGTCAAACTGGCTACGTAAATAACCAAGATTATGCACTCGAGAAAATTACCGAATAAATCATTTCTTGTAATGATTGTTTTTTTTTTGAATTGTTCGTTTTTTTGTGTGGTTTTAATTGCGTTCCATTGACATTGAAGAGTGAAGTAAAGCAGTCCGCTATACGGGATGTTTTATCACTCCAAATAAGGCCTGCTACTAGACCTGCTGTCATCTCCTTGAGAATTTTAACATGCTGTCTCTAAAATTTGTTCAACCAGGCGCTAAGGCTATTCCATTAGTAGATAATTGAGACTTGAGAGGATAGCATACACAAATAGAAAATTTTGTTTAATTCAAAGATGACTCAAAGAAACTTGGTGTTTAAATAGAGGCAAAGAAATATTTCTTTTTGCGGATAAAAATGCATTTGTTTGGTAGAAAGAATGTTTATTTGTGTCAAACAATATTTTTTCAGTTAAAATTTACTATTTGTATATTATAACGAAGGAGATTTATTTAGTTCAAATAATTATGATTGTGTTAATAATATGATTTCTTTTGCGGAGATAAACCTATTTTTAAGCCAAAGCTAAAAAATATTTCTTTGAAGGAAATTAATCTCTTGTATACAAATAAATTTGTTTGGTGAAAATAAACGTCTTTTTAAAACAAAACTAAAATATTACTTTAAAGGAAAGTAATTTTTGCGGATCCAAATATATTTATTTGAATGAAATATATATTTTACACAAAAGTGTAAATTTAGAAATATATTTTGTATTTTTAAAAACAAGCAATCTTTTCTATCTGTGTATACCGTTGGAAAAAGTTGTATAAAGTATAAATAAAGTATAAATCCTGCTATTAATTTGCTGTCAGTTGTATAATAAATGAGTATACTATATTTTTATTCAACGTGATTTTTTGTGTTAATTACGGTAATAATACCATGATAAAAACAGTATTATGTATGAGGATGAAATGGATAAAGAAATGATTTTTATTAAGCCTCGTTTTGAAAATGGAAATTTAATAATAATAATAATAATAATAATACAGTTATGCCGTCGCCTTTCTTGTTTTTCAATTCTTCTATCTGTTGTTACTTTTTTTTGTTTCATCAATCAAATCTAATAACATTTCAATTGTATAATATGATCAATGACGATGTTTACTCTTTTCTACCATTTTATGAAATAAAAAAGGACCCTAAAAATGATACCAATGACCCATAAAGTGGAGAGCAATTTGCCATTTAATTCATTATAAAAGCGAAGGACGCGTTTGGATATAAGAATAGTCTAAACAGTAATATTAAACCTCAAAAGTTGGACGTTCGTCTTTACGGTTGTCTATACTAAGACTTTGAATAAAATAAATCAAAATAAAAGTACGGAAACCTAATCACATTGTTTTGAATATATTCCACCACTCCATCACGCCTTTTATACAAATATAGATATAAAGCATGTTGTAACAATAGCTGGAAGAAAATGACACAAGAAAAATATGATTTATTGGAATACTTATAAAGATGACGCCGGTACATTATATTCCGATTACGAATACTAATATTGCGTTATAATTTACTTTAGATAACTTGTCATTTGTATTTCTTCTTAATAAAGTTCATTTTAATACAGTAAATGCACCATTTTACCAGGAACGTTTTGGAAACCCACATAACGTTTCAAGTACATTTGTGCAAGAAAAATAAGTTAAACAATAAAATTTAGAGACTCCTTGATTCGGTATAATCTTTCTATGACTATGAATGACATTAAAATAATAATACAATTTTCCAAACTCATATCTGAAAGTTTAAAATACAACTTTAATGTAAAGTTTATTATCTCAGAATCACAAAAAGTGCACTTAAACCCTTTTTATCTACGTCTCACATATAATAAGTTCATTGCATACGTATCTATGACCATATAATCCCCATCATGATACGCACCAATGACACTAGCGTTGTATAATAATGACAGTTCGTTCAAATAATGACTTCATTATTTGAAGGAACTGTCATCATTATACAAATGTACTCTCAAAGTCAGTCTAAACCTACATGGATGGCAGTTCATCAACTCGCCACCATTGACAAATACATTTAAAAGATTTGATATAAAATGGAATTTATGAGTCGTAGATAAAACGTCGTATTCGACTCGCACATAACTGATATAAATCGCTCGCATGTTTTTCCGCTCGCCTACGGCTCGCGTATAAACTTCATGCTCGCGATTTATATCCTTTGTAATGTGCTCGTCAAATAATATACTATTACTTCTAGGCCCCTCAATTAATTCATTATTATCCTTATTATTTATTATATTTTTCAAGACATACTGCATACCAAGATATTTATTATTTTCTCCTCGAAATTGAAATGTATTAAGAAATTTCGGACTAACCCGAAAACAATTTTTTGCCAGTGGAAAAGGTATTTTTCTGAGGAGCAACATACATATGGTTTCTTCAAATATTCGAACAAAACTCGGCTTATATAGAATTTATTTTACGGCCACAAAATAACAAGTTTTTTGTCCAGCCAGCCTGCGTTTCCAGAACTTGAAACGTGTTTGCAAATTCACATATATGCGATGATGTCTCGAAGCGATTTGAAATGTTTATATTTTACGTATTTTGCAAGCATATTTGGCTTATTTTAAAAACGTTAATCTCACATTCCAATCTGCTAATATTAATCCATTATTTCCACGTTTGACAGAAACAGAGACGGCGTGCCATCTTTCATCTCTCTTTAATATCATTGGGTGGAAAACAAAGCAAAAGCGCCATAAGAGATCATGTATTTCTGGCTTTCTAAATCAGCTTAAAATAAACCATTTGGTGCGAAAGTGATTCAGCTTGGATTTTTTTCTGGGTGTGTGAACCTTATTGAATAAGTTTTGAAGCTGCATTTGGAATAATTCACAGTGAATATTATTCAAAACGATGTTTAAAAGTGACTTCGAAAATGAGGTTATGTTTCAAACGCGTGTTTTTGCTTTAGTGTTAGTTTTAAAACGGGCAAATTTTGTAGCGTGGCTAACTGCAGGTCGAAAAGCCATCGAGATAAGGAAATTTCCTTTCATATTATTACCAAAAGTCCTCAAGCCAAATTATCCCAACAGTTTGTTGTCGCATTTTAGAAGGGAACGATAGCTATAGGCCATTGAGAGAGATCCAAACTTCTCTGAAGGCCAACTACAAAATTGGAGGGTTTGCAGTATGTATTTTATTTCAGGTAAGAGTTGTATGAAATATAGTTGTGAAATATTTGTTCACAAGTGCTCGAAAAGATGACCATCCCGATTGGGTGCCACGTAGGGCTGTTTGAGTTATCTAACATTTCAAGTCTCGAATTTCGAGCGAACCGAACACTCGGTTTTTCGAGTTGGCTCGTATTTGTTCGGTTAAAATTCGAGTCTCAATACCAAAAGCGAGCGATTACTTGTAATTAAGCATATTGGCTTGAATAAACGTCAAAGCATTGGTTGTATCCAAGCAGTGGTATGATAGAACAAAATTTTAGTGTGACAAAATGACAGTTACGCAGACCGACTTGTGTTCGGTACAAAAAAGGCGAGCGTTCGAACAGCCCTAGTGCCCTGCATGACGTTCGTGCAAAAACTGTCAAATATAATCAGGAAATAAAGTGTAATATTGTACTTATCACATTATTCTACTCATATTCTACATACATTTCAGATTTCTTAAATAATAAATCTATTAATTTACAATTATTGTTTTATTGATTTATTCTACCTCGACTACTCCCTTGCCTTCAGGCTTCTTTACATAAAATTTCAGGTAAGGCAATTGTTTTGTGATACTGCAAACAAATGTAAAATCCCAGAGTGGATCGTCTCTAAAAAATCGATGCAGAAAAAGTTCGTTTTTGGACCATACAACAAAGTCAATACTGGCGATGTGTAATTTGATAACAGTAAGCATGTCCTAGTTGGTTAAAATCCTCACTGAATTAAACATTTTCCATAATAAACATGCAAAAAAACACGCGTTTCAAACATAACCTCACTTTCTGAAGTCACTTTTTAACATCGTTTTGTATAATACTCACCGTGAAATATTCCAAAATTAGCTTCAAAACATATTCAATAAGGTCCACACACACCCAGAAAAAATCCAAGCTGAATCACTATCGTATCAATTGGTTTATTTTAAGCTGATTTAGAAAGCCAGAAATACATGATCTCTTATGGAGCTTTTGCTTTGTTTTCCACCCAATGAAATTAAGAGAGATGAAAGATGTCACGCCGTCTCTGTTTCTGTCAAACGTGGAAATGATGGATAGAATAATATTCTTGCTCACTTGACATCTTAAATAAAAAAATCATCAGTTTCAATAATATTTTGTTTCATGTTTAATTTTATAAAATTAAAACAAATTAAAAATACCTATCCTAACCAATTAGCTATCTTATAAAATTTCTACCGTATCTTTTTAGATAATCACAAAGCAATTACATACCTACGTATGTATATCATCACGAATGATTAAATTAATATATCAATATTTATTGTACTACTACTTTAGTTAATACTTTAATAATAGGCAAATTACTCATAGATTAGAAGACGCAAAATAATAATAATACTAATTTATAGTATAAATTCTTGCATACCCAATAAATCTGGTTTTATATAAATCTGTTTCCTACTGTCAATTTTATTATTTTGGTGCTAAGCCACTGGCGTATTAGACCGCCGCTGTTCAACAATTCAGTGGCAGTTGTTAACTTTTATATTTATTATTTTAATAGTAACAATATACAGGGTGTCTCAACAGTGCGATCTCGGAAGATTGTGCCTCTGTTAATGAAGATATTTTAAAACTGATTTCACTCATATATACAGAACGTTGAAGCGCACATTTTAAAATTATTAGCGTGTATACAGGGTGTTCCGTAAGGTAGTACCAACTCAAACTTATGTTTTTTTAACTGGAACAACCTATATTTCGGCACAATTTTGAATTCCTCGCAAAATTTTACGACAATGAAAAATAGCATTACCTACCCTAAACTTTATACTTTTTGATTCATTGACATTTTTATGGAAAAACAGCAGTCTGAGAAAAATTGTAATTTTATTGCGCACGCTTAGATTATGATTAAGTAAGAAGCGTTCTATTAGCGTGATTACCTACCATATCTAAATTGTGTACAGGGTGGTCATTATCTGCAACAAAATATTAAGTGGAACACCATGTATCTATTTTTTTTACTTTATCATACGCAGTATGTAAAGTATTGTAATCATGCCAAAAAAAAAATTTGAGATTTTAGCGGAAATATGTCTTTTTGGGTCCCCTGAACATTTTTGACCAAGGTACAAAAAAATGTCTGTGTGTGTGTGTGTGTGTGTGTGTGTATGTGTGTGTGTACCCGTTTTTTGTGGCGACGATTCCGGAAAAACTACCAAAGGTATCGGGACGAAACTTCATATTTAGAAGTTTCATAACCAAACTTAGAGCTGAAAAGCTTTCTGTTGAAGAGGGTCCAAAGGAACTGGAGGTTTAGTCTTAGCATTTTTCAAAGATTTTGCAAATAAGCCGCCATTTCTGGAATTTCGTCGAAATAGTTAAATAATAAATTAAAGATGAGGAAATTCTGAATAATTTATCACTATGACATTTTTTGGTACAATCAATAGTTTAGCTGCATGAGCAAATTCTATTTCTACCAGATCGGTCGTACTGCCTGAAAACTAGTAGCCAGGATTTGTCCGATTTTTTGATTCTAATGACAGTCTTGGTGTCAAACGCTAATGTTTTGACAATAACTTCTGTCAATAGAAGCTGCGTTCGCATATTGCATTACACTTTTTACACCCAATAACACGTAAAGTGTCATTTGGACGGTGTACCCGGTGTCAACGGAGTACAATAGCCGAACGCAGCTTTAATCGACATATCTGTCTAGTTCTAGTAGTTTTATTTTAATGCAGACATGGCCGATCTGGATCAAATAGAGTCTCATGCAGCTAAACTATTAATTTTATATATAGTATGATAAAGTCATGTGTCTGGCCACATCAGATTTTTAATTCTACGCATCGTTCTGCACAAAAAAAGTACTAACACACACCAGTGCTAAAATAAACAAACTCATGAAAAGAGTTCTGAAACCAATGGCCAGTAAAAAATACTCCAGGGTTTTTTCAAAAGACATCGAGGGTCAATGATAATAACCTAATCCAGAAGTACGTTTTCTTTCTACCGGAAGAAGCTACATTAATAATCATTCTTGAAGCATAGTATATCACATTCAGGTCAAGGAGTTTTTAAGCACGTTTTTTATGTTTGCCGACTAAGGATATATGTTAATATGTGATTCTTCAAGTGTATATGAACGAACGTGTCGAAGTACATGTCACCTGGTGTCCATTTTAAAACAGTCGAACGTCTGCAAGCTAGAAATGGTTAAAGTTGATACTTTGTAATCGTCAAGAGCAACCAATTAGTATTGTTACATTGCGTAAGGCAAAGCCATCGCCATTGACAATGAAATGGAAGCAATGTCTTCAACCATTAAACTATCCAGTATTGATATTGAAGCATTTTATTACATACACTCAGTTCCAACAAAAGTGACGCACATCATTTTTGACCTAACTTTAATGTCTTATACTTTTTAAACCAACGGGCCGATTTTTATTTTTTGTTTATTTGTTGGAAGGCAATTCCTTTGTCTTTCAAATACATTAAAGAGGTGGTTTTTTTAATTTTTGACGTACCCTGTGGGTTAATCAGGTAGTGGTATAGAAAGTACTTACAGTCTATCCATGGGCGCCGTTACATATGGGCAGGGGGGGGGGGGGGCGCTTGCCCCCCCCCCCTGTATTTCGAACCCAACTACCGCTACGCGAAAAACGAAAAAGATAGGAGTGGTCGAGAAATTTGTGATCGATCTTTGATCACAATTGAAGACCGATAAATAGATCTGATCGATAAATCGGTTATTATCATATTAGATGGATCTTTTGATCATAGATCAGGTTGATCTTTTTCATCAGATGAATCTCGCATATCAAACCGAATTGAAAGCTATGTATTTATTTAACAAACAGGTCGCCGCCCGGCCTGTGTAAAATATTTTTGAGGCTAGGCTTGAAAGTTATTAACTAAACGCCTAGCGGGCAATTAGCATCTTTCGTGTCCCCACAAAGATACAAAAATGACATTTACGTATAGTGAAGGATGAAAAAAAAATTACTAGATAAATGATGACTATTCCGATTATTATCGGCTATTGTCACCAATGTCAGTTTTATTAGATATTTCGATATTGCCCTCTCGTAACAGTCGCGAAAGAGCCACAAGATGACAAGATACGGTATCCAAATTTTGCGCTGCAGTCCAAAATAAGTATTGTTGTATGCACTTTTATTTGATCGTACTTATTAGTTTCCATTACTTCGCAATTTTTGGCACTGCTGGGCAGTTTATCTTAATTACACTGGGTGTTAAACTAATAAGCATAGAATATATAGATAAGGTATAATAGTCAACTTTTGGTAGTAGATCAAATTTTGATAACGAACTCATGTCCAGATAGACGCCGTTTAGGAACTGCAGACAGCCGGAATATTGTACCAACTTTAGAAATTGCTTTAGTAAAATGGGTTGTATAAAGTATCATAGCATAACTATTTAAAAATCAAATAATTTAAAAAGATTTATAGATAACCCATTATTGGCTAAAAATGGTACTAAAATTACAAAACTTCGGTTAATGAAAAGGGAGTTTCAAAAACGTTAAACAATAAAAAATTTCAGACAAAAGTTATTTGGTATTAAAAGGGCCATCCTATGATACATGACAATTGATTCTCTATGCTGTTTGTAATATTGGTAGCATTTTCTGACTCCCTCCAGCGTTGACACAATACATTTCCGAACATAAGTTCGTTCAAAAGTTAGTAGTTGACCTAACATTGTCGCCTTACAAGTGTTCAAGTATAATAGTAAAATAAAAAGATATTATTTCGTCGTCGATTATCCTAAACACAGAATTTTCAAATTAATCCACTTTTCTCTACATTTAGTCATTATTTCTCGTTAACGGGGTAAATTTTAAAATAATTTTGTTGCCTTTTTATTGTTTATCAATTTGTTATTAAGATATTGTATCAGATGCTCAATGACCACGAGCTAGAAATTATTATAGGAAATTAACAACAATGTCTCCTAACGTATTAAAAAGTAATGAAAAGGCTACAATATTGGTTGAAAATTATACAAAATCTTAAATTCTAGAATAAGCGTTCAATGATTCAGAAACAAAATATATTTACAAACAATTTTTAATTAAAAATATTAATCCCACATTAATAAACGATATAGAAAGACGGCAAAATGACTTGAAATTCAATGAATATCAATATATAATAAGTAAGTGTTGTCGAGCATACAGGGATCACGACCATGGATGGCTATTAACACACAAAAATGTGAACAAAAGCATTTCACTACCTTAAAGCGATAGAGATTTCTCAGAGTGTATGCAAAATAACACAAGACGAAAATGCTGCAAAACAGTTAATGGCATAGTACTTAATATTACGTCACCATTTAATACTAAAAAAAATTTTGCCCCCCCCTGGAACATTTTCTAACGGCGCCCATGAGTCTATCTGAAAGGCGCATCTTTTACGGGCATTTTGTTTTTTTTTTGTGAATTGATTTATTTCTAAAATTATTTTTTGATTTTCGAGAAACAAATTTGTGTTGTTACCGTAGGTAAGCAGGCAGTATGTAGACGTCTAAAAGATGTTAATTTAAAAGCTAGGAGACCTATTAATACTTCCTAAATTATTGCCTGTACCTACATCGTGCTGTTAGAAGAAATTTTGTTGAAAATTATGGAGAATGGACTATTCCTTCAATTTGTTTGTGTTGTTTTGCTGTTCCATTAGATTGACACAGTGGATTAAAAAAATGTAGGGGGTTAACAACTGTCGTATTTTACGGATGAGTGATAAATTTGGTAATATATTAATAAATACTATGAATTCACAATGGCATAATAAAACAATACAATGTATGTGATCATTTGAAGCAATAAATCACTTATTTCCAATCATTATCATTATGGATATATCTATATAACCTGTGTGAGATTATTATAGATTAACTCAATTGGATTAACTTATATTTAGGCTACCAAAATACCTCGACAATGTAATCGGTTATTCGTTCTAATAATTGTTGACAGTGGGCTCATTTTTCCGTAGTTTTGAATAAAATTATTTGTAATAAATAATATTATTTGCTAATCTGATGCCATTAAATATTTCTGATAACATTAACAACTTTACAAGTAGGGTATCCACGTATGGATATGGAAATGTGACCCCGCACAAGAGAATCGCCCTGACTGTCACCATTTTTTGCCTCTCGGTGTAAACACGAGCGCGAGAGAAATGAGAAAAGGTCCCCGATTTTTTCACTTTTAAATTAACGTGCGTCTATCCATTTAGAGCCGCTTCTATAGATTTGTTTTTTTTTATTATAAATTAAATAAATTTTTTATTAAATTATATAAATTTCGTGCAACGCGCACTACGTCAATCGTAACAGTAAATGGAAACGTAGCTGGGACAGTGGAAGATTATTTAAATATTAGTATGATACGATCAGAACAGTTTAATTTCGGAATTTTGAATAGTAGTGGGAATTAAATATAAATAATGAATTCAGATGTACAATTAATTATACCCAACAACATTTTACAAACGCGGATTCAAACGGATTCACTGATCGCGTCAAAACTTCGCATCTCGTTCGACTGCCTCGCACCAAAACCCACAAGCGAGGGAAGCCGAACTGCGCAAAATATTGTTCATGTTTATTTCGGTCTTAGAAATTAGCAATTAGTCGGAATGCTATTGAATTCAAGGGATATGTATCGCAGTAAATAAGGATTATTTGCATGCTAACTGCGTTGTCCTGCTAACATTCGTTCCTGAGATATCGGCTTCCATCAAAATCGTGTTCGCAACCTCTATTACACAAAAACTGAATAAAACAAAAACGTCAATGTATAGAAGAGACTCTAGATGCAACCTGAACACAAATTGAAATTTTTGTGCTAAGTGGTTTAAGAGAAAATAAATCGGAAAGACGAGCGTTTATTTAAAACTGCAAAAATCGGGTACCTTTTCACCTCTCTCGCGCTCATGTTTACACCGAGAGGAAAACAATTTTGACAGTCATACAACTTATGTGATTCATGATTCAGGAGTATGACACACTTTATTTAATTTTTTTCTCTTTGGTAGTTTTAGAAATATGGGCCCTCAAACACAGAAGTCAATATGTGCTACAATATCACAATATGACCCATATATAAATACTCTGGTGTGCATGCGGATGTGCATGCGGATGTGCATGTGGATGCGGATGTGCATGCGGATGTGCATGCGGATGTGGATGTGCATGCGGATGTGCATGCGGATGTGCGTGCGAATGTGCATGCGGATGTGCGTGCGGATGTGCATGTGCATGCGGATGTGCATGGGCATGGGCATGCGGATGTGCATGCGGATGTGCATGTGCATGTGGATGCGGATGTGCATGCGGATCTGGATGCGGATGTGCATGCGGATACGGATGTGCATGCGGATGCGGATGGGCATGTGCATGCGGATGTGCATGTGCATGGGCATGGGCATGCGGATGTGCATGTGCATATGCATATGCATGTGCACGTGCATGTGCGTGCGGATGTGTATGCGGATGTGCGTGCGGATGTGCATGTGCATGCGTATGTGCATGTGCATGGGCATGGGCATGCGGATGTGCATGTGGATATGCATATGCATGTGCACGTGCATGTGCATGTGCGTGCGGATGTGTATGCGGATGTGCGTGCGGATGTGCATGTGCATGGGCATGCGGATGTGCATGTGCATGTGGATGCGGATGTGCATGCGGAAGTGCATGCGGATGTGCACGCGGATGTGCGTGCGGATGTGCATGGGCATGGGCATGCGGATGTGCATGTGGATGCGGATGTGGATGCGGATGTGCATGCGGATGTGAGTGCGGATGTGCATGCGGATGTGCGTGCGAATGTGCATGTGGATGTGCGTGCGGATATGCATGGGCATGGGCATGCGGATGTGCATGTGGATGCGGATGTGGATGCGGATGTGCATGCGGATGTGCATGCGGATGTGCGTGCCGATGTGCAAGCGGATGTGCATGAGCATGCGGATGTGCTTGTGCATGGGCATGCGGATGCGGATGTGCATGTGCTTGTGCATGCGGATGTGCGTGCGGATGTGCATACGGATGTGCGTGCGAATGTGCAAGCAGATGTGCGTGCGGATGAGCATGTGCATGAGCATGCGGATGTGCATGGGCATTGGCATGCGGATGTGCATGTGCATGTGGATGCGGATGTGCATGCGGATGTGCATGTGCATGCGGTTGTGTATGTGCATGCGGATGTGCATGGGCATGGGCATGCGGATGTGCATGCGGATGTGCATGTGCGTGTGCATGTGCATGTGGATGCGGATGTGCATGCGGATGTGCATGCGGATGTGCATGCGGATGTGCATGCGGATGTGCATGCGGATGTGCATGCGAATGTGCATGCGAATGTGGATGCGGATGTGGATGCAGATGTGGATGCGGATGTGCGCGCGGATGTGCGTGCGGATGTGCATGCGGATGGGCATGCGGATGTGCATGCGGATGTGCGTGCGGATGTGCATGTGCATATGCCTGCGGATGTGCATGCGGATGTGTATGTGCATGGGCATGGGCATGCGGATGTGCATGCGGATGTGCATGTGCATGTGGATGCGGATGTGCATACGGATGTGCATGCGGATGTGGATGCAGATGCGGATGTGGATGCGGATGTGGATGCGGATGCGGAAGTGCATGCGGATGTGCATGTGCATGTGCATGTGCATGTGGATGCGGATGTGCATGCGGATGTGCATGCGGATGTGCATGCGGATGTGCATGCGGATGTGCATGCGGATGTGCGTGCGGATGTGCATGTGCATGCGGATGTGCATGTGCATGGGCATGCGGATGTGCATGCGGATGTGCTTGTGCATGTTGATGCGGATGTGCATGCGGATGTGCATATGCATGGGCATGCGGATGTGCACGTGTATGTGCATGCGGATGTGCATGGGCATGTGCATATGCATGTGCATGTGGATGCGGATGTGCATGCGGATGTGCATGCGGATGTGGATGTGCGTGAGGATGTGCATGCGAATGTGCGTGCGAATGTGCATGCGAATGTGCGTGCGGATGTGCATGTGCATGCGGATGTGCATGGGCATGTGCATGTGCATGTGCGTGTGCATGTATGCTCATGCACATCCGCATGTGCGTGTGCATGCAGATGTGCATGTGCATGCGGATGTGCATGCGGATGTGCATGCGGATGTGCATATGCATATGCATATGCATATGCATGTGCACGAGCATGTGCATGTGCATGTGCGTGTGCATGCGGATGTGCATGCGGATGTGGATGCGGTTGTGGATGTGTATGCGGATGTGGACGCGGATGTGGATGTGCATGCGGATGTCCGTGCGGATGTGCATGCGGATGTGCGTGCGGATGTGCGTGCGGATGTGCATTGGCATGGGCATGCGGATGTGCATGCGGATGTGCATGCGGATGTGCATGCGGATGTGCATGCGGATGTGCACGCGGATGTGCATGCGGATGTGCATGGGCATGTGCATGTGCTTGTGCATGTGCATGCATGCTCATGCTCATGCACATCCGCATGCATGCTCGCGATTTTCTCGCGAACCGAGCATCTTAGAGCAACGCGGTCATCAGAAATGTTTTCCTCGGCCAATTTCCTATCTAGTAACGTCGGAATCGTTAAAATCGGAGGGTTAGATGAAACACAGTTCGCTTTAACATTTCCAAATGTAGTGAAATGGCAGTTTTTGGTACTTTGGCAAGTCATAACTTCCGTACCGTTCGATATACAAAAAATCCCAGTACTCCAGCGTAATCAGCGTCAAAAACTGTACCATGGACCAATATCTTAATTGGATGGGAAGTAGTTTAGCTTTTGCCCACGACAAAATTTAGATAAAAATCGTATTTCTATAATTTTAAATTTGAAGTAGCGCACCTAATTCGAAATCTAGCGCCCGGATCGATATGAAACCTTCGCTATCTTACTAAAATGGATACGCTGATCACGAATTTACATAGAACAGGTCTCTATCTGTACTGGTTGTCGAGTTGTGCTCAAATAACGTTTTTTTTTTTCAAATAACACGAAAATAAGCGAATTGACCACATAACTTCAATATGGTACTTCTTAGGCATATAAAAGTATACATATTTTTGATGTACTCGTCGAGAGCTATCATTTGGTGGTGGGTTAATCTCTCTATCGCCAACGGTTGCAAAGTAATTTTTTTTTAATTTTTTTTCTATCTCAATGGGCTAAATTTAGATCGAAAAAAATATCAAATTTTTTTGAGAGATAGGGCTGTCTAATGGGGTCGTGCTTATGCATTGGGCTGTGCTGAGTTCAACGGTGTGCTCGGTTTTCCCATAAAGCGTACGGTTTGTCCAGAAAATGTAAAATTAGGATTTTTGCGGTTTTTCGCGTTTTTCTCGCGAACCGCTCAACTTAGAGCAACGCGGTCTTCAGAAATGGTTTCCTCGGCCAATTTCCTATCGAGCGACGTGTGAATCGTCAAAATCGGATGGCTAGATGGAACACAGTGCGCCTTAGCAATTCAAAACATAGTAAAATGGCAATTTTAGCAGTTTTTGATACTTTGAGAAGTCATAACTTCCGTACCGTTCCATACAGAAAAAAATCAATTACTCCAGCGTAATCGGCGTCAAAAACTGTACCAGGAACCCAAATCTCAATTGGGTGGGAGGTAGTTTTGTTTTTCCCAACTGATCAAAATTTTGATAAAAATCGAACTTTTTTACTTTAAATTAGAAGTGGCACACCTAATTCGAAATCTAGCGCCCGGATCGATATGAAACCTTCGCTATCTTACTAAAATGGATTCGCTGATCACGAATTTACATAGATCAGGTCTCTATCTCTACTGGTTGCCGAGTTGTGCTCAAATAACGTTTTTTTCAAATAACACGAAAATAAGCGAATTGACCACATAACTTCAATATGGTACTTCTTAGGCATATAAAAGTATACATATTTTTGATGTACTCGTCGAGAGCTATCATTTGGTGGTGGGTTAATCTCTCTATCGCCAACGGTTGCAAAGTAATTTTTTTTTAATTTTTTTTCTATCTCAATGGGCTAAATTTAGATCGAAAAAAATATCAAATTTTTTTGAGAGATAGGGCTGTCTAATGGGGTCGTGCTTATGCATTGGGCTGTGCTGAGTTCAACGGTGTGCTCGGTTTTCCCATAAAGCGTACGGTTTGTCCAGAAAATGTAAAATTAGGATTTTTGCGGTTTTTCGCGTTTTTCTCGCGAACCGCTCAACTTGGAGCAACGCGGTCTTCAGAAATGGTTTCCTCGGCCAATTTCCTATCCAGTGACGTGTGAATCGTCAAAATCGGATGGCTAGATGGAACACAGTGCGCCTTAGCAATTCAAAACATAGTAAAATGGCAATTTTAGCAGTTTTTGATACTTTGAGAAGCCATAACTTCCGTACCGTTCCATATAGAAAAAAATCAATTACTCCAGCGTAATCGGCGTCAAAAACTGTACCAGGAACCCAAATCTCAATTGGGTGGGAGGTAGTTTTGTTTTTCCCAACTGATCAAAATTTTGATAAAAATCGAACTTTTTTACTTTAAATTTGAAGTGGCACATCTAATTCGAAATCTAGCACCCGGATCGATATGAAACCTTCGCTATCTTACTAAAATGGATTCGCTGATCACGAATTTACATAGAACAGGTCTCTATCTCTACTGGTTGCCGAGTTGTGCTCAAATAACGTTTTTTTCAAATAACACGAAAATAGGCGAATTGACCACAACTTCAATATGGTACTTCTTAGGCATATAAAAGTATACATATTTTTGATGTACTCGTCGAGAGCTATCATTTGGTGGTGGGTTAATCTCTCTATCGCCAACGGTTGCAAAGTAATTTTTTTTTAATTTTTTTTCTATCTCAATGGGCTAAATTTAGATCGAAAAAAATATCAAATTTTTTTGAGAGATAGGGCTGTCTAATGGGGTCGTGCTTATGCATTGGGCTGTGCTGAGTTCAACGGTGTGCTCGGTTTTCCCATAAAGCGTACGGTTTGTCCAGAAAATGTAAAATTAGGATTGTTGCGGTTTTTCGCGTTTTTCTCGCGAACCGCTCAACTTAGAGCAACGCGGTCTTCAGAAATGGTTTCCTCGGCCAATTTCCTATCCAGCGACGTGTGAATCGTCAAAATCGGATGGCTAGATGGAACACAGTGCGCCTTAGCAATTCAAAACATAGTAAAATGGCAATTTTAGCAGTTTTTGATACTTTGAGAAGTCATAACTTCCGTACCGTTCCATATAGAAAAAAATCAATTACTCCAGCGTAATCGGCGTCAAAAACTGTACCAGGAACCCAAATCTCAATTGGGTGGGAGGTAGTTTTGTTTTTCCCAACTGATCAAAATTTTGATAAAAATCGAACTTTTTTACTTTAAATTAGAAGTGGCACACCTAATTCGAAATCTAGCGCCCGGATCGATATGAAACCTTCGCTATCTTACTAAAATGGATTCGCTGATCACGAATTTACATAGAACAGGTCTCTATCTCTACTGGTTGCCGAGTTGTGCTCAAATAACGTTTTTTTCAAATAACACGAAAATAAGCGAATTGACCACATAACTTCAATATGGTACTTCTTAGGCATATAAAAGTATACATATTTTTGATGTACTCGTCGAGAGCTATCATTTGGTGGTGGGTTAATCTCTCTATCGCCAACGGTTGCAAAGTAATTTTTTTTTAATTTTTTTTCTATCTCAATGGGCTAAATTTAGATCGAAAAAAATATCAAATTTTTTTGAGAGATAGGGCTGTCTAATGGGGTCGTGCTTATGCATTGGGCTGTGCTGAGTTCAACGGTGTGCTCGGTTTTCCCATAAAGCGTACGGTTTGTCCAGAAAATGTAAAATTAGGATTGTTGCGGTTTTTCGCGTTTTTCTCGCGAACCGCTCAACTTAGAGCAACGCGGTCTTCAGAAATGGTTTCCTCGGCCAATTTCCTATCCAGTGACGTGTGAATCGTCAAAATCGGATGGCTAGATGGAACACAGTGCGCCTTAGCAATTCAAAACATAGTAAAATGGCAATTTTAGCAGTTTTTGATACTTTGAGAAGTCATAACTTCCGTACCGTTCCATATAGAAAAAAATCAATTACTCCAGCGTAATCGGCGTCAAAAACTGTACCAGGAACCCAAATCTCAATTGGGTGGGAGGTAGTTTTGTTTTTCCCAACTGATCAAAATTTTGATAAAAATCGAACTTTTTTACTTTAAATTAGAAGTGGCACACCTAATTCGAAATCTAGCGCCCGGATCGATATGAAACCTTCGCTATCTTACTAAAATGGATTCGCTGATCACGAATTTACATAGAACAGGTCTCTATCTCTACTGGTTGCCGAGTTGTGCTCAAATAACGTTTTTTTCAAATAACACGAAAATAAGCGAATTGACCACATAACTTCAATATGGTACTTCTTAGGCATATAAAAGTATACATATTTTTGATGTACTCGTCGAGAGCTATCATTTGGTGGTGGGTTAATCTCTCTATCGCCAACGGTTGCAAAGTAATTTTTTTTTAATTTTTTTTCTATCTCAATGGGC
Source organism: Aphodius sticticus (assembly GCA_963966075.1). Taxonomy (NCBI): domain Eukaryota; kingdom Metazoa; phylum Arthropoda; class Insecta; order Coleoptera; family Scarabaeidae; genus Aphodius; species Aphodius sticticus. Next base: position 3,054,140 of record OZ014510.1, read on the forward strand.
TAAATTTAGATCGAAAAAAATATCAAATTTTTTTGAGAGATAGGGCTGTCTAATGGGGTCGTGCTTATGCATTGGGCTGTGCTGAGTTCAACGGTGTGCTCGGTTTTCCCATAAAGCGTACGGTTTGTCCAGAAAATGTAAAATTAGGATTTTTGCGGTTTTTCGCGTTTTTCTCGCGAACCGCTCAACTTGGAGCAACGCGGTCTTCAGAAATGGTTTCCTCGGCCAATTTCCTATCCAGTGACGTGTGAATCGTCAAAATCGGATGGCTAGATGGAACACAGTGCGCCTTAGCAATTCAAAACATAGTAAAATGGCAATTTTAGCAGTTTTTGATACTTTGAGAAGCCATAACTTCCGTACCGTTCCATATAGAAAAAAATCAATTACTCCAGCGTAATCGGCGTCAAAAACTGTACCAGGAACCCAAATCTCAATTGGGTGGGAGGTAGTTTTGTTTTTCCCAACTGATCAAAATTTTGATAAAAATCGAACTTTTTTACTTTAAATTTGAAGTGGCACATCTAATTCGAAATCTAGCACCCGGATCGATATGAAACCTTCGCTATCTTACTAAAATGGATTCGCTGATCACGAATTTACATAGAACAGGTCTCTATCTCTACTGGTTGCCGAGTTGTGCTCAAATAACGTTTTTTTCAAATAACACGAAAATAGGCGAATTGACCACAACTTCAATATGGTACTTCTTAGGCATATAAAAGTATACATATTTTTGATGTACTCGTCGAGAGCTATCATTTGGTGGTGGGTTAATCTCTCTATCGCCAACGGTTGCAAAGTAATTTTTTTTTAATTTTTTTTCTATCTCAATGGGCTAAATTTAGATCGAAAAAAATATCAAATTTTTTTGAGAGATAGGGCTGTCTAATGGGGTCGTGCTTATGCATTGGGCTGTGCTGAGTTCAACGGTGTGCTCGGTTTTCCCATAAAGCGTACGGTTTGTCCAGAAAATGTAAAATTAGGATTGTTGCGGTTTTTCGCGTTTTTCTCGCGAACCGCTCAACTTAGAGCAACGCGGTCTTCAGAAATGGTTTCCTCGGCCAATTTCCTATCCAGCGACGTGTGAATCGTCAAAATCGGATGGCTAGATGGAACACAGTGCGCCTTAGCAATTCAAAACATAGTAAAATGGCAATTTTAGCAGTTTTTGATACTTTGAGAAGTCATAACTTCCGTACCGTTCCATATAGAAAAAAATCAATTACTCCAGCGTAATCGGCGTCAAAAACTGTACCAGGAACCCAAATCTCAATTGGGTGGGAGGTAGTTTTGTTTTTCCCAACTGATCAAAATTTTGATAAAAATCGAACTTTTTTACTTTAAATTAGAAGTGGCACACCTAATTCGAAATCTAGCGCCCGGATCGATATGAAACCTTCGCTATCTTACTAAAATGGATTCGCTGATCACGAATTTACATAGAACAGGTCTCTATCTCTACTGGTTGCCGAGTTGTGCTCAAATAACGTTTTTTTCAAATAACACGAAAATAAGCGAATTGACCACATAACTTCAATATGGTACTTCTTAGGCATATAAAAGTATACATATTTTTGATGTACTCGTCGAGAGCTATCATTTGGTGGTGGGTTAATCTCTCTATCGCCAACGGTTGCAAAGTAATTTTTTTTTAATTTTTTTTCTATCTCAATGGGCTAAATTTAGATCGAAAAAAATATCAAATTTTTTTGAGAGATAGGGCTGTCTAATGGGGTCGTGCTTATGCATTGGGCTGTGCTGAGTTCAACGGTGTGCTCGGTTTTCCCATAAAGCGTACGGTTTGTCCAGAAAATGTAAAATTAGGATTGTTGCGGTTTTTCGCGTTTTTCTCGCGAACCGCTCAACTTAGAGCAACGCGGTCTTCAGAAATGGTTTCCTCGGCCAATTTCCTATCCAGTGACGTGTGAATCGTCAAAATCGGATGGCTAGATGGAACACAGTGCGCCTTAGCAATTCAAAACATAGTAAAATGGCAATTTTAGCAGTTTTTGATACTTTGAGAAGTCATAACTTCCGTACCGTTCCATATAGAAAAAAATCAATTACTCCAGCGTAATCGGCGTCAAAAACTGTACCAGGAACCCAAATCTCAATTGGGTGGGAGGTAGTTTTGTTTTTCCCAACTGATCAAAATTTTGATAAAAATCGAACTTTTTTACTTTAAATTAGAAGTGGCACACCTAATTCGAAATCTAGCGCCCGGATCGATATGAAACCTTCGCTATCTTACTAAAATGGATTCGCTGATCACGAATTTACATAGAACAGGTCTCTATCTCTACTGGTTGCCGAGTTGTGCTCAAATAACGTTTTTTTCAAATAACACGAAAATAAGCGAATTGACCACATAACTTCAATATGGTACTTCTTAGGCATATAAAAGTATACATATTTTTGATGTACTCGTCGAGAGCTATCATTTGGTGGTGGGTTAATCTCTCTATCGCCAACGGTTGCAAAGTAATTTTTTTTTAATTTTTTTTCTATCTCAATGGGCTAAATTTAGATCGAAAAAAATATCAAATTTTTTTGAGAGATAGGGCTGTCTAATGGGGTCGTGCTTATGCATTGGGCTGTGCTGAGTTCAACGGTGTGCTCGGTTTTCCCATAAAGCGTACGGTTTGTCCAGAAAATGTAAAATTAGGATTGTTGCGGTTTTTCGCGTTTTTCTCGCGAACCGCTCAACTTAGAGCAACGCGGTCTTCAGAAATGGTTTCCTCGGCCAATTTCCTATCCAGTGACGTGTGAATCGTCAAAATCGGATGGCTAGATGGAACACAGTGCGCCTTAGCAATTCAAAACATAGTAAAATGGCAATTTTAGCAGTTTTTGATACTTTGAGAAGCCATAACTTCCGTACCGTTCCATATAGAAAAAAATCAATTACTCCAGCGTAATCGGCGTCAAAAACTGTACCAGGAACCCAAATCTCAATTGGGTGGGAGGTAGTTTTGTTTTTCCCAACTGATCAAAATTTTGATAAAAATCGAACTTTTTTACTTTAAATTTGAAGTGGCACATCTAATTCGAAATCTAGCACCCGGATCGATATGAAACCTTCGCTATCTTACTAAAATGGATTCGCTGATCACGAATTTACATAGAACAGGTCTCTATCTCTACTGGTTGCCGAGTTGTGCTCAAATAACGTTTTTTTCAAATAACACGAAAATAGGCGAATTGACCACATAACTTCAATATGGTACTTCTTAGGCATATAAAAGTATACATATTTTTGATGTACTCGTCGAGAGCTATCATTTGGTGGTGGGTTAATCTCTCTATCGCCAACGGTTGCAAAGTAATTTTTTTTTAATTTTTTTTCTATCTCAATGGGCTAAATTTAGATCGAAAAAAATATCAAATTTTTTTGAGAGATAGGGCTGTCTAATGGGGTCGTGCTTATGCATTGGGCTGTGCTGAGTTCAACGGTGTGCTCGGTTTTCCCATAAAGCGTACGGTTTGTCCAGAAAATGTAAAATTAGGATTGTTGCGGTTTTTCGCGTTTTTCTCGCGAACCGCTCAACTTAGAGCAACGCGGTCTTCAGAAATGGTTTCCTCGGCCAATTTCCTATCCAGCGACGTGTGAATCGTCAAAATCGGATGGCTAGATGGAACACAGTGCGCCTTAGCAATTCAAAACATAGTAAAATGGCAATTTTAGCAGTTTTTGATACTTTGAGAAGTCATAACTTCCGTACCGTTCCATATAGAAAAAAATCAATTACTCCAGCGTAATCGGCGTCAAAAACTGTACCAGGAACCCAAATCTCAATTGGGTGGGAGGTAGTTTTGTTTTTCCCAACTGATCAAAATTTTGATAAAAATCGAACTTTTTTACTTTAAATTAGAAGTGGCACACCTAATTCGAAATCTAGCGCCCGGATCGATATGAAACCTTCGCTATCTTACTAAAATGGATTCGCTGATCACGAATTTACATAGAACAGGTCTCTATCTCTACTGGTTGCCGAGTTGTGCTCAAATAACGTTTTTTTCAAATAACACGAAAATAAGCGAATTGACCACATAACTTCAATATGGTACTTCTTAGGCATATAAAAGTATACATATTTTTGATGTACTCGTCGAGAGCTATCATTTGGTGGTGGGTTAATCTCTCTATCGCCAACGGTTGCAAAGTAATTTTTTTTTAATTTTTTTTCTATCTCAATGGGCTAAATTTAGATCGAAAAAAATATCAAATTTTTTTGAGAGATAGGGCTGTCTAATGGGGTCGTGCTTATGCATTGGGCTGTGCTGAGTTCAACGGTGTGCTCGGTTTTCCCATAAAGCGTACGGTTTGTCCAGAAAATGTAAAATTAGGATTGTTGCGGTTTTTCGCGTTTTTCTCGCGAACCGCTCAACTTAGAGCAACGCGGTCTTCAGAAATGGTTTCCTCGGCCAATTTCCTATCCAGTGACGTGTGAATCGTCAAAATCGGATGGCTAGATGGAACACAGTGCGCCTTAGCAATTCAAAACATAGTAAAATGGCAATTTTAGCAGTTTTTGATACTTTGAGAAGCCATAACTTCCGTACCGTTCCATATAGAAAAAAATCAATTACTCCAGCGTAATCGGCGTCAAAAACTGTACCAGGAACCCAAATCTCAATTGGGTGGGAGGTAGTTTTGTTTTTCCCAACTGATCAAAATTTTGATAAAAATCGAACTTTTTTACTTTAAATTTGAAGTGGCACATCTAATTCGAAATCTAGCACCCGGATCGATATGAAACCTTCGCTATCTTACTAAAATGGATTCGCTGATCACGAATTTACATAGAACAGGTCTCTATCTCTACTGGTTGCCGAGTTGTGCTCAAATAACGTTTTTTTCAAATAACACGAAAATAGGCGAATTGACCACATAACTTCAATATGGTACTTCTTAGGCATATAAAAGTATACATATTTTTGATGTACTCGTCGAGAGCTATCATTTGGTGGTGGGTTAATCTCTCTATCGCCAACGGTTGCAAAGTAATTTTTTTTTAATTTTTTTTCTATCTCAATGGGCTAAATTTAGATCGAAAAAAATATCAAATTTTTTTGAGAGATAGGGCTGTCTAATGGGGTCGTGCTTATGCATTGGGCTGTGCTGAGTTCAACGGTGTGCTCGGTTTTCCCATAAAGCGTACGGTTTGTCCAGAAAATGTAAAATTAGGATTGTTGCGGTTTTTCGCGTTTTTCTCGCGAACCGCTCAACTTAGAGCAACGCGGTCTTCAGAAATGGTTTCCTCGGCCAATTTCCTATCCAGCGACGTGTGAATCGTCAAAATCGGATGGCTAGATGGAACACAGTGCGCCTTAGCAATTCAAAACATAGTAAAATGGCAATTTTAGCAGTTTTTGATACTTTGAGAAGTCATAACTTCCGTACCGTTCCATATAGAAAAAAATCAATTACTCCAGCGTAATCGGCGTCAAAAACTGTACCAGGAACCCAAATCTCAATTGGGTGGGAGGTAGTTTTGTTTTTCCCAACTGATCAAAATTTTGATAAAAATCGAACTTTTTTACTTTAAATTAGAAGTGGCACACCTAATTCGAAATCTAGCGCCCGGATCGATATGAAACCTTCGCTATCTTACTAAAATGGATTCGCTGATCACGAATTTACATAGCACAGGTCTCTATCTCTACTGGTTGCCGAGTTGTGCTCAAATAACGTTTTTTTCAAATAACACGAAAATAGGCGAATTGACCACATAACTTCAATATGGTACTTCTTAGGCATATAAAAGTATACATATTTTTGATGTACTCGTCGAGAGCTATCATTTGGTGGTGGGTTAATCTCTCTATCGCCAACGGTTGCAAAGTAATTTTTTTTTAATTTTTTTTCTATCTCAATGGGCTAAATTTAGATCGAAAAAAATATCAAATTTTTTTGAGAGATAGGGCTGTCTAATGGGGTCGTGCTTATGCATTGGGCTGTGCTGAGTTCAACGGTGTGCTCGGTTTTCCCATAAAGCGTACGGTTTGTCCAGAAAATGTAAAATTAGGATTGTTGCGGTTTTTCGCGTTTTTCTCGCGAACCGCTCAACTTAGAGCAACGCGGTCTTCAGAAATGGTTTCCTCGGCCAATTTCCTATCCAGCGACGTGTGAATCGTCAAAATCGGATGGCTAGATGGAACACAGTGCGCCTTAGCAATTCAAAACATAGTAAAATGGCAATTTTAGCAGTTTTTGATACTTTGAGAAGTCATAACTTCCGTACCGTTCCATATAGAAAAAAATCAATTACTCCAGCGTAATCGGCGTCAAAAACTGTACCAGGAACCCAAATCTCAATTGGGTGGGAGGTAGTTTTGTTTTTCCCAACTGATCAAAATTTTGATAAAAATCGAACTTTTTTACTTTAAATTAGAAGTGGCACACCTAATTCGAAATCTAGCGCCCGGATCGATATGAAACCTTCGCTATCTTACTAAAATGGATTCGCTGATCACGAATTTACATAGAACAGGTCTCTATCTCTACTGGTTGCCGAGTTGTGCTCAAATAACGTTTTTTTCAAATAACACGAAAATAAGCGAATTGACCACATAACTTCAATATGGTACTTCTTAGGCATATAAAAGTATACATATTTTTGATGTACTCGTCGAGAGCTATCATTTGGTGGTGGGTTAATCTCTCTATCGCCAACGGTTGCAAAGTAATTTTTTTTTAATTTTTTTTCTATCTCAATGGGCTAAATTTAGATCGAAAAAAATATCAAATTTTTTTGAGAGATAGGGCTGTCTAATGGGGTCGTGCTTATGCATTGGGCTGTGCTGAGTTCAACGGTGTGCTCGGTTTTCCCATAAAGCGTACGGTTTGTCCAGAAAATGTAAAATTAGGATTGTTGCGGTTTTTCGCGTTTTTCTCGCGAACCGCTCAACTTAGAGCAACGCGGTCTTCAGAAATGGTTTCCTCGGCCAATTTCCTATCCAGTGACGTGTGAATCGTCAAAATCGGATGGCTAGATGGAACACAGTGCGCCTTAGCAATTCAAAACATAGTAAAATGGCAATTTTAGCAGTTTTTGATACTTTGAGAAGCCATAACTTCCGTACCGTTCCATATAGAAAAAAATCAATTACTCCAGCGTAATCGGCGTCAAAAACTGTACCAGGAACCCAAATCTCAATTGGGTGGGAGGTAGTTTTGTTTTTCCCAACTGATCAAAATTTTGATAAAAATCGAACTTTTTTACTTTAAATTTGAAGTGGCACATCTAATTCGAAATCTAGCACCCGGATCGATATGAAACCTTCGCTATCTTACTAAAATGGATTCGCTGATCACGAATTTACATAGAACAGGTCTCTATCTCTACTGGTTGCCGAGTTGTGCTCAAATAACGTTTTTTTCAAATAACACGAAAATAGGCGAATTGACCACATAACTTCAATATGGTACTTCTTAGGCATATAAAAGTATACATATTTTTGATGTACTCGTCGAGAGCTATCATTTGGTGGTGGGTTAATCTCTCTATCGCCAACGGTTGCAAAGTAATTTTTTTTTAATTTTTTTTCTATCTCAATGGGCTAAATTTAGATCGAAAAAAATATCAAATTTTTTTGAGAGATAGGGCTGTCTAATGGGGTCGTGCTTATGCATTGGGCTGTGCTGAGTTCAACGGTGTGCTCGGTTTTCCCATAAAGCGTACGGTTTGTCCAGAAAATGTAAAATTAGGATTGTTGCGGTTTTTCGCGTTTTTCTCGCGAACCGCTCAACTTAGAGCAACGCGGTCTTCAGAAATGGTTTCCTCGGCCAATTTCCTATCCAGCGACGTGTGAATCGTCAAAATCGGATGGCTAGATGGAACACAGTGCGCCTTAGCAATTCAAAACATAGTAAAATGGCAATTTTAGCAGTTTTTGATACTTTGAGAAGTCATAACTTCCGTACCGTTCCATATAGAAAAAAATCAATTACTCCAGCGTAATCGGCGTCAAAAACTGTACCAGGAACCCAAATCTCAATTGGGTGGGAGGTAGTTTTGTTTTTCCCAACTGATCAAAATTTTGATAAAAATCGAACTTTTTTACTTTAAATTAGAAGTGGCACACCTAATTCGAAATCTAGCGCCCGGATCGATATGAAACCTTCGCTATCTTACTAAAATGGATTCGCTGATCACGAATTTATATAGAACAGGTCTCTATCTCTACTGGTTGCCGAGTTGTGCTCAAATAACGTTTTTTTCAAATAACACGAAAATAAGCGAATTGACCACATAACTTCAATATGGTACTTCTTAGGCATATAAAAGTATACATATTTTTGATGTACTCGTCGAGAGCTATCATTTGGTGGTGGGTTAATCTCTCTATCGCCAACGGTTGCAAAGTAATTTTTTTTTAATTTTTTTTCTATCTCAATGGGCTAAATTTAGATCGAAAAAAATATCAAATTTTTTTGAGAGATAGGGCTGTCTAATGGGGTCGTGCTTATGCATTGGGCTGTGCTGAGTTCAACGGTGTGCTCGGTTTTCCCATAAAGCGTACGGTTTGTCCAGAAAATGTAAAATTAGGATTGTTGCGGTTTTTCGCGTTTTTCTCGCGAACCGCTCAACTTAGAGCAACGCGGTCTTCAGAAATGGTTTCCTCGGCCAATTTCCTATCCAGTGACGTGTGAATCGTCAAAATCGGATGGCTAGATGGAACACAGTGCGCCTTAGCAATTCAAAACATAGTAAAATGGCAATTTTAGCAGTTTTTGATACTTTGAGAAGCCATAACTTCCGTACCGTTCCATATAGAAAAAAATCAATTACTCCAGCGTAATCGGCGTCAAAAACTGTACCAGGAACCCAAATCTCAATTGGGTGGGAGGTAGTTTTGTTTTTCCCAACTGATCAAAATTTTGATAAAAATCGAACTTTTTTACTTTAAATTTGAAGTGGCACATCTAATTCGAAATCTAGCACCCGGATCGATATGAAACCTTCGCTATCTTACTAAAATGGATTCGCTGATCACGAATTTACATAGAACAGGTCTCTATCTCTACTGGTTGCCGAGTTGTGCTCAAATAACGTTTTTTTCAAATAACACGAAAATAGGCGAATTGACCACATAACTTCAATATGGTACTTCTTAGGCATATAAAAGTATACATATTTTTGATGTACTCGTCGAGAGCTATCATTTGGTGGTGGGTTAATCTCTCTATCGCCAACGGTTGCAAAGTAATTTTTTTTTAATTTTTTTTCTATCTCAATGGGCTAAATTTAGATCGAAAAAAATATCAAATTTTTTTGAGAGATAGGGCTGTCTAATGGGGTCGTGCTTATGCATTGGGCTGTGCTGAGTTCAACGGTGTGCTCGGTTTTCCCATAAAGCGTACGGTTTGTCCAGAAAATGTAAAATTAGGATTGTTGCGGTTTTTCGCGTTTTTCTCGCGAACCGCTCAACTTAGAGCAACGCGGTCTTCAGAAATGGTTTCCTCGGCCAATTTCCTATCCAGTGACGTGTGAATCGTCAAAATCGGATGGCTAGATGGAACACAGTGCGCCTTAGCAATTCAAAACATAGTAAAATGGCAATTTTAGCAGTTTTTGATACTTTGAGAAGTCATAACTTCCGTACCGTTCCATATAGAAAAAAATCAATTACTCCAGCGTAATCGGCGTCAAAAACTGTACCAGGAACCCAAATCTCAATTGGGTGGGAGGTAGTTTTGTTTTTCCCAACTGATCAAAATTTTGATAAAAATCGAACTTTTTTACTTTAAATTAGAAGTGGCACACCTAATTCGAAATCTAGCGCCCGGATCGATATGAAACCTTCGCTATCTTACTAAAATGGATTCGCTGATCACGAATTTACATAGAACAGGTCTCTATCTCTACTGGTTGCCGAGTTGTGCTCAAATAACGTTTTTTTCAAATAACACGAAAATAAGCGAATTGACCACATAACTTCAATATGGTACTTCTTAGGCATATAAAAGTATACATATTTTTGATGTACTCGTCGAGAGCTATCATTTGGTGGTGGGTTAATCTCTCTATCGCCAACGGTTGCAAAGTAATTTTTTTTTAATTTTTTTTCTATCTCAATGGGCTAAATTTAGATCGAAAAAAATATCAAATTTTTTTGAGAGATAGGGCTGTCTAATGGGGTCGTGCTTATGCATTGGGCTGTGCTGAGTTCAACGGTGTGCTCGGTTTTCCCATAAAGCGTACGGTTTGTCCAGAAAATGTAAAATTAGGATTGTTGCGGTTTTTCGCGTTTTTCTCGCGAACCGCTCAACTTAGAGCAACGCGGTCTTCAGAAATGGTTTCCTCGGCCAATTTCCTATCCAGTGACGTGTGAATCGTCAAAATCGGATGGCTAGATGGAACACAGTGCGCCTTAGCAATTCAAAACATAGTAAAATGGCAATTTTAGCAGTTTTTGATACTTTGAGAAGCCATAACTTCCGTACCGTTCCATATAGAAAAAAATCAATTACTCCAGCGTAATCGGCGTCAAAAACTGTACCAGGAACCCAAATCTCAATTGGGTGGGAGGTAGTTTTGTTTTTCCCAACTGATCAAAATTTTGATAAAAATCGAACTTTTTTACTTTAAATTTGAAGTGGCACATCTAATTCGAAATCTAGCACCCGGATCGATATGAAACCTTCGCTATCTTACTAAAATGGATTCGCTGATCACGAATTTACATAGAACAGGTCTCTATCTCTACTGGTTGCCGAGTTGTGCTCAAATAACGTTTTTTTCAAATAACACGAAAATAGGCGAATTGACCACATAACTTCAATATGGTACTTCTTAGGCATATAAAAGTATACATATTTTTGATGTACTCGTCGAGAGCTATCATTTGGTGGTGGGTTAATCTCTCTATCGCCAACGGTTGCAAAGTAATTTTTTTTTAATTTTTTTTCTATCTCAATGGGCTAAATTTAGATCGAAAAAAATATCAAATTTTTTTGAGAGATAGGGCTGTCTAATGGGGTCGTGCTTATGCATTGGGCTGTGCTGAGTTCAACGGTGTGCTCGGTTTTCCCATAAAGCGTACGGTTTGTCCAGAAAATGTAAAATTAGGATTGTTGCGGTTTTTCGCGTTTTTCTCGCGAACCGCTCAACTTAGAGCAACGCGGTCTTCAGAAATGGTTTCCTCGGCCAATTTCCTATCCAGCGACGTGTGAATCGTCAAAATCGGATGGCTAGATGGAACACAGTGCGCCTTAGCAATTCAAAACATAGTAAAATGGCAATTTTAGCAGTTTTTGATACTTTGAGAAGTCATAACTTCCGTACCGTTCCATATAGAAAAAAATCAATTACTCCAGCGTAATCGGCGTCAAAAACTGTACCAGGAACCCAAATCTCAATTGGGTGGGAGGTAGTTTTGTTTTTCCCAACTGATCAAAATTTTGATAAAAATCGAACTTTTTTACTTTAAATTAGAAGTGGCACACCTAATTCGAAATCTAGCGCCCGGATCGATATGAAACCTTCGCTATCTTACTAAAATGGATTCGCTGATCACGAATTTACATAGAACAGGTCTCTATCTCTACTGGTTGCCGAGTTGTGCTCAAATAACGTTTTTTTCAAATAACACGAAAATAAGCGAATTGACCACATAACTTCAATATGGTACTTCTTAGGCATATAAAAGTATACATATTTTTGATGTACTCGTCGAGAGCTATCATTTGGTGGTGGGTTAATCTCTCTATCGCCAACGGTTGCAAAGTAATTTTTTTTTAATTTTTTTTCTATCTCAATGGGCTAAATTTAGATCGAAAAAAATATCAAATTTTTTTGAGAGATAGGGCTGTCTAATGGGGTCGTGCTTATGCATTGGGCTGTGCTGAGTTCAACGGTGTGCTCGGTTTTCCCATAAAGCGTACGGTTTGTCCAGAAAATGTAAAATTAGGATTGTTGCGGTTTTTCGCGTTTTTCTCGCGAACCGCTCAACTTAGAGCAACGCGGTCTTCAGAAATGGTTTCCTCGGCCAATTTCCTATCCAGTGACGTGTGAATCGTCAAAATCGGATGGCTAGATGGAACACAGTGCGCCTTAGCAATTCAAAACATAGTAAAATGGCAATTTTAGCAGTTTTTGATACTTTGAGAAGCCATAACTTCCGTACCGTTCCATATAGAAAAAAATCAATTACTCCAGCGTAATCGGCGTCAAAAACTGTACCAGGAACCCAAATCTCAATTGGGTGGGAGGTAGTTTTGTTTTTCCCAACTGATCAAAATTTTGATAAAAATCGAACTTTTTTACTTTAAATTTGAAGTGGCACATCTAATTCGAAATCTAGCACCCGGATCGATATGAAACCTTCGCTATCTTACTAAAATGGATTCGCTGATCACGAATTTACATAGAACAGGTCTCTATCTCTACTGGTTGCCGAGTTGTGCTCAAATAACGTTTTTTTCAAATAACACGAAAATAGGCGAATTGACCACATAACTTCAATATGGTACTTCTTAGGCATATAAAAGTATACATATTTTTGATGTACTCGTCGAGAGCTATCATTTGGTGGTGGGTTAATCTCTCTATCGCCAACGGTTGCAAAGTAATTTTTTTTTAATTTTTTTTCTATCTCAATGGGCTAAATTTAGATCGAAAAAAATATCAAATTTTTTTGAGAGATAGGGCTGTCTAATGGGGTCGTGCTTATGCATTGGGCTGTGCTGAGTTCAACGGTGTGCTCGGTTTTCCCATAAAGCGTACGGTTTGTCCAGAAAATGTAAAATTAGGATTGTTGCGGTTTTTCGCGTTTTTCTCGCGAACCGCTCAACTTAGAGCAACGCGGTCTTCAGAAATGGTTTCCTCGGCCAATTTCCTATCCAGCGACGTGTGAATCGTCAAAATCGGATGGCTAGATGGAACACAGTGCGCCTTAGCAATTCAAAACATAGTAAAATGGCAATTTTAGCAGTTTTTGATACTTTGAGAAGTCATAACTTCCGTACCGTTCCATATAGAAAAAAATCAATTACTCCAGCGTAATCGGCGTCAAAAACTGTACCAGGAACCCAAATCTCAATTGGGTGGGAGGTAGTTTTGTTTTTCCCAACTGATCAAAATTTTGATAAAAATCGAACTTTTTTACTTTAAATTAGAAGTGGCACACCTAATTCGAAATCTAGCGCCCGGATCGATATGAAACCTTCGCTATCTTACTAAAATGGATTCGCTGATCACGAATTTACATAGCACAGGTCTCTATCTCTACTGGTTGCCGAGTTGTGCTCAAATAACGTTTTTTTCAAATAACACGAAAATAGGCGAATTGACCACATAACTTCAATATGGTACTTCTTAGGCATATAAAAGTATACATATTTTTGATGTACTCGTCGAGAGCTATCATTTGGTGGTGGGTTAATCTCTCTATCGCCAACGGTTGCAAAGTAATTTTTTTTTAATTTTTTTTCTATCTCAATGGGCTAAATTTAGATCGAAAAAAATATCAAATTTTTTTGAGAGATAGGGCTGTCTAATGGGGTCGTGCTTATGCATTGGGCTGTGCTGAGTTCAACGGTGTGCTCGGTTTTCCCATAAAGCGTACGGTTTGTCCAGAAAATGTAAAATTAGGATTGTTGCGGTTTTTCGCGTTTTTCTCGCGAACCGCTCAACTTAGAGCAACGCGGTCTTCAGAAATGGTTTCCTCGGCCAATTTCCTATCCAGCGACGTGTGAATCGTCAAAATCGGATGGCTAGATGGAACACAGTGCGCCTTAGCAATTCAAAACATAGTAAAATGGCAATTTTAGCAGTTTTTGATACTTTGAGAAGTCATAACTTCCGTACCGTTCCATATAGAAAAAAATCAATTACTCCAGCGTAATCGGCGTCAAAAACTGTACCAGGAACCCAAATCTCAATTGGGTGGGAGGTAGTTTTGTTTTTCCCAACTGATCAAAATTTTGATAAAAATCGAACTTTTTTACTTTAAATTAGAAGTGGCACACCTAATTCGAAATCTAGCGCCCGGATCGATATGAAACCTTCGCTATCTTACTAAAATGGATTCGCTGATCACGAATTTACATAGAACAGGTCTCTATCTCTACTGGTTGCCGAGTTGTGCTCAAATAACGTTTTTTTCAAATAACACGAAAATAAGCGAATTGACCACATAACTTCAATATGGTACTTCTTAGGCATATAAAAGTATACATATTTTTGATGTACTCGTCGAGAGCTATCATTTGGTGGTGGGTTAATCTCTCTATCGCCAACGGTTGCAAAGTAATTTTTTTTTAATTTTTTTTCTATCTCAATGGGCTAAATTTAGATCGAAAAAAATATCAAATTTTTTTGAGAGATAGGGCTGTCTAATGGGGTCGTGCTTATGCATTGGGCTGTGCTGAGTTCAACGGTGTGCTCGGTTTTCCCATAAAGCGTACGGTTTGTCCAGAAAATGTAAAATTAGGATTGTTGCGGTTTTTCGCGTTTTTCTCGCGAACCGCTCAACTTAGAGCAACGCGGTCTTCAGAAATGGTTTCCTCGGCCAATTTCCTATCCAGTGACGTGTGAATCGTCAAAATCGGATGGCTAGATGGAACACAGTGCGCCTTAGCAATTCAAAACATAGTAAAATGGCAATTTTAGCAGTTTTTGATACTTTGAGAAGCCATAACTTCCGTACCGTTCCATATAGAAAAAAATCAATTACTCCAGCGTAATCGGCGTCAAAAACTGTACCAGGAACCCAAATCTCAATTGGGTGGGAGGTAGTTTTGTTTTTCCCAACTGATCAAAATTTTGATAAAAATCGAACTTTTTTACTTTAAATTTGAAGTGGCACATCTAATTCGAAATCTAGCACCCGGATCGATATGAAACCTTCGCTATCTTACTAAAATGGATTCGCTGATCACGAATTTACATAGAACAGGTCTCTATCTCTACTGGTTGCCGAGTTGTGCTCAAATAACGTTTTTTTCAAATAACACGAAAATAGGCGAATTGACCACATAACTTCAATATGGTACTTCTTAGGCATATAAAAGTATACATATTTTTGATGTACTCGTCGAGAGCTATCATTTGGTGGTGGGTTAATCTCTCTATCGCCAACGGTTGCAAAGTAATTTTTTTTTAATTTTTTTTCTATCTCAATGGGCTAAATTTAGATCGAAAAAAATATCAAATTTTTTTGAGAGATAGGGCTGTCTAATGGGATCGTGCTTATGCATTGGGCTGTGCTGAGTTCAACGGTGTGCTCGGTTTTCCCATAAAGCGTACGGTTTGTCCAGAAAATGTAAAATTAGGATTGTTGCGGTTTTTCGCGTTTTTCTCGCGAACCGCTCAACTTAGAGCAACGCGGTCTTCAGAAATGGTTTCCTCGGCCAATTTCCTATCCAGCGACGTGTGAATCGTCAAAATCGGATGGCTAGATGGAACACAGTGCGCCTTAGCAATTCAAAACATAGTAAAATGGCAATTTTAGCAGTTTTTGATACTTTGAGAAGTCATAACTTCCGTACCGTTCCATATAGAAAAAAATCAATTACTCCAGCGTAATCGGCGTCAAAAACTGTACCAGGAACCCAAATCTCAATTGGGTGGGAGGTAGTTTTGTTTTTCCCAACTGATCAAAATTTTGATAAAAATCGAACTTTTTTACTTTAAATTAGAAGTGGCACACCTAATTCGAAATCTAGCGCCCGGATCGATATGAAACCTTCGCTATCTTACTAAAATGGATTCGCTGATCACGAATTTACATAGAACAGGTCTCTATCTCTACTGGTTGCCGAGTTGTGCTCAAATAACGTTTTTTTCAAATAACACGAAAATAAGCGAATTGACCACATAACTTCAATATGGTACTTCTTAGGCATATAAAAGTATACATATTTTTGATGTACTCGTCGAGAGCTATCATTTGGTGGTGGGTTAATCTCTCTATCGCCAACGGTTGCAAAGTAATTTTTTTTTAATTTTTTTTCTATCTCAATGGGCTAAATTTAGATCGAAAAAAATATCAAATTTTTTTGAGAGATAGGGCTGTCTAATGGGGTCGTGCTTATGCATTGGGCTGTGCTGAGTTCAACGGTGTGCTCGGTTTTCCCATAAAGCGTACGGTTTGTCCAGAAAATGTAAAATTAGGATTGTTGCGGTTTTTCGCGTTTTTCTCGCGAACCGCTCAACTTAGAGCAACGCGGTCTTCAGAAATGGTTTCCTCGGCCAATTTCCTATCCAGCGACGTGTGAATCGTCAAAATCGGATGGCTAGATGGAACACAGTGCGCCTTAGCAATTCAAAACATAGTAAAATGGCAATTTTAGCAGTTTTTGATACTTTGAGAAGTCATAACTTCCGTACCGTTCCATATAGAAAAAAATCAATTACTCCAGCGTAATCGGCGTCAAAAACTGTACCAGGAACCCAAATCTCAATTGGGTGGGAGGTAGTTTTGTTTTTCCCAACTGATCAAAATTTTGATAAAAATCGAACTTTTTTACTTTAAATTAGAAGTGGCACACCTAATTCGAAATCTAGCGCCCGGATCGATATGAAACCTTCGCTATCTTACTAAAATGGATTCGCTGATCACGAATTTACATAGAACAGGTCTCTATCTCTACTGGTTGCCGAGTTGTGCTCAAATAACGTTTTTTTCAAATAACACGAAAATAAGCGAATTGACCACATAACTTCAATATGGTACTTCTTAGGCATATAAAAGTATACATATTTTTGATGTACTCGTCGAGAGCTATCATTTGGTGGTGGGTTAATCTCTCTATCGCCAACGGTTGCAAAGTAATTTTTTTTTAATTTTTTTTCTATCTCAATGGGCTAAATTTAGATCGAAAAAAATATCAAATTTTTTTGAGAGATAGGGCTGTCTAATGGGGTCGTGCTTATGCATTGGGCTGTGCTGAGTTCAACGGTGTGCTCGGTTTTCCCATAAAGCGTACGGTTTGTCCAGAAAATGTAAAATTAGGATTGTTGCGGTTTTTCGCGTTTTTCTCGCGAACCGCTCAACTTAGAGCAACGCGGTCTTCAGAAATGGTTTCCTCGGCCAATTTCCTATCCAGTGACGTGTGAATCGTCAAAATCGGATGGCTAGATGGAACACAGTGCGCCTTAGCAATTCAAAACATAGTAAAATGGCAATTTTAGCAGTTTTTGATACTTTGAGAAGCCATAACTTCCGTACCGTTCCATATAGAAAAAAATCAATTACTCCAGCGTAATCGGCGTCAAAAACTGTACCAGGAACCCAAATCTCAATTGGGTGGGAGGTAGTTTTGTTTTTCCCAACTGATCAAAATTTTGATAAAAATCGAACTTTTTTACTTTAAATTTGAAGTGGCACATCTAATTCGAAATCTAGCACCCGGATCGATATGAAACCTTCGCTATCTTACTAAAATGGATTCGCTGATCACGAATTTACATAGAACAGGTCTCTATCTCTACTGGTTGCCGAGTTGTGCTCAAATAACGTTTTTTTCAAATAACACGAAAATAGGCGAATTGACCACATAACTTCAATATGGTACTTCTTAGGCATATAAAAGTATACATATTTTTGATGTACTCGTCGAGAGCTATCATTTGGTGGTGGGTTAATCTCTCTATCGCCAACGGTTGCAAAGTAATTTTTTTTTAATTTTTTTTCTATCTCAATGGGCTAAATTTAGATCGAAAAAAATATCAAATTTTTTTGAGAGATAGGGCTGTCTAATGGGGTCGTGCTTATGCATTGGGCTGTGCTGAGTTCAACGGTGTGCTCGGTTTTCCCATAAAGCGTACGGTTTGTCCAGAAAATGTAAAATTAGGATTGTTGCGGTTTTTCGCGTTTTTCTCGCGAACCGCTCAACTTAGAGCAACGCGGTCTTCAGAAATGGTTTCCTCGGCCAATTTCCTATCCAGTGACGTGTGAATCGTCAAAATCGGATGGCTAGATGGAACACAGTGCGCCTTAGCAATTCAAAACATAGTAAAATGGCAATTTTAGCAGTTTTTGATACTTTGAGAAGCCATAACTTCCGTACCGTTCCATATAGAAAAAAATCAATTACTCCAGCGTAATCGGCGTCAAAAACTGTACCAGGAACCCAAATCTCAATTGGGTGGGAGGTAGTTTTGTTTTTCCCAACTGATCAAAATTTTGATAAAAATCGAACTTTTTTACTTTAAATTTGAAGTGGCACATCTAATTCGAAATCTAGCACCCGGATCGATATGAAACCTTCGCTATCTTACTAAAATGGATTCGCTGATCACGAATTTACATAGAACAGGTCTCTATCTCTACTGGTTGCCGAGTTGTGCTCAAATAACGTTTTTTTCAAATAACACGAAAATAGGCGAATTGACCACATAACTTTAATATGGTACTTCTTAGGCATATAAAAGTATACATATTTTTGATGTACTCGTCGAGAGCTATCATTTGGTGGTGGGTTAATCTCTCTATCGCCAACGGTTGCAAAGTAATTTTTTTTTAATTTTTTTTCTATCTCAATGGGCTAAATTTAGATCGAAAAAAATATCAAATTTTTTTGAGAGATAGGGCTGTCTAATGGGGTCGTGCTTATGCATTGGGCTGTGCTGAGTTCAACGGTGTGCTCGGTTTTCCCATAAAGCGTACGGTTTGTCCAGAAAATGTAAAATTAGGATTGTTGCGGTTTTTCGCGTTTTTCTCGCGAACCGCTCAACTTAGAGCAACGCGGTCTTCAGAAATGGTTTCCTCGGCCAATTTCCTATCCAGCGACGTGTGAATCGTCAAAATCGGATGGCTAGATGGAACACAGTGCGCCTTAGCAATTCAAAACATAGTAAAATGGCAATTTTAGCAGTTTTTGATACTTTGAGAAGTCATAACTTCCGTACCGTTCCATATAGAAAAAAATCAATTACTCCAGCGTAATCGGCGTCAAAAACTGTACCAGGAACCCAAATCTCAATTGGGTGGGAGGTAGTTTTGTTTTTCCCAACTGATCAAAATTTTGATAAAAATCGAACTTTTTTACTTTAAATTAGAAGTGGCACACCTAATTCGAAATCTAGCGCCCGGATCGATATGAAACCTTCGCTATCTTACTAAAATGGATTCGCTGATCACGAATTTACATAGAACAGGTCTCTATCTCTACTGGTTGCCGAGTTGTGCTCAAATAACGTTTTTTTCAAATAACACGAAAATAAGCGAATTGACCACATAACTTCAATATGGTACTTCTTAGGCATATAAAAGTATACATATTTTTGATGTACTCGTCGAGAGCTATCATTTGGTGGTGGGTTAATCTCTCTATCGCCAACGGTTGCAAAGTAATTTTTTTTTAATTTTTTTTCTATCTCAATGGGCTAAATTTAGATCGAAAAAAATATCAAATTTTTTTGAGAGATAGGGCTGTCTAATGGGGTCGTGCTTATGCATTGGGCTGTGCTGAGTTCAACGGTGTGCTCGGTTTTCCCATAAAGCGTACGGTTTGTCCAGAAAATGTAAAATTAGGATTGTTGCGGTTTTTCGCGTTTTTCTCGCGAACCGCTCAACTTAGAGCAACGCGGTCTTCAGAAATGGTTTCCTCGGCCAATTTCCTATCCAGCGACGTGTGAATCGTCAAAATCGGATGGCTAGATGGAACACAGTGCGCCTTAGCAATTCAAAACATAGTAAAATGGCAATTTTAGCAGTTTTTGATACTTTGAGAAGTCATAACTTCCGTACCGTTCCATATAGAAAAAAATCAATTACTCCAGCGTAATCGGCGTCAAAAACTGTACCAGGAACCCAAATCTCAATTGGGTGGGAGGTAGTTTTGTTTTTCCCAACTGATCAAAATTTTGATAAAAATCGAACTTTTTTACTTTAAATTAGAAGTGGCACACCTAATTCGAAATCTAGCGCCCGGATCGATATGAAACCTTCGCTATCTTACTAAAATGGATTCGCTGATCACGAATTTACATAGAACAGGTCTCTATCTCTACTGGTTGCCGAGTTGTGCTCAAATAACGTTTTTTTCAAATAACACGAAAATAAGCGAATTGACCACATAACTTCAATATGGTACTTCTTAGGCATATAAAAGTATACATATTTTTGATGTACTCGTCGAGAGCTATCATTTGGTGGTGGGTTAATCTCTCTATCGCCAACGGTTGCAAAGTAATTTTTTTTTAATTTTTTTTCTATCTCAATGGGCTAAATTTAGATCGAAAAAAATATCAAATTTTTTTGAGAGATAGGGCTGTCTAATGGGGTCGTGCTTATGCATTGGGCTGTGCTGAGTTCAACGGTGTGCTCGGTTTTCCCATAAAGCGTACGGTTTGTCCAGAAAATGTAAAATTAGGATTGTTGCGGTTTTTCGCGTTTTTCTCGCGAACCGCTCAACTTAGAGCAACGCGGTCTTCAGAAATGGTTTCCTCGGCCAATTTCCTATCCAGTGACGTGTGAATCGTCAAAATCGGATGGCTAGATGGAACACAGTGCGCCTTAGCAATTCAAAACATAGTAAAATGGCAATTTTAGCAGTTTTTGATACTTTGAGAAGCCATAACTTCCGTACCGTTCCATATAGAAAAAAATCAATTACTCCAGCGTAATCGGCGTCAAAAACTGTACCAGGAACCCAAATCTCAATTGGGTGGGAGGTAGTTTTGTTTTTCCCAACTGATCAAAATTTTGATAAAAATCGAACTTTTTTACTTTAAATTTGAAGTGGCACATCTAATTCGAAATCTAGCACCCGGATCGATATGAAACCTTCGCTATCTTACTAAAATGGATTCGCTGATCACGAATTTACATAGAACAGGTCTCTATCTCTACTGGTTGCCGAGTTGTGCTCAAATAACGTTTTTTTCAAATAACACGAAAATAGGCGAATTGACCACATAACTTCAATATGGTACTTCTTAGGCATATAAAAGTATACATATTTTTGATGTACTCGTCGAGAGCTATCATTTGGTGGTGGGTTAATCTCTCTATCGCCAACGGTTGCAAAGTAATTTTTTTTTAATTTTTTTTCTATCTCAATGGGCTAAATTTAGATCGAAAAAAATATCAAATTTTTTTGAGAGATAGGGCTGTCTAATGGGGTCGTGCTTATGCATTGGGCTGTGCTGAGTTCAACGGTGTGCTCGGTTTTCCCATAAAGCGTACGGTTTGTCCAGAAAATGTAAAATTAGGATTGTTGCGGTTTTTCGCGTTTTTCTCGCGAACCGCTCAACTTAGAGCAACGCGGTCTTCAGAAATGGTTTCCTCGGCCAATTTCCTATCCAGTGACGTGTGAATCGTCAAAATCGGATGGCTAGATGGAACACAGTGCGCCTTAGCAATTCAAAACATAGTAAAATGGCAATTTTAGCAGTTTTTGATACTTTGAGAAGCCATAACTTCCGTACCGTTCCATATAGAAAAAAATCAATTACTCCAGCGTAATCGGCGTCAAAAACTGTACCAGGAACCCAAATCTCAATTGGGTGGGAGGTAGTTTTGTTTTTCCCAACTGATCAAAATTTTGATAAAAATCGAACTTTTTTACTTTAAATTTGAAGTGGCACATCTAATTCGAAATCTAGCACCCGGATCGATATGAAACCTTCGCTATCTTACTAAAATGGATTCGCTGATCACGAATTTACATAGAACAGGTCTCTATCTCTACTGGTTGCCGAGTTGTGCTCAAATAACGTTTTTTTCAAATAACACGAAAATAGGCGAATTGACCACATAACTTTAATATGGTACTTCTTAGGCATATAAAAGTATACATATTTTTGATGTACTCGTCGAGAGCTATCATTTGGTGGTGGGTTAATCTCTCTATCGCCAACGGTTGCAAAGTAATTTTTTTTTAATTTTTTTTCTATCTCAATGGGCTAAATTTAGATCGAAAAAAATATCAAATTTTTTTGAGAGATAGGGCTGTCTAATGGGGTCGTGCTTATGCATTGGGCTGTGCTGAGTTCAACGGTGTGCTCGGTTTTCCCATAAAGCGTACGGTTTGTCCAGAAAATGTAAAATTAGGATTGTTGCGGTTTTTCGCGTTTTTCTCGCGAACCGCTCAACTTAGAGCAACGCGGTCTTCAGAAATGGTTTCCTCGGCCAATTTCCTATCCAGCGACGTGTGAATCGTCAAAATCGGATGGCTAGATGGAACACAGTGCGCCTTAGCAATTCAAAACATAGTAAAATGGCAATTTTAGCAGTTTTTGATACTTTGAGAAGTCATAACTTCCGTACCGTTCCATATAGAAAAAAATCAA
Source organism: Aphodius sticticus (assembly GCA_963966075.1). Taxonomy (NCBI): domain Eukaryota; kingdom Metazoa; phylum Arthropoda; class Insecta; order Coleoptera; family Scarabaeidae; genus Aphodius; species Aphodius sticticus. The sequence continues at coordinate 3,076,390 of OZ014510.1, forward strand.
TTACTCCAGCGTAATCGGCGTCAAAAACTGTACCAGGAACCCAAATCTCAATTGGGTGGGAAGTAGTTTTGTTTTTCCCAACTGATCAAAATTTTGATAAAAATCGAACTTTTTTACTTTAAATTAGAAGTGGCACACCTAATTCGAAATCTAGCGCCCGGATCGATATGAAACCTTCGCTATCTTACTAAAATGGATTCGCTGATCACGAATTTACATAGAACAGGTCTCTATCTCTACTGGTTGCCGAGTTGTGCTCAAATAACGTTTTTTTCAAATAACACGAAAATAAGCGAATTGACCACATAACTTCAATATGGTACTTCTTAGGCATATAAAAGTATACATATTTTTGATGTACTCGTCGAGAGCTATCATTTGGTGGTGGGTTAATCTCTCTATCGCCAACGGTTGCAAAGTAATTTTTTTTTAATTTTTTTTCTATCTCAATGGGCTAAATTTAGATCGAAAAAAATATCAAATTTTTTTGAGAGATAGGGCTGTCTAATGGGGTCGTGCTTATGCATTGGGCTGTGCTGAGTTCAACGGTGTGCTCGGTTTTCCCATAAAGCGTACGGTTTGTCCAGAAAATGTAAAATTAGGATTGTTGCGGTTTTTCGCGTTTTTCTCGCGAACCGCTCAACTTAGAGCAACGCGGTCTTCAGAAATGGTTTCCTCGGCCAATTTCCTATCCAGTGACGTGTGAATCGTCAAAATCGGATGGCTAGATGGAACACAGTGCGCCTTAGCAATTCAAAACATAGTAAAATGGCAATTTTAGCAGTTTTTGATACTTTGAGAAGCCATAACTTCCGTACCGTTCCATATAGAAAAAAATCAATTACTCCAGCGTAATCGGCGTCAAAAACTGTACCAGGAACCCAAATCTCAATTGGGTGGGAGGTAGTTTTGTTTTTCCCAACTGATCAAAATTTTGATAAAAATCGAACTTTTTTACTTTAAATTTGAAGTGGCACATCTAATTCGAAATCTAGCACCCGGATCGATATGAAACCTTCGCTATCTTACTAAAATGGATTCGCTGATCACGAATTTACATAGAACAGGTCTCTATCTCTACTGGTTGCCGAGTTGTGCTCAAATAACGTTTTTTTCAAATAACACGAAAATAGGCGAATTGACCACATAACTTCAATATGGTACTTCTTAGGCATATAAAAGTATACATATTTTTGATGTACTCGTCGAGAGCTATCATTTGGTGGTGGGTTAATCTCTCTATCGCCAACGGTTGCAAAGTAATTTTTTTTTAATTTTTTTTCTATCTCAATGGGCTAAATTTAGATCGAAAAAAATATCAAATTTTTTTGAGAGATAGGGCTGTCTAATGGGGTCGTGCTTATGCATTGGGCTGTGCTGAGTTCAACGGTGTGCTCGGTTTTCCCATAAAGCGTACGGTTTGTCCAGAAAATGTAAAATTAGGATTGTTGCGGTTTTTCGCGTTTTTCTCGCGAACCGCTCAACTTAGAGCAACGCGGTCTTCAGAAATGGTTTCCTCGGCCAATTTCCTATCCAGCGACGTGTGAATCGTCAAAATCGGATGGCTAGATGGAACACAGTGCGCCTTAGCAATTCAAAACATAGTAAAATGGCAATTTTAGCAGTTTTTGATACTTTGAGAAGTCATAACTTCCGTACCGTTCCATATAGAAAAAAATCAATTACTCCAGCGTAATCGGCGTCAAAAACTGTACCAGGAACCCAAATCTCAATTGGGTGGGAGGTAGTTTTGTTTTTCCCAACTGATCAAAATTTTGATAAAAATCGAACTTTTTTACTTTAAATTAGAAGTGGCACACCTAATTCGAAATCTAGCGCCCGGATCGATATGAAACCTTCGCTATCTTACTAAAATGGATTCGCTGATCACGAATTTACATAGAACAGGTCTCTATCTCTACTGGTTGCCGAGTTGTGCTCAAATAACGTTTTTTTCAAATAACACGAAAATAAGCGAATTGACCACATAACTTCAATATGGTACTTCTTAGGCATATAAAAGTATACATATTTTTGATGTACTCGTCGAGAGCTATCATTTGGTGGTGGGTTAATCTCTCTATCGCCAACGGTTGCAAAGTAATTTTTTTTTAATTTTTTTTCTATCTCAATGGGCTAAATTTAGATCGAAAAAAATATCAAATTTTTTTGAGAGATAGGGCTGTCTAATGGGGTCGTGCTTATGCATTGGGCTGTGCTGAGTTCAACGGTGTGCTCGGTTTTCCCATAAAGCGTACGGTTTGTCCAGAAAATGTAAAATTAGGATTGTTGCGGTTTTTCGCGTTTTTCTCGCGAACCGCTCAACTTAGAGCAACGCGGTCTTCAGAAATGGTTTCCTCGGCCAATTTCCTATTCAGTGACGTGTGAATCGTCAAAATCGGATGGCTAGATGGAACACAGTGCGCCTTAGCAATTCAAAACATAGTAAAATGGCAATTTTAGCAGTTTTTGATACTTTGAGAAGCCATAACTTCCGTACCGTTCCATATAGAAAAAAATCAATTACTCCAGCGTAATCGGCGTCAAAAACTGTACCAGGAACCCAAATCTCAATTGGGTGGGAGGTAGTTTTGTTTTTCCCAACTGATCAAAATTTTGATAAAAATCGAACTTTTTTACTTTAAATTTGAAGTGGCACATCTAATTCGAAATCTAGCACCCGGATCGATATGAAACCTTCGCTATCTTACTAAAATGGATTCGCTGATCACGAATTTACATAGAACAGGTCTCTATCTCTACTGGTTGCCGAGTTGTGCTCAAATAACGTTTTTTTCAAATAACACGAAAATAGGCGAATTGACCACATAACTTCAATATGGTACTTCTTAGGCATATAAAAGTATACATATTTTTGATGTACTCGTCGAGAGCTATCATTTGGTGGTGGGTTAATCTCTCTATCGCCAACGGTTGCAAAGTAATTTTTTTTTAATTTTTTTTCTATCTCAATGGGCTAAATTTAGATCGAAAAAAATATCAAATTTTTTTGAGAGATAGGGCTGTCTAATGGGGTCGTGCTTATGCATTGGGCTGTGCTGAGTTCAACGGTGTGCTCGGTTTTCCCATAAAGCGTACGGTTTGTCCAGAAAATGTAAAATTAGGATTGTTGCGGTTTTTCGCGTTTTTCTCGCGAACCGCTCAACTTAGAGCAACGCGGTCTTCAGAAATGGTTTCCTCGGCCAATTTCCTATCCAGCGACGTGTGAATCGTCAAAATCGGATGGCTAGATGGAACACAGTGCGCCTTAGCAATTCAAAACATAGTAAAATGGCAATTTTAGCAGTTTTTGATACTTTGAGAAGTCATAACTTCCGTACCGTTCCATATAGAAAAAAATCAATTACTCCAGCGTAATCGGCGTCAAAAACTGTACCAGGAACCCAAATCTCAATTGGGTGGGAGGTAGTTTTGTTTTTCCCAACTGATCAAAATTTTGATAAAAATCGAACTTTTTTACTTTAAATTAGAAGTGGCACACCTAATTCGAAATCTAGCGCCCGGATCGATATGAAACCTTCGCTATCTTACTAAAATGGATTCGCTGATCACGAATTTACATAGAACAGGTCTCTATCTCTACTGGTTGCCGAGTTGTGCTCAAATAACGTTTTTTTCAAATAACACGAAAATAAGCGAATTGACCACATAACTTCAATATGGTACTTCTTAGGCATATAAAAGTATACATATTTTTGATGTACTCGTCGAGAGCTATCATTTGGTGGTGGGTTAATCTCTCTATCGCCAACGGTTGCAAAGTAATTTTTTTTTAATTTTTTTTCTATCTCAATGGGCTAAATTTAGATCGAAAAAAATATCAAATTTTTTTGAGAGATAGGGCTGTCTAATGGGGTCGTGCTTATGCATTGGGCTGTGCTGAGTTCAACGGTGTGCTCGGTTTTCCCATAAAGCGTACGGTTTGTCCAGAAAATGTAAAATTAGGATTGTTGCGGTTTTTCGCGTTTTTCTCGCGAACCGCTCAACTTAGAGCAACGCGGTCTTCAGAAATGGTTTCCTCGGCCAATTTCCTATCCAGCGACGTGTGAATCGTCAAAATCGGATGGCTAGATGGAACACAGTGCGCCTTAGCAATTCAAAACATAGTAAAATGGCAATTTTAGCAGTTTTTGATACTTTGAGAAGTCATAACTTCCGTACCGTTCCATATAGAAAAAAATCAATTACTCCAGCGTAATCGGCGTCAAAAACTGTACCAGGAACCCAAATCTCAATTGGGTGGGAGGTAGTTTTGTTTTTCCCAACTGATCAAAATTTTGATAAAAATCGAACTTTTTTACTTTAAATTAGAAGTGGCACACCTAATTCGAAATCTAGCGCCCGGATCGATATGAAACCTTCGCTATCTTACTAAAATGGATTCGCTGATCACGAATTTACATAGAACAGGTCTCTATCTCTACTGGTTGCCGAGTTGTGCTCAAATAACGTTTTTTTCAAATAACACGAAAATAAGCGAATTGACCACATAACTTCAATATGGTACTTCTTAGGCATATAAAAGTATACATATTTTTGATGTACTCGTCGAGAGCTATCATTTGGTGGTGGGTTAATCTCTCTATCGCCAACGGTTGCAAAGTAATTTTTTTTTAATTTTTTTTCTATCTCAATGGGCTAAATTTAGATCGAAAAAAATATCAAATTTTTTTGAGAGATAGGGCTGTCTAATGGGGTCGTGCTTATGCATTGGGCTGTGCTGAGTTCAACGGTGTGCTCGGTTTTCCCATAAAGCGTACGGTTTGTCCAGAAAATGTAAAATTAGGATTGTTGCGGTTTTTCGCGTTTTTCTCGCGAACCGCTCAACTTAGAGCAACGCGGTCTTCAGAAATGGTTTCCTCGGCCAATTTCCTATCCAGTGACGTGTGAATCGTCAAAATCGGATGGCTAGATGGAACACAGTGCGCCTTAGCAATTCAAAACATAGTAAAATGGCAATTTTAGCAGTTTTTGATACTTTGAGAAGCCATAACTTCCGTACCGTTCCATATAGAAAAAAATCAATTACTCCAGCGTAATCGGCGTCAAAAACTGTACCAGGAACCCAAATCTCAATTGGGTGGGAGGTAGTTTTGTTTTTCCCAACTGATCAAAATTTTGATAAAAATCGAACTTTTTTACTTTAAATTTGAAGTGGCACATCTAATTCGAAATCTAGCACCCGGATCGATATGAAACCTTCGCTATCTTACTAAAATGGATTCGCTGATCACGAATTTACATAGAACAGGTCTCTATCTCTACTGGTTGCCGAGTTGTGCTCAAATAACGTTTTTTTCAAATAACACGAAAATAGGCGAATTGACCACATAACTTCAATATGGTACTTCTTAGGCATATAAAAGTATACATATTTTTGATGTACTCGTCGAGAGCTATCATTTGGTGGTGGGTTAATCTCTCTATCGCCAACGGTTGCAAAGTAATTTTTTTTTAATTTTTTTTCTATCTCAATGGGCTAAATTTAGATCGAAAAAAATATCAAATTTTTTTGAGAGATAGGGCTGTCTAATGGGGTCGTGCTTATGCATTGGGCTGTGCTGAGTTCAACGGTGTGCTCGGTTTTCCCATAAAGCGTACGGTTTGTCCAGAAAATGTAAAATTAGGATTGTTGCGGTTTTTCGCGTTTTTCTCGCGAACCGCTCAACTTAGAGCAACGCGGTCTTCAGAAATGGCTTCCTCGGCCAATTTCCTATCCAGCGACGTGTGAATCGTCAAAATCGGATGGCTAGATGGAACACAGTGCGCCTTAGCAATTCAAAACATAGTAAAATGGCAATTTTAGCAGTTTTTGATACTTTGAGAAGTCATAACTTCCGTACCGTTCCATATAGAAAAAAAATCAATTACTCCAGCGTAATCGGCGTCAAAAACTGTACCAGGAACCCAAATCTCAATTGGGTGGGAGGTAGTTTTGTTTTTCCCAACTGATCAAAATTTTGATAAAAATCGAACTTTTTTACTTTAAATTAGAAGTGGCACACCTAATTCGAAATCTAGCGCCCGGATCGATATGAAACCTTCGCTATCTTACTAAAATGGATTCGCTGATCACGAATTTACATAGAACAGGTCTCTATCTCTACTGGTTGCCGAGTTGTGCTCAAATAACGTTTTTTTCAAATAACACGAAAATAAGCGAATTGACCACATAACTTCAATATGGTACTTCTTAGGCATATAAAAGTATACATATTTTTGATGTACTCGTCGAGAGCTATCATTTGGTGGTGGGTTAATCTCTCTATCGCCAACGGTTGCAAAGTAATTTTTTTTTAATTTTTTTTCTATCTCAATGGGCTAAATTTAGATCGAAAAAATATCAAATTTTTTTGAGAGATAGGGCTGTCTAATGGGGTCGTGCTTATGCATTGGGCTGTGCTGAGTTCAACGGTGTGCTCGGTTTTCCCATAAAGCGTACGGTTTGTCCAGAAAATGTAAAATTAGGATTGTTGCGGTTTTTCGCGTTTTTCTCGCGAACCGCTCAACTTAGAGCAACGCGGTCTTCAGAAATGGTTTCCTCGGCCAATTTCCTATCCAGTGACGTGTGAATCGTCAAAATCGGATGGCTAGATGGAACACAGTGCGCCTTAGCAATTCAAAACATAGTAAAATGGCAATTTTAGCAGTTTTTGATACTTTGAGAAGCCATAACTTCCGTACCGTTCCATATAGAAAAAAATCAATTACTCCAGCGTAATCGGCGTCAAAAACTGTACCAGGAACCCAAATCTCAATTGGGTGGGAGGTAGTTTTGTTTTTCCCAACTGATCAAAATTTTGATAAAAATCGAACTTTTTTACTTTAAATTTGAAGTGGCACATCTAATTCGAAATCTAGCACCCGGATCGATATGAAACCTTCGCTGTCTTACTAAAATGGATTCGCTGATCACGAATTTACATAGAACAGGTCTCTATCTCTACTGGTTGCCGAGTTGTGCTCAAATAACGTTTTTTTCAAATAACACGAAAATAGGCGAATTGACCACATAACTTCAATATGGTACTTCTTAGGCATATAAAAGTATACATATTTTTGATGTACTCGTCGAGAGCTATCATTTCGTGGTGGGTTAATCTCTCTATCGCCAACGGTTGCAAAGTAATTTTTTTTTAATTTTTTTTCTATCTCAATGGGCTAAATTTAGATCGAAAAAAATATCAAATTTTTTTGAGAGATAGGGCTGTCTAATGGGGTCGTGCTTATGCATTGGGCTGTGCTGAGTTCAACGGTGTGCTCGGTTTTCCCATAAAGCGTACGGTTTGTCCAGAAAATGTAAAATTAGGATTGTTGCGGTTTTTCGCGTTTTTCTCGCGAACCGCTCAACTTAGAGCAACGCGGTCTTCAGAAATGGTTTCCTCGGCCAATTTCCTATCCAGCGACGTGTGAATCGTCAAAATCGGATGGCTAGATGGAACACAGTGCGCCTTAGCAATTCAAAACATAGTAAAATGGCAATTTTAGCAGTTTTTGATACTTTGAGAAGTCATAACTTCCGTACCGTTCCATATAGAAAAAAATCAATTACTCCAGCGTAATCGGCGTCAAAAACTGTACCAGGAACCCAAATCTCAATTGGGTGGGAGGTAGTTTTGTTTTTCCCAACTGATCAAAATTTTGATAAAAATCGAACTTTTTTACTTTAAATTAGAAGTGGCACACCTAATTCGAAATCTAGCGCCCGGATCGATATGAAACCTTCGCTATCTTACTAAAATGGATTCGCTGATCACGAATTTACATAGAACAGGTCTCTATCTCTACTGGTTGCCGAGTTGTGCTCAAATAACGTTTTTTTCAAATAACACGAAAATAAGCGAATTGACCACATAACTTCAATATGGTACTTCTTAGGCATATAAAAGTATACATATTTTTGATGTACTCGTCGAGAGCTATCATTTGGTGGTGGGTTAATCTCTCTATCGCCAACGGTTGCAAAGTAATTTTTTTTTAATTTTTTTTCTATCTCAATGGGCTAAATTTAGATCGAAAAAAATATCAAATTTTTTTGAGAGATAGGGCTGTCTAATGGGGTCGTGCTTATGCATTGGGCTGTGCTGAGTTCAACGGTGTGCTCGGTTTTCCCATAAAGCGTACGGTTTGTCCAGAAAATGTAAAATTAGGATTGTTGCGGTTTTTCGCGTTTTTCTCGCGAACCGCTCAACTTAGAGCAACGCGGTCTTCAGAAATGGTTTCCTCGGCCAATTTCCTATCCAGTGACGTGTGAATCGTCAAAATCGGATGGCTAGATGGAACACAGTGCGCCTTAGCAATTCAAAACATAGTAAAATGGCAATTTTAGCAGTTTTTGATACTTTGAGAAGCCATAACTTCCGTACCGTTCCATATAGAAAAAAATCAATTACTCCAGCGTAATCGGCGTCAAAAACTGTACCAGGAACCCAAATCTCAATTGGGTGGGAGGTAGTTTTGTTTTTCCCAACTGATCAAAATTTTGATAAAAATCGATCTTTTTTACTTTAAATTTGAAGTGGCACATCTAATTCGAAATCTAGCACCCGGATCGATATGAAACCTTCGCTATCTTACTAAAATGGATTCGCTGATCACGAATTTACATAGAACAGGTCTCTATCTCTACTGGTTGCCGAGTTGTGCTCAAATAACGTTTTTTTCAAATAACACGAAAATAGGCGAATTGACCACATAACTTCAATATGGTACTTCTTAGGCATATAAAAGTATACATATTTTTGATGTACTCGAGAGCTATCATTTGGTGGTGGGTTAATCTCTCTATCGCCAACGGTTGCAAAGTAATTTTTTTTTAATTTTTTTTCTATCTCAATGGGCTAAATTTAGATCGAAAAAAATATCAAATTTTTTTGAGAGATAGGGCTGTCTAATGGGGTCGTGCTTATGCATTGGGCTGTGCTGAGTTCAACGGTGTGCTCGGTTTTCCCATAAAGCGTACGGTTTGTCCAGAAAATGTAAAATTAGGATTGTTGCGGTTTTTCGCGTTTTTCTCGCGAACCGCTCAACTTAGAGCAACGCGGTCTTCAGAAATGGTTTCCTCGGCCAATTTCCTATCCAGCGACGTGTGAATCGTCAAAATCGGATGGCTAGATGGAACACAGTGCGCCTTAGCAATTCAAAACATAGTAAAATGGCAATTTTAGCAGTTTTTGATACTTTGAGAAGTCATAACTTCCGTACCGTTCCATATAGAAAAAAATCAATTACTCCAGCGTAATCGGCGTCAAAAACTGTACCAGGAACCCAAATCTCAATTGGGTGGGAGGTAGTTTTGTTTTTCCCAACTGATCAAAATTTTGATAAAAATCGAACTTTTTTACTTTAAATTAGAAGTGGCACACCTAATTCGAAATCTAGCGCCCGGATCGATATGAAACCTTCGCTATCTTACTAAAATGGATTCGCTGATCACGAATTTACATAGAACAGGTCTCTATCTCTACTGGTTGCCGAGTTGTGCTCAAATAACGTTTTTTTCAAATAACACGAAAATAAGCGAATTGACCACATAACTTCAATATGGTACTTCTTAGGCATATAAAAGTATACATATTTTTGATGTACTCGTCGAGAGCTATCATTTGGTGGTGGGTTAATCTCTCTATCGCCAACGGTTGCAAAGTAATTTTTTTTTAATTTTTTTTCTATCTCAATGGGCTAAATTTAGATCGAAAAAAATATCAAATTTTTTTGAGAGATAGGGCTGTCTAATGGGGTCGTGCTTATGCATTGGGCTGTGCTGAGTTCAACGGTGTGCTCGGTTTTCCCATAAAGCGTACGGTTTGTCCAGAAAATGTAAAATTAGGATTGTTGCGGTTTTTCGCGTTTTTCTCGCGAACCGCTCAACTTAGAGCAACGCGGTCTTCAGAAATGGTTTCCTCGGCCAATTTCCTATCCAGTGACGTGTGAATCGTCAAAATCGGATGGCTAGATGGAACACAGTGCGCCTTAGCAATTCAAAACATAGTAAAATGGCAATTTTAGCAGTTTTTGATACTTTGAGAAGCCATAACTTCCGTACCGTTCCATATAGAAAAAAATCAATTACTCCAGCGTAATCGGCGTCAAAAACTGTACCAGGAACCCAAATCTCAATTGGGTGGGAGGTAGTTTTGTTTTTCCCAACTGATCAAAATTTTGATAAAAATCGAACTTTTTTACTTTAAATTTGAAGTGGCACATCTAATTCGAAATCTAGCACCCGGATCGATATGAAACCTTCGCTATCTTACTAAAATGGATTCGCTGATCACGAATTTACATAGAACAGGTCTCTATCTCTACTGGTTGCCGAGTTGTGCTCAAATAACGTTTTTTTCAAATAACACGAAAATAGGCGAATTGACCACATAACTTCAATATGGTACTTCTTAGGCATATAAAAGTATACATATTTTTGATGTACTCGTCGAGAGCTATCATTTGGTGGTGGGTTAATCTCTCTATCGCCAACGGTTGCAAAGTAATTTTTTTTTAATTTTTTTTCTATCTCAATGGGCTAAATTTAGATCGAAAAAAATATCAAATTTTTTTGAGAGATAGGGCTGTCTAATGGGGTCGTGCTTATGCATTGGGCTGTGCTGAGTTCAACGGTGTGCTCGGTTTTCCCATAAAGCGTACGGTTTGTCCAGAAAATGTAAAATTAGGATTGTTGCGGTTTTTCGCGTTTTTCTCGCGAACCGCTCAACTTAGAGCAACGCGGTCTTCAGAAATGGTTTCCTCGGCCAATTTCCTATCCAGCGACGTGTGAATCGTCAAAATCGGATGGCTAGATGGAACACAGTGCGCCTTAGCAATTCAAAACATAGTAAAATGGCAATTTTAGCAGTTTTTGATACTTTGAGAAGTCATAACTTCCGTACCGTTCCATATAGAAAAAAATCAATTACTCCAGCGTAATCGGCGTCAAAAACTGTACCAGGAACCCAAATCTCAATTGGGTGGGAGGTAGTTTTGTTTTTCCCAACTGATCAAAATTTTGATAAAAATCGAACTTTTTTACTTTAAATTAGAAGTGGCACACCTAATTCGAAATCTAGCGCCCGGATCGATATGAAACCTTCGCTATCTTACTAAAATGGATTCGCTGATCACGAATTTACATAGAACAGGTCTCTATCTCTACTGGTTGCCGAGTTGTGCTCAAATAACGTTTTTTTCAAATAACACGAAAATAAGCGAATTGACCACATAACTTCAATATGGTACTTCTTAGGCATATAAAAGTATACATATTTTTGATGTACTCGTCGAGAGCTATCATTTGGTGGTGGGTTAATCTCTCTATCGCCAACGGTTGCAAAGTAATTTTTTTTTAATTTTTTTTCTATCTCAATGGGCTAAATTTAGATCGAAAAAAATATCAAATTTTTTTGAGAGATAGGGCTGTCTAATGGGGTCGTGCTTATGCATTGGGCTGTGCTGAGTTCAACGGTGTGCTCGGTTTTCCCATAAAGCGTACGGTTTGTCCAGAAAATGTAAAATTAGGATTGTTGCGGTTTTTCGCGTTTTTCTCGCGAACCGCTCAACTTAGAGCAACGCGGTCTTCAGAAATGGTTTCCTCGGCCAATTTCCTATCCAGCGACGTGTGAATCGTCAAAATCGGATGGCTAGATGGAACACAGTGCGCCTTAGCAATTCAAAACATAGTAAAATGGCAATTTTAGCAGTTTTTGATACTTTGAGAAGTCATAACTTCCGTACCGTTCCATATAGAAAAAAATCAATTACTCCAGCGTAATCGGCGTCAAAAACTGTACCAGGAACCCAAATCTCAATTGGGTGGGAGGTAGTTTTGTTTTTCCCAACTGATCAAAATTTTGATAAAAATCGAACTTTTTTACTTTAAATTAGAAGTGGCACACCTAATTCGAAATCTAGCGCCCGGATCGATATGAAACCTTCGCTATCTTACTAAAATGGATTCGCTGATCACGAATTTACATAGAACAGGTCTCTATCTCTACTGGTTGCCGAGTTGTGCTCAAATAACGTTTTTTTCAAATAACACGAAAATAAGCGAATTGACCACATAACTTCAATATGGTACTTCTTAGGCATATAAAAGTATACATATTTTTGATGTACTCGTCGAGAGCTATCATTTGGTGGTGGGTTAATCTCTCTATCGCCAACGGTTGCAAAGTAATTTTTTTTTAATTTTTTTTCTATCTCAATGGGCTAAATTTAGATCGAAAAAAATATCAAATTTTTTTGAGAGATAGGGCTGTCTAATGGGGTCGTGCTTATGCATTGGGCTGTGCTGAGTTCAACGGTGTGCTCGGTTTTCCCATAAAGCGTACGGTTTGTCCAGAAAATGTAAAATTAGGATTGTTGCGGTTTTTCGCGTTTTTCTCGCGAACCGCTCAACTTAGAGCAACGCGGTCTTCAGAAATGGTTTCCTCGGCCAATTTCCTATCCAGCGACGTGTGAATCGTCAAAATCGGATGGCTAGATGGAACACAGTGCGCCTTAGCAATTCAAAACATAGTAAAATGGCAATTTTAGCAGTTTTTGATACTTTGAGAAGTCATAACTTCCGTACCGTTCCATATAGAAAAAAATCAATTACTCCAGCGTAATCGGCGTCAAAAACTGTACCAGGAACCCAAATCTCAATTGGGTGGGAGGTAGTTTTGTTTTTCCCAACTGATCAAAATTTTGATAAAAATCGAACTTTTTTACTTTAAATTAGAAGTGGCACACCTAATTCGAAATCTAGCGCCCGGATCGATATGAAACCTTCGCTATCTTACTAAAATGGATTCGCTGATCACGAATTTACATAGAACAGGTCTCTATCTCTACTGGTTGCCGAGTTGTGCTCAAATAACGTTTTTTTCAAATAACACGAAAATAAGCGAATTGACCACATAACTTCAATATGGTACTTCTTAGGCATATAAAAGTATACATATTTTTGATGTACTCGTCGAGAGCTATCATTTGGTGGTGGGTTAATCTCTCTATCGCCAACGGTTGCAAAGTAATTTTTTTTTAATTTTTTTTCTATCTCAATGGGCTAAATTTAGATCGAAAAAAATATCAAATTTTTTTGAGAGATAGGGCTGTCTAATGGGGTCGTGCTTATGCATTGGGCTGTGCTGAGTTCAACGGTGTGCTCGGTTTTCCCATAAAGCGTACGGTTTGTCCAGAAAATGTAAAATTAGGATTGTTGCGGTTTTTCGCGTTTTTCTCGCGAACCGCTCAACTTAGAGCAACGCGGTCTTCAGAAATGGTTTCCTCGGCCAATTTCCTATCCAGCGACGTGTGAATCGTCAAAATCGGATGGCTAGATGGAACACAGTGCGCCTTAGCAATTCAAAACATAGTAAAATGGCAATTTTAGCAGTTTTTGATACTTTGAGAAGTCATAACTTCCGTACCGTTCCATATAGAAAAAAATCAATTACTCCAGCGTAATCGGCGTCAAAAACTGTACCAGGAACCCAAATCTCAATTGGGTGGGAGGTAGTTTTGTTTTTCCCAACTGATCAAAATTTTGATAAAAATCGAACTTTTTTACTTTAAATTAGAAGTGGCACACCTAATTCGAAATCTAGCGCCCGGATCGATATGAAACCTTCGCTATCTTACTAAAATGGATTCGCTGATCACGAATTTACATAGAACAGGTCTCTATCTCTACTGGTTGCCGAGTTGTGCTCAAATAACGTTTTTTTCAAATAACACGAAAATAAGCGAATTGACCACATAACTTCAATATGGTACTTCTTAGGCATATAAAAGTATACATATTTTTGATGTACTCGTCGAGAGCTATCATTTGGTGGTGGGTTAATCTCTCTATCGCCAACGGTTGCAAAGTAATTTTTTTTTAATTTTTTTTCTATCTCAATGGGCTAAATTTAGATCGAAAAAAATATCAAATTTTTTTGAGAGATAGGGCTGTCTAATGGGGTCGTGCTTATGCATTGGGCTGTGCTGAGTTCAACGGTGTGCTCGGTTTTCCCATAAAGCGTACGGTTTGTCCAGAAAATGTAAAATTAGGATTGTTGCGGTTTTTCGCGTTTTTCTCGCGAACCGCTCAACTTAGAGCAACGCGGTCTTCAGAAATGGTTTCCTCGGCCAATTTCCTATCCAGTGACGTGTGAATCGTCAAAATCGGATGGCTAGATGGAACACAGTGCGCCTTAGCAATTCAAAACATAGTAAAATGGCAATTTTAGCAGTTTTTGATACTTTGAGAAGCCATAACTTCCGTACCGTTCCATATAGAAAAAAATCAATTACTCCAGCGTAATCGGCGTCAAAAACTGTACCAGGAACCCAAATCTCAATTGGGTGGGAGGTAGTTTTGTTTTTCCCAACTGATCAAAATTTTGATAAAAATCGAACTTTTTTACTTTAAATTTGAAGTGGCACATCTAATTCGAAATCTAGCACCCGGATCGATATGAAACCTTCGCTATCTTACTAAAATGGATTCGCTGATCACGAATTTACATAGAACAGGTCTCTATCTCTACTGGTTGCCGAGTTGTGCTCAAATAACGTTTTTTTCAAATAACACGAAAATAGGCGAATTGACCACATAACTTCAATATGGTACTTCTTAGGCATATAAAAGTATACATATTTTTGATGTACTCGTCGAGAGCTATCATTTCGTGGTGGGTTAATCTCTCTATCGCCAACGGTTGCAAAGTAATTTTTTTTTAATTTTTTTTCTATCTCAATGGGCTAAATTTAGATCGAAAAAAATATCAAATTTTTTTGAGAGATAGGGCTGTCTAATGGGGTCGTGCTTATGCATTGGGCTGTGCTGAGTTCAACGGTGTGCTCGGTTTTCCCATAAAGCGTACGGTTTGTCCAGAAAATGTAAAATTAGGATTGTTGCGGTTTTTCGCGTTTTTCTCGCGAACCGCTCAACTTAGAGCAACGCGGTCTTCAGAAATGGTTTCCTCGGCCAATTTCCTATCCAGCGACGTGTGAATCGTCAAAATCGGATGGCTAGATGGAACACAGTGCGCCTTAGCAATTCAAAACATAGTAAAATGGCAATTTTAGCAGTTTTTGATACTTTGAGAAGTCATAACTTCCGTACCGTTCCATATAGAAAAAAATCAATTACTCCAGCGTAATCGGCGTCAAAAACTGTACCAGGAACCCAAATCTCAATTGGGTGGGAGGTAGTTTTGTTTTTCCCAACTGATCAAAATTTTGATAAAAATCGAACTTTTTTACTTTAAATTAGAAGTGGCACACCTAATTCGAAATCTAGCGCCCGGATCGATATGAAACCTTCGCTATCTTACTAAAATGGATTCGCTGATCACGAATTTACATAGAACAGGTCTCTATCTCTACTGGTTGCCGAGTTGTGCTCAAATAACGTTTTTTTCAAATAACACGAAAATAAGCGAATTGACCACATAACTTCAATATGGTACTTCTTAGGCATATAAAAGTATACATATTTTTGATGTACTCGTCGAGAGCTATCATTTGGTGGTGGGTTAATCTCTCTATCGCCAACGGTTGCAAAGTAATTTTTTTTTAATTTTTTTTCTATCTCAATGGGCTAAATTTAGATCGAAAAAAATATCAAATTTTTTTGAGAGATAGGGCTGTCTAATGGGGTCGTGCTTATGCATTGGGCTGTGCTGAGTTCAACGGTGTGCTCGGTTTTCCCATAAAGCGTACGGTTTGTCCAGAAAATGTAAAATTAGGATTGTTGCGGTTTTTCGCGTTTTTCTCGCGAACCGCTCAACTTAGAGCAACGCGGTCTTCAGAAATGGTTTCCTCGGCCAATTTCCTATCCAGTGACGTGTGAATCGTCAAAATCGGATGGCTAGATGGAACACAGTGCGCCTTAGCAATTCAAAACATAGTAAAATGGCAATTTTAGCAGTTTTTGATACTTTGAGAAGCCATAACTTCCGTACCGTTCCATATAGAAAAAAATCAATTACTCCAGCGTAATCGGCGTCAAAAACTGTACCAGGAACCCAAATCTCAATTGGGTGGGAGGTAGTTTTGTTTTTCCCAACTGATCAAAATTTTGATAAAAATCGAACTTTTTTACTTTAAATTTGAAGTGGCACATCTAATTCGAAATCTAGCACCCGGATCGATATGAAACCTTCGCTATCTTACTAAAATGGATTCGCTGATCACGAATTTACATAGAACAGGTCTCTATCTCTACTGGTTGCCGAGTTGTGCTCAAATAACGTTTTTTTCAAATAACACGAAAATAGGCGAATTGACCACATAACTTCAATATGGTACTTCTTAGGCATATAAAAGTATACATATTTTTGATGTACTCGAGAGCTATCATTTGGTGGTGGGTTAATCTCTCTATCGCCAACGGTTGCAAAGTAATTTTTTTTTAATTTTTTTTCTATCTCAATGGGCTAAATTTAGATCGAAAAAAATATCAAATTTTTTTGAGAGATAGGGCTGTCTAATGGGGTCGTGCTTATGCATTGGGCTGTGCTGAGTTCAACGGTGTGCTCGGTTTTCCCATAAAGCGTACGGTTTGTCCAGAAAATGTAAAATTAGGATTGTTGCGGTTTTTCGCGTTTTTCTCGCGAACCGCTCAACTTAGAGCAACGCGGTCTTCAGAAATGGTTTCCTCGGCCAATTTCCTATCCAGCGACGTGTGAATCGTCAAAATCGGATGGCTAGATGGAACACAGTGCGCCTTAGCAATTCAAAACATAGTAAAATGGCAATTTTAGCAGTTTTTGATACTTTGAGAAGTCATAACTTCCGTACCGTTCCATATAGAAAAAAATCAATTACTCCAGCGTAATCGGCGTCAAAAACTGTACCAGGAACCCAAATCTCAATTGGGTGGGAGGTAGTTTTGTTTTTCCCAACTGATCAAAATTTTGATAAAAATCGAACTTTTTTACTTTAAATTAGAAGTGGCACACCTAATTCGAAATCTAGCGCCCGGATCGATATGAAACCTTCGCTATCTTACTAAAATGGATTCGCTGATCACGAATTTACATAGAACAGGTCTCTATCTCTACTGGTTGCCGAGTTGTGCTCAAATAACGTTTTTTTCAAATAACACGAAAATAAGCGAATTGACCACATAACTTCAATATGGTACTTCTTAGGCATATAAAAGTATACATATTTTTGATGTACTCGTCGAGAGCTATCATTTGGTGGTGGGTTAATCTCTCTATCGCCAACGGTTGCAAAGTAATTTTTTTTTAATTTTTTTTCTATCTCAATGGGCTAAATTTAGATCGAAAAAAATATCAAATTTTTTTGAGAGATAGGGCTGTCTAATGGGGTCGTGCTTATGCATTGGGCTGTGCTGAGTTCAACGGTGTGCTCGGTTTTCCCATAAAGCGTACGGTTTGTCCAGAAAATGTAAAATTAGGATTGTTGCGGTTTTTCGCGTTTTTCTCGCGAACCGCTCAACTTAGAGCAACGCGGTCTTCAGAAATGGTTTCCTCGGCCAATTTCCTATCCAGTGACGTGTGAATCGTCAAAATCGGATGGCTAGATGGAACACAGTGCGCCTTAGCAATTCAAAACATAGTAAAATGGCAATTTTAGCAGTTTTTGATACTTTGAGAAGCCATAACTTCCGTACCGTTCCATATAGAAAAAAATCAATTACTCCAGCGTAATCGGCGTCAAAAACTGTACCAGGAACCCAAATCTCAATTGGGTGGGAGGTAGTTTTGTTTTTCCCAACTGATCAAAATTTTGATAAAAATCGAACTTTTTTACTTTAAATTTGAAGTGGCACATCTAATTCGAAATCTAGCACCCGGATCGATATGAAACCTTCGCTATCTTACTAAAATGGATTCGCTGATCACGAATTTACATAGAACAGGTCTCTATCTCTACTGGTTGCCGAGTTGTGCTCAAATAACGTTTTTTTCAAATAACACGAAAATAGGCGAATTGACCACATAACTTCAATATGGTACTTCTTAGGCATATAAAAGTATACATATTTTTGATGTACTCGTCGAGAGCTATCATTTGGTGGTGGGTTAATCTCTCTATCGCCAACGGTTGCAAAGTAATTTTTTTTTAATTTTTTTTCTATCTCAATGGGCTAAATTTAGATCGAAAAAAATATCAAATTTTTTTGAGAGATAGGGCTGTCTAATGGGGTCGTGCTTATGCATTGGGCTGTGCTGAGTTCAACGGTGTGCTCGGTTTTCCCATAAAGCGTACGGTTTGTCCAGAAAATGTAAAATTAGGATTGTTGCGGTTTTTCGCGTTTTTCTCGCGAACCGCTCAACTTAGAGCAACGCGGTCTTCAGAAATGGTTTCCTCGGCCAATTTCCTATCCAGCGACGTGTGAATCGTCAAAATCGGATGGCTAGATGGAACACAGTGCGCCTTAGCAATTCAAAACATAGTAAAATGGCAATTTTAGCAGTTTTTGATACTTTGAGAAGTCATAACTTCCGTACCGTTCCATATAGAAAAAAATCAATTACTCCAGCGTAATCGGCGTCAAAAACTGTACCAGGAACCCAAATCTCAATTGGGTGGGAGGTAGTTTTGTTTTTCCCAACTGATCAAAATTTTGATAAAAATCGAACTTTTTTACTTTAAATTAGAAGTGGCACACCTAATTCGAAATCTAGCGCCCGGATCGATATGAAACCTTCGCTATCTTACTAAAATGGATTCGCTGATCACGAATTTACATAGAACAGGTCTCTATCTCTACTGGTTGCCGAGTTGTGCTCAAATAACGTTTTTTTCAAATAACACGAAAATAAGCGAATTGACCACATAACTTCAATATGGTACTTCTTAGGCATATAAAAGTATACATATTTTTGATGTACTCGTCGAGAGCTATCATTTGGTGGTGGGTTAATCTCTCTATCGCCAACGGTTGCAAAGTAATTTTTTTTTAATTTTTTTTCTATCTCAATGGGCTAAATTTAGATCGAAAAAAATATCAAATTTTTTTGAGAGATAGGGCTGTCTAATGGGGTCGTGCTTATGCATTGGGCTGTGCTGAGTTCAACGGTGTGCTCGGTTTTCCCATAAAGCGTACGGTTTGTCCAGAAAATGTAAAATTAGGATTGTTGCGGTTTTTCGCGTTTTTCTCGCGAACCGCTCAACTTAGAGCAACGCGGTCTTCAGAAATGGTTTCCTCGGCCAATTTCCTATCCAGTGACGTGTGAATCGTCAAAATCGGATGGCTAGATGGAACACAGTGCGCCTTAGCAATTCAAAACATAGTAAAATGGCAATTTTAGCAGTTTTTGATACTTTGAGAAGCCATAACTTCCGTACCGTTCCATATAGAAAAAAATCAATTACTCCAGCGTAATCGGCGTCAAAAACTGTACCAGGAACCCAAATCTCAATTGGGTGGGAGGTAGTTTTGTTTTTCCCAACTGATCAAAATTTTGATAAAAATCGAACTTTTTTACTTTAAATTTGAAGTGGCACATCTAATTCGAAATCTAGCACCCGGATCGATATGAAACCTTCGCTATCTTACTAAAATGGATTCGCTGATCACGAATTTACATAGAACAGGTCTCTATCTCTACTGGTTGCCGAGTTGTGCTCAAATAACGTTTTTTTCAAATAACACGAAAATAGGCGAATTGACCACATAACTTCAATATGGTACTTCTTAGGCATATAAAAGTATACATATTTTTGATGTACTCGAGAGCTATCATTTGGTGGTGGGTTAATCTCTCTATCGCCAACGGTTGCAAAGTAATTTTTTTTTAATTTTTTTTCTATCTCAATGGGCTAAATTTAGATCGAAAAAAATATCAAATTTTTTTGAGAGATAGGGCTGTCTAATGGGGTCGTGCTTATGCATTGGGCTGTGCTGAGTTCAACGGTGTGCTCGGTTTTCCCATAAAGCGTACGGTTTGTCCAGAAAATGTAAAATTAGGATTGTTGCGGTTTTTCGCGTTTTTCTCGCGAACCGCTCAACTTAGAGCAACGCGGTCTTCAGAAATGGTTTCCTCGGCCAATTTCCTATCCAGCGACGTGTGAATCGTCAAAATCGGATGGCTAGATGGAACACAGTGCGCCTTAGCAATTCAAAACATAGTAAAATGGCAATTTTAGCAGTTTTTGATACTTTGAGAAGTCATAACTTCCGTACCGTTCCATATAGAAAAAAATCAATTACTCCAGCGTAATCGGCGTCAAAAACTGTACCAGGAACCCAAATCTCAATTGGGTGGGAGGTAGTTTTGTTTTTCCCAACTGATCAAAATTTTGATAAAAATCGAACTTTTTTACTTTAAATTAGAAGTGGCACACCTAATTCGAAATCTAGCGCCCGGATCGATATGAAACCTTCGCTATCTTACTAAAATGGATTCGCTGATCACGAATTTACATAGAACAGGTCTCTATCTCTACTGGTTGCCGAGTTGTGCTCAAATAACGTTTTTTTCAAATAACACGAAAATAAGCGAATTGACCACATAACTTCAATATGGTACTTCTTAGGCATATAAAAGTATACATATTTTTGATGTACTCGTCGAGAGCTATCATTTGGTGGTGGGTTAATCTCTCTATCGCCAACGGTTGCAAAGTAATTTTTTTTTAATTTTTTTTCTATCTCAATGGGCTAAATTTAGATCGAAAAAAATATCAAATTTTTTTGAGAGATAGGGCTGTCTAATGGGGTCGTGCTTATGCATTGGGCTGTGCTGAGTTCAACGGTGTGCTCGGTTTTCCCATAAAGCGTACGGTTTGTCCAGAAAATGTAAAATTAGGATTGTTGCGGTTTTTCGCGTTTTTCTCGCGAACCGCTCAACTTAGAGCAACGCGGTCTTCAGAAATGGTTTCCTCGGCCAATTTCCTATCCAGTGACGTGTGAATCGTCAAAATCGGATGGCTAGATGGAACACAGTGCGCCTTAGCAATTCAAAACATAGTAAAATGGCAATTTTAGCAGTTTTTGATACTTTGAGAAGCCATAACTTCCGTACCGTTCCATATAGAAAAAAATCAATTACTCCAGCGTAATCGGCGTCAAAAACTGTACCAGGAACCCAAATCTCAATTGGGTGGGAGGTAGTTTTGTTTTTCCCAACTGATCAAAATTTTGATAAAAATCGAACTTTTTTACTTTAAATTTGAAGTGGCACATCTAATTCGAAATCTAGCACCCGGATCGATATGAAACCTTCGCTATCTTACTAAAATGGATTCGCTGATCACGAATTTACATAGAACAGGTCTCTATCTCTACTGGTTGCCGAGTTGTGCTCAAATAACGTTTTTTTCAAATAACACGAAAATAGGCGAATTGACCACATAACTTCAATATGGTACTTCTTAGGCATATAAAAGTATACATATTTTTGATGTACTCGTCGAGAGCTATCATTTGGTGGTGGGTTAATCTCTCTATCGCCAACGGTTGCAAAGTAATTTTTTTTTAATTTTTTTTCTATCTCAATGGGCTAAATTTAGATCGAAAAAAATATCAAATTTTTTTGAGAGATAGGGCTGTCTAATGGGGTCGTGCTTATGCATTGGGCTGTGCTGAGTTCAACGGTGTGCTCGGTTTTCCCATAAAGCGTACGGTTTGTCCAGAAAATGTAAAATTAGGATTGTTGCGGTTTTTCGCGTTTTTCTCGCGAACCGCTCAACTTAGAGCAACGCGGTCTTCAGAAATGGTTTCCTCGGCCAATTTCCTATCCAGCGACGTGTGAATCGTCAAAATCGGATGGCTAGATGGAACACAGTGCGCCTTAGCAATTCAAAACATAGTAAAATGGCAATTTTAGCAGTTTTTGATACTTTGAGAAGTCATAACTTCCGTACCGTTCCATATAGAAAAAAATCAATTACTCCAGCGTAATCGGCGTCAAAAACTGTACCAGGAACCCAAATCTCAATTGGGTGGGAGGTAGTTTTGTTTTTCCCAACTGATCAAAATTTTGATAAAAATCGAACTTTTTTACTTTAAATTAGAAGTGGCACACCTAATTCGAAATCTAGCGCCCGGATCGATATGAAACCTTCGCTATCTTACTAAAATGGATTCGCTGATCACGAATTTACATAGAACAGGTCTCTATCTCTACTGGTTGCCGAGTTGTGCTCAAATAACGTTTTTTTCAAATAACACGAAAATAAGCGAATTGACCACATAACTTCAATATGGTACTTCTTAGGCATATAAAAGTATACATATTTTTGATGTACTCGTCGAGAGCTATCATTTGGTGGTGGGTTAATCTCTCTATCGCCAACGGTTGCAAAGTAATTTTTTTTTAATTTTTTTTCTATCTCAATGGGCTAAATTTAGATCGAAAAAAATATCAAATTTTTTTGAGAGATAGGGCTGTCTAATGGGGTCGTGCTTATGCATTGGGCTGTGCTGAGTTCAACGGTGTGCTCGGTTTTCCCATAAAGCGTACGGTTTGTCCAGAAAATGTAAAATTAGGATTGTTGCGGTTTTTCGCGTTTTTCTCGCGAACCGCTCAACTTAGAGCAACGCGGTCTTCAGAAATGGTTTCCTCGGCCAATTTCCTATCCAGCGACGTGTGAATCGTCAAAATCGGATGGCTAGATGGAACACAGTGCGCCTTAGCAATTCAAAACATAGTAAAATGGCAATTTTAGCAGTTTTTGATACTTTGAGAAGTCATAACTTCCGTACCGTTCCATATAGAAAAAAATCAATTACTCCAGCGTAATCGGCGTCAAAAACTGTACCAGGAACCCAAATCTCAATTGGGTGGGAGGTAGTTTTGTTTTTCCCAACTGATCAAAATTTTGATAAAAATCGAACTTTTTTACTTTAAATTAGAAGTGGCACACCTAATTCGAAATCTAGCGCCCGGATCGATATGAAACCTTCGCTATCTTACTAAAATGGATTCGCTGATCACGAATTTACATAGAACAGGTCTCTATCTCTACTGGTTGCCGAGTTGTGCTCAAATAACGTTTTTTTCAAATAACACGAAAATAAGCGAATTGACCACATAACTTCAATATGGTACTTCTTAGGCATATAAAAGTATACATATTTTTGATGTACTCGTCGAGAGCTATCATTTGGTGGTGGGTTAATCTCTCTATCGCCAACGGTTGCAAAGTAATTTTTTTTTAATTTTTTTTCTATCTCAATGGGCTAAATTTAGATCGAAAAAAATATCAAATTTTTTTGAGAGATAGGGCTGTCTAATGGGGTCGTGCTTATGCATTGGGCTGTGCTGAGTTCAACGGTGTGCTCGGTTTTCCCATAAAGCGTACGGTTTGTCCAGAAAATGTAAAATTAGGATTGTTGCGGTTTTTCGCGTTTTTCTCGCGAACCGCTCAACTTAGAGCAACGCGGTCTTCAGAAATGGTTTCCTCGGCCAATTTCCTATCCAGCGACGTGTGAATCGTCAAAATCGGATGGCTAGATGGAACACAGTGCGCCTTAGCAATTCAAAACATAGTAAAATGGCAATTTTAGCAGTTTTTGATACTTTGAGAAGTCATAACTTCCGTACCGTTCCATATAGAAAAAAATCAATTACTCCAGCGTAATCGGCGTCAAAAACTGTACCAGGAACCCAAATCTCAATTGGGTGGGAGGTAGTTTTGTTTTTCCCAACTGATCAAAATTTTGATAAAAATCGAACTTTTTTACTTTAAATTAGAAGTGGCACACCTAATTCGAAATCTAGCGCCCGGATCGATATGAAACCTTCGCTATCTTACTAAAATGGATTCGCTGATCACGAATTTACATAGAACAGGTCTCTATCTCTACTGGT
This sequence comes from Aphodius sticticus, assembly GCA_963966075.1. Taxonomy (NCBI): domain Eukaryota; kingdom Metazoa; phylum Arthropoda; class Insecta; order Coleoptera; family Scarabaeidae; genus Aphodius; species Aphodius sticticus. The sequence continues at coordinate 3,100,173 of OZ014510.1, forward strand.
TGCCGAGTTGTGCTCAAATAACGTTTTTTTCAAATAACACGAAAATAAGCGAATTGACCACATAACTTCAATATGGTACTTCTTAGGCATATAAAAGTATACATATTTTTGATGTACTCGTCGAGAGCTATCATTTGGTGGTGGGTTAATCTCTCTATCGCCAACGGTTGCAAAGTAATTTTTTTTTAATTTTTTTTCTATCTCAATGGGCTAAATTTAGATCGAAAAAAATATCAAATTTTTTTGAGAGATAGGGCTGTCTAATGGGGTCGTGCTTATGCATTGGGCTGTGCTGAGTTCAACGGTGTGCTCGGTTTTCCCATAAAGCGTACGGTTTGTCCAGAAAATGTAAAATTAGGATTGTTGCGGTTTTTCGCGTTTTTCTCGCGAACCGCTCAACTTAGAGCAACGCGGTCTTCAGAAATGGTTTCCTCGGCCAATTTCCTATCCAGCGACGTGTGAATCGTCAAAATCGGATGGCTAGATGGAACACAGTGCGCCTTAGCAATTCAAAACATAGTAAAATGGCAATTTTAGCAGTTTTTGATACTTTGAGAAGTCATAACTTCCGTACCGTTCCATATAGAAAAAAATCAATTACTCCAGCGTAATCGGCGTCAAAAACTGTACCAGGAACCCAAATCTCAATTGGGTGGGAGGTAGTTTTGTTTTTCCCAACTGATCAAAATTTTGATAAAAATCGAACTTTTTTACTTTAAATTAGAAGTGGCACACCTAATTCGAAATCTAGCGCCCGGATCGATATGAAACCTTCGCTATCTTACTAAAATGGATTCGCTGATCACGAATTTACATAGAACAGGTCTCTATCTCTACTGGTTGCCGAGTTGTGCTCAAATAACGTTTTTTTCAAATAACACGAAAATAAGCGAATTGACCACATAACTTCAATATGGTACTTCTTAGGCATATAAAAGTATACATATTTTTGATGTACTCGTCGAGAGCTATCATTTGGTGGTGGGTTAATCTCTCTATCGCCAACGGTTGCAAAGTAATTTTTTTTTAATTTTTTTTCTATCTCAATGGGCTAAATTTAGATCGAAAAAAATATCAAATTTTTTTGAGAGATAGGGCTGTCTAATGGGGTCGTGCTTATGCATTGGGCTGTGCTGAGTTCAACGGTGTGCTCGGTTTTCCCATAAAGCGTACGGTTTGTCCAGAAAATGTAAAATTAGGATTGTTGCGGTTTTTCGCGTTTTTCTCGCGAACCGCTCAACTTAGAGCAACGCGGTCTTCAGAAATGGTTTCCTCGGCCAATTTCCTATCCAGCGACGTGTGAATCGTCAAAATCGGATGGCTAGATGGAACACAGTGCGCCTTAGCAATTCAAAACATAGTAAAATGGCAATTTTAGCAGTTTTTGATACTTTGAGAAGTCATAACTTCCGTACCGTTCCATATAGAAAAAAATCAATTACTCCAGCGTAATCGGCGTCAAAAACTGTACCAGGAACCCAAATCTCAATTGGGTGGGAGGTAGTTTTGTTTTTCCCAACTGATCAAAATTTTGATAAAAATCGAACTTTTTTACTTTAAATTAGAAGTGGCACACCTAATTCGAAATCTAGCGCCCGGATCGATATGAAACCTTCGCTATCTTACTAAAATGGATTCGCTGATCACGAATTTACATAGAACAGGTCTCTATCTCTACTGGTTGCCGAGTTGTGCTCAAATAACGTTTTTTTCAAATAACACGAAAATAAGCGAATTGACCACATAACTTCAATATGGTACTTCTTAGGCATATAAAAGTATACATATTTTTGATGTACTCGTCGAGAGCTATCATTTGGTGGTGGGTTAATCTCTCTATCGCCAACGGTTGCAAAGTAATTTTTTTTTAATTTTTTTCTATCTCAATGGGCTAAATTTAGATCGAAAAAAATATCAAATTTTTTTGAGAGATAGGGCTGTCTAATGGGGTCGTGCTTATGCATTGGGCTGTGCTGAGTTCAACGGTGTGCTCGGTTTTCCCATAAAGCGTACGGTTTGTCCAGAAAATGTAAAATTAGGATTGTTGCGGTTTTTCGCGTTTTTCTCGCGAACCGCTCAACTTAGAGCAACGCGGTCTTCAGAAATGGTTTCCTCGGCCAATTTCCTATCCAGCGACGTGTGAATCGTCAAAATCGGATGGCTAGATGGAACACAGTGCGCCTTAGCAATTCAAAACATAGTAAAATGGCAATTTTAGCAGTTTTTGATACTTTGAGAAGTCATAACTTCCGTACCGTTCCATATAGAAAAAAATCAATTACTCCAGCGTAATCGGCGTCAAAAACTGTACCAGGAACCCAAATCTCAATTGGGTGGGAGGTAGTTTTGTTTTTCCCAACTGATCAAAATTTTGATAAAAATCGAACTTTTTTACTTTAAATTAGAAGTGGCACACCTAATTCGAAATCTAGCGCCCGGATCGATATGAAACCTTCGCTATCTTACTAAAATGGATTCGCTGATCACGAATTTACATAGAACAGGTCTCTATCTCTACTGGTTGCCGAGTTGTGCTCAAATAACGTTTTTTTCAAATAACACGAAAATAAGCGAATTGACCACATAACTTCAATATGGTACTTCTTAGGCATATAAAAGTATACATATTTTTGATGTACTCGTCGAGAGCTATCATTTGGTGGTGGGTTAATCTCTCTATCGCCAACGGTTGCAAAGTAATTTTTTTTTAATTTTTTTTCTATCTCAATGGGCTAAATTTAGATCGAAAAAAATATCAAATTTTTTTGAGAGATAGGGCTGTCTAATGGGGTCGTGCTTATGCATTGGGCTGTGCTGAGTTCAACGGTGTGCTCGGTTTTCCCATAAAGCGTACGGTTTGTCCAGAAAATGTAAAATTAGGATTGTTGCGGTTTTTCGCGTTTTTCTCGCGAACCGCTCAACTTAGAGCAACGCGGTCTTCAGAAATGGTTTCCTCGGCCAATTTCCTATCCAGTGACGTGTGAATCGTCAAAATCGGATGGCTAGATGGAACACAGTGCGCCTTAGCAATTCAAAACATAGTAAAATGGCAATTTTAGCAGTTTTTGATACTTTGAGAAGCCATAACTTCCGTACCGTTCCATATAGAAAAAAATCAATTACTCCAGCGTAATCGGCGTCAAAAACTGTACCAGGAACCCAAATCTCAATTGGGTGGGAGGTAGTTTTGTTTTTCCCAACTGATCAAAATTTTGATAAAAATCGAACTTTTTTACTTTAAATTTGAAGTGGCACATCTAATTCGAAATCTAGCACCCGGATCGATATGAAACCTTCGCTATCTTACTAAAATGGATTCGCTGATCACGAATTTACATAGAACAGGTCTCTATCTCTACTGGTTGCCGAGTTGTGCTCAAATAACGTTTTTTTCAAATAACACGAAAATAGGCGAATTGACCACATAACTTCAATATGGTACTTCTTAGGCATATAAAAGTATACATATTTTTGATGTACTCGTCGAGAGCTATCATTTGGTGGTGGGTTAATCTCTCTATCGCCAACGGTTGCAAAGTAATTTTTTTTTAATTTTTTTTCTATCTCAATGGGCTAAATTTAGATCGAAAAAAATATCAAATTTTTTTGAGAGATAGGGCTGTCTAATGGGGTCGTGCTTATGCATTGGGCTGTGCTGAGTTCAACGGTGTGCTCGGTTTTCCCATAAAGCGTACGGTTTGTCCAGAAAATGTAAAATTAGGATTGTTGCGGTTTTTCGCGTTTTTCTCGCGAACCGCTCAACTTAGAGCAACGCGGTCTTCAGAAATGGTTTCCTCGGCCAATTTCCTATCCAGCGACGTGTGAATCGTCAAAATCGGATGGCTAGATGGAACACAGTGCGCCTTAGCAATTCAAAACATAGTAAAATGGCAATTTTAGCAGTTTTTGATACTTTGAGAAGTCATAACTTCCGTACCGTTCCATATAGAAAAAAATCAATTACTCCAGCGTAATCGGCGTCAAAAACTGTACCAGGAACCCAAATCTCAATTGGGTGGGAGGTAGTTTTGTTTTTCCCAACTGATCAAAATTTTGATAAAAATCGAACTTTTTTACTTTAAATTAGAAGTGGCACACCTAATTCGAAATCTAGCGCCCGGATCGATATGAAACCTTCGCTATCTTACTAAAATGGATTCGCTGATCACGAATTTACATAGAACAGGTCTCTATCTCTACTGGTTGCCGAGTTGTGCTCAAATAACGTTTTTTTCAAATAACACGAAAATAAGCGAATTGACCACATAACTTCAATATGGTACTTCTTAGGCATATAAAAGTATACATATTTTTGATGTACTCGTCGAGAGCTATCATTTGGTGGTGGGTTAATCTCTCTATCGCCAACGGTTGCAAAGTAATTTTTTTTTAATTTTTTTTCTATCTCAATGGGCTAAATTTAGATCGAAAAAAATATCAAATTTTTTTGAGAGATAGGGCTGTCTAATGGGGTCGTGCTTATGCATTGGGCTGTGCTGAGTTCAACGGTGTGCTCGGTTTTCCCATAAAGCGTACGGTTTGTCCAGAAAATGTAAAATTAGGATTGTTGCGGTTTTTCGCGTTTTTCTCGCGAACCGCTCAACTTAGAGCAACGCGGTCTTCAGAAATGGTTTCCTCGGCCAATTTCCTATCCAGCGACGTGTGAATCGTCAAAATCGGATGGCTAGATGGAACACAGTGCGCCTTAGCAATTCAAAACATAGTAAAATGGCAATTTTAGCAGTTTTTGATACTTTGAGAAGTCATAACTTCCGTACCGTTCCATATAGAAAAAAATCAATTACTCCAGCGTAATCGGCGTCAAAAACTGTACCAGGAACCCAAATCTCAATTGGGTGGGAGGTAGTTTTGTTTTTCCCAACTGATCAAAATTTTGATAAAAATCGAACTTTTTTACTTTAAATTAGAAGTGGCACACCTAATTCGAAATCTAGCGCCCGGATCGATATGAAACCTTCGCTATCTTACTAAAATGGATTCGCTGATCACGAATTTACATAGAACAGGTCTCTATCTCTACTGGTTGCCGAGTTGTGCTCAAATAACGTTTTTTTCAAATAACACGAAAATAAGCGAATTGACCACATAACTTCAATATGGTACTTCTTAGGCATATAAAAGTATACATATTTTTGATGTACTCGTCGAGAGCTATCATTTGGTGGTGGGTTAATCTCTCTATCGCCAACGGTTGCAAAGTAATTTTTTTTTAATTTTTTTTCTATCTCAATGGGCTAAATTTAGATCGAAAAAAATATCAAATTTTTTTGAGAGATAGGGCTGTCTAATGGGGTCGTGCTTATGCATTGGGCTGTGCTGAGTTCAACGGTGTGCTCGGTTTTCCCATAAAGCGTACGGTTTGTCCAGAAAATGTAAAATTAGGATTGTTGCGGTTTTTCGCGTTTTTCTCGCGAACCGCTCAACTTAGAGCAACGCGGTCTTCAGAAATGGTTTCCTCGGCCAATTTCCTATCCAGCGACGTGTGAATCGTCAAAATCGGATGGCTAGATGGAACACAGTGCGCCTTAGCAATTCAAAACATAGTAAAATGGCAATTTTAGCAGTTTTTGATACTTTGAGAAGTCATAACTTCCGTACCGTTCCATATAGAAAAAAATCAATTACTCCAGCGTAATCGGCGTCAAAAACTGTACCAGGAACCCAAATCTCAATTGGGTGGGAGGTAGTTTTGTTTTTCCCAACTGATCAAAATTTTGATAAAAATCGAACTTTTTTACTTTAAATTAGAAGTGGCACACCTAATTCGAAATCTAGCGCCCGGATCGATATGAAACCTTCGCTATCTTACTAAAATGGATTCGCTGATCACGAATTTACATAGAACAGGTCTCTATCTCTACTGGTTGCCGAGTTGTGCTCAAATAACGTTTTTTTCAAATAACACGAAAATAAGCGAATTGACCACATAACTTCAATATGGTACTTCTTAGGCATATAAAAGTATACATATTTTTGATGTACTCGTCGAGAGCTATCATTTGGTGGTGGGTTAATCTCTCTATCGCCAACGGTTGCAAAGTAATTTTTTTTTAATTTTTTTTCTATCTCAATGGGCTAAATTTAGATCGAAAAAAATATCAAATTTTTTTGAGAGATAGGGCTGTCTAATGGGGTCGTGCTTATGCATTGGGCTGTGCTGAGTTCAACGGTGTGCTCGGTTTTCCCATAAAGCGTACGGTTTGTCCAGAAAATGTAAAATTAGGATTGTTGCGGTTTTTCGCGTTTTTCTCGCGAACCGCTCAACTTAGAGCAACGCGGTCTTCAGAAATGGTTTCCTCGGCCAATTTCCTATCCAGTGACGTGTGAATCGTCAAAATCGGATGGCTAGATGGAACACAGTGCGCCTTAGCAATTCAAAACATAGTAAAATGGCAATTTTAGCAGTTTTTGATACTTTGAGAAGCCATAACTTCCGTACCGTTCCATATAGAAAAAAATCAATTACTCCAGCGTAATCGGCGTCAAAAACTGTACCAGGAACCCAAATCTCAATTGGGTGGGAGGTAGTTTTGTTTTTCCCAACTGATCAAAATTTTGATAAAAATCGAACTTTTTTACTTTAAATTTGAAGTGGCACATCTAATTCGAAATCTAGCACCCGGATCGATATGAAACCTTCGCTATCTTACTAAAATGGATTCGCTGATCACGAATTTACATAGAACAGGTCTCTATCTCTACTGGTTGCCGAGTTGTGCTCAAATAACGTTTTTTTCAAATAACACGAAAATAGGCGAATTGACCACATAACTTCAATATGGTACTTCTTAGGCATATAAAAGTATACATATTTTTGATGTACTCGTCGAGAGCTATCATTTGGTGGTGGGTTAATCTCTCTATCGCCAACGGTTGCAAAGTAATTTTTTTTTAATTTTTTTTCTATCTCAATGGGCTAAATTTAGATCGAAAAAAATATCAAATTTTTTTGAGAGATAGGGCTGTCTAATGGGGTCGTGCTTATGCATTGGGCTGTGCTGAGTTCAACGGTGTGCTCGGTTTTCCCATAAAGCGTACGGTTTGTCCAGAAAATGTAAAATTAGGATTGTTGCGGTTTTTCGCGTTTTTCTCGCGAACCGCTCAACTTAGAGCAACGCGGTCTTCAGAAATGGTTTCCTCGGCCAATTTCCTATCCAGCGACGTGTGAATCGTCAAAATCGGATGGCTAGATGGAACACAGTGCGCCTTAGCAATTCAAAACATAGTAAAATGGCAATTTTAGCAGTTTTTGATACTTTGAGAAGTCATAACTTCCGTACCGTTCCATATAGAAAAAAATCAATTACTCCAGCGTAATCGGCGTCAAAAACTGTACCAGGAACCCAAATCTCAATTGGGTGGGAGGTAGTTTTGTTTTTCCCAACTGATCAAAATTTTGATAAAAATCGAACTTTTTTACTTTAAATTAGAAGTGGCACACCTAATTCGAAATCTAGCGCCCGGATCGATATGAAACCTTCGCTATCTTACTAAAATGGATTCGCTGATCACGAATTTACATAGAACAGGTCTCTATCTCTACTGGTTGCCGAGTTGTGCTCAAATAACGTTTTTTTCAAATAACACGAAAATAAGCGAATTGACCACATAACTTCAATATGGTACTTCTTAGGCATATAAAAGTATACATATTTTTGATGTACTCGTCGAGAGCTATCATTTGGTGGTGGGTTAATCTCTCTATCGCCAACGGTTGCAAAGTAATTTTTTTTTAATTTTTTTTCTATCTCAATGGGCTAAATTTAGATCGAAAAAAATATCAAATTTTTTTGAGAGATAGGGCTGTCTAATGGGGTCGTGCTTATGCATTGGGCTGTGCTGAGTTCAACGGTGTGCTCGGTTTTCCCATAAAGCGTACGGTTTGTCCAGAAAATGTAAAATTAGGATTGTTGCGGTTTTTCGCGTTTTTCTCGCGAACCGCTCAACTTAGAGCAACGCGGTCTTCAGAAATGGTTTCCTCGGCCAATTTCCTATCCAGCGACGTGTGAATCGTCAAAATCGGATGGCTAGATGGAACACAGTGCGCCTTAGCAATTCAAAACATAGTAAAATGGCAATTTTAGCAGTTTTTGATACTTTGAGAAGTCATAACTTCCGTACCGTTCCATATAGAAAAAAATCAATTACTCCAGCGTAATCGGCGTCAAAAACTGTACCAGGAACCCAAATCTCAATTGGGTGGGAGGTAGTTTTGTTTTTCCCAACTGATCAAAATTTTGATAAAAATCGAACTTTTTTACTTTAAATTAGAAGTGGCACACCTAATTCGAAATCTAGCGCCCGGATCGATATGAAACCTTCGCTATCTTACTAAAATGGATTCGCTGATCACGAATTTACATAGAACAGGTCTCTATCTCTACTGGTTGCCGAGTTGTGCTCAAATAACGTTTTTTTCAAATAACACGAAAATAAGCGAATTGACCACATAACTTCAATATGGTACTTCTTAGGCATATAAAAGTATACATATTTTTGATGTACTCGTCGAGAGCTATCATTTGGTGGTGGGTTAATCTCTCTATCGCCAACGGTTGCAAAGTAATTTTTTTTTAATTTTTTTTCTATCTCAATGGGCTAAATTTAGATCGAAAAAAATATCAAATTTTTTTGAGAGATAGGGCTGTCTAATGGGGTCGTGCTTATGCATTGGGCTGTGCTGAGTTCAACGGTGTGCTCGGTTTTCCCATAAAGCGTACGGTTTGTCCAGAAAATGTAAAATTAGGATTGTTGCGGTTTTTCGCGTTTTTCTCGCGAACCGCTCAACTTAGAGCAACGCGGTCTTCAGAAATGGTTTCCTCGGCCAATTTCCTATCCAGTGACGTGTGAATCGTCAAAATCGGATGGCTAGATGGAACACAGTGCGCCTTAGCAATTCAAAACATAGTAAAATGGCAATTTTAGCAGTTTTTGATACTTTGAGAAGCCATAACTTCCGTACCGTTCCATATAGAAAAAAATCAATTACTCCAGCGTAATCGGCGTCAAAAACTGTACCAGGAACCCAAATCTCAATTGGGTGGGAGGTAGTTTTGTTTTTCCCAACTGATCAAAATTTTGATAAAAATCGAACTTTTTTACTTTAAATTTGAAGTGGCACATCTAATTCGAAATCTAGCACCCGGATCGATATGAAACCTTCGCTATCTTACTAAAATGGATTCGCTGATCACGAATTTACATAGAACAGGTCTCTATCTCTACTGGTTGCCGAGTTGTGCTCAAATAACGTTTTTTTCAAATAACACGAAAATAGGCGAATTGACCACATAACTTCAATATGGTACTTCTTAGGCATATAAAAGTATACATATTTTTGATGTACTCGTCGAGAGCTATCATTTGGTGGTGGGTTAATCTCTCTATCGCCAACGGTTGCAAAGTAATTTTTTTTTAATTTTTTTTCTATCTCAATGGGCTAAATTTAGATCGAAAAAAATATCAAATTTTTTTGAGAGATAGGGCTGTCTAATGGGGTCGTGCTTATGCATTGGGCTGTGCTGAGTTCAACGGTGTGCTCGGTTTTCCCATAAAGCGTACGGTTTGTCCAGAAAATGTAAAATTAGGATTGTTGCGGTTTTTCGCGTTTTTCTCGCGAACCGCTCAACTTAGAGCAACGCGGTCTTCAGAAATGGTTTCCTCGGCCAATTTCCTATCCAGCGACGTGTGAATCGTCAAAATCGGATGGCTAGATGGAACACAGTGCGCCTTAGCAATTCAAAACATAGTAAAATGGCAATTTTAGCAGTTTTTGATACTTTGAGAAGTCATAACTTCCGTACCGTTCCATATAGAAAAAAATCAATTACTCCAGCGTAATCGGCGTCAAAAACTGTACCAGGAACCCAAATCTCAATTGGGTGGGAGGTAGTTTTGTTTTTCCCAACTGATCAAAATTTTGATAAAAATCGAACTTTTTTACTTTAAATTAGAAGTGGCACACCTAATTCGAAATCTAGCGCCCGGATCGATATGAAACCTTCGCTATCTTACTAAAATGGATTCGCTGATCACGAATTTACATAGAACAGGTCTCTATCTCTACTGGTTGCCGAGTTGTGCTCAAATAACGTTTTTTTCAAATAACACGAAAATAAGCGAATTGACCACATAACTTCAATATGGTACTTCTTAGGCATATAAAAGTATACATATTTTTGATGTACTCGTCGAGAGCTATCATTTGGTGGTGGGTTAATCTCTCTATCGCCAACGGTTGCAAAGTAATTTTTTTTTAATTTTTTTTCTATCTCAATGGGCTAAATTTAGATCGAAAAAAATATCAAATTTTTTTGAGAGATAGGGCTGTCTAATGGGGTCGTGCTTATGCATTGGGCTGTGCTGAGTTCAACGGTGTGCTCGGTTTTCCCATAAAGCGTACGGTTTGTCCAGAAAATGTAAAATTAGGATTGTTGCGGTTTTTCGCGTTTTTCTCGCGAACCGCTCAACTTAGAGCAACGCGGTCTTCAGAAATGGTTTCCTCGGCCAATTTCCTATCCAGTGACGTGTGAATCGTCAAAATCGGATGGCTAGATGGAACACAGTGCGCCTTAGCAATTCAAAACATAGTAAAATGGCAATTTTAGCAGTTTTTGATACTTTGAGAAGCCATAACTTCCGTACCGTTCCATATAGAAAAAAATCAATTACTCCAGCGTAATCGGCGTCAAAAACTGTACCAGGAACCCAAATCTCAATTGGGTGGGAGGTAGTTTTGTTTTTCCCAACTGATCAAAATTTTGATAAAAATCGAACTTTTTTACTTTAAATTTGAAGTGGCACATCTAATTCGAAATCTAGCACCCGGATCGATATGAAACCTTCGCTATCTTACTAAAATGGATTCGCTGATCACGAATTTACATAGAACAGGTCTCTATCTCTACTGGTTGCCGAGTTGTGCTCAAATAACGTTTTTTTCAAATAACACGAAAATAGGCGAATTGACCACATAACTTCAATATGGTACTTCTTAGGCATATAAAAGTATACATATTTTTGATGTACTCGTCGAGAGCTATCATTTGGTGGTGGGTTAATCTCTCTATCGCCAACGGTTGCAAAGTAATTTTTTTTTAATTTTTTTTCTATCTCAATGGGCTAAATTTAGATCGAAAAAAATATCAAATTTTTTTGAGAGATAGGGCTGTCTAATGGGGTCGTGCTTATGCATTGGGCTGTGCTGAGTTCAACGGTGTGCTCGGTTTTCCCATAAAGCGTACGGTTTGTCCAGAAAATGTAAAATTAGGATTGTTGCGGTTTTTCGCGTTTTTCTCGCGAACCGCTCAACTTAGAGCAACGCGGTCTTCAGAAATGGTTTCCTCGGCCAATTTCCTATCCAGCGACGTGTGAATCGTCAAAATCGGATGGCTAGATGGAACACAGTGCGCCTTAGCAATTCAAAACATAGTAAAATGGCAATTTTAGCAGTTTTTGATACTTTGAGAAGTCATAACTTCCGTACCGTTCCATATAGAAAAAAATCAATTACTCCAGCGTAATCGGCGTCAAAAACTGTACCAGGAACCCAAATCTCAATTGGGTGGGAGGTAGTTTTGTTTTTCCCAACTGATCAAAATTTTGATAAAAATCGAACTTTTTTACTTTAAATTAGAAGTGGCACACCTAATTCGAAATCTAGCGCCCGGATCGATATGAAACCTTCGCTATCTTACTAAAATGGATTCGCTGATCACGAATTTACATAGAACAGGTCTCTATCTCTACTGGTTGCCGAGTTGTGCTCAAATAACGTTTTTTTCAAATAACACGAAAATAAGCGAATTGACCACATAACTTCAATATGGTACTTCTTAGGCATATAAAAGTATACATATTTTTGATGTACTCGTCGAGAGCTATCATTTGGTGGTGGGTTAATCTCTCTATCGCCAACGGTTGCAAAGTAATTTTTTTTTAATTTTTTTTCTATCTCAATGGGCTAAATTTAGATCGAAAAAAATATCAAATTTTTTTGAGAGATAGGGCTATCTAATGGGGTCGTGCTTATGCATTGGGCTGTGCTGAGTTCAACGGTGTGCTCGGTTTTCCCATAAAGCGTACGGTTTGTCCAGAAAATGTAAAATTAGGATTGTTGCGGTTTTTCGCGTTTTTCTCGCGAACCGCTCAACTTAGAGCAACGCGGTCTTCAGAAATGGTTTCCTCGGCCAATTTCCTATCCAGTGACGTGTGAATCGTCAAAATCGGATGGCTAGATGGAACACAGTGCGCCTTAGCAATTCAAAACATAGTAAAATGGCAATTTTAGCAGTTTTTGATACTTTGAGAAGCCATAACTTCCGTACCGTTCCATATAGAAAAAAATCAATTACTCCAGCGTAATCGGCGTCAAAAACTGTACCAGGAACCCAAATCTCAATTGGGTGGGAGATAGTTTTGTTTTTCCCAACTGATCAAAATTTTGATAAAAATCGAACTTTTTTACTTTAAATTAGAAGTGGCACACCTAATTCGAAATCTAGCGCCCGGATCGATATGAAACCTTCGCTATCTTACTAAAATGGATTCGCTGATCACGAATTTACATAGAACAGGTCTCTATCTCTACTGGTTGCCGAGTTGTGCTCAAATAACGTTTTTTTCAAATAACACGAAAATAAGCGAATTGACCACATAACTTCAATATGGTACTTCTTAGGCATATAAAAGTATACATATTTTTGATGTACTCGTCGAGAGCTATCATTTGGTGGTGGGTTAATCTCTCTATCGCCAACGGTTGCAAAGTAATTTTTTTTTAATTTTTTTTCTATCTCAATGGGCTAAATTTAGATCGAAAAAAATATCAAATTTTTTTGAGAGATAGGGCTGTCTAATGGGGTCGTGCTTATGCATTGGGCTGTGCTGAGTTCAACGGTGTGCTCGGTTTTCCCATAAAGCGTACGGTTTGTCCAGAAAATGTAAAATTAGGATTGTTGCGGTTTTTCGCGTTTTTCTCGCGAACCGCTCAACTTAGAGCAACGCGGTCTTCAGAAATGGTTTCCTCGGCCAATTTCCTATCCAGCGACGTGTGAATCGTCAAAATCGGATGGCTAGATGGAACACAGTGCGCCTTAGCAATTCAAAACATAGTAAAATGGCAATTTTAGCAGTTTTTGATACTTTGAGAAGTCATAACTTCCGTACCGTTCCATATAGAAAAAAATCAATTACTCCAGCGTAATCGGCGTCAAAAACTGTACCAGGAACCCAAATCTCAATTGGGTGGGAGGTAGTTTTGTTTTTCCCAACTGATCAAAATTTTGATAAAAATCGAACTTTTTTACTTTAAATTAGAAGTGGCACACCTAATTCGAAATCTAGCGCCCGGATCGATATGAAACCTTCGCTATCTTACTAAAATGGATTCGCTGATCACGAATTTACATAGAACAGGTCTCTATCTCTACTGGTTGCCGAGTTGTGCTCAAATAACGTTTTTTTCAAATAACACGAAAATAAGCGAATTGACCACATAACTTCAATATGGTACTTCTTAGGCATATAAAAGTATACATATTTTTGATGTACTCGTCGAGAGCTATCATTTGGTGGTGGGTTAATCTCTCTATCGCCAACGGTTGCAAAGTAATTTTTTTTTAATTTTTTTTCTATCTCAATGGGCTAAATTTAGATCGAAAAAAATATCAAATTTTTTTGAGAGATAGGGCTGTCTAATGGGGTCGTGCTTATGCATTGGGCTGTGCTGAGTTCAACGGTGTGCTCGGTTTTCCCATAAAGCGTACGGTTTGTCCAGAAAATGTAAAATTAGGATTGTTGCGGTTTTTCGCGTTTTTCTCGCGAACCGCTCAACTTAGAGCAACGCGGTCTTCAGAAATGGTTTCCTCGGCCAATTTCCTATCCAGCGACGTGTGAATCGTCAAAATCGGATGGCTAGATGGAACACAGTGCGCCTTAGCAATTCAAAACATAGTAAAATGGCAATTTTAGCAGTTTTTGATACTTTGAGAAGTCATAACTTCCGTACCGTTCCATATAGAAAAAAATCAATTACTCCAGCGTAATCGGCGTCAAAAACTGTACCAGGAACCCAAATCTCAATTGGGTGGGAGGTAGTTTTGTTTTTCCCAACTGATCAAAATTTTGATAAAAATCGAACTTTTTTACTTTAAATTAGAAGTGGCACACCTAATTCGAAATCTAGCGCCCGGATCGATATGAAACCTTCGCTATCTTACTAAAATGGATTCGCTGATCACGAATTTACATAGAACAGGTCTCTATCTCTACTGGTTGCCGAGTTGTGCTCAAATAACGTTTTTTTCAAATAACACGAAAATAAGCGAATTGACCACATAACTTCAATATGGTACTTCTTAGGCATATAAAAGTATACATATTTTTGATGTACTCGTCGAGAGCTATCATTTGGTGGTGGGTTAATCTCTCTATCGCCAACGGTTGCAAAGTAATTTTTTTTTAATTTTTTTTCTATCTCAATGGGCTAAATTTAGATCGAAAAAAATATCAAATTTTTTTGAGAGATAGGGCTGTCTAATGGGGTCGTGCTTATGCATTGGGCTGTGCTGAGTTCAACGGTGTGCTCGGTTTTCCCATAAAGCGTACGGTTTGTCCAGAAAATGTAAAATTAGGATTGTTGCGGTTTTTCGCGTTTTTCTCGCGAACCGCTCAACTTAGAGCAACGCGGTCTTCAGAAATGGTTTCCTCGGCCAATTTCCTATCCAGTGACGTGTGAATCGTCAAAATCGGATGGCTAGATGGAACACAGTGCGCCTTAGCAATTCAAAACATAGTAAAATGGCAATTTTAGCAGTTTTTGATACTTTGAGAAGCCATAACTTCCGTACCGTTCCATATAGAAAAAAATCAATTACTCCAGCGTAATCGGCGTCAAAAACTGTACCAGGAACCCAAATCTCAATTGGGTGGGAGGTAGTTTTGTTTTTCCCAACTGATCAAAATTTTGATAAAAATCGAACTTTTTTACTTTAAATTTGAAGTGGCACATCTAATTCGAAATCTAGCACCCGGATCGATATGAAACCTTCGCTATCTTACTAAAATGGATTCGCTGATCACGAATTTACATAGAACAGGTCTCTATCTCTACTGGTTGCCGAGTTGTGCTCAAATAACGTTTTTTTCAAATAACACGAAAATAGGCGAATTGACCACATAACTTCAATATGGTACTTCTTAGGCATATAAAAGTATACATATTTTTGATGTACTCGTCGAGAGCTATCATTTGGTGGTGGGTTAATCTCTCTATCGCCAACGGTTGCAAAGTAATTTTTTTTTAATTTTTTTTCTATCTCAATGGGCTAAATTTAGATCGAAAAAAATATCAAATTTTTTTGAGAGATAGGGCTGTCTAATGGGGTCGTGCTTATGCATTGGGCTGTGCTGAGTTCAACGGTGTGCTCGGTTTTCCCATAAAGCGTACGGTTTGTCCAGAAAATGTAAAATTAGGATTGTTGCGGTTTTTCGCGTTTTTCTCGCGAACCGCTCAACTTAGAGCAACGCGGTCTTCAGAAATGGTTTCCTCGGCCAATTTCCTATCCAGTGACGTGTGAATCGTCAAAATCGGATGGCTAGATGGAACACAGTGCGCCTTAGCAATTCAAAACATAGTAAAATGGCAATTTTAGCAGTTTTTGATACTTTGAGAAGCCATAACTTCCGTACCGTTCCATATAGAAAAAAATCAATTACTCCAGCGTAATCGGCGTCAAAAACTGTACCAGGAACCCAAATCTCAATTGGGTGGGAGGTAGTTTTGTTTTTCCCAACTGATCAAAATTTTGATAAAAATCGAACTTTTTTACTTTAAATTTGAAGTGGCACATCTAATTCGAAATCTAGCACCCGGATCGATATGAAACCTTCGCTATCTTACTAAAATGGATTCGCTGATCACGAATTTACATAGAACAGGTCTCTATCTCTACTGGTTGCCGAGTTGTGCTCAAATAACGTTTTTTTCAAATAACACGAAAATAGGCGAATTGACCACATAACTTCAATATGGTACTTCTTAGGCATATAAAAGTATACATATTTTTGATGTACTCGTCGAGAGCTATCATTTGGTGGTGGGTTAATCTCTCTATCGCCAACGGTTGCAAAGTAATTTTTTTTTAATTTTTTTTCTATCTCAATGGGCTAAATTTAGATCGAAAAAAATATCAAATTTTTTTGAGAGATAGGGCTGTCTAATGGGGTCGTGCTTATGCATTGGGCTGTGCTGAGTTCAACGGTGTGCTCGGTTTTCCCATAAAGCGTACGGTTTGTCCAGAAAATGTAAAATTAGGATTGTTGCGGTTTTTCGCGTTTTTCTCGCGAACCGCTCAACTTAGAGCAACGCGGTCTTCAGAAATGGTTTCCTCGGCCAATTTCCTATCCAGCGACGTGTGAATCGTCAAAATCGGATGGCTAGATGGAACACAGTGCGCCTTAGCAATTTAAAACATAGTAAAATGGCAATTTTAGCAGTTTTTGATACTTTGAGAAGTCATAACTTCCGTACCGTTTCATATAGAAAAAAATCAATTACTCCAGCGTAATCGGCGTCAAAAACTGTACCAGGAACCCAAATCTCAATTGGGTGGGAGGTAGTTTTGTTTTTCCCAACTGATCAAAATTTTGATAAAAATCGAACTTTTTTACTTTAAATTAGAAGTGGCACACCTAATTCGAAATCTAGCGCCCGGATCGATATGAAACCTTCGCTATCTTACTAAAATGGATTCGCTGATCACGAATTTACATAGAACAGGTCTCTATCTCTACTGGTTGCCGAGTTGTGCTCAAATAACGTTTTTTTCAAATAACACGAAAATAAGCGAATTGACCACATAACTTCAATATGGTACTTCTTAGGCATATAAAAGTATACATATTTTTGATGTACTCGTCGAGAGCTATCATTTGGTGGTGGGTTAATCTCTCTATCGCCAACGGTTGCAAAGTAATTTTTTTTTAATTTTTTTTCTATCTCAATGGGCTAAATTTAGATCGAAAAAAATATCAAATTTTTTTGAGAGATAGGGCTGTCTAATGGGGTCGTGCTTATGCATTGGGCTGTGCTGAGTTCAACGGTGTGCTCGGTTTTCCCATAAAGCGTACGGTTTGTCCAGAAAATGTAAAATTAGGATTGTTGCGGTTTTTCGCGTTTTTCTCGCGAACCGCTCAACTTAGAGCAACGCGGTCTTCAGAAATGGTTTCCTCGGCCAATTTCCTATCCAGTGACGTGTGAATCGTCAAAATCGGATGGCTAGATGGAACACAGTGCGCCTTAGCAATTCAAAACATAGTAAAATGGCAATTTTAGCAGTTTTTGATACTTTGAGAAGCCATAACTTCCGTACCGTTCCATATAGAAAAAAATCAATTACTCCAGCGTAATCGGCGTCAAAAACTGTACCAGGAACCCAAATCTCAATTGGGTGGGAGGTAGTTTTGTTTTTCCCAACTGATCAAAATTTTGATAAAAATCGAACTTTTTTACTTTAAATTTGAAGTGGCACATCTAATTCGAAATCTAGCACCCGGATCGATATGAAACCTTCGCTATCTTACTAAAATGGATTCGCTGATCACGAATTTACATAGAACAGGTCTCTATCTCTACTGGTTGCCGAGTTGTGCTCAAATAACGTTTTTTTCAAATAACACGAAAATAGGCGAATTGACCACATAACTTCAATATGGTACTTCTTAGGCATATAAAAGTATACATATTTTTGATGTACTCGTCGAGAGCTATCATTTGGTGGTGGGTTAATCTCTCTATCGCCAACGGTTGCAAAGTAATTTTTTTTTAATTTTTTTTCTATCTCAATGGGCTAAATTTAGATCGAAAAAAATATCAAATTTTTTTGAGAGATAGGGCTATCTAATGGGGTCGTGCTTATGCATTGGGCTGTGCTGAGTTCAACGGTGTGCTCGGTTTTCCCATAAAGCGTACGGTTTGTCCAGAAAATGTAAAATTAGGATTGTTGCGGTTTTTCGCGTTTTTCTCGCGAACCGCTCAACTTAGAGCAACGCGGTCTTCAGAAATGGTTTCCTCGGCCAATTTCCTATCCAGTGACGTGTGAATCGTCAAAATCGGATGGCTAGATGGAACACAGTGCGCCTTAGCAATTCAAAACATAGTAAAATGGCAATTTTAGCAGTTTTTGATACTTTGAGAAGCCATAACTTCCGTACCGTTCCATATAGAAAAAAATCAATTACTCCAGCGTAATCGGCGTCAAAAACTGTACCAGGAACCCAAATCTCAATTGGGTGGGAGATAGTTTTGTTTTTCCCAACTGATCAAAATTTTGATAAAAATCGAACTTTTTTACTTTAAATTAGAAGTGGCACACCTAATTCGAAATCTAGCGCCCGGATCGATATGAAACCTTCGCTATCTTACTAAAATGGATTCGCTGATCACGAATTTACATAGAACAGGTCTCTATCTCTACTGGTTGCCGAGTTGTGCTCAAATAACGTTTTTTTCAAATAACACGAAAATAAGCGAATTGACCACATAACTTCAATATGGTACTTCTTAGGCATATAAAAGTATACATATTTTTGATGTACTCGTCGAGAGCTATCATTTGGTGGTGGGTTAATCTCTCTATCGCCAACGGTTGCAAAGTAATTTTTTTTTAATTTTTTTTCTATCTCAATGGGCTAAATTTAGATCGAAAAAAATATCAAATTTTTTTGAGAGATAGGGCTGTCTAATGGGGTCGTGCTTATGCATTGGGCTGTGCTGAGTTCAACGGTGTGCTCGGTTTTCCCATAAAGCGTACGGTTTGTCCAGAAAATGTAAAATTAGGATTGTTGCGGTTTTTCGCGTTTTTCTCGCGAACCGCTCAACTTAGAGCAACGCGGTCTTCAGAAATGGTTTCCTCGGCCAATTTCCTATCCAGCGACGTGTGAATCGTCAAAATCGGATGGCTAGATGGAACACAGTGCGCCTTAGCAATTCAAAACATAGTAAAATGGCAATTTTAGCAGTTTTTGATACTTTGAGAAGTCATAACTTCCGTACCGTTCCATATAGAAAAAAATCAATTACTCCAGCGTAATCGGCGTCAAAAACTGTACCAGGAACCCAAATCTCAATTGGGTGGGAGGTAGTTTTGTTTTTCCCAACTGATCAAAATTTTGATAAAAATCGAACTTTTTTACTTTAAATTAGAAGTGGCACACCTAATTCGAAATCTAGCGCCCGGATCGATATGAAACCTTCGCTATCTTACTAAAATGGATTCGCTGATCACGAATTTACATAGAACAGGTCTCTATCTCTACTGGTTGCCGAGTTGTGCTCAAATAACGTTTTTTTCAAATAACACGAAAATAAGCGAATTGACCACATAACTTCAATATGGTACTTCTTAGGCATATAAAAGTATACATATTTTTGATGTACTCGTCGAGAGCTATCATTTGGTGGTGGGTTAATCTCTCTATCGCCAACGGTTGCAAAGTAATTTTTTTTTAATTTTTTTTCTATCTCAATGGGCTAAATTTAGATCGAAAAAAATATCAAATTTTTTTGAGAGATAGGGCTGTCTAATGGGGTCGTGCTTATGCATTGGGCTGTGCTGAGTTCAACGGTGTGCTCGGTTTTCCCATAAAGCGTACGGTTTGTCCAGAAAATGTAAAATTAGGATTGTTGCGGTTTTTCGCGTTTTTCTCGCGAACCGCTCAACTTAGAGCAACGCGGTCTTCAGAAATGGTTTCCTCGGCCAATTTCCTATCCAGCGACGTGTGAATCGTCAAAATCGGATGGCTAGATGGAACACAGTGCGCCTTAGCAATTCAAAACATAGTAAAATGGCAATTTTAGCAGTTTTTGATACTTTGAGAAGTCATAACTTCCGTACCGTTCCATATAGAAAAAAATCAATTACTCCAGCGTAATCGGCGTCAAAAACTGTACCAGGAACCCAAATCTCAATTGGGTGGGAGGTAGTTTTGTTTTTCCCAACTGATCAAAATTTTGATAAAAATCGAACTTTTTTACTTTAAATTAGAAGTGGCACACCTAATTCGAAATCTAGCGCCCGGATCGATATGAAACCTTCGCTATCTTACTAAAATGGATTCGCTGATCACGAATTTACATAGAACAGGTCTCTATCTCTACTGGTTGCCGAGTTGTGCTCAAATAACGTTTTTTTCAAATAACACGAAAATAAGCGAATTGACCACATAACTTCAATATGGTACTTCTTAGGCATATAAAAGTATACATATTTTTGATGTACTCGTCGAGAGCTATCATTTGGTGGTGGGTTAATCTCTCTATCGCCAACGGTTGCAAAGTAATTTTTTTTTAATTTTTTTTCTATCTCAATGGGCTAAATTTAGATCGAAAAAAATATCAAATTTTTTTGAGAGATAGGGCTGTCTAATGGGGTCGTGCTTATGCATTGGGCTGTGCTGAGTTCAACGGTGTGCTCGGTTTTCCCATAAAGCGTACGGTTTGTCCAGAAAATGTAAAATTAGGATTGTTGCGGTTTTTCGCGTTTTTCTCGCGAACCGCTCAACTTAGAGCAACGCGGTCTTCAGAAATGGTTTCCTCGGCCAATTTCCTATCCAGTGACGTGTGAATCGTCAAAATCGGATGGCTAGATGGAACACAGTGCGCCTTAGCAATTCAAAACATAGTAAAATGGCAATTTTAGCAGTTTTTGATACTTTGAGAAGCCATAACTTCCGTACCGTTCCATATAGAAAAAAATCAATTACTCCAGCGTAATCGGCGTCAAAAACTGTACCAGGAACCCAAATCTCAATTGGGTGGGAGGTAGTTTTGTTTTTCCCAACTGATCAAAATTTTGATAAAAATCGAACTTTTTTACTTTAAATTTGAAGTGGCACATCTAATTCGAAATCTAGCACCCGGATCGATATGAAACCTTCGCTATCTTACTAAAATGGATTCGCTGATCACGAATTTACATAGAACAGGTCTCTATCTCTACTGGTTGCCGAGTTGTGCTCAAATAACGTTTTTTTCAAATAACACGAAAATAGGCGAATTGACCACATAACTTCAATATGGTACTTCTTAGGCATATAAAAGTATACATATTTTTGATGTACTCGTCGAGAGCTATCATTTGGTGGTGGGTTAATCTCTCTATCGCCAACGGTTGCAAAGTAATTTTTTTTTAATTTTTTTTCTATCTCAATGGGCTAAATTTAGATCGAAAAAAATATCAAATTTTTTTGAGAGATAGGGCTGTCTAATGGGGTCGTGCTTATGCATTGGGCTGTGCTGAGTTCAACGGTGTGCTCGGTTTTCCCATAAAGCGTACGGTTTGTCCAGAAAATGTAAAATTAGGATTGTTGCGGTTTTTCGCGTTTTTCTCGCGAACCGCTCAACTTAGAGCAACGCGGTCTTCAGAAATGGTTTCCTCGGCCAATTTCCTATCCAGTGACGTGTGAATCGTCAAAATCGGATGGCTAGATGGAACACAGTGCGCCTTAGCAATTCAAAACATAGTAAAATGGCAATTTTAGCAGTTTTTGATACTTTGAGAAGCCATAACTTCCGTACCGTTCCATATAGAAAAAAATCAATTACTCCAGCGTAATCGGCGTCAAAAACTGTACCAGGAACCCAAATCTCAATTGGGTGGGAGGTAGTTTTGTTTTTCCCAACTGATCAAAATTTTGATAAAAATCGAACTTTTTTACTTTAAATTTGAAGTGGCACATCTAATTCGAAATCTAGCACCCGGATCGATATGAAACCTTCGCTATCTTACTAAAATGGATTCGCTGATCACGAATTTACATAGAACAGGTCTCTATCTCTACTGGTTGCCGAGTTGTGCTCAAATAACGTTTTTTTCAAATAACACGAAAATAGGCGAATTGACCACATAACTTCAATATGGTACTTCTTAGGCATATAAAAGTATACATATTTTTGATGTACTCGTCGAGAGCTATCATTTGGTGGTGGGTTAATCTCTCTATCGCCAACGGTTGCAAAGTAATTTTTTTTTAATTTTTTTTCTATCTCAATGGGCTAAATTTAGATCGAAAAAAATATCAAATTTTTTTGAGAGATAGGGCTGTCTAATGGGGTCGTGCTTATGCATTGGGCTGTGCTGAGTTCAACGGTGTGCTCGGTTTTCCCATAAAGCGTACGGTTTGTCCAGAAAATGTAAAATTAGGATTGTTGCGGTTTTTCGCGTTTTTCTCGCGAACCGCTCAACTTAGAGCAACGCGGTCTTCAGAAATGGTTTCCTCGGCCAATTTCCTATCCAGCGACGTGTGAATCGTCAAAATCGGATGGCTAGATGGAACACAGTGCGCCTTAGCAATTTAAAACATAGTAAAATGGCAATTTTAGCAGTTTTTGATACTTTGAGAAGTCATAACTTCCGTACCGTTTCATATAGAAAAAAATCAATTACTCCAGCGTAATCGGCGTCAAAAACTGTACCAGGAACCCAAATCTCAATTGGGTGGGAGGTAGTTTTGTTTTTCCCAACTGATCAAAATTTTGATAAAAATCGAACTTTTTTACTTTAAATTAGAAGTGGCACACCTAATTCGAAATCTAGCGCCCGGATCGATATGAAACCTTCGCTATCTTACTAAAATGGATTCGCTGATCACGAATTTACATAGAACAGGTCTCTATCTCTACTGGTTGCCGAGTTGTGCTCAAATAACGTTTTTTTCAAATAACACGAAAATAAGCGAATTGACCACATAACTTCAATATGGTACTTCTTAGGCATATAAAAGTATACATATTTTTGATGTACTCGTCGAGAGCTATCATTTGGTGGTGGGTTAATCTCTCTATCGCCAACGGTTGCAAAGTAATTTTTTTTTAATTTTTTTTCTATCTCAATGGGCTAAATTTAGATCGAAAAAAATATCAAATTTTTTTGAGAGATAGGGCTGTCTAATGGGGTCGTGCTTATGCATTGGGCTGTGCTGAGTTCAACGGTGTGCTCGGTTTTCCCATAAAGCGTACGGTTTGTCCAGAAAATGTAAAATTAGGATTGTTGCGGTTTTTCGCGTTTTTCTCGCGAACCGCTCAACTTAGAGCAACGCGGTCTTCAGAAATGGTTTCCTCGGCCAATTTCCTATCCAGTGACGTGTGAATCGTCAAAATCGGATGGCTAGATGGAACACAGTGCGCCTTAGCAATTCAAAACATAGTAAAATGGCAATTTTAGCAGTTTTTGATACTTTGAGAAGCCATAACTTCCGTACCGTTCCATATAGAAAAAAATCAATTACTCCAGCGTAATCGGCGTCAAAAACTGTACCAGGAACCCAAATCTCAATTGGGTGGGAGGTAGTTTTGTTTTTCCCAACTGATCAAAATTTTGATAAAAATCGAACTTTTTTACTTTAAATTTGAAGTGGCACATCTAATTCGAAATCTAGCACCCGGATCGATATGAAACCTTCGCTATCTTACTAAAATGGATTCGCTGATCACGAATTTACATAGAACAGGTCTCTATCTCTACTGGTTGCCGAGTTGTGCTCAAATAACGTTTTTTTCAAATAACACGAAAATAGGCGAATTGACCACATAACTTCAATATGGTACTTCTTAGGCATATAAAAGTATACATATTTTTGATGTACTCGTCGAGAGCTATCATTTGGTGGTGGGTTAATCTCTCTATCGCCAACGGTTGCAAAGTAATTTTTTTTTAATTTTTTTTCTATCTCAATGGGCTAAATTTAGATCGAAAAAAATATCAAATTTTTTTGAGAGATAGGGCTGTCTAATGGGGTCGTGCTTATGCATTGGGCTGTGCTGAGTTCAACGGTGTGCTCGGTTTTCCCATAAAGCGTACGGTTTGTCCAGAAAATGTAAAATTAGGATTGTTGCGGTTTTTCGCGTTTTTCTCGCGAACCGCTCAACTTAGAGCAACGCGGTCTTCAGAAATGGTTTCCTCGGCCAATTTCCTATCCAGCGACGTGTGAATCGTCAAAATCGGATGGCTAGATGGAACACAGTGCGCCTTAGCAATTCAAAACATAGTAAAATGGCAATTTTAGCAGTTTTTGATACTTTGAGAAGTCATAACTTCCGTACCGTTCCATATAGAAAAAAATCAATTACTCCAGCGTAATCGGCGTCAAAAACTGTACCAGGAACCCAAATCTCAATTGGGTGGGAGGTAGTTTTGTTTTTCCCAACTGATCAAAATTTTGATAAAAATCGAACTTTTTTACTTTAAATTAGAAGTGGCACACCTAATTCGAAATCTAGCGCCCGGATCGATATGAAACCTTCGCTATCTTACTAAAATGGATTCGCTGATCACGAATTTACATAGAACAGGTCTCTATCTCTACTGGTTGCCGAGTTGTGCTCAAATAACGTTTTTTTCAAATAACACGAAAATAAGCGAATTGACCACATAACTTCAATATGGTACTTCTTAGGCATATAAAAGTATACATATTTTTGATGTACTCGTCGAGAGCTATCATTTGGTGGTGGGTTAATCTCTCTATCGCCAACGGTTGCAAAGTAATTTTTTTTTAATTTTTTTTCTATCTCAATGGGCTAAATTTAGATCGAAAAAAATATCAAATTTTTTTGAGAGATAGGGCTGTCTAATGGGGTCGTGCTTATGCATTGGGCTGTGCTGAGTTCAACGGTGTGCTCGGTTTTCCCATAAAGCGTACGGTTTGTCCAGAAAATGTAAAATTAGGATTGTTGCGGTTTTTCGCGTTTTTCTCGCGAACCGCTCAACTTAGAGCAACGCGGTCTTCAGAAATGGTTTCCTCGGCCAATTTCCTATCCAGTGACGTGTGAATCGTCAAAATCGGATGGCTAGATGGAACACAGTGCGCCTTAGCAATTCAAAACATAGTAAAATGGCAATTTTAGCAGTTTTTGATACTTTGAGAAGCCATAACTTCCGTACCGTTCCATATAGAAAAAAATCAATTACTCCAGCGTAATCGGCGTCAAAAACTGTACCAGGAACCCAAATCTCAATTGGGTGGGAGGTAGTTTTGTTTTTCCCAACTGATCAAAATTTTGATAAAAATCGAACTTTTTTACTTTAAATTTGAAGTGGCACATCTAATTCGAAATCTAGCACCCGGATCGATATGAAACCTTCGCTATCTTACTAAAATGGATTCGCTGATCACGAATTTACATAGAACAGGTCTCTATCTCTACTGGTTGCCGAGTTGTGCTCAAATAACGTTTTTTTCAAATAACACGAAAATAGGCGAATTGACCACATAACTTCAATATGGTACTTCTTAGGCATATAAAAGTATACATATTTTTGATGTACTCGTCGAGAGCTATCATTTGGTGGTGGGTTAATCTCTCTATCGCCAACGGTTGCAAAGTAATTTTTTTTTAATTTTTTTTCTATCTCAATGGGCTAAATTTAGATCGAAAAAAATATCAAATTTTTTTGAGAGATAGGGCTGTCTAATGGGGTCGTGCTTATGCATTGGGCTGTGCTGAGTTCAACGGTGTGCTCGGTTTTCCCATAAAGCGTACGGTTTGTCCAGAAAATGTAAAATTAGGATTGTTGCGGTTTTTCGCGTTTTTCTCGCGAACCGCTCAACTTAGAGCAACGCGGTCTTCAGAAATGGTTTCCTCGGCCAATTTCCTATCCAGCGACGTGTGAATCGTCAAAATCGGATGGCTAGATGGAACACAGTGCGCCTTAGCAATTCAAAACATAGTAAAATGGCAATTTTAGCAGTTTTTGATACTTTGAGAAGTCATAACTTCCGTACCGTTCCATATAGAAAAAAATCAATTACTCCAGCGTAATCGGCGTCAAAAACTGTACCAGGAACCCAAATCTCAATTGGGTGGGAGGTAGTTTTGTTTTTCCCAACTGATCAAAATTTTGATAAAAATCGAACTTTTTTACTTTAAATTAGAAGTGGCACACCTAATTCGAAATCTAGCGCCCGGATCGATATGAAACCTTCGCTATCTTACTAAAATGGATTCGCTGATCACGAATTTACATAGAACAGGTCTCTATCTCTACTGGTTGCCGAGTTGTGCTCAAATAACGTTTTTTTCAAATAACACGAAAATAGGCGAATTGACCACATAACTTCAATATGGTACTTCTTAGGCATATAAAAGTATACATATTTTTGATGTACTCGTCGAGAGCTATCATTTGGTGGTGGGTTAATCTCTCTATCGCCAACGGTTGCAAAGTAATTTTTTTTTAATTTTTTTTCTATCTCAATGGGCTAAATTTAGATCGAAAAAAATATCAAATTTTTTTGAGAGATAGGGCTGTCTAATGGGGTCGTGCTTATGCATTGGGCTGTGCTGAGTTCAACGGTGTGCTCGGTTTTCCCATAAAGCGTACGGTTTGTCCAGAAAATGTAAAATTAGGATTGTTGCGGTTTTTCGCGTTTTTCTCGCGAACCGCTCAACTTAGAGCAACGCGGTCTTCAGAAATGGTTTCCTCGGCCAATTTCCTATCCAGCGACGTGTGAATCGTCAAAATCGGATGGCTAGATGGAACACAGTGCGCCTTAGCAATTCAAAACATAGTAAAATGGCAATTTTAGCAGTTTTTGATACTTTGAGAAGTCATAACTTCCGTACCGTTCCATATAGAAAAAAATCAATTACTCCAGCGTAATCGGCGTCAAAAACTGTACCAGGAACCCAAATCTCAATTGGGTGGGAGGTAGTTTTGTTTTTCCCAACTGATCAAAATTTTGATAAAAATCGAACTTTTTTACTTTAAATTAGAAGTGGCACACCTAATTCGAAATCTAGCGCCCGGATCGATATGAAACCTTCGCTATCTTACTAAAATGGATTCGCTGATCACGAATTTACATAGAACAGGTCTCTATCTCTACTGGTTGCCGAGTTGTGCTCAAATAACGTTTTTTTCAAATAACACGAAAATAAGCGAATTGACCACATAACTTCAATATGGTACTTCTTAGGCATATAAAAGTATACATATTTTTGATGTACTCGTCGAGAGCTATCATTTGGTGGTGGGTTAATCTCTCTATCGCCAACGGTTGCAAAGTAATTTTTTTTTAATTTTTTTTCTATCTCAATGGGCTAAATTTAGATCGAAAAAAATATCAAATTTTTTTGAGAGATAGGGCTGTCTAATGGGGTCGTGCTTATGCATTGGGCTGTGCTGAGTTCAACGGTGTGCTCGGTTTTCCCATAAAGCGTACGGTTTGTCCAGAAAATGTAAAATTAGGATTGTTGCGGTTTTTCGCGTTTTTCTCGCGAACCGCTCAACTTAGAGCAACGCGGTCTTCAGAAATGGTTTCCTCGGCCAATTTCCTATCCAGCGACGTGTGAATCGTCAAAATCGGATGGCTAGATGGAACACAGTGCGCCTTAGCAATTCAAAACATAGTAAAATGGCAATTTTAGCAGTTTTTGATACTTTGAGAAGTCATAACTTCCGTACCGTTCCATATAGAAAAAAATCAATTACTCCAGCGTAATCGGCGTCAAAAACTGTACCAGGAACCCAAATCTCAATTGGGTGGGAGGTAGTTTTGTTTTTCCCAACTGATCAAAATTTTGATAAAAATCGAACTTTTTTACTTTAAATTAGAAGTGGCACACCTAATTCGAAATCTAGCGCCCGGATCGATATGAAACCTTCGCTATCTTACTAAAATGGATTCGCTGATCACGAATTTACATAGAACAGGTCTCTATCTCTACTGGTTGCCGAGTTGTGCTCAAATAACGTTTTTTTCAAATAACACGAAAATAAGCGAATTGACCACATAACTTCAATATGGTACTTCTTAGGCATATAAAAGTATACATATTTTTGATGTACTCGTCGAGAGCTATCATTTGGTGGTGGGTTAATCTCTCTATCGCCAACGGTTGCAAAGTAATTTTTTTTTAATTTTTTTTCTATCTCAATGGGCTAAATTTAGATCGAAAAAAATATCAAATTTTTTTGAGAGATAGGGCTGTCTAATGGGGTCGTGCTTATGCATTGGGCTGTGCTGAGTTCAACGGTGTGCTCGGTTTTCCCATAAAGCGTACGGTTTGTCCAGAAAATGTAAAATTAGGATTGTTGCGGTTTTTCGCGTTTTTCTCGCGAACCGCTCAACTTAGAGCAACGCGGTCTTCAGAAATGGTTTCCTCGGCCAATTTCCTATCCAGCGACGTGTGAATCGTCAAAATCGGATGGCTAGATGGAACACAGTGCGCCTTAGCAATTCAAAACATAGTAAAATGGCAATTTTAGCAGTTTTTGATACTTTGAGAAGTCATAACTTCCGTACCGTTCCATATAGAAAAAAATCAATTACTCCAGCGTAATCGGCGTCAAAAACTGTACCAGGAACCCAAATCTCAATTGGGTGGGAGGTAGTTTTGTTTTTCCCAACTGATCAAAATTTTGATAAAAATCGAACTTTTTTACTTTAAATTAGAAGTGGCACACCTAATTCGAAATCTAGCGCCCGGATCGATATGAAACCTTCGCTATCTTACTAAAATGGATTCGCTGATCACGAATTTACATAGAACAGGTCTCTATCTCTACTGGTTGCCGAGTTGTGCTCAAATAACGTTTTTTTCAAATAACACGAAAATAGGCGAATTGACCACATAACTTCAATATGGTACTTCTTAGGCATATAAAAGGATACATATTTTTGATGTACTCGTCGAGAGCTATCATTTGGTGGTGGGTTAATCTCTCTATCGCCAACGGTTGCAAAGTAATTTTTTTTTAATTTTTTTTCTATCTCAATGGGCTAAATTTAGATCGAAAAAAATATCAAATTTTTTTGAGAGATAGGGCTGTCTAATGGGGTCGTGCTTATGCATTGGGCTGTGCTGAGTTCAACGGTGTGCTCGGTTTTCCCATAAAGCGTACGGTTTGTCCAGAAAATGTAAAATTAGGATTGTTGCGGTTTTTCGCGTTTTTCTCGCGAACCGCTCAACTTAGAGCAACGCGGTCTTCAGAAATGGTTTCCTCGGCCAATTTCCTATCCAGTGACGTGTGAATCGTCAAAATCGGATGGCTAGATGGAACACAGTGCGCCTTGGCAATTCAAAACATAGTAAAATGGCAATTTTAGCAGTTTTTGATACTTTGAGAAGCCATAACTTCCGTACCGTTCCATATAGAAAAAAATCAATTACTCCAGCGTAATCGGCGTCAAAAACTGTACCAGGAACCCAAATCTCAATTGGGTGGGAGGTAGTTTTGTTTTTCCCAACTGATCAAAATTTTGATAAAAATCGAACTTTTTTACTTTAAATTTGAAGTGGCACATCTAATTCGAAATCTAGCACCCGGATCGATATGAAACCTTCGCTATCTTACTAAAATGGATTCGCTGATCACGAATTTACATAGAACAGGTCTCTATCTCTACTGGTTGCCGAGTTGTGCTCAAATAACGTTTTTTTCAAATAACACGAAAATAGGCGAATTGACCACATAACTTCAATATGGTACTTCTTAGGCATATAAAAGTATACATATTTTTGATGTACTCGTCGAGAGCTATCATTTGGTGGTGGGTTAATCTCTCTATCGCCAACGGTTGCAAAGTAATTTTTTTTTAATTTTTTTTCTATCTCAATGGGCTAAATTTAGATCGAAAAAAATATCAAATTTTTTTGAGAGATAGGGCTGTCTAATGGGGTCGTGCTTATGCATTGGGCTGTGCTGAGTTCAACGGTGTGCTCGGTTTTCCCATAAAGCGTACGGTTTGTCCAGAAAATGTAAAATTAGGATTGTTGCGGTTTTTCGCGTTTTTCTCGCGAACCGCTCAACTTAGAGCAACGCGGTCTTCAGAAATGGTTTCCTCGGCCAATTTCCTATCCAGCGACGTGTGAATCGTCAAAATCGGATGGCTAGATGGAACACAGTGCGCCTTAGCAATTCAAAACATAGTAAAATGGCAATTTTAGCAGTTTTTGATACTTTGAGAAGTCATAACTTCCGTACCGTTCCATATAGAAAAAAATCAATTACTCCAGCGTAATCGGCGTCAAAAACTGTACCAGGAACCCAAATCTCAATTGGGTGGGAGGTAGTTTTGTTTTTCCCAACTGATCAAAATTTTGATAAAAATCGAACTTTTTTACTTTAAATTAGAAGTGGCACACCTAATTCGAAATCTAGCGCCCGGATCGATATGAAACCTTCGCTATCTTACTAAAATGGATTCGCTGATCACGAATTTACATAGAACAGGTCTCTATCTCTACTGGTTGCCGAGTTGTGCTCAAATAACGTTTTTTTCAAATAACACGAAAATAAGCGAATTGACCACATAACTTCAATATGGTACTTCTTAGGCATATAAAAGTATACATATTTTTGATGTACTCGTCGAGAGCTATCATTTGGTGGTGGGTTAATCTCTCTATCGCCAACGGTTGCAAAGTAATTTTTTTTTAATTTTTTTTCTATCTCAATGGGCTAAATTTAGATCGAAAAAAATATCAAATTTTTTTGAGAGATAGGGCTGTCTAATGGGGTCGTGCTTATGCATTGGGCTGTGCTGAGTTCAACGGTGTGCTCGGTTTTCCCATAAAGCGTACGGTTTGTCCAGAAAATGTAAAATTAGGATTGTTGCGGTTTTTCGCGTTTTTTTCGCGAACCGCTCAACTTAGAGCAACGCGGTCTTCAGAAATGGTTTCCTCGGCCAATTTCCTATCCAGTGACGTGTGAATCGTCAAAATCGGATGGCTAGATGGAACACAGTGCGCCTTAGCAATTCAAAACATAGTAAAATGGCAATTTTAGCAGTTTTTGATACTTTGAGAAGCCATAACTTCCGTACCGTTCCATATAGAAAAAAATCAATTACTCCAGCGTAATCGGCGTCAAAAACTGTACCAGGAACCCAAATCTCAATTGGGTGGGAGGTAGTTTTGTTTTTCCCAACTGATCAAAATTTTGATAAAAATCGAACTTTTTTACTTTAAATTTGAAGTGGCACATCTAATTCGAAATCTAGCACCCGGATCGATATGAAACCTTCGCTATCTTACTAAAATGGATTCGCTGATCACGAATTTACATAGAACAGGTCTCTATCTCTACTGGTTGCCGAGTTGTGCTCAAATAACGTTTTTTTCAAATAACACGAAAATAGGCGAATTGACCACATAACTTCAATATGGTACTTCTTAGGCATATAAAAGTATACATATTTTTGATGTACTCGTCGAGAGCTATCATTTGGTGGTGGGTTAATCTCTCTATCGCCAACGGTTGCAAAGTAATTTTTTTTTAATTTTTTTTCTATCTCAATGGGCTAAATTTAGATCGAAAAAAATATCAAATTTTTTTGAGAGATAGGGCTGTCTAATGGGGTCGTGCTTATGCATTGGGCTGTGCTGAGTTCAACGGTGTGCTCGGTTTTCCCATAAAGCGTACGGTTTGTCCAGAAAATGTAAAATTAGGATTGTTGCGGTTTTTCGCGTTTTTCTCGCGAACCGCTCAACTTAGAGCAACGCGGTCTTCAGAAATGGTTTCCTCGGCCAATTTCCTATCCAGCGACGTGTGAATCGTCAAAATCGGATGGCTAGATGGAACACAGTGCGCCTTAGCAATTCAAAACATAGTAAAATGGCAATTTTAGCAGTTTTTGATACTTTGAGAAGTCATAACTTCCGTACCGTTCCATATAGAAAAAAATCAATTACTCCAGCGTAATCGGCGTCAAAAACTGTACCAGGAACCCAAATCTCAATTGGGTGGGAGGTAGTTTTGTTTTTCCCAACTGATCAAAATTTTGATAAAAATCGAACTTTTTTACTTTAAATTAGAAGTGGCACACCTAATTCGAAATCTAGCGCCCGGATCGATATGAAACCTTCGCTATCTTACTAAAATGGATTCGCTGATCACGAATTTACATAGAACAGGTCTCTATCTCTACTGGTTGCCGAGTTGTGCTCAAATAACGTTTTTTTCAAATAACACGAAAATAAGCGAATTGACCACATAACTTCAATATGGTACTTCTTAGGCATATAAAAGTATACATATTTTTGATGTACTCGTCGAGAGCTATCATTTGGTGGTGGGTTAATCTCTCTATCGCCAACGGTTGCAAAGTAATTTTTTTTTAATTTTTTTTCTATCTCAATGGGCTAAATTTAGATCGAAAAAAATATCAAATTTTTTTGAGAGATAGGGCTGTCTAATGGGGTCGTGCTTATGCATTGGGCTGTGCTGAGTTCAACGGTGTGCTCGGTTTTCCCATAAAGCGTACGGTTTGTCCAGAAAATGTAAAATTAGGATTGTTGCGGTTTTTCGCGTTTTTCTCGCGAACCGCTCAACTTAGAGCAACGCGGTCTTCAGAAATGGTTTCCTCGGCCAATTTCCTATCCAGTGACGTGTGAATCGTCAAAATCGGATGGCTAGATGGAACACAGTGCGCCTTAGCAATTCAAAACATAGTAAAATGGCAATTTTAGCAGTTTTTGATACTTTGAGAAGCCATAACTTCCGTACCGTTCCATATAGAAAAAAATCAATTACTCCAGCGTAATCGGCGTCAAAAACTGTACCAGGAACCCAAATCTCAATTGGGTGGGAGGTAGTTTTGTTTTTCCCAACTGATCAAAATTTTGATAAAAATCGAACTTTTTTACTTTAAATTTGAAGTGGCACATCTAATTCGAAATCTAGCACCCGGATCGATATGAAACCTTCGCTATCTTACTAAAATGGATTCGCTGATCACGAATTTACATAGAACAGGTCTCTATCTCTACTGGTTGCCGAGTTGTGCTCAAATAACGTTTTTTTCAAATAACACGAAAATAGGCGAATTGACCACATAACTTCAATATGGTACTTCTTAGGCATATAAAAGTATACATATTTTTGATGTACTCGTCGAGAGCTATCATTTGGTGGTGGGTTAATCTCTCTATCGCCAACGGTTGCAAAGTAATTTTTTTTTAATTTTTTTTCTATCTCAATGGGCTAAATTTAGATCGAAAAAAATATCAAATTTTTTTGAGAGATAGGGCTGTCTAATGGGGTCGTGCTTATGCATTGGGCTGTGCTGAGTTCAACGGTGTGCTCGGTTTTCCCATAAAGCGTACGGTTTGTCCAGAAAATGTAAAATTAGGATTGTTGCGGTTTTTCGCGTTTTTCTCGCGAACCGCTCAACTTAGAGCAACGCGGTCTTCAGAAATGGTTTCCTCGGCCAATTTCCTATCCAGCGACGTGTGAATCGTCAAAATCGGATGGCTAGATGGAACACAGTGCGCCTTAGCAATTCAAAACATAGTAAAATGGCAATTTTAGCAGTTTTTGATACTTTGAGAAGTCATAACTTCCGTACCGTTCCATATAGAAAAAAATCAATTACTCCAGCGTAATCGGCGTCAAAAACTGTACCAGGAACCCAAATCTCAATTGGGTGGGAGGTAGTTTTGTTTTTCCCAACTGATCAAAATTTTGATAAAAATCGAACTTTTTTACTTTAAATTAGAAGTGGCACACCTAATTCGAAATCTAGCGCCCGGATCGATATGAAACCTTCGCTATCTTACTAAAATGGATTCGCTGATCACGAATTTACATAGAACAGGTCTCTATCTCTACTGGTTGCCGAGTTGTGCTCAAATAACGTTTTTTTCAAATAACACGAAAATAAGCGAATTGACCACATAACTTCAATATGGTACTTCTTAGGCATATAAAAGTATACATATTTTTGATGTACTCGTCGAGAGCTATCATTTGGTGGTGGGTTAATCTCTCTATCGCCAACGGTTGCAAAGTAATTTTTTTTTAATTTTTTTTCTATCTCAATGGGCTAAATTTAGATCGAAAAAAATATCAAATTTTTTTGAGAGATAGGGCTGTCTAATGGGGTCGTGCTTATGCATTGGGCTGTGCTGAGTTCAACGGTGTGCTCGGTTTTCCCATAAAGCGTACGGTTTGTCCAGAAAATGTAAAATTAGGATTGTTGCGGTTTTTCGCGTTTTTCTCGCGAACCGCTCAACTTAGAGCAACGCGGTCTTCAGAAATGGTTTCCTCGGCCAATTTCCTATCCAGTGACGTGTGAATCGTCAAAATCGGATGGCTAGATGGAACACAGTGCGCCTTAGCAATTCAAAACATAGTAAAATGGCAATTTTAGCAGTTTTTGATACTTTGAGAAGCCATAACTTCCGTACCGTTCCATATAGAAAAAAATCAATTACTCCAGCGTAATCGGCGTCAAAAACTGTACCAGGAACCCAAATCTCAATTGGGTGGGAGGTAGTTTTGTTTTTCCCAACTGATCAAAATTTTGATAAAAATCGAACTTTTTTACTTTAAATTTGAAGTGGCACATCTAATTCGAAATCTAGCACCCGGATCGATATGAAACCTTCGCTATCTTACTAAAATGGATTCGCTGATCACGAATTTACATAGAACAGGTCTCTATCTCTACTGGTTGCCGAGTTGTGCTCAAATAACGTTTTTTTCAAATAACACGAAAATAGGCGAATTGACCACATAATTTCAATATGGTACTTCTTAGGCATATAAAAGTATACATATTTTTGATGTACTCGTCGAGAGCTATCATTTGGTGGTGGGTTAATCTCTCTATCGCCAACGGTTGCAAAGTAATTTTTTTTTAATTTTTTTTCTATCTCAATGGGCTAAATTTAGATCGAAAAAAATATCAAATTTTTTTGAGAGATAGGGCTGTCTAATGGGGTCGTGCTTATGCATTGGGCTGTGCTGAGTTCAACGGTGTGCTCGGTTTTCCCATAAAGCGTACGGTTTGTCCAGAAAATGTAAAATTAGGATTGTTGCGGTTTTTCGCGTTTTTCTCGCGAACCGCTCAACTTAGAGCAACGCGGTCTTCAGAAATGGTTTCCTCGGCCAATTTCCTATCCAGTGACGTGTGAATCGTCAAAATCGGATGGCTAGATGGAACACAGTGCGCCTTAGCAATTCAAAACATAGTAAAATGGCAATTTTAGCAGTTTTTGATACTTTGAGAAGCCATAACTTCCGTACCGTTCCATATAGAAAAAAATCAATTACTCCAGCGTAATCGGCGTCAAAAACTGTACCAGGAACCCAAATCTCAATTGGGTGGGAGGTAGTTTTGTTTTTCCCAACTGATCAAAATTTTGATAAAAATCGAACTTTTTTACTTTAAATTTGAAGTGGCACATCTAATTCGAAATCTAGCACCCGGATCGATATGAAACCTTCGCTATCTTACTAAAATGGATTCGCTGATCACGAATTTACATAGAACAGGTCTCTATCTCTACTGGTTGCCGAGTTGTGCTCAAATAACGTTTTTTTCAAATAACACGAAAATAGGCGAATTGACCACATAACTTCAATATGGTACTTCTTAGGCATATAAAAGTATACATATTTTTGATGTACTCGTCGAGAGCTATCATTTGGTGGTGGGTTAATCTCTCTATCGCCAACGGTTGCAAAGTAATTTTTTTTTAATTTTTTTTCTATCTCAATGGGCTAAATTTAGATCGAAAAAAATATCAAATTTATTTGAGAGATAGGGCTGTCTAATGGGGTCGTGCTTATGCATTGGGCTGTGCTGAGTTCAACGGTGTGCTCGGTTTTCCCATAAAGCGTACGGTTTGTCCAGAAAATGTAAAATTAGGATTGTTGCGGTTTTTCGCGTTTTTCTCGCGAACCGCTCAACTTAGAGCAACGCGGTCTTCAGAAATGGTTTCCTCGGCCAATTTCCTATCCAGCGACGTGTGAATCGTCAAAATCGGATGGCTAGATGGAACACAGTGCGCCTTAGCAATTCAAAACATAGTAAAATGGCAATTTTAGCAGTTTTTGATACTTTGAGAAGTCATAACTTCCGTACCGTTCCATATAGAAAAAAATCAATTACTCCAGCGTAATCGGCGTCAAAAACTGTACCAGGAACCCAAATCTCAATTGGGTGGGAGGTAGTTTTGTTTTTCCCAACTGATCAAAATTTTGATAAAAATCGAACTTTTTTACTTTAAATTAGAAGTGGCACACCTAATTCGAAATCTAGCGCCCGGATCGATATGAAACCTTCGCTATCTTACTAAAATGGATTCGCTGATCACGAATTTACATAGAACAGGTCTCTATCTCTACTGGTTGCCGAGTTGTGCTCAAATAACGTTTCTTTCAAATAACACGAAAATAAGCGAATTGACCACATAACTTCAATATGGTACTTCTTAGGCATATAAAAGTATACATATTTTTGATGTACTCGTCGAGAGCTATCATTTGGTGGTGGGTTAATCTCTCTATCGCCAACGGTTGCAAAATAATTTTTTTTTAATTTTTTTTCTATCTCAATGGGCTAAATTTAGATCGAAAAAAATATCAAATTTTTTTGAGAGATAGGGCTGTCTAATGGGGTCGTGCTTATGCATTGGGCTGTGCTGAGTTCAACGGTGTGCTCGGTTTTCCCATAAAGCGTACGGTTTGTCCAGAAAATGTAAAATTAGGATTGTTGCGGTTTTTCGCGTTTTTCTCGCGAACCGCTCAACTTAGAGCAACGCGGTCTTCAGAAATGGTTTCCTCGGCCAATTTCCTATCCAGCGACGTGTGAATCGTCAAAATCGGATGGCTAGATGGAACACAGTGCGCCTTAGCAATTCAAAACATAGTAAAATGGCAATTTTAGCAGTTTTTGATACTTTGAGAAGTCATAACTTCCGTACCGTTCCATATAGAAAAAAATCAATTACTCCAGCGTAATCGGCGTCAAAAACTGTACCAGGAACCCAAATCTCAATTGGGTGGGAGGTAGTTTTGTTTTTCCCAACTGATC
Organism: Aphodius sticticus; assembly: GCA_963966075.1. Classification (NCBI taxonomy): domain Eukaryota; kingdom Metazoa; phylum Arthropoda; class Insecta; order Coleoptera; family Scarabaeidae; genus Aphodius; species Aphodius sticticus. The sequence continues at coordinate 3,137,019 of OZ014510.1, forward strand.
AAAATTTTGATAAAAATCGAACTTTTTTACTTTAAATTAGAAGTGGCACACCTAATTCGAAATCTAGCGCCCGGATCGATATGAAACCTTCGCTATCTTACTAAAATGGATTCGCTGATCACGAATTTACATAGAACAGGTCTCTATCTCTACTGGTTGCCGAGTTGTGCTCAAATAACGTTTCTTTCAAATAACACGAAAATAAGCGAATTGACCACATAACTTCAATATGGTACTTCTTAGGCATATAAAAGTATACATATTTTTGATGTACTCGTCGAGAGCTATCATTTGGTGGTGGGTTAATCTCTCTATCGCCAACGGTTGCAAAATAATTTTTTTTTAATTTTTTTTCTATCTCAATGGGCTAAATTTAGATCGAAAAAAATATCAAATTTTTTTGAGAGATAGGGCTGTCTAATGGGGTCGTGCTTATGCATTGGGCTGTGCTGAGTTCAACGGTGTGCTCGGTTTTCCCATAAAGCGTACGGTTTGTCCAGAAAATGTAAAATTAGGATTGTTGCGGTTTTTCGCGTTTTTCTCGCGAACCGCTCAACTTAGAGCAACGCGGTCTTCAGAAATGGTTTCCTCGGCCAATTTCCTATCCAGTGACGTGTGAATCGTCAAAATCGGATGGCTAGATGGAACACAGTGCGCCTTAGCAATTCAAAACATAGTAAAATGGCAATTTTAGCAGTTTTTGATACTTTGAGAAGCCATAACTTCCGTACCGTTCCATATAGAAAAAAATCAATTACTCCAGCGTAATCGGCGTCAAAAACTGTACCAGGAACCCAAATCTCAATTGGGTGGGAGGTAGTTTTGTTTTTCCCAACTGATCAAAATTTTGATAAAAATCGAACTTTTTTACTTTAAATTTGAAGTGGCACATCTAATTCGAAATCTAGCACCCGGATCGATATGAAACCTTCGCTATCTTACTAAAATGGATTCGCTGATCACGAATTTACATAGAACAGGTCTCTATCTCTACTGGTTGCCGAGTTGTGCTCAAATAACGTTTTTTTCAAATAACACGAAAATAGGCGAATTGACCACATAACTTCAATATGGTACTTCTTAGGCATATAAAAGTATACATATTTTTGATGTACTCGTCGAGAGCTATCATTTGGTGGTGGGTTAATCTCTCTATCGCCAACGGTTGCAAAGTAATTTTTTTTTAATTTTTTTTCTATCTCAATGGGCTAAATTTAGATCGAAAAAAATATCAAATTTTTTTGAGAGATAGGGCTGTCTAATGGGGTCGTGCTTATGCATTGGGCTGTGCTGAGTTCAACGGTGTGCTCGGTTTTCCCATAAAGCGTACGGTTTGTCCAGAAAATGTAAAATTAGGATTGTTGCGGTTTTTCGCGTTTTTCTCGCGAACCGCTCAACTTAGAGCAACGCGGTCTTCAGAAATGGTTTCCTCGGCCAATTTCCTATCCAGTGACGTGTGAATCGTCAAAATCGGATGGCTAGATGGAACACAGTGCGCCTTAGCAATTCAAAACATAGTAAAATGGCAATTTTAGCAGTTTTTGATACTTTGAGAAGCCATAACTTCCGTACCGTTCCATATAGAAAAAAATCAATTACTCCAGCGTAATCGGCGTCAAAAACTGTACCAGGAACCCAAATCTCAATTGGGTGGGAGGTAGTTTTGTTTTTCCCAACTGATCAAAATTTTGATAAAAATCGAACTTTTTTACTTTAAATTTGAAGTGGCACATCTAATTCGAAATCTAGCACCCGGATCGATATGAAACCTTCGCTATCTTACTAAAATGGATTCGCTGATCACGAATTTACATAGAACAGGTCTCTATCTCTACTGGTTGCCGAGTTGTGCTCAAATAACGTTTTTTTCAAATAACACGAAAATAGGCGAATTGACCACATAACTTCAATATGGTACTTCTTAGGCATATAAAAGTATACATATTTTTGATGTACTCGAGAGCTATCATTTGGTGGTGGGTTAATCTCTCTATCGCCAACGGTTGCAAAGTAATTTTTTTTTAATTTTTTTTCTATCTCAATGGGCTAAATTTAGATCGAAAAAAATATCAAATTTTTTTGAGAGATAGGGCTGTCTAATGGGGTCGTGCTTATGCATTGGGCTGTGCTGAGTTCAACGGTGTGCTCGGTTTTCCCATAAAGCGTACGGTTTGTCCAGAAAATGTAAAATTAGGATTGTTGCGGTTTTTCGCGTTTTTCTCGCGAACCGCTCAACTTAGAGCAACGCGGTCTTCAGAAATGGTTTCCTCGGCCAATTTCCTATCCAGCGACGTGTGAATCGTCAAAATCGGATGGCTAGATGGAACACAGTGCGCCTTAGCAATTCAAAACATAGTAAAATGGCAATTTTAGCAGTTTTTGATACTTTGAGAAGTCATAACTTCCGTACCGTTCCATATAGAAAAAAATCAATTACTCCAGCGTAATCGGCGTCAAAAACTGTACCAGGAACCCAAATCTCAATTGGGTGGGAGGTAGTTTTGTTTTTCCCAACTGATCAAAATTTTGATAAAAATCGAACTTTTTTACTTTAAATTAGAAGTGGCACACCTAATTCGAAATCTAGCGCCCGGATCGATATGAAACCTTCGCTATCTTACTAAAATGGATTCGCTGATCACGAATTTACATAGAACAGGTCTCTATCTCTACTGGTTGCCGAGTTGTGCTCAAATAACGTTTTTTTCAAATAACACGAAAATAAGCGAATTGACCACATAACTTCAATATGGTACTTCTTAGGCATATAAAAGTATACATATTTTTGATGTACTCGTCGAGAGCTATCATTTGGTGGTGGGTTAATCTCTCTATCGCCAACGGTTGCAAAGTATTTTTTTTTTAATTTTTTTTCTATCTCAATGGGCTAAATTTAGATCGAAAAAAATATCAAATTTTTTTGAGAGATAGGGCTGTCTAATGGGGTCGTGCTTATGCATTGGGCTGTGCTGAGTTCAACGGTGTGCTCGGTTTTCCCATAAAGCGTACGGTTTGTCCAGAAAATGTAAAATTAGGATTGTTGCGGTTTTTCGCGTTTTTCTCGCGAACCGCTCAACTTAGAGCAACGCGGTCTTCAGAAATGGTTTCCTCGGCCAATTTCCTATCCAGTGACGTGTGAATCGTCAAAATCGGATGGCTAGATGGAACACAGTGCGCCTTAGCAATTCAAAACATAGTAAAATGGCAATTTTAGCAGTTTTTGATACTTTGAGAAGCCATAACTTCCGTACCGTTCCATATAGAAAAAAATCAATTACTCCAGCGTAATCGGCGTCAAAAACTGTACCAGGAACCCAAATCTCAATTGGGTGGGAGGTAGTTTTGTTTTTCCCAACTGATCAAAATTTTGATAAAAATCGAACTTTTTTACTTTAAATTTGAAGTGGTACATCTAATTCGAAATCTAGCACCCGGATCGATATGAAACCTTCGCTATCTTACTAAAATGGATTCGCTGATCACGAATTTACATAGAACAGGTCTCTATCTCTACTGGTTGCCGAGTTGTGCTCAAATAACGTTTTTTTCAAATAACACGAAAATAAGCGAATTGACCACATAACTTCAATATGGTACTTCTTAGGCATATAAAAGTATACATATTTTTGATGTACTCGTCGAGAGCTATCATTTGGTGGTGGGTTAATCTCTCTATCGCCAACGGTTGCAAAGTAATTTTTTTTTAATTTTTTTTCTATCTCAATGGGCTAAATTTAGATCGAAAAAAATATCAAATTTTTTTGAGAGATAGGGCTGTCTAATGGGGTCGTGCTTATGCATTGGGCTGTGCTGAGTTCAACGGTGTGCTCGGTTTTCCCATAAAGCGTACGGTTTGTCCAGAAAATGTAAAATTAGGATTGTTGCGGTTTTTCGCGTTTTTCTCGCGAACCGCTCAACTTAGAGCAACGCGGTCTTCAGAAATGGTTTCCTCGGCCAATTTCCTATCCAGTGACGTGTGAATCGTCAAAATCGGATGGCTAGATGGAACACAGTGCGCCTTAGCAATTCAAAACATAGTAAAATGGCAATTTTAGCAGTTTTTGATACTTTGAGAAGCCATAACTTCCGTACCGTTCCATATAGAAAAAAATCAATTACTCCAGCGTAATCGGCGTCAAAAACTGTACCAGGAACCCAAATCTCAATTGGGTGGGAGGTAGTTTTGTTTTTCCCAACTGATCAAAATTTTGATAAAAATCGAACTTTTTTACTTTAAATTTGAAGTGGCACATCTAATTCGAAATCTAGCACCCGGATCGATATGAAACCTTCGCTATCTTACTAAAATGGATTCGCTGATCACGAATTTACATAGAACAGGTCTCTATCTCTACTGGTTGCCGAGTTGTGCTCAAATAACGTTTTTTTCAAATAACACGAAAATAGGCGAATTGACCACATAACTTCAATATGGTACTTCTTAGGCATATAAAAGTATACATATTTTTGATGTACTCGTCGAGAGCTATCATTTGGTGGTGGGTTAATCTCTCTATCGCCAACGGTTGCAAAGTAATTTTTTTTTAATTTTTTTTCTATCTCAATGGGCTAAATTTAGATCGAAAAAAATATCAAATTTTTTTGAGAGATAGGGCTGTCTAATGGGGTCGTGCTTATGCATTGGGCTGTGCTGAGTTCAACGGTGTGCTCGGTTTTCCCATAAAGCGTACGGTTTGTCCAGAAAATGTAAAATTAGGATTGTTGCGGTTTTTCGCGTTTTTCTCGCGAACCGCTCAACTTAGAGCAACGCGGTCTTCAGAAATGGTTTCCTCGGCCAATTTCCTATCCAGCGACGTGTGAATCGTCAAAATCGGATGGCTAGATGGAACACAGTGCGCCTTAGCAATTCAAAACATAGTAAAATGGCAATTTTAGCAGTTTTTGATACTTTGAGAAGTCATAACTTCCGTACCGTTCCATATAGAAAAAAATCAATTACTCCAGCGTAATCGGCGTCAAAAACTGTACCAAGAACCCAAATCTCAATTGGGTGGGAGGTAGTTTTGTTTTTCCCAACTGATCAAAATTTTGATAAAAATCGAACTTTTTTACTTTAAATTAGAAGTGGCACACCTAATTCGAAATCTAGCGCCCGGATCGATATGAAACCTTCGCTATCTTACTAAAATGGATTCGCTGATCACGAATTTACATAGAACAGGTCTCTATCTCTACTGGTTGCCGAGTTGTGCTCAAATAACGTTTTTTTCAAATAACACGAAAATAAGCGAATTGACCACATAACTTCAATATGGTACTTCTTAGGCATATAAAAGTATACATATTTTTGATGTACTCGTCGAGAGCTATCATTTGGTGGTGGGTTAATCTCTCTATCGCCAACGGTTGCAAAGTAATTTTTTTTTAATTTTTTTTCTATCTCAATGGGCTAAATTTAGATCGAAAAAAATATCAAATTTTTTTGAGAGATAGGGCTGTCTAATGGGGTCGTGCTTATGCATTGGGCTGTGCTGAGTTCAACGGTGTGCTCGGTTTTCCCATAAAGCGTACGGTTTGTCCAGAAAATGTAAAATTAGGATTGTTGCGGTTTTTCGCGTTTTTCTCGCGAACCGCTCAACTTAGAGCAACGCGGTCTTCAGAAATGGTTTCCTCGGCCAATTTCCTATCCAGTGACGTGTGAATCGTCAAAATCGGATGGCTAGATGGAACACAGTGCGCCTTAGCAATTCAAAACATAGTAAAATGGCAATTTTAGCAGTTTTTGATACTTTGAGAAGCCATAACTTCCGTACCGTTCCATATAGAAAAAAATCAATTACTCCAGCGTAATCGGCGTCAAAAACTGTACCAGGAACCCAAATCTCAATTGGGTGGGAGGTAGTTTTGTTTTTCCCAACTGATCAAAATTTTGATAAAAATCGAACTTTTTTACTTTAAATTTGAAGTGGCACATCTAATTCGAAATCTAGCACCCGGATCGATATGAAACCTTCGCTATCTTACTAAAATGGATTCGCTGATCACGAATTTACATAGAACAGGTCTCTATCTCTACTGGTTGCCGAGTTGTGCTCAAATAACGTTTTTTTCAAATAACACGAAAATAGGCGAATTGACCACATAACTTCAATATGGTACTTCTTAGGCATATAAAAGTATACATATTTTTGATGTACTCGTCGAGAGCTATCATTTGGTGGTGGGTTAATCTCTCTATCGCCAACGGTTGCAAAGTAATTTTTTTTTAATTTTTTTTCTATCTCAATGGGCTAAATTTAGATCGAAAAAAATATCAAATTTTTTTGAGAGATAGGGCTGTCTAATGGGGTCGTGCTTATGCATTGGGCTGTGCTGAGTTCAACGGTGTGCTCGGTTTTCCCATAAAGCGTACGGTTTGTCCAGAAAATGTAAAATTAGGATTGTTGCGGTTTTTCGCGTTTTTCTCGCGAACCGCTCAACTTAGAGCAACGCGGTCTTCAGAAATGGTTTCCTCGGCCAATTTCCTATCCAGCGACGTGTGAATCGTCAAAATCGGATGGCTAGATGGAACACAGTGCGCCTTAGCAATTCAAAACATAGTAAAATGGCAATTTTAGCAGTTTTTGATACTTTGAGAAGTCATAACTTCCGTACCGTTCCATATAGAAAAAAATCAATTACTCCAGCGTAATCGGCGGCAAAAACTCTACCAGGAACCCAAATCTCAATTGGGTGGGAGGTAGTTTTGTTTTTCCCAACTGATCAAAATTTTGATAAAAATCGAACTTTTTTACTTTAAATTAGAAGTGGCACACCTAATTCGAAATCTAGCGCCCGGATCGATATGAAACCTTCGCTATCTTACTAAAATGGATTCGCTGATCACGAATTTACATAGAACAGGTCTCTATCTCTACTGGTTGCCGAGTTGTGCTCAAATAACGTTTTTTTTCAAATAACACGAAAATAAGCGAATTGACCACATAACTTCAATATGGTACTTCTTAGGCATATAAAAGTATACATATTTTTGATGTACTCGTCGAGAGCTATCATTTGGTGGTGGGTTAATCTCTCTATCGCCAACGGTTGCAAAGTAATTTTTTTTTAATTTTTTTTCTATCTCAATGGGCTAAATTTAGATCGAAAAAAATATCAAATTTTTTTGAGAGATAGGGCTGTCTAATGGGGTCGTGCTTATGCATTGGGCTGTGCTGAGTTCAACGGTGTGCTCGGTTTTCCCATAAAGCGTACGGTTTGTCCAGAAAATGTAAAATTAGGATTGTTGCGGTTTTTCGCGTTTTTCTCGCGAACCGCTCAACTTAGAGCAACGCGGTCTTCAGAAATGGTTTCCTCGGCCAATTTCCTATCCAGTGACGTGTGAATCGTCAAAATCGTATGGCTAGATGGAACACAGTGCGCCTTAGCAATTCAAAACATAGTAAAATGGCAATTTTAGCAGTTTTTGATACTTTGAGAAGCCATAACTTCCGTACCGTTCCATATAGAAAAAAATCAATTACTCCAGCGTAATCGGCGTCAAAAACTGTACCAGGAACCCAAATCTCAATTGGGTGGGAGGTAGTTTTGTTTTTCCCAACTGATCAAAATTTTGATAAAAATCGAACTTTTTTACTTTAAATTTGAAGTGGCACATCTAATTCGAAATCTAGCACCCGGATCGATATGAAACCTTCGCTATCTTACTAAAATGGATTCGCTGATCACGAATTTACATAGAACAGGTCTCTATCTCTACTGGTTGCCGAGTTGTGCTCAAATAACGTTTTTTTCAAATAACACGAAAATAGGCGAATTGACCACATAACTTCAATATGGTACTTCTTAGGCATATAAAAGTATACATATTTTTGATGTACTCGTCGAGAGCTATCATTTGGTGGTGGGTTAATCTCTCTATCGCCAACGGTTGCAAAGTAATTTTTTTTTAATTTTTTTTCTATCTCAATGGGCTAAATTTAGATCGAAAAAAATATCAAATTTTTTTGAGAGATAGGGCTGTCTAATGGGGTCGTGCTTATGCATTGGGCTGTGCTGAGTTCAACGGTGTGCTCGGTTTTCCCATAAAGCGTACGGTTTGTCCAGAAAATGTAAAATTAGGATTGTTGCGGTTTTTCGCGTTTTTCTCGCGAACCGCTCAACTTAGAGCAACGCGGTCTTCAGAAATGGTTTCCTCGGCCAATTTCCTATCCAGCGACGTGTGAATCGTCAAAATCGGATGGCTAGATGGAACACAGTGCGCCTTAGCAATTCAAAACATAGTAAAATGGCAATTTTAGCAGTTTTTGATACTTTGAGAAGTCATAACTTCCGTACCGTTCCATATAGAAAAAAATCAATTACTCCAGCGTAATCGGCGTCAAAAACTGTACCAGGAACCCAAATCTCAATTGGGTGGGAGGTAGTTTTGTTTTTCCCAACTGATCAAAATTTTGATAAAAATCGAACTTTTTTACTTTAAATTAGAAGTGGCACACCTAATTCGAAATCTAGCGCCCGGATCGATATGAAACCTTCGCTATCTTACTAAAATGGATTCGCTGATCACGAATTTACATAGAACAGGTCTCTATCTCTACTGGTTGCCGAGTTGTGCTCAAATAACGTTTTTTTCAAATAACACGAAAATAAGCGAATTGACCACATAACTTCAATATGGTACTTCTTAGGCATATAAAAGTATACATATTTTTGATGTACTCGTCGAGAGCTATCATTTGGTGGTGGGTTAATCTCTCTATCGCCAACGGTTGCAAAGTAATTTTTTTTTAATTTTTTTTCTATCTCAATGGGCTAAATTTAGATCGAAAAAAATATCAAATTTTTTTGAGAGATAGGGCTGTCTAATGGGGTCGTGCTTATGCATTGGGCTGTGCTGAGTTCAACGGTGTGCTCGGTTTTCCCATAAAGCGTACGGTTTGTCCAGAAAATGTAAAATTAGGATTGTTGCGGTTTTTCGCGTTTTTCTCGCGAACCGCTCAACTTAGAGCAACGCGGTCTTCAGAAATGGTTTCCTCGGCCAATTTCCTATCCAGTGACGTGTGAATCGTCAAAATCGGATGGCTAGATGGAACACAGTGCGCCTTAGCAATTCAAAACATAGTAAAATGGCAATTTTAGCAGTTTTTGATACTTTGAGAAGCCATAACTTCCGTACCGTTCCATATAGAAAAAAATCAATTACTCCAGCGTAATCGGCGTCAAAAACTGTACCAGGAACCCAAATCTCAATTGGGTGGGAGGTAGTTTTGTTTTTCCCAACTGATCAAAATTTTGATAAAAATCGAACTTTTTTACTTTAAATTTGAAGTGGCACATCTAATTCGAAATCTAGCACCCGGATCGATATGAAACCTTCGCTATCTTACTAAAATGGATTCGCTGATCACGAATTTACATAGAACAGGTCTCTATCTCTACTGGTTGCCGAGTTGTGCTCAAATAACGTTTTTTTCAAATAACACGAAAATAGGCGAATTGACCACATAACTTCAATATGGTACTTCTTAGGCATATAAAAGTATACATATTTTTGATGTACTCGTCGAGAGCTATCATTTGGTGGTGGGTTAATCTCTCTATCGCCAACGGTTGCAAAGTAATTTTTTTTTAATTTTTTTTCTATCTCAATGGGCTAAATTTAGATCGAAAAAAATATCAAATTTTTTTGAGAGATAGGGCTGTCTAATGGGGTCGTGCTTATGCATTGGGCTGTGCTGAGTTCAACGGTGTGCTCGGTTTTCCCATAAAGCGTACGGTTTGTCCAGAAAATGTAAAATTAGGATTGTTGCGGTTTTTCGCGTTTTTCTCGCGAACCGCTCAACTTAGAGCAACGCGGTCTTCAGAAATGGTTTCCTCGGCCAATTTCCTATCCAGTGACGTGTGAATCGTCAAAATCGTATGGCTAGATGGAACACAGTGCGCCTTAGCAATTCAAAACATAGTAAAATGGCAATTTTAGCAGTTTTTGATACTTTGAGAAGTCATAACTTCCGTACCGTTCCATATAGAAAAAAATCAATTACTCCAGCGTAATCGGCGTCAAAAACTGTACCAGGAACCCAAATCTCAATTGGGTGGGAGGTAGTTTTGTTTTTCCCAACTGATCAAAATTTTGATAAAAATCGAACTTTTTTACTTTAAATTAGAAGTGGCACACCTAATTCGAAATCTAGCGCCCGGATCGATATGAAACCTTCGCTATCTTACTAAAATGGATTCGCTGATCACGAATTTACATAGAACAGGTCTCTATCTCTACTGGTTGCCGAGTTGTGCTCAAATAACGTTTTTTTCAAATAACACGAAAATAAGCGAATTGACCACATAACTTCAATATGGTACTTCTTAGGCATATAAAAGTATACATATTTTTGATGTACTCGTCGAGAGCTATCATTTGGTGGTGGGTTAATCTCTCTATCGCCAACGGTTGCAAAGTAATTTTTTTTTAATTTTTTTTCTATCTCAATGGGCTAAATTTAGATCGAAAAAAATATCAAATTTTTTTGAGAGATAGGGCTGTCTAATGGGGTCGTGCTTATGCATTGGGCTGTGCTGAGTTCAACGGTGTGCTCGGTTTTCCCATAAAGCGTACGGTTTGTCCAGAAAATGTAAAATTAGGATTGTTGCGGTTTTTCGCGTTTTTCTCGCGAACCGCTCAACTTAGAGCAACGCGGTCTTCAGAAATGGTTTCCTCGGCCAATTTCCTATCCAGCGACGTGTGAATCGTCAAAATCGGATGGCTAGATGGAACACAGTGCGCCTTAGCAATTCAAAACATAGTAAAATGGCAATTTTAGCAGTTTTTGATACTTTGAGAAGTCATAACTTCCGTACCGTTCCATATAGAAAAAAATCAATTACTCCAGCGTAATCGGCGTCAAAAACTGTACCAGGAACCCAAATCTCAATTGGGTGGGAGGTAGTTTTGTTTTTCCCAACTGATCAAAATTTTGATAAAAATCGAACTTTTTTACTTTAAATTAGAAGTGGCACACCTAATTCGAAATCTAGCGCCCGGATCGATATGAAACCTTCGCTATCTTACTAAAATGGATTCGCTGATCACGAATTTACATAGAACAGGTCTCTATCTCTACTGGTTGCCGAGTTGTGCTCAAATAACGTTTTTTTCAAATAACACGAAAATAAGCGAATTGACCACATAACTTCAATATGGTACTTCTTAGGCATATAAAAGTATACATATTTTTGATGTACTCGTCGAGAGCTATCATTTGGTGGTGGGTTAATCTCTCTATCGCCAACGGTTGCAAAGTAATTTTTTTTTAATTTTTTTTCTATCTCAATGGGCTAAATTTAGATCGAAAAAAATATCAAATTTTTTTGAGAGATAGGGCTGTCTAATGGGGTCGTGCTTATGCATTGGGCTGTGCTGAGTTCAACGGTGTGCTCGGTTTTCCCATAAAGCGTACGGTTTGTCCAGAAAATGTAAAATTAGGATTGTTGCGGTTTTTCGCGTTTTTCTCGCGAACCGCTCAACTTAGAGCAACGCGGTCTTCAGAAATGGTTTCCTCGGCCAATTTCCTATCCAGTGACGTGTGAATCGTCAAAATCGGATGGCTAGATGGAACACAGTGCGCCTTAGCAATTCAAAACATAGTAAAATGGCAATTTTAGCAGTTTTTGATACTTTGAGAAGCCATAACTTCCGTACCGTTCCATATAGAAAAAAATCAATTACTCCAGCGTAATCGGCGTCAAAAACTGTACCAGGAACCCAAATCTCAATTGGGTGGGAGGTAGTTTTGTTTTTCCCAACTGATCAAAATTTTGATAAAAATCGAACTTTTTTACTTTAAATTTGAAGTGGCACATCTAATTCGAAATCTAGCACCCGGATCGATATGAAACCTTCGCTATCTTACTAAAATGGATTCGCTGATCACGAATTTACATAGAACAGGTCTCTATCTCTACTGGTTGCCGAGTTGTGCTCAAATAACGTTTTTTTCAAATAACACGAAAATAGGCGAATTGACCACATAACTTCAATATGGTACTTCTTAGGCATATAAAAGTATACATATTTTTGATGTACTCGTCGAGAGCTATCATTTGGTGGTGGGTTAATCTCTCTATCGCCAACGGTTGCAAAGTAATTTTTTTTTAATTTTTTTTCTATCTCAATGGGCTAAATTTAGATCGAAAAAAATATCAAATTTTTTTGAGAGATAGGGCTGTCTAATGGGGTCGTGCTTATGCATTGGGCTGTGCTGAGTTCAACGGTGTGCTCGGTTTTCCCATAAAGCGTACGGTTTGTCCAGAAAATGTAAAATTAGGATTGTTGCGGTTTTTCGCGTTTTTCTCGCGAACCGCTCAACTTAGAGCAACGCGGTCTTCAGAAATGGTTTCCTCGGCCAATTTCCTATCCAGCGACGTGTGAATCGTCAAAATCGGATGGCTAGATGGAACACAGTGCGCCTTAGCAATTCAAAACATAGTAAAATGGCAATTTTAGCAGTTTTTGATACTTTGAGAAGTCATAACTTCCGTACCGTTCCATATAGAAAAAAATCAATTACTCCAGCGTAATCGGCGTCAAAAACTGTACCAGGAACCCAAATCTCAATTGGGTGGGAGGTAGTTTTGTTTTTCCCAACTGATCAAAATTTTGATAAAAATCGAACTTTTTTACTTTAAATTAGAAGTGGCACACCTAATTCGAAATCTAGCGCCCGGATCGATATGAAACCTTCGCTATCTTACTAAAATGGATTCGCTGATCACGAATTTACATAGAACAGGTCTCTATCTCTACTGGTTGCCGAGTTGTGCTCAAATAACGTTTTTTTCAAATAACACGAAAATAAGCGAATTGACCACATAACTTCAATATGGTACTTCTTAGGCATATAAAAGTATACATATTTTTGATGTACTCGTCGAGAGCTATCATTTGGTGGTGGGTTAATCTCTCTATCGCCAACGGTTGCAAAGTAATTTTTTTTTAATTTTTTTTCTATCTCAATGGGCTAAATTTAGATCGAAAAAAATATCAAATTTTTTTGAGAGATAGGGCTGTCTAATGGGGTCGTGCTTATGCATTGGGCTGTGCTGAGTTCAACGGTGTGCTCGGTTTTCCCATAAAGCGTACGGTTTGTCCAGAAAATGTAAAATTAGGATTGTTGCGGTTTTTCGCGTTTTTCTCGCGAACCGCTCAACTTAGAGCAACGCGGTCTTCAGAAATGGTTTCCTCGGCCAATTTCCTATCCAGTGACGTGTGAATCGTCAAAATCGGATGGCTAGATGGAACACAGTGCGCCTTAGCAATTCAAAACATAGTAAAATGGCAATTTTAGCAGTTTTTGATACTTTGAGAAGCCATAACTTCCGTACCGTTCCATATAGAAAAAAATCAATTACTCCAGCGTAATCGGCGTCAAAAACTGTACCAGGAACCCAAATCTCAATTGGGTGGGAGGTAGTTTTGTTTTTCCCAACTGATCAAAATTTTGATAAAAATCGAACTTTTTTACTTTAAATTTGAAGTGGCACATCTAATTCGAAATCTAGCACCCGGATCGATATGAAACCTTCGCTATCTTACTAAAATGGATTCGCTGATCACGAATTTACATAGAACAGGTCTCTATCTCTACTGGTTGCCGAGTTGTGCTCAAATAACGTTTTTTTCAAATAACACGAAAATAGGCGAATTGACCACATAACTTCAATATGGTACTTCTTAGGCATATAAAAGTATACATATTTTTGATGTACTCGTCGAGAGCTATCATTTGGTGGTGGGTTAATCTCTCTATCGCCAACGGTTGCAAAGTAATTTTTTTTTAATTTTTTTTCTATCTCAATGGGCTAAATTTAGATCGAAAAAAATATCAAATTTTTTTGAGAGATAGGGCTGTCTAATGGGGTCGTGCTTATGCATTGGGCTGTGCTGAGTTCAACGGTGTGCTCGGTTTTCCCATAAAGCGTACGGTTTGTCCAGAAAATGTAAAATTAGGATTGTTGCGGTTTTTCGCGTTTTTCTCGCGAACCGCTCAACTTAGAGCAACGCGGTCTTCAGAAATGGTTTCCTCGGCCAATTTCCTATCCAGCGACGTGTGAATCGTCAAAATCGGATGGCTAGATGGAACACAGTGCGCCTTAGCAATTCAAAACATAGTAAAATGGCAATTTTAGCAGTTTTTGATACTTTGAGAAGTCATAACTTCCGTACCGTTCCATATAGAAAAAAATCAATTACTCCAGCGTAATCGGCGTCAAAAACTGTACCAGGAACCCAAATCTCAATTGGGTGGGAGGTAGTTTTGTTTTTCCCAACTGATCAAAATTTTGATAAAAATCGAACTTTTTTACTTTAAATTAGAAGTGGCACACCTAATTCGAAATCTAGCGCCCGGATCGATATGAAACCTTCGCTATCTTACTAAAATGGATTCGCTGATCACGAATTTACATAGAACAGGTCTCTATCTCTACTGGTTGCCGAGTTGTGCTCAAATAACGTTTTTTTCAAATAACACGAAAATAAGCGAATTGACCACATAACTTCAATATGGTACTTCTTAGGCATATAAAAGTATACATATTTTTGATGTACTCGTCGAGAGCTATCATTTGGTGGTGGGTTAATCTCTCTATCGCCAACGGTTGCAAAGTAATTTTTTTTTAATTTTTTTTCTATCTCAATGGGCTAAATTTAGATCGAAAAAAATATCAAATTTTTTTGAGAGATAGGGCTGTCTAATGGGGTCGTGCTTATGCATTGGGCTGTGCTGAGTTCAACGGTGTGCTCGGTTTTCCCATAAAGCGTACGGTTTGTCCAGAAAATGTAAAATTAGGATTGTTGCGGTTTTTCGCGTTTTTCTCGCGAACCGCTCAACTTAGAGCAACGCGGTCTTCAGAAATGGTTTCCTCGGCCAATTTCCTATCCAGTGACGTGTGAATCGTCAAAATCGGATGGCTAGATGGAACACAGTGCGCCTTAGCAATTCAAAACATAGTAAAATGGCAATTTTAGCAGTTTTTGATACTTTGAGAAGCCATAACTTCCGTACCGTTCCATATAGAAAAAAATCAATTACTCCAGCGTAATCGGCGTCAAAAACTGTACCAGGAACCCAAATCTCAATTGGGTGGGAGGTAGTTTTGTTTTTCCCAACTGATCAAAATTTTGATAAAAATCGAACTTTTTTACTTTAAATTTGAAGTGGCACATCTAATTCGAAATCTAGCACCCGGATCGATATGAAACCTTCGCTATCTTACTAAAATGGATTCGCTGATCACGAATTTACATAGAACAGGTCTCTATCTCTACTGGTTGCCGAGTTGTGCTCAAATAACGTTTTTTTCAAATAACACGAAAATAGGCGAATTGACCACATAACTTCAATATGGTACTTCTTAGGCATATAAAAGTATACATATTTTTGATGTACTCGTCGAGAGCTATCATTTGGTGGTGGGTTAATCTCTCTATCGCCAACGGTTGCAAAGTAATTTTTTTTTAATTTTTTTTCTATCTCAATGGGCTAAATTTAGATCGAAAAAAATATCAATTTTTTTTGAGAGATAGGGCTGTCTAATGGGGTCGTGCTTATGCATTGGGCTGTGCTGAGTTCAACGGTGTGCTCGGTTTTCCCATAAAGCGTACGGTTTGTCCAGAAAATGTAAAATTAGGATTGTTGCGGTTTTTCGCGTTTTTCTCGCGAACCGCTCAACTTAGAGCAACGCGGTCTTCAGAAATGGTTTCCTCGGCCAATTTCCTATCCAGCGACGTGTGAATCGTCAAAATCGGATGGCTAGATGGAACACAGTGCGCCTTAGCAATTCAAAACATAGTAAAATGGCAATTTTAGCAGTTTTTGATACTTTGAGAAGTCATAACTTCCGTACCGTTCCATATAGAAAAAAATCAATTACTCCAGCGTAATCGGCGTCAAAAACTGTACCAGGAACCCAAATCTCAATTGGGTGGGAGGTAGTTTTGTTTTTCCCAACTGATCAAAATTTTGATAAAAATCGAACTTTTTTACTTTAAATTAGAAGTGGCACACCTAATTCGAAATCTAGCGCCCGGATCGATATGAAACCTTCGCTATCTTACTAAAATGGATTCGCTGATCACGAATTTACATAGAACAGGTCTCTATCTCTACTGGTTGCCGAGTTGTGCTCAAATAACGTTTTTTTCAAATAACACGAAAATAAGCGAATTGACCACATAACTTCAATATGGTACTTCTTAGGCATATAAAAGTATACATATTTTTGATGTACTCGTCGAGAGCTATCATTTGGTGGTGGGTTAATCTCTCTATCGCCAACGGTTGCAAAGTAATTTTTTTTTAATTTTTTTTCTATCTCAATGGGCTAAATTTAGATCGAAAAAAATATCAAATTTTTTTGAGAGATAGGGGCTAAATTTAGATCGAAAAAAATATCAAATTTTTTTGAGAGATAGGGCTGTCTAATGGGGTCGTGCTTATGCATTGGGCTGTGCTGAGTTCAACGGTGTGCTCGGTTTTCCCATAAAGCGTACGGTTTGTCCAGAAAATGTAAAATTAGGATTGTTGCGGTTTTTCGCGTTTTTCTCGCGAACCGCTCAACTTAGAGCAACGCGGTCTTCAGAAATGGTTTCCTCGGCCAATTTCCTATCCAGTGACGTGTGAATCGTCAAAATCGGATGGCTAGATGGAACACAGTGCGCCTTAGCAATTCAAAACATAGTAAAATGGCAATTTTAGCAGTTTTTGATACTTTGAGAAGCCATAACTTCCGTACCGTTCCATATAGAAAAAAATCAATTACTCCAGCGTAATCGGCGTCAAAAACTGTACCAGGAACCCAAATCTCAATTGGGTGGGAGGTAGTTTTGTTTTTCCCAACTGATCAAAATTTTGATAAAAATCGAACTTTTTTACTTTAAATTTGAAGTGGCACATCTAATTCGAAATCTAGCACCCGGATCGATATGAAACCTTCGCTATCTTACTAAAATGGATTCGCTGATCACGAATTTACATAGAACAGGTCTCTATCTCTACTGGTTGCCGAGTTGTGCTCAAATAACGTTTTTTTCAAATAACACGAAAATAGGCGAATTGACCACATAACTTCAATATGGTACTTCTTAGGCATATAAAAGTATACATATTTTTGATGTACTCGTCGAGAGCTATCATTTGGTGGTGGGTTAATCTCTCTATCGCCAACGGTTGCAAAGTAATTTTTTTTTAATTTTTTTTCTATCTCAATGGGCTAAATTTAGATCGAAAAAAATATCAAATTTTTTTGAGAGATAGGGCTGTCTAATGGGGTCGTGCTTATGCATTGGGCTGTGCTGAGTTCAACGGTGTGCTCGGTTTTCCCATAAAGCGTACGGTTTGTCCAGAAAATGTAAAATTAGGATTGTTGCGGTTTTTCGCGTTTTTCTCGCGAACCGCTCAACTTAGAGCAACGCGGTCTTCAGAAATGGTTTCCTCGGCCAATTTCCTATCCAGCGACGTGTGAATCGTCAAAATCGGATGGCTAGATGGAACACAGTGCGCCTTAGCAATTCAAAACATAGTAAAATGGCAATTTTAGCAGTTTTTGATACTTTGAGAAGTCATAACTTCCGTACCGTTCCATATAGAAAAAAATCAATTACTCCAGCGTAATCGGCGTCAAAAACTGTACCAGGAACCCAAATCTCAATTGGGTGGGAGGTAGTTTTGTTTTTCCCAACTGATCAAAATTTTGATAAAAATCGAACTTTTTTACTTTAAATTAGAAGTGGCACACCTAATTCGAAATCTAGCGCCCGGATCGATATGAAACCTTCGCTATCTTACTAAAATGGATTCGCTGATCACGAATTTACATAGAACAGGTCTCTATCTCTACTGGTTGCCGAGTTGTGCTCAAATAACGTTTTTTTCAAATAACACGAAAATAAGCGAATTGACCACATAACTTCAATATGGTACTTCTTAGGCATATAAAAGTATACATATTTTTGATGTACTCGTCGAGAGCTATCATTTGGTGGTGGGTTAATCTCTCTATCGCCAACGGTTGCAAAGTAATTTTTTTTTAATTTTTTTTCTATCTCAATGGGCTAAATTTAGATCGAAAAAAATATCAAATTTTTTTGAGAGATAGGGCTGTCTAATGGGGTCGTGCTTATGCATTGGGCTGTGCTGAGTTCAACGGTGTGCTCGGTTTTCCCATAAAGCGTACGGTTTGTCCAGAAAATGTAAAATTAGGATTGTTGCGGTTTTTCGCGTTTTTCTCGCGAACCGCTCAACTTAGAGCAACGCGGTCTTCAGAAATGGTTTCCTCGGCCAATTTCCTATCCAGTGACGTGTGAATCGTCAAAATCGGATGGCTAGATGGAACACAGTGCGCCTTAGCAATTCAAAACATAGTAAAATGGCAATTTTAGCAGTTTTTGATACTTTGAGAAGCCATAACTTCCGTACCGTTCCATATAGAAAAAAATCAATTACTCCAGCGTAATCGGCGTCAAAAACTGTACCAGGAACCCAAATCTCAATTGGGTGGGAGGTAGTTTTGTTTTTCCCAACTGATCAAAATTTTGATAAAAATCGAACTTTTTTACTTTAAATTTGAAGTGGCACATCTAATTCGAAATCTAGCACCCGGATCGATATGAAACCTTCGCTATCTTACTAAAATGGATTCGCTGATCACGAATTTACATAGAACAGGTCTCTATCTCTACTGGTTGCCGAGTTGTGCTCAAATAACGTTTTTTTCAAATAACACGAAAATAGGCGAATTGACCACATAACTTCAATATGGTACTTCTTAGGCATATAAAAGTATACATATTTTTGATGTACTCGTCGAGAGCTATCATTTGGTGGTGGGTTAATCTCTCTATCGCCAACGGTTGCAAAGTAATTTTTTTTTAATTTTTTTTCTATCTCAATGGGCTAAATTTAGATCGAAAAAAATATCAATTTTTTTTGAGAGATAGGGCTGTCTAATGAGGTCGTGCTTATGCATTGGGCTGTGCTGAGTTCAACGGTGTGCTCGGTTTTCCCATAAAGCGTACGGTTTGTCCAGAAAATGTAAAATTAGGATTGTTGCGGTTTTTCGCGTTTTTCTCGCGAACCGCTCAACTTAGAGCAACGCGGTCTTCAGAAATGGTTTCCTCGGCCAATTTCCTATCCAGCGACGTGTGAATCGTCAAAATCGGATGGCTAGATGGAACACAGTGCGCCTTAGCAATTCAAAACATAGTAAAATGGCAATTTTAGCAGTTTTTGATACTTTGAGAAGTCATAACTTCCGTACCGTTCCATATAGAAAAAAATCAATTACTCCAGCGTAATCGGCGTCAAAAACTGTACCAGGAACCCAAATCTCAATTGGGTGGGAGGTAGTTTTGTTTTTCCCAACTGATCAAAATTTTGATAAAAATCGAACTTTTTTACTTTAAATTAGAAGTGGCACACCTAATTCGAAATCTAGCGCCCGGATCGATATGAAACCTTCGCTATCTTACTAAAATGGATTCGCTGATCACGAATTTACATAGAACAGGTCTCTATCTCTACTGGTTGCCGAGTTGTGCTCAAATAACGTTTTTTTCAAATAACACGAAAATAAGCGAATTGACCACATAACTTCAATATGGTACTTCTTAGGCATATAAAAGTATACATATTTTTGATGTACTCGTCGAGAGCTATCATTTGGTGGTGGGTTAATCTCTCTATCGCCAACGGTTGCAAAGTAATTTTTTTTTAATTTTTTTTCTATCTCAATGGGCTAAATTTAGATCGAAAAAAATATCAAATTTTTTTGAGAGATAGGGCTGTCTAATGGGGTCGTGCTTATGCATTGGGCTGTGCTGAGTTCAACGGTGTGCTCGGTTTTCCCATAAAGCGTACGGTTTGTCCAGAAAATGTAAAATTAGGATTGTTGCGGTTTTTCGCGTTTTTCTCGCGAACCGCTCAACTTAGAGCAACGCGGTCTTCAGAAATGGTTTCCTCGGCCAATTTCCTATCCAGTGACGTGTGAATCGTCAAAATCGGATGGCTAGATGGAACACAGTGCGCCTTAGCAATTCAAAACATAGTAAAATGGCAATTTTAGCAGTTTTTGATACTTTGAGAAGCCATAACTTCCGTACCGTTCCATATAGAAAAAAATCAATTACTCCAGCGTAATCGGCGTCAAAAACTGTACCAGGAACCCAAATCTCAATTGGGTGGGAGGTAGTTTTGTTTTTCCCAACTGATCAAAATTTTGATAAAAATCGAACTTTTTTACTTTAAATTTGAAGTGGCACATCTAATTCGAAATCTAGCACCCGGATCGATATGAAACCTTCGCTATCTTACTAAAATGGATTCGCTGATCACGAATTTACATAGAACAGGTCTCTATCTCTACTGGTTGCCGAGTTGTGCTCAAATAACGTTTTTTTCAAATAACACGAAAATAGGCGAATTGACCACATAACTTCAATATGGTACTTCTTAGGCATATAAAAGTATACATATTTTTGATGTACTCGTCGAGAGCTATCATTTGGTGGTGGGTTAATTTCTCTATCGCCAACGGTTGCAAAGTAATTTTTTTTTAATTTTTTTTCTATCTCAATGGGCTAAATTTAGATCGAAAAAAATATCAAATTTTTTTGAGAGATAGGGCTGTCTAATGGGGTCGTGCTTATGCATTGGGCTGTGCTGAGTTCAACGGTGTGCTCGGTTTTCCCATAAAGCGTACGGTTTGTCCAGAAAATGTAAAATTAGGATTGTTGCGGTTTTTCGCGTTTTTCTCGCGAACCGCTCAACTTAGAGCAACGCGGTCTTCAGAAATGGTTTCCTCGGCCAATTTCCTATCCAGCGACGTGTGAATCGTCAAAATCGGATGGCTAGATGGAACACAGTGCGCCTTAGCAATTCAAAACATAGTAAAATGGCAATTTTAGCAGTTTTTGATACTTTGAGAAGTCATAACTTCCGTACCGTTCCATATAGAAAAAAATCAATTACTCCAGCGTAATCGGCGTCAAAAACTGTACCAGGAACCCAAATCTCAATTGGGTGGGAGGTAGTTTTGTTTTTCCCAACTGATCAAAATTTTGATAAAAATCGAACTTTTTTACTTTAAATTAGAAGTGGCACACCTAATTCGAAATCTAGCGCCCGGATCGATATGAAACCTTCGCTATCTTACTAAAATGGATTCGCTGATCACGAATTTACATAGAACAGGTCTCTATCTCTACTGGTTGCCGAGTTGTGCTCAAATAACGTTTTTTTCAAATAACACGAAAATAAGCGAATTGACCACATAACTTCAATATGGTACTTCTTAGGCATATAAAAGTATACATATTTTTGATGTACTCGTCGAGAGCTATCATTTGGTGGTGGGTTAATCTCTCTATCGCCAACGGTTGCAAAGTAATTTTTTTTTAATTTTTTTTCTATCTCAATGGGCTAAATTTAGATCGAAAAAAATATCAAATTTTTTTGAGAGATAGGGCTGTCTAATGGGGTCGTGCTTATGCATTGGGCTGTGCTGAGTTCAACGGTGTGCTCGGTTTTCCCATAAAGCGTACGGTTTGTCCAGAAAATGTAAAATTAGGATTGTTGCGGTTTTTCGCGTTTTTCTCGCGAACCGCTCAACTTAGAGCAACGCGGTCTTCAGAAATGGTTTCCTCGGCCAATTTCCTATCCAGTGACGTGTGAATCGTCAAAATCGGATGGCTAGATGGAACACAGTGCGCCTTAGCAATTCAAAACATAGTAAAATGGCAATTTTAGCAGTTTTTGATACTTTGAGAAGCCATAACTTCCGTACCGTTCCATATAGAAAAAAATCAATTACTCCAGCGTAATCGGCGTCAAAAACTGTACCAGGAACCCAAATCTCAATTGGGTGGGAGGTAGTTTTGTTTTTCCCAACTGATCAAAATTTTGATAAAAATCGAACTTTTTTACTTTAAATTTGAAGTGGCACATCTAATTCGAAATCTAGCACCCGGATCGATATGAAACCTTCGCTATCTTACTAAAATGGATTCGCTGATCACGAATTTACATAGAACAGGTCTCTATCTCTACTGGTTGCCGAGTTGTGCTCAAATAACGTTTTTTTCAAATAACACGAAAATAGGCGAATTGACCACATAACTTCAATATGGTACTTCTTAGGCATATAAAAGTATACATATTTTTGATGTACTCGTCGAGAGCTATCATTTGGTGGTGGGTTAATTTCTCTATCGCCAACGGTTGCAAAGTAATTTTTTTTTAATTTTTTTTCTATCTCAATGGGCTAAATTTAGATCGAAAAAAATATCAAATTTTTTTGAGAGATAGGGCTGTCTAATGGGGTCGTGCTTATGCATTGGGCTGTGCTGAGTTCAACGGTGTGCTCGGTTTTCCCATAAAGCGTACGGTTTGTCCAGAAAATGTAAAATTAGGATTGTTGCGGTTTTTCGCGTTTTTCTCGCGAACCGCTCAACTTAGAGCAACGCGGTCTTCAGAAATGGTTTCCTCGGCCAATTTCCTATCCAGCGACGTGTGAATCGTCAAAATCGGATGGCTAGATGGAACACAGTGCGCCTTAGCAATTCAAAACATAGTAAAATGGCAATTTTAGCAGTTTTTGATACTTTGAGAAGTCATAACTTCCGTACCGTTCCATATAGAAAAAAATCAATTACTCCAGCGTAATCGGCGTCAAAAACTGTACCAGGAACCCAAATCTCAATTGGGTGGGAGGTAGTTTTGTTTTTCCCAACTGATCAAAATTTTGATAAAAATCGAACTTTTTTACTTTAAATTAGAAGTGGCACACCTAATTCGAAATCTAGCGCCCGGATCGATATGAAACCTTCGCTATCTTACTAAAATGGATTCGCTGATCACGAATTTACATAGAACAGGTCTCTATCTCTACTGGTTGCCGAGTTGTGCTCAAATAACGTTTTTTTCAAATAACACGAAAATAAGCGAATTGACCACATAACTTCAATATGGTACTTCTTAGGCATATAAAAGTATACATATTTTTGATGTACTCGTCGAGAGCTATCATTTGGTGGTGGGTTAATCTCTCTATCGCCAACGGTTGCAAAGTAATTTTTTTTTAATTTTTTTTCTATCTCAATGGGCTAAATTTAGATCGAAAAAAATATCAAATTTTTTTGAGAGATAGGGCTGTCTAATGGGGTCGTGCTTATGCATTGGGCTGTGCTGAGTTCAACGGTGTGCTCGGTTTTCCCATAAAGCGTACGGTTTGTCCAGAAAATGTAAAATTAGGATTGTTGCGGTTTTTCGCGTTTTTCTCGCGAACCGCTCAACTTAGAGCAACGCGGTCTTCAGAAATGGTTTCCTCGGCCAATTTCCTATCCAGTGACGTGTGAATCGTCAAAATCGGATGGCTAGATGGAACACAGTGCGCCTTAGCAATTCAAAACATAGTAAAATGGCAATTTTAGCAGTTTTTGATACTTTGAGAAGCCATAACTTCCGTACCGTTCCATATAGAAAAAAATCAATTACTCCAGCGTAATCGGCGTCAAAAACTGTACCAGGAACCCAAATCTCAATTGGGTGGGAGGTAGTTTTGTTTTTCCCAACTGATCAAAATTTTGATAAAAATCGAACTTTTTTACTTTAAATTTGAAGTGGCACATCTAATTCGAAATCTAGCACCCGGATCGATATGAAACCTTCGCTATCTTACTAAAATGGATTCGCTGATCACGAATTTACATAGAACAGGTCTCTATCTCTACTGGTTGCCGAGTTGTGCTCAAATAACGTTTTTTTCAAATAACACGAAAATAGGCGAATTGACCACATAACTTCAATATGGTACTTCTTAGGCATATAAAAGTATACATATTTTTGATGTACTCGTCGAGAGCTATCATTTGGTGGTGGGTTAATCTCTCTATCGCCAACGGTTGCAAAGTAATTTTTTTTTAATTTTTTTTCTATCTCAATGGGCTAAATTTAGATCGAAAAAAATATCAAATTTTTTTGAGAGATAGGGCTGTCTAATGGGGTCGTGCTTATGCATTGGGCTGTGCTGAGTTCAACGGTGTGCTCGGTTTTCCCATAAAGCGTACGGTTTGTCCAGAAAATGTAAAATTAGGATTGTTGCGGTTTTTCGCGTTTTTCTCGCGAACCGCTCAACTTAGAGCAACGCGGTCTTCAGAAATGGTTTCCTCGGCCAATTTCCTATCCAGCGACGTGTGAATCGTCAAAATCGGATGGCTAGATGGAACACAGTGCGCCTTAGCAATTCAAAACATAGTAAAATGGCAATTTTAGCAGTTTTTGATACTTTGAGAAGTCATAACTTCCGTACCGTTCCATATAGAAAAAAATCAATTACTCCAGCGTAATCGGCGTCAAAAACTGTACCAGGAACCCAAATCTCAATTGGGTGGGAGGTAGTTTTGTTTTTCCCAACTCATCAAAATTTTGATAAAAATCGAACTTTTTTACTTTAAATTAGAAGTGGCACACCTAATTCGAAATCTAGCGCCCGGATCGATATGAAACCTTCGCTATCTTACTAAAATGGATTCGCTGATCACGAATTTACATAGAACAGGTCTCTATCTCTACTGGTTGCCGAGTTGTGCTCAAATAACGTTTTTTTCAAATAACACGAAAATAGGCGAATTGACCACATAACTTCAATATGGTACTTCTTAGGCATATAAAAGTATACATATTTTTGATGTACTCGTCGAGAGCTATCATTTGGTGGTGGGTTAATCTCTCTATCGCCAACGGTTGCAAAGTAATTTTTTTTTAATTTTTTTTCTATCTCAATGGGCTAAATTTAGATCGAAAAAAATATCAAATTTTTTTGAGAGATAGGGCTGTCTAATGGGGTCGTGCTTATGCATTGGGCTGTGCTGAGTTCAACGGTGTGCTCGGTTTTCCCATAAAGCGTACGGTTTGTCCAGAAAATGTAAAATTAGGATTGTTGCGGTTTTTCGCGTTTTTCTCGCGAACCGCTCAACTTAGAGCAACGCGGTCTTCAGAAATGGTTTCCTCGGCCAATTTCCTATCCAGCGACGTGTGAATCGTCAAAATCGGATGGCTAGATGGAACACAGTGCGCCTTAGCAATTCAAAACATAGTAAAATGGCAATTTTAGCAGTTTTTGATACTTTGAGAAGTCATAACTTCCGTACCGTTCCATATAGAAAAAAATCAATTACTCCAGCGTAATCGGCGTCAAAAACTGTACCAGGAACCCAAATCTCAATTGGGTGGGAGGTAGTTTTGTTTTTCCCAACTGATCAAAATTTTGATAAAAATCGAACTTTTTTACTTTAAATTAGAAGTGGCACACCTAATTCGAAATCTAGCGCCCGGATCGATATGAAACCTTCGCTATCTTACTAAAATGGATTCGCTGATCACGAATTTACATAGAACAGGTCTCTATCTCTACTGGTTGCCGAGTTGTGCTCAAATAACGTTTTTTTCAAATAACACGAAAATAGGCGAATTGACCACATAACTTCAATATGGTACTTCTTAGGCATATAAAAGTATACATATTTTTGATGTACTCGTCGAGAGCTATCATTTGGTGGTGGGTTAATCTCTCTATCGCCAACGGTTGCAAAGTAATTTTTTTTTAATTTTTTTTCTATCTCAATGGGCTAAATTTAGATCGAAAAAAATATCAAATTTTTTTGAGAGATAGGGCTGTCTAATGGGGTCGTGCTTATGCATTGGGCTGTGCTGAGTTCAACGGTGTGCTCGGTTTTCCCATAAAGCGTACGGTTTGTCCAGAAAATGTAAAATTAGGATTGTTGCGGTTTTTCGCGTTTTTCTCGCGAACCGCTCAACTTAGAGCAACGCGGTCTTCAGAAATGGTTTCCTCGGCCAATTTCCTATCCAGCGACGTGTGAATCGTCAAAATCGGATGGCTAGATGGAACACAGTGCGCCTTAGCAATTCAAAACATAGTAAAATGGCAATTTTAGCAGTTTTTGATACTTTGAGAAGTCATAACTTCCGTACCGTTCCATATAGAAAAAAATCAATTACTCCAGCGTAATCGGCGTCAAAAACTGTACCAGGAACCCAAATCTCAATTGGGTGGGAGGTAGTTTTGTTTTTCCCAACTGATCAAAATTTTGATAAAAATCGAACTTTTTTACTTTAAATTAGAAGTGGCACACCTAATTCGAAATCTAGCGCCCGGATCGATATGAAACCTTCGCTATCTTACTAAAATGGATTCGCTGATCACGAATTTACATAGAACAGGTCTCTATCTCTACTGGTTGCCGAGTTGTGCTCAAATAACGTTTTTTTCAAATAACACGAAAATAAGCGAATTGACCACATAACTTCAATATGGTACTTCTTAGGCATATAAAAGTATACATATTTTTGATGTACTCGTCGAGAGCTATCATTTGGTGGTGGGTTAATCTCTCTATCGCCAACGGTTGCAAAGTAATTTTTTTTTAATTTTTTTTCTATCTCAATGGGCTAAATTTAGATCGAAAAAAATATCAAATTTTTTTGAGAGATAGGGCTGTCTAATGGGGTCGTGCTTATGCATTGGGCTGTGCTGAGTTCAACGGTGTGCTCGGTTTTCCCATAAAGCGTACGGTTTGTCCAGAAAATGTAAAATTAGGATTGTTGCGGTTTTTCGCGTTTTTCTCGCGAACCGCTCAACTTAGAGCAACGCGGTCTTCAGAAATGGTTTCCTCGGCCAATTTCCTATCCAGTGACGTGTGAATCGTCAAAATCGGATGGCTAGATGGAACACAGTGCGCCTTAGCAATTCAAAACATAGTAAAATGGCAATTTTAGCAGTTTTTGATACTTTGAGAAGCCATAACTTCCGTACCGTTCCATATAGAAAAAAATCAATTACTCCAGCGTAATCGGCGTCAAAAACTGTACCAGGAACCCAAATCTCAATTGGGTGGGAGGTAGTTTTGTTTTTCCCAACTGATCAAAATTTTGATAAAAATCGAACTTTTTTACTTTAAATTTGAAGTGGCACATCTAATTCGAAATCTAGCACCCGGATCGATATGAAACCTTCGCTATCTTACTAAAATGGATTCGCTGATCACGAATTTACATAGAACAGGTCTCTATCTCTACTGGTTGCCGAGTTGTGCTCAAATAACGTTTTTTTCAAATAACACGAAAATAGGCGAATTGACCACATAACTTCAATATGGTACTTCTTAGGCATATAAAAGTATACATATTTTTGATGTACTCGTCGAGAGCTATCATTTGGTGGTGGGTTAATCTCTCTATCGCCAACGGTTGCAAAGTAATTTTTTTTTAATTTTTTTTCTATCTCAATGGGCTAAATTTAGATCGAAAAAAATATCAAATTTTTTTGAGAGATAGGGCTGTCTAATGGGGTCGTGCTTATGCATTGGGCTGTGCTGAGTTCAACGGTGTGCTCGGTTTTCCCATAAAGCGTACGGTTTGTCCAGAAAATGTAAAATTAGGATTGTTGCGGTTTTTCGCGTTTTTCTCGCGAACCGCTCAACTTAGAGCAACGCGGTCTTCAGAAATGGTTTCCTCGGCCAATTTCCTATCCAGCGACGTGTGAATCGTCAAAATCGGATGGCTAGATGGAACACAGTGCGCCTTAGGAATTCAAAACATAGTAAAATGGCAATTTTAGCAGTTTTTGATACTTTGAGAAGTCATAACTTCCGTACCGTTCCATATAGAAAAAAATCAATTACTCCAGCGTAATCGGCGTCAAAAACTGTACCAGGAACCCAAATCTCAATTGGGTGGGAGGTAGTTTTGTTTTTCCCAACTGATCAAAATTTTGATAAAAATCGAACTTTTTTACTTTAAATTAGAAGTGGCACACCTAATTCGAAATCTAGCGCCCGGATCGATATGAAACCTTCGCTATCTTACTAAAATGGATTCGCTGATCACGAATTTACATAGAACAGGTCTCTATCTCTACTGGTTGCCGAGTTGTGCTCAAATAACGTTTTTTTCAAATAACACGAAAATAGGCGAATTGACCACATAACTTCAATATGGTACTTCTTAGGCATATAAAAGTATACATATTTTTGATGTACTCGTCGAGAGCTATCATTTGGTGGTGGGTTAATCTCTCTATCGCCAACGGTTGCAAAGTAATTTTTTTTTAATTTTTTTTCTATCTCAATGGGCTAAATTTAGATCGAAAAAAATATCAAATTTTTTTGAGAGATAGGGCTGTCTAATGGGGTCGTGCTTATGCATTGGGCTGTGCTGAGTTCAACGGTGTGCTCGGTTTTCCCATAAAGCGTACGGTTTGTCCAGAAAATGTAAAATTAGGATTGTTGCGGTTTTTCGCGTTTTTCTCGCGAACCGCTCAACTTAGAGCAACGCGGTCTTCAGAAATGGTTTCCTCGGCCAATTTCCTATCCAGCAACGTGTGAATCGTCAAAATCGGATGGCTAGATGGAACACAGTGCGCCTTAGCAATTCAAAACATAGTAAAATGGCAATTTTAGCAGTTTTTGATACTTTGAGAAGTCATAACTTCCGTACCGTTCCATATAGAAAAAAATCAATTACTCCAGCGTAATCGGCGTCAAAAACTGTACCAGGAACCCAAATCTCAATTGGGTGGGAGGTAGTTTTGTTTTTCCCAACTGATCAAAATTTTGATAAAAATCGAACTTTTTTACTTTAAATTAGAAGTGGCACACCTAATTCGAAATCTAGCGCCCGGATCGATATGAAACCTTCGCTATCTTACTAAAATGGATTCGCTGATCACGAATTTACATAGAACAGGTCTCTATCTCTACTGGTTGCCGAGTTGTGCTCAAATAACGTTTTTTTCAAATAACACGAAAATAAGCGAATTGACCACATAACTTCAATATGGTACTTCTTAGGCATATAAAAGTATACATATTTTTGATGTACTCGTCGAGAGCTATCATTTGGTGGTGGGTTAATCTCTCTATCGCCAACGGTTGCAAAGTAATTTTTTTTTAATTTTTTTTCTATCTCAATGGGCTAAATTTAGATCGAAAAAAATATCAAATTTTTTTGAGAGATAGGGCTGTCTAATGGGGTCGTGCTTATGCATTGGGCTGTGCTGAGTTCAACGGTGTGCTCGGTTTTCCCATAAAGCGTACGGTTTGTCCAGAAAATGTAAAATTAGGATTGTTGCGGTTTTTCGCGTTTTTCTCGCGAACCGCTCAACTTAGAGCAACGCGGTCTTCAGAAATGGTTTCCTCGGCCAATTTCCTATCCAGTGACGTGTGAATCGTCAAAATCGGATGGCTAGATGGAACACACACAGTGCGCCTTAGCAATTCAAAACATAGTAAAATGGCAATTTTAGCAGTTTTTGATACTTTGAGAAGCCATAACTTCCGTACCGTTCCATATAGAAAAAAATCAATTACTCCAGCGTAATCGGCGTCAAAAACTGTACCAGGAACCCAAATCTCAATTGGGTGGGAGGTAGTTTTGTTTTTCCCAACTGATCAAAATTTTGATAAAAATCGAACTTTTTTACTTTAAATTTGAAGTGGCACATCTAATTCGAAATCTAGCACCCGGATCGATATGAAACCTTCGCTATCTTACTAAAATGGATTCGCTGATCACGAATTTACATAGAACAGGTCTCTATCTCTACTGGTTGCCGAGTTGTGCTCAAATAACGTTTTTTTCAAATAACACGAAAATAGGCGAATTGACCACATAACTTCAATATGGTACTTCTTAGGCATATAAAAGTATACATATTTTTGATGTACTCGTCGAGAGCTATCATTTGGTGGTGGGTTAATCTCTCTATCGCCAACGGTTGCAAAGTAATTTTTTTTTAATTTTTTTTCTATCTCAATGGGCTAAATTTAGATCGAAAAAAATATCAAATTTTTTTGAGAGATAGGGCTGTCTAATGGGGTCGTGCTTATGCATTGGGCTGTGCTGAGTTCAACGGTGTGCTCGGTTTTCCCATAAAGCGTACGGTTTGTCCAGAAAATGTAAAATTAGGATTGTTGCGGTTTTTCGCGTTTTTCTCGCGAACCGCTCAACTTAGAGCAACGCGGTCTTCAGAAATGGTTTCCTCGGCCAATTTCCTATCCAGCGACGTGTGAATCGTCAAAATCGGATGGCTAGATGGAACACAGTGCGCCTTAGCAATTCAAAACATAGTAAAATGGCAATTTTAGCAGTTTTTGATACTTTGAGAAGTCATAACTTCCGTACCGTTCCATATAGAAAAAAATCAATTACTCCAGCGTAATCGGCGTCAAAAACTGTACCAGGAACCCAAATCTCAATTGGGTGGGAGGTAGTTTTGTTTTTCCCAACTGATCAAAATTTTGATAAAAATCGAACTTTTTTACTTTAAATTAGAAGTGGCACACCTAATTCGAAATCTAGCGCCCGGATCGATATTAAACCTTCGCTATCTTACTAAAATGGATTCGCTGATCACGAATTTACATAGAACAGGTCTCTATCTCTACTGGTTGCCGAGTTGTGCTCAAATAACGTTTTTTTCAAATAACACGAAAATAAGCGAATTGACCACATAACTTCAATATGGTACTTCTTAGGCATATAAAAGTATACATATTTTTGATGTACTCGTCGAGAGCTATCATTTGGTGGTGGGTTAATCTCTCTATCGCCAACGGTTGCAAAGTAATTTTTTTTAAATTTTTTTTCTATCTCAATGGGCTAAATTTAGATCGAAAAAAATATCAAATTTTTTTGAGAGATAGGGCTGTCTAATGGGGTCGTGCTTATGCATTGGGCTGTGCTGAGTTCAACGGTGTGCTCGGTTTTCCCATAAAGCGTACGGTTTGTCCAGAAAATGTAAAATTAGGATTTTTGCGGTTTTTCGCGTTTTTCTCGCGAACCGCTCAACTTAGAGCAACGCGGTCTTCAGAAATGGTTTCCTCGGCCAATTTCCTATCCAGTGACGTGTGAATCGTCAAAATCGGATGGCTAGATGGAACACAGTGCGCCTTAGCAATTCAAAACATAGTAAAATGGCAATTTTAGCAGTTTTTGATACTTTGAGAAGCCATAACTTCCGTACCGTTCCATATAGAAAAAAATCAATTACTCCAGCGTAATCGGCGTCAAAAACTGTACCAGGAACCCAAATCTCAATTGGGTGGGAGGTAGTTTTGTTTTTCCCAACTGATCAAAATTTTGATAAAAATCGAACTTTTTTACTTTAAATTTGAAGTGGCACATCTAATTCGAAATCTAGCGCCCGGATCGATATGAAACCTTCGCTATCTTACTAAAATGGATTCGCTGATCACGAATTTACATAGAACAGGTCTCTATCTCTACTGGTTGCCGAGTTGTGCTCAAATAACGTTTTTTTCAAATAACACGAAAATAAGCGAATTGACCACATAACTTCAATATGGTACTTCTTAGGCATATAAAAGTATACATATTTTTGATGTACTCGTCGAGAGCTATCATTTGGTGGTGGGTTAATCTCTCTATCGCCAACGGTTGCAAAGTAATTTTTTTTTAATTTTTTTTCTATCTCAATGGGCTAAATTTAGATCGAAAAAAATATCAAATTTTTTTGAGAGATAGGGCTGTCTAATGGGGTCGTGCTTATGCATTGGGCTGTGCTGAGTTCAACGGTGTGCTCGGTTTTCCCATAAAGCGTACGGTTTGTCCAGAAAATGTAAAATTAGGATTGTTGCGGTTTTTCGCGTTTTTCTCGCGAACCGCTCAACTTAGAGCAACGCGGTCTTCAGAAATGGTTTCCTCGGCCAATTTCCTATCCAGCGACGTGTGAATCGTCAAAATCGGATGGCTAGATGGAACACAGTGCGCCTTAGCAATTCAAAACATAGTAAAATGGCAATTTTAGCAGTTTTTGATACTTTGAGAAGTCATAACTTCCGTACCGTTCCATATAGAAAAAAATCAATTACTCCAGCGTAATCGGCGTCAAAAACTGTACCAGGAACCCAAATCTCAATTGGGTGGGAGGTAGTTTTGTTTTTCCCAACTGATCAAAATTTTGATAAAAATCGAACTTTTTTACTTTAAATTAGAAGTGGCACACCTAATTCGAAATCTAGCGCCCGGATCGATATGAAACCTTCGCTATCTTACTAAAATGGATTCGCTGATCACGAATTTACATAGAACAGGTCTCTATCTCTACTGGTTGCCGAGTTGTGCTCAAATAACGTTTTTTTCAAATAACACGAAAATAAGCGAATTGACCACATAACTTCAATATGGTACTTCTTAGGCATATAAAAGTATACATATTTTTGATGTACTCGTCGAGAGCTATCATTTGGTGGTGGGTTAATCTCTCTATCGCCAACGGTTGCAAAGTAATTTTTTTTTAATTTTTTTTCTATCTCAATGGGCTAAATTTAGATCGAAAAAAATATCAAATTTTTTTGAGAGATAGGGCTGTCTAATGGGGTCGTGCTTATGCATTGGGCTGTGCTGAGTTCAACGGTGTGCTCGGTTTTCCCATAAAGCGTACGGTTTGTCCAGAAAATGTAAAATTAGGATTGTTGCGGTTTTTCGCGTTTTTCTCGCGAACCGCTCAACTTAGAGCAACGCGGTCTTCAGAAATGGTTTCCTCGGCCAATTTCCTATCCAGTGACGTGTGAATCGTCAAAATCGGATGGCTAGATGGAACACAGTGCGCCTTAGCAATTCAAAACATAGTAAAATGGCAATTTTAGCAGTTTTTGATACTTTGAGAAGCCATAACTTCCGTACCGTTCCATATAGAAAAAAATCAATTACTCCAGCGTAATCGGCGTCAAAAACTGTACCAGGAACCCAAATCTCAATTGGGTGGGAGGTAGTTTTGTTTTTCCCAACTGATCAAAATTTTGATAAAAATCGAACTTTTTTACTTTAAATTTGAAGTGGCACATCTAATTCGAAATCTAGCGCCCGGATCGATATTAAACCTTCGCTATCTTACTAAAATGGATTCGCTGATCACGAATTTACATAGAACAGGTCTCTATCTCTACTGGTTGCCGAGTTGTGCTCAAATAACGTTTTTTTCAAATAACACGAAAATAAGCGAATTGACCACATAACTTCAATATGGTACTTCTTAGGCATATAAAAGTATACATATTTTTGATGTACTCGTCGAGAGCTATCATTTGGTGGTGGGTTAATCTCTCTATCGCCAACGGTTGCAAAGTAATTTTTTTTAAATTTTTTTTCTATCTCAATGGGCTAAATTTAGATCGAAAAAAATATCAAATTTTTTTGAGAGATAGGGCTGTCTAATGGGGTCGTGCTTATGCATTGGGCTGTGCTGAGTTCAACGGTGTGCTCGGTTTTCCCATAAAGCGTACGGTTTGTCCAGAAAATGTAAAATTAGGATTTTTGCGGTTTTTCGCGTTTTTCTCGCGAACCGCTCAACTTAGAGCAACGCGGTCTTCAGAAATGGTTTCCTCGGCCAATTTCCTATCCAGTGACGTGTGAATCGTCAAAATCGGATGGCTAGATGGAACACAGTGCGCCTTAGCAATTCAAAACATAGTAAAATGGCAATTTTAGCAGTTTTTGATACTTTGAGAAGCCATAACTTCCGTACCGTTCCATATAGAAAAAAATCAATTACTCCAGCGTAATCGGCGTCAAAAACTGTACCAGGAACCCAAATCTCAATTGGGTGGGAGGTAGTTTTGTTTTTCCCAACTGATCAAAATTTTGATAAAAATCGAACTTTTTTACTTTAAATTTGAAGTGGCACATCTAATTCGAAATCTAGCGCCCGGATCGATATGAAACCTTCGCTATCTTACTAAAATGGATTCGCTGATCACGAATTTACATAGAACAGGTCTCTATCTCTACTGGTTGCCGAGTTGTGCTCAAATAACGTTTTTTTCAAATAACACGAAAATAAGCGAATTGACCACATAACTTCAATATGGTACTTCTTAGGCATATAAAAGTATACATATTTTTGATGTACTCGTCGAGAGCTATCATTTGGTGGTGGGTTAATCTCTCTATCGCCAACGGTTGCAAAGTAATTTTTTTTTAATTTTTTTTCTATCTCAATGGGCTAAATTTAGATCGAAAAAAATATCAAATTTTTTTGAGAGATAGGGCTGTCTAATGGGGTCGTGCTTATGCATTGGGCTGTGCTGAGTTCAACGGTGTGCTCGGTTTTCCCATAAAGCGTACGGTTTGTCCAGAAAATGTAAAATTAGGATTGTTGCGGTTTTTCGCGTTTTTCTCGCGAACCGCTCAACTTAGAGCAACGCGGTCTTCAGAAATGGTTTCCTCGGCCAATTTCCTATCCAGCGACGTGTGAATCGTCAAAATCGGATGGCTAGATGGAACACAGTGCGCCTTAGCAATTCAAAACATAGTAAAATGGCAATTTTAGCAGTTTTTGATACTTTGAGAAGTCATAACTTCCGTACCGTTCCATATAGAAAAAAATCAATTACTCCAGCGTAATCGGCGTCAAAAACTGTACCAGGAACCCAAATCTCAATTGGGTGGGAGGTAGTTTTGTTTTTCCCAACTGATCAAAATTTTGATAAAAATCGAACTTTTTTACTTTAAATTAGAAGTGGCACACCTAATTCGAAATCTAGCGCCCGGATCGATATGAAACCTTCGCTATCTTACTAAAATGGATTCGCTGATCACGAATTTACATAGAACAGGTCTCTATCTCTACTGGTTGCCGAGTTGTGCTCAAATAACGTTTTTTTCAAATAACACGAAAATAAGCGAATTGACCACATAACTTCAATATGGTACTTCTTAGGCATATAAAAGTATACATATTTTTGATGTACTCGTCGAGAGCTATCATTTGGTGGTGGGTTAATCTCTCTATCGCCAACGGTTGCAAAGTAATTTTTTTTTAATTTTTTTTCTATCTCAATGGGCTAAATTTAGATCGAAAAAAATATCAAATTTTTTTGAGAGATAGGGCTGTCTAATGGGGTCGTGCTTATGCATTGGGCTGTGCTGAGTTCAACGGTGTGCTCGGTTTTCCCATAAAGCGTACGGTTTGTCCAGAAAATGTAAAATTAGGATTGTTGCGGTTTTTCGCGTTTTTCTCGCGAACCGCTCAACTTAGAGCAACGCGGTCTTCAGAAATGGTTTCCTCGGCCAATTTCCTATCCAGTGACGTGTGAATCGTCAAAATCGGATGGCTAGATGGAACACAGTGCGCCTTAGCAATTCAAAACATAGTAAAATGGCAATTTTAGCAGTTTTTGATACTTTGAGAACCCATAACTTCCGTACCGTTCCATATAGAAAAAAATCAATTACTCCAGCGTAATCGGCGTCAAAAACTGTACCAGGAACCCAAATCTCAATTGGGTGGGAGGTAGTTTTGTTTTTCCCAACTGATCAAAATTTTGATAAAAATCGAACTTTTTTACTTTAAATTTGAAGTGGCACATCTAATTCGAAATCTAGCACCCGGATCGATATGAAACCTTCGCTATCTTACTAAAATGGATTCGCTGATCACGAATTTACATAGAACAGGTCTCTATCTCTACTGGTTGCCGAGTTGTGCTCAAATAACGTTTTTTTCAAATAACACGAAAATAGGCGAATTGACCACATAACTTCAATATGGTACTTCTTAGGCATATAAAAGTATACATATTTTTGATGTACTCGTCGAGAGCTATCATTTGGTGGTGGGTTAATCTCTCTATCGCCAACGGTTGCAAAGTAATTTTTTTTTAATTTTTTTTCTATCTCAATGGGCTAAATTTAGATCGAAAAAAATATCAAATTTTTTTGAGAGATAGGGCTGTCTAATGGGGTCGTGCTTATGCATTGGGCTGTGCTGAGTTCAACGGTGTGCTCGGTTTTCCCATAAAGCGTACGGTTTGTCCAGAAAATGTAAAATTAGGATTGTTGCGGTTTTTCTCGCGAACCGCTCAACTTAGAGCAACGCGGTCTTCAGAAATGGTTTCCTCGGCCAATTTCCTATCCAGCGACGTGTGAATCGTCAAAATCGGATGGCTAGATGCACCACAGTGCGCCTTAGCAATTCAAAACATAGTAAAATGGCAATTTTAGCAGTTTTTGATACTTTGAGAAGTCATAACTTCCGTACCGTTCCATATAGAAAAAAATCAATTACTCCAGCGTAATCGGCGTCAAAAACTGTACCAGGAACCCAAATCTCAATTGGGTGGGAGGTAGTTTTGTTTTTCCCAACTGATCAAAATTTTGATAAAAATCGAACTTTTTTACTTTAAATTAGAAGTGGCACACCTAATTCGAAATCTAGCGCCCGGATCGATATGAAACCTTCGCTATCTTACTAAAATGGATTCGCTGATCACGAATTTACATAGAACAGGTCTCTATCTCTACTGGTTGCCGAGTTGTGCTCAAATAACGTTTTTTTCAAATAACACGAAAATAAGCGAATTGACCACATAACTTCAATATGGTACTTCTTAGGCATATAAAAGTATACATATTTTTGATGTACTCGTCGAGAGCTATCATTTGGTGGTGGGTTAATCTCTCTATCACCAACGGTTGCAAAGTAATTTTTTTTTAATTTTTTTTCTATCTCAATGGGCTAAATTTAGATCGAAAAAAATATCAAATTTTTTTGAGAGATAGGGCTGTCTAATGGGGTCGTGCTTATGCATTGGGCTGTGCTGAGTTCAACGGTGTGCTCGGTTTTCCCATAAAGCGTACGGTTTGTCCAGAAAATGTAAAATTAGGATTGTTGCGGTTTTTCGCGTTTTTCTCGCGAACCGCTCAACTTAGAGCAACGCGGTCTTCAGAAATGGTTTCCTCGGCCAATTTCCTATCCAGTGACGTGTGAATCGTCAAAATCGGATGGCTAGATGGAACACAGTGCGCCTTAGCAATTCAAAACATAGTAAAATGGCAATTTTAGCAGTTTTTGATACTTTGAGAAGCCATAACTTCCGTACCGTTCCATATAGAAAAAAATCAATTACTCCAGCGTAATCGGCGTCAAAAACTGTACCAGGAACCCAAATCTCAATTGGGTGGGAGGTAGTTTTGTTTTTCCCAACTGATCAAAATTTTGATAAAAATCGAACTTTTTTACTTTAAATTTGAAGTGGCACATCTAATTCGAAATCTAGCACCCGGATCGATATGAAACCTTCGCTATCTTACTAAAATGGATTCGCTGATCACGAATTTACATAGAACAGGTCTCTATCTCTACTGGTTGCCGAGTTGTGCTCAAATAACGTTTTTTTCAAATAACACGAAAATAGGCGAATTGACCACATAACTTCAATATGGTACTTCTTAGGCATATAAAAGTATACATATTTTTGATGTACTCGTCGAGAGCTATCATTTGGTGGTGGGTTAATCTCTCTATCGCCAACGGTTGCAAAGTAATTTTTTTTTAATTTTTTTTCTATCTCAATGGGCTAAATTTAGATCGAAAAAAAAATCAATTTTTTTTGAGAGATAGGGCTGTCTAATGGGGTCGTGCTTATGCATTGGGCTGTGCTGAGTTCAACGGTGTGCTCGGTTTTCCCATAAAGCGTACGGTTTGTCCAGAAAATGTAAAATTAGGATTGTTGCGGTTTTTCGCGTTTTTCTCGCGAACCGCTCAACTTAGAGCAACGCGGTCTTCAGAAATGGTTTCCTCGGCCAATTTCCTATCCAGCGACGTGTGAATCGTCAAAATCGGATGGCTAGATGGAACACAGTGCGCCTTAGCAATTCAAAACATAGTAAAATGGCAATTTTAGCAGTTTTTGATACTTTGAGAAGTCATAACTTCCGTACCGTTCCATATAGAAAAAAATCAATTACTCCAGCGTAATCGGCGTCAAAAACTGTACCAGGAACCCAAATCTCAATTGGGTGGGAGGTAGTTTTGTTTTTCCCAACTGATCAAAATTTTGATAAAAACCGAACTTTTTTACTTTAAATTAGAAGTGGCACACCTAATTCGAAATCTAGCGCCCGGATCGATATGAAACCTTCGCTATCTTACTAAAATGGATTCGCTGATCACGAATTTACATAGAACAGGTCTCTATCTCTACTGGTTGCCGAGTTGTGCTCAAATAACGTTTTTTTCAAATAACACGAAAATAAGCGAATTGACCACATAACTTCAATATGGTACTTCTTAGGCATATAAAAGTATACATATTTTTGATGTACTCGTCGAGAGCTATCATTTGGTGGTGGGTTAATCTCTCTATCGCCAACGGTTGCAAAGTAATTTTTTTTTAATTTTTTTTCTATCTCAATGGGCTAAATTTAGATCGAAAAAAATATCAAATTTTTTTGAGAGATAGGGCTGTCTAATGGGGTCGTGCTTATGCATTGGGCTGTGCTGAGTTCAACGGTGTGCTCGGTTTTCCCATAAAGCGTACGGTTTGTCCAGAAAATGTAAAATTAGGATTGTTGCGGTTTTTTGCGTTTTTCTCGCGAACCGCTCAACTTAGAGCAACGCGGTCTTCAGAAATGGTTTCCTCGGCCAATTTCCTATCCAGTGACGTGTGAATCGTCAAAATCGGATGGCTAGATGGAACACAGTGCGCCTTAGCAATTCAAAACATAGTAAAATGGCAATTTTAGCAGTTTTTGATACTTTGAGAAGCCATAACTTCCGTACCGTTCCATATAGAAAAAAATCAATTACTCCAGCGTAATCGGCGTCAAAAACTGTACCAGGAACCCAAATCTCAATTGGGTGGGAGGTAGTTTTGTTTTTCCCAACTGATCAAAATTTTGATAAAAATCGAACTTTTTTACTTTAAATTAGAAGTGGCACACCTAATTCGAAATCTAGCGCCCGGATCGATATGAAACCTTCGCTATCTTACTAAAATGGATTCGCTGATCACGAATTTACATAGAACAGGTCTCTATCTCTACTGGTTGCCGAGTTGTGCTCAAATAACGTTTTTTTCAAATAACACGAAAATAAGCGAATTGACCACATAACTTCAATATGGTACTTCTTAGGCATATAAAAGTATACATATTTTTGATGTACTCGTCGAGAGCTATCATTTGGTGGTGGGTTAATCTCTCTATCGCCAACGGTTGCAAAGTAATTTTTTTTTAATTTTTTTTCTATCTCAATGGGCTAAATTTAGATCGAAAAAAATATCAAATTTTTTTGAGAGATAGGGCTGTCTAATGGGGTCGTGCTTATGCATTGGGCTGTGCTGAGTTCAACGGTGTGCTCGGTTTTCCCATAAAGCGTACGGTTTGTCCAGAAAATGTAAAATTAGGATTGTTGCGGTTTTTCGCGTTTTTCTCGCGAACCGCTCAACTTAGAGCAACGCGGTCTTCAGAAATGGTTTCCTCGGCCAATTTCCTATCCAGTGACGTGTGAATCGTCAAAATCGGATGGCTAGATGGAACACAGTGCGCCTTAGCAATTCAAAACATAGTAAAATGGCAATTTTAGCAGTTTTTGATACTTTGAGAAGCCATAACTTCCGTACCGTTCCATATAGAAAAAAATCAATTACTCCAGCGTAATCGGCGTCAAAAACTGTACCAGGAACCCAAATCTCAATTGGGTGGGAGGTAGTTTTGTTTTTCCCAACTGATCAAAATTTTGATAAAAATCGAACTTTTTTACTTTAAATTTGAAGTGGCACATCTAATTCGAAATCTAGCACCCGGATCGATATGAAACCTTCGCTATCTTACTAAAATGGATTCGCTGATCACGAATTTACATAGAACAGGTCTCTATCTCTACTGGTTGCCGAGTTGTGCTCAAATAACGTTTTTTTCAAATAACACGAAAATAAGCGAATTGACCACATAACTTCAATATGGTACTTCTTAGGCATATAACAGTATACATATTTTTGATGTACTCGTCGAGAGCTATCATTTGGTGGTGGGTTAATCTCTCTATCGCCAACGGTTGCAAAGTAATTTTTTTTTAATTTTTTTTCTATCTCAATGGGCTAAATTTAGATCGAAAAAAATATCAAATTTTTTTGAGAGATAGGGCTGTCTAATGGGGTCGTGCTTATGCATTGGGCTGTGCTGAGTTCAACGGTGTGCTCGGTTTTCCCATAAAGCGTACGGTTTGTCCAGAAAATGTAAAATTAGGATTGTTGCGGTTTTTCGCGTTTTTCTCGCGAACCGCTCAACTTAGAGCAACGCGGTCTTCAGAAATGGTTTCCTCGGCCAATTTCCTATCCAGTGACGTGTGAATCGTCAAAATCGGATGGCTAGATGGAACACAGTGCGCCTTAGCAATTCAAAACATAGTAAAATGGCAATTTTAGCAGTTTTTGATACTTTGAGAAGCCATAACTTCCGTACCGTTCCATATAGAAAAAAATCAATTACTCCAGCGTAATCGGCGTCAAAAACTGTACCAGGAACCCAAATCTCAATTGGGTGGGAGGTAGTTTTGTTTTTCCCAACTGATCAAAATTTTGATAAAAATCGAACTTTTTTACTTTAAATTTGAAGCGGCACATCTAATTCGAAATCTAGCACCCGGATCGATATGAAACCTTCGCTATCTTACTAAAATGGATTCGCTGATCACGAATTTACATAGAACAGGTCTCTATCTCTACTGGTTGCCGAGTTGTGCTCAAATAACGTTTTTTTCAAATAACACGAAAATAAGCGAATTGACCACATAACTTCAATATGGTACTTCTTAGGCATATAAAAGTATACATATTTTTGATGTACTCGTCGAGAGCTATCATTTGGTGGTGGGTTAATCTCTCTATCGCCAACGGTTGCAAAGTAATTTTTTTTTAATTTTTTTTCTATCTCAATGGGCTAAATTTAGATCGAAAAAAATATCAAATTTTTTTGAGAGATAGGGCTGTCTAATGGGGTCGTGCTTATGCATTGGGCTGTGCTGAGTTCAACGGTGTGCTCGGTTTTCCCATAAAGCGTACGGTT
The DNA here is from genome assembly GCA_963966075.1 of Aphodius sticticus. NCBI lineage: Eukaryota > Metazoa > Arthropoda > Insecta > Coleoptera > Scarabaeidae > Aphodius > Aphodius sticticus. The sequence goes on from OZ014510.1 coordinate 3,177,920, forward strand.
TGTCCAGAAAATGTAAAATTAGGATTGTTGCGGTTTTTCGCGTTTTTCTCGCGAACCGCTCAACTTAGAGCAACGCGGTCTTCAGAAATGGTTTCCTCGGCCAATTTCCTATCCAGCGACGTGTGAATCGTCAAAATCGGATGGCTAGATGGAACACAGTGCGCCTTAGCAATTCAAAACATAGTAAAATGGCAATTTTAGCAGTTTTTGATACTTTGAGAAGTCATAACTTCCGTACCGTTCCATATAGAAAAAAATCAATTACTCCAGCGTAATCGGCGTCAAAAACTGTACCAGGAACCCAAATCTCAATTGGGTGGGAGGTAGTTTTGTTTTTCCCAACTGATCAAAATTTTGATAAAAATCGAACTTTTTTACTTTAAATTAGAAGTGGCACACCTAATTCGAAATCTAGCGCCCGGATCGATATGAAACCTTCGCTATCTTACTAAAATGGATTCGCTGATCACGAATTTACATAGAACAGGTCTCTATCTCTACTGGTTGCCGAGTTGTGCTCAAATAACGTTTTTTTCAAATAACACGAAAATAAGCGAATTGACCACATAACTTCAATATGGTACTTCTTAGGCATATAAAAGTATACATATTTTTGATGTACTCGTCGAGAGCTATCATTTGGTGGTGGGTTAATCTCTCTATCGCCAACGGTTGCAAAGTAATTTTTTTTTAATTTTTTTTCTATCTCAATGGGCTAAATTTAGATCGAAAAAAATATCAAATTTTTTTGAGAGATAGGGCTGTCTAATGGGGTCGTGCTTATGCATTGGGCTGTGCTGAGTTCAACGGTGTGCTCGGTTTTCCCATAAAGCGTACGGTTTGTCCAGAAAATGTAAAATTAGGATTGTTGCGGTTTTTCGCGTTTTTCTCGCGAACCGCTCAACTTAGAGCAACGCGGTCTTCAGAAATGGTTTCCTCGGCCAATTTCCTATCCAGTGACGTGTGAATCGTCAAAATCGGATGGCTAGATGGAACACAGTGCGCCTTAGCAATTCAAAACATAGTAAAATGGCAATTTTAGCAGTTTTTGATACTTTGAGAAGCCATAACTTCCGTACCGTTCCATATAGAAAAAAATCAATTACTCCAGCGTAATCGGCGTCAAAAACTGTACCAGGAACCCAAATCTCAATTGGGTGGGAGGTAGTTTTGTTTTTCCCAACTGATCAAAATTTTGATAAAAATCGAACTTTTTTACTTTAAATTTGAAGTGGCACATCTAATTCGAAATCTAGCGCCCGGATCGATATTAAACCTTCGCTATCTTACTAAAATGGATTCGCTGATCACGAATTTACATAGAACAGGTCTCTATCTCTACTGGTTGCCGAGTTGTGCTCAAATAACGTTTTTTTCAAATAACACGAAAATAAGCGAATTGACCACATAACTTCAATATGGTACTTCTTAGGCATATAAAAGTATACATATTTTTGATGTACTCGTCGAGAGCTATCATTTGGTGGTGGGTTAATCTCTCTATCGCCAACGGTTGCAAAGTAATTTTTTTTAAATTTTTTTTCTATCTCAATGGGCTAAATTTAGATCGAAAAAAATATCAAATTTTTTTGAGAGATAGGGCTGTCTAATGGGGTCGTGCTTATGCATTGGGCTGTGCTGAGTTCAACGGTGTGCTCGGTTTTCCCATAAAGCGTACGGTTTGTCCAGAAAATGTAAAATTAGGATTTTTGCGGTTTTTCGCGTTTTTCTCGCGAACCGCTCAACTTAGAGCAACGCGGTCTTCAGAAATGGTTTCCTCGGCCAATTTCCTATCCAGTGACGTGTGAATCGTCAAAATCGGATGGCTAGATGGAACACAGTGCGCCTTAGCAATTCAAAACATAGTAAAATGGCAATTTTAGCAGTTTTTGATACTTTGAGAAGCCATAACTTCCGTACCGTTCCATATAGAAAAAAATCAATTACTCCAGCGTAATCGGCGTCAAAAACTGTACCAGGAACCCAAATCTCAATTGGGTGGGAGGTAGTTTTGTTTTTCCCAACTGATCAAAATTTTGATAAAAATCGAACTTTTTTACTTTAAATTTGAAGTGGCACATCTAATTCGAAATCTAGCGCCCGGATCGATATGAAACCTTCGCTATCTTACTAAAATGGATTCGCTGATCACGAATTTACATAGAACAGGTCTCTATCTCTACTGGTTGCCGAGTTGTGCTCAAATAACGTTTTTTTCAAATAACACGAAAATAAGCGAATTGACCACATAACTTCAATATGGTACTTCTTAGGCATATAAAAGTATACATATTTTTGATGTACTCGTCGAGAGCTATCATTTGGTGGTGGGTTAATCTCTCTATCGCCAACGGTTGCAAAGTAATTTTTTTTTAATTTTTTTTCTATCTCAATGGGCTAAATTTAGATCGAAAAAAATATCAAATTTTTTTGAGAGATAGGGCTGTCTAATGGGGTCGTGCTTATGCATTGGGCTGTGCTGAGTTCAACGGTGTGCTCGGTTTTCCCATAAAGCGTACGGTTTGTCCAGAAAATGTAAAATTAGGATTGTTGCGGTTTTTCGCGTTTTTCTCGCGAACCGCTCAACTTAGAGCAACGCGGTCTTCAGAAATGGTTTCCTCGGCCAATTTCCTATCCAGCGACGTGTGAATCGTCAAAATCGGATGGCTAGATGGAACACAGTGCGCCTTAGCAATTCAAAACATAGTAAAATGGCAATTTTAGCAGTTTTTGATACTTTGAGAAGTCATAACTTCCGTACCGTTCCATATAGAAAAAAATCAATTACTCCAGCGTAATCGGCGTCAAAAACTGTACCAGGAACCCAAATCTCAATTGGGTGGGAGGTAGTTTTGTTTTTCCCAACTGATCAAAATTTTGATAAAAATCGAACTTTTTTACTTTAAATTAGAAGTGGCACACCTAATTCGAAATCTAGCGCCCGGATCGATATGAAACCTTCGCTATCTTACTAAAATGGATTCGCTGATCACGAATTTACATAGAACAGGTCTCTATCTCTACTGGTTGCCGAGTTGTGCTCAAATAACGTTTTTTTCAAATAACACGAAAATAAGCGAATTGACCACATAACTTCAATATGGTACTTCTTAGGCATATAAAAGTATACATATTTTTGATGTACTCGTCGAGAGCTATCATTTGGTGGTGGGTTAATCTCTCTATCGCCAACGGTTGCAAAGTAATTTTTTTTTAATTTTTTTTCTATCTCAATGGGCTAAATTTAGATCGAAAAAAATATCAAATTTTTTTGAGAGATAGGGCTGTCTAATGGGGTCGTGCTTATGCATTGGGCTGTGCTGAGTTCAACGGTGTGCTCGGTTTTCCCATAAAGCGTACGGTTTGTCCAGAAAATGTAAAATTAGGATTGTTGCGGTTTTTCGCGTTTTTCTCGCGAACCGCTCAACTTAGAGCAACGCGGTCTTCAGAAATGGTTTCCTCGGCCAATTTCCTATCCAGTGACGTGTGAATCGTCAAAATCGGATGGCTAGATGGAACACAGTGCGCCTTAGCAATTCAAAACATAGTAAAATGGCAATTTTAGCAGTTTTTGATACTTTGAGAACCCATAACTTCCGTACCGTTCCATATAGAAAAAAATCAATTACTCCAGCGTAATCGGCGTCAAAAACTGTACCAGGAACCCAAATCTCAATTGGGTGGGAGGTAGTTTTGTTTTTCCCAACTGATCAAAATTTTGATAAAAATCGAACTTTTTTACTTTAAATTTGAAGTGGCACATCTAATTCGAAATCTAGCACCCGGATCGATATGAAACCTTCGCTATCTTACTAAAATGGATTCGCTGATCACGAATTTACATAGAACAGGTCTCTATCTCTACTGGTTGCCGAGTTGTGCTCAAATAACGTTTTTTTCAAATAACACGAAAATAGGCGAATTGACCACATAACTTCAATATGGTACTTCTTAGGCATATAAAAGTATACATATTTTTGATGTACTCGTCGAGAGCTATCATTTGGTGGTGGGTTAATCTCTCTATCGCCAACGGTTGCAAAGTAATTTTTTTTTAATTTTTTTTCTATCTCAATGGGCTAAATTTAGATCGAAAAAAATATCAAATTTTTTTGAGAGATAGGGCTGTCTAATGGGGTCGTGCTTATGCATTGGGCTGTGCTGAGTTCAACGGTGTGCTCGGTTTTCCCATAAAGCGTACGGTTTGTCCAGAAAATGTAAAATTAGGATTGTTGCGGTTTTTCGCGTTTTTCTCGCGAACCGCTCAACTTAGAGCAACGCGGTCTTCAGAAATGGTTTCCTCGGCCAATTTCCTATCCAGCGACGTGTGAATCGTCAAAATCGGATGGCTAGATGCACCACAGTGCGCCTTAGCAATTCAAAACATAGTAAAATGGCAATTTTAGCAGTTTTTGATACTTTGAGAAGTCATAACTTCCGTACCGTTCCATATAGAAAAAAATCAATTACTCCAGCGTAATCGGCGTCAAAAACTGTACCAGGAACCCAAATCTCAATTGGGTGGGAGGTAGTTTTGTTTTTCCCAACTGATCAAAATTTTGATAAAAATCGAACTTTTTTACTTTAAATTAGAAGTGGCACACCTAATTCGAAATCTAGCGCCCGGATCGATATGAAACCTTCGCTATCTTACTAAAATGGATTCGCTGATCACGAATTTACATAGAACAGGTCTCTATCTCTACTGGTTGCCGAGTTGTGCTCAAATAACGTTTTTTTCAAATAACACGAAAATAAGCGAATTGACCACATAACTTCAATATGGTACTTCTTAGGCATATAAAAGTATACATATTTTTGATGTACTCGTCGAGAGCTATCATTTGGTGGTGGGTTAATCTCTCTATCACCAACGGTTGCAAAGTAATTTTTTTTTAATTTTTTTTCTATCTCAATGGGCTAAATTTAGATCGAAAAAAATATCAAATTTTTTTGAGAGATAGGGCTGTCTAATGGGGTCGTGCTTATGCATTGGGCTGTGCTGAGTTCAACGGTGTGCTCGGTTTTCCCATAAAGCGTACGGTTTGTCCAGAAAATGTAAAATTAGGATTGTTGCGGTTTTTCGCGTTTTTCTCGCGAACCGCTCAACTTAGAGCAACGCGGTCTTCAGAAATGGTTTCCTCGGCCAATTTCCTATCCAGTGACGTGTGAATCGTCAAAATCGGATGGCTAGATGGAACACAGTGCGCCTTAGCAATTCAAAACATAGTAAAATGGCAATTTTAGCAGTTTTTGATACTTTGAGAAGCCATAACTTCCGTACCGTTCCATATAGAAAAAAATCAATTACTCCAGCGTAATCGGCGTCAAAAACTGTACCAGGAACCCAAATCTCAATTGGGTGGGAGGTAGTTTTGTTTTTCCCAACTGATCAAAATTTTGATAAAAATCGAACTTTTTTACTTTAAATTTGAAGTGGCACATCTAATTCGAAATCTAGCACCCGGATCGATATGAAACCTTCGCTATCTTACTAAAATGGATTCGCTGATCACGAATTTACATAGAACAGGTCTCTATCTCTACTGGTTGCCGAGTTGTGCTCAAATAACGTTTTTTTCAAATAACACGAAAATAGGCGAATTGACCACATAACTTCAATATGGTACTTCTTAGGCATATAAAAGTATACATATTTTTGATGTACTCGTCGAGAGCTATCATTTGGTGGTGGGTTAATCTCTCTATCGCCAACGGTTGCAAAGTAATTTTTTTTTAATTTTTTTTCTATCTCAATGGGCTAAATTTGGATCGAAAAAAAAATCAATTTTTTTTGAGAGATAGGGCTGTCTAATGGGGTCGTGCTTATGCATTGGGCTGTGCTGAGTTCAACGGTGTGCTCGGTTTTCCCATAAAGCGTACGGTTTGTCCAGAAAATGTAAAATTAGGATTGTTGCGGTTTTTCGCGTTTTTCTCGCGAACCGCTCAACTTAGAGCAACGCGGTCTTCAGAAATGGTTTCCTCGGCCAATTTCCTATCCAGCGACGTGTGAATCGTCAAAATCGGATGGCTAGATGGAACACAGTGCGCCTTAGCAATTCAAAACATAGTAAAATGGCAATTTTAGCAGTTTTTGATACTTTGAGAAGTCATAACTTCCGTACCGTTCCATATAGAAAAAAATCAATTACTCCAGCGTAATCGGCGTCAAAAACTGTACCAGGAACCCAAATCTCAATTGGGTGGGAGGTAGTTTTGTTTTTCCCAACTGATCAAAATTTTGATAAAAACCGAACTTTTTTACTTTAAATTAGAAGTGGCACACCTAATTCGAAATCTAGCGCCCGGATCGATATGAAACCTTCGCTATCTTACTAAAATGGATTCGCTGATCACGAATTTACATAGAACAGGTCTCTATCTCTACTGGTTGCCGAGTTGTGCTCAAATAACGTTTTTTTCAAATAACACGAAAATAAGCGAATTGACCACATAACTTCAATATGGTACTTCTTAGGCATATAAAAGTATACATATTTTTGATGTACTCGTCGAGAGCTATCATTTGGTGGTGGGTTAATCTCTCTATCGCCAACGGTTGCAAAGTAATTTTTTTTTAATTTTTTTTCTATCTCAATGGGCTAAATTTAGATCGAAAAAAATATCAAATTTTTTTGAGAGATAGGGCTGTCTAATGGGGTCGTGCTTATGCATTGGGCTGTGCTGAGTTCAACGGTGTGCTCGGTTTTCCCATAAAGCGTACGGTTTGTCCAGAAAATGTAAAATTAGGATTGTTGCGGTTTTTTGCGTTTTTCTCGCGAACCGCTCAACTTAGAGCAACGCGGTCTTCAGAAATGGTTTCCTCGGCCAATTTCCTATCCAGTGACGTGTGAATCGTCAAAATCGGATGGCTAGATGGAACACAGTGCGCCTTAGCAATTCAAAACATAGTAAAATGGCAATTTTAGCAGTTTTTGATACTTTGAGAAGCCATAACTTCCGTACCGTTCCATATAGAAAAAAATCAATTACTCCAGCGTAATCGGCGTCAAAAACTGTACCAGGAACCCAAATCTCAATTGGGTGGGAGGTAGTTTTGTTTTTCCCAACTGATCAAAATTTTGATAAAAATCGAACTTTTTTACTTTAAATTTGAAGTGGCACATCTAATTCGAAATCTAGCACCCGGATCGATATGAAACCTTCGCTATCTTACTAAAATGGATTCGCTGATCACGAATTTACATAGAACAGGTCTCTATCTCTACTGGTTGTCGAGTTGTGCTCAAATAACGTTTTTTTCAAATAACACGAAAATAAGCGAATTGACCACATAACTTCAATATGGTACTTCTTAGGCATATAACAGTATACATATTTTTGATGTACTCGTCGAGAGCTATCATTTGGTGGTGGGTTAATCTCTCTATCGCCAACGGTTGCAAAGTAATTTTTTTTTAATTTTTTTTCTATCTCAATGGGCTAAATTTAGATCGAAAAAAATATCAAATTTTTTTGAGAGATAGGGCTGTCTAATGGGGTCGTGCTTATGCATTGGGCTGTGCTGAGTTCAACGGTGTGCTCGGTTTTCCCATAAAGCGTACGGTTTGTCCAGAAAATGTAAAATTAGGATTTTTGCGGGTTTTCGCGTTTTTCTCGCGAACCGCTCAACTTAGAGCAACGCGGTCTTCAGAAATGGTTTCCTCGGCCAATTTCCTATCCAGTGACGTGTGAATCGTCAAAATCGGATGGCTAGATGGAACACAGTGCGCCTTAGCAATTCAAAACATAGTAAAATGGCAATTTTAGCAGTTTTTGATACTTTGAGAAGCCATAACTTCCGTACCGTTCCATATAGAAAAAAATCAATTACTCCAGCGTAATCGGCGTCAAAAACTGTACCAGGAACCCAAATCTCAATTGGGTGGGAGGTAGTTTTGTTTTTCCCAACTGATCAAAATTTTGATAAAAATCGAACTTTTTTACTTTAAATTTGAAGCGGCACATCTAATTCGAAATCTAGCACCCGGATCGATATGAAACCTTCGCTATCTTACTAAAATGGATTCGCTGATCACGAATTTACATAGAACAGGTCTCTATCTCTACTGGTTGCCGAGTTGTGCTCAAATAACGTTTTTTTCAAATAACACGAAAATAAGCGAATTGACCACATAACTTCAATATGGTACTTCTTAGGCATATAAAAGTATACATATTTTTGATGTACTCGTCGAGAGCTATCATTTGGTGGTGGGTTAATCTCTCTATCGCCAACGGTTGCAAAGTAATTTTTTTTTAATTTTTTTTCTATCTCAATGGGCTAAATTTAGATCGAAAAAAATATCAAATTTTTTTGAGAGATAGGGCTGTCTAATGGGGTCGTGCTTATGCATTGGGCTGTGCTGAGTTCAACGGTGTGCTCGGTTTTCCCATAAAGCGTACGGTTTGTCCAGAAAATGTAAAATTAGGATTTTTGCGGTTTTTCGCGTTTTTCTCGCGAACCGCTCAACTTAGAGCAACGCGGTCTTCAGAAATGGTTTCCTCGGCCAATTTCCTATCCAGTGACGTGTGAATCGTCAAAATCGGATGGCTAGATGGAACACAGTGCGCCTTAGCAATTCAAAACATAGTAAAATGGCAATTTTAGCAGTTTTTGATACTTTGAGAAGCCATAACTTCCGTACCGTTCCATATAGAAAAAAATCAATTACTCCAGCGTAATCGGCGTCAAAAACTGTACCAGGAACCCAAATCTCAATTGGGTGGGAGGTAGTTTTGTTTTTCCCAACTGATCAAAATTTTGATAAAAATCGAACTTTTTTACTTTAAATTAGAAGTGGCACACCTAATTCGAAATCTAGCGCCCGGATCGATATGAAACCTTCGCTATCTTACTAAAATGGATTCGCTGATCACGAATTTACATAGAACAGGTCTCTATCTCTACTGGTTGCCGAGTTGTGCTCAAATAACGTTTTTTTCAAATAACACGAAAATAAGCGAATTGACCACATAACTTCAATATGGTACTTCTTAGGCATATAAAAGTATACATATTTTTGATGTACTCGTCGAGAGCTATCATTTGGTGGTGGGTTAATCTCTCTATCGCCAACGGTTGCAAAGTAATTTTTTTTTAATTTTTTTTCTATCTCAATGGGCTAAATTTAGATCGAAAAAAATATCAAATTTTTTTGAGAGATAGGGCTGTCTAATGGGGTCGTGCTTATGCATTGGGCTGTGCTGAGTTCAACGGTGTGCTCGGTTTTCCCATAAAGCGTACGGTTTGTCCAGAAAATGTAAAATTAGGATTTTTGCGGTTTTTCGCGTTTTTCTCGCGAACCGCTCAACTTAGAGCAACGCGGTCTTCAGAAATGGTTTCCTCGGCCAATTTCCTATCCAGTGACGTGTGAATCGTCAAAATCGGATGGCTAGATGGAACACAGTGCGCCTTAGCAATTCAAAACATAGTAAAATGGCAATTTTAGCAGTTTTTGATACTTTGAGAAGCCATAACTTCCGTACCGTTCCATATAGAAAAAAATCAATTACTCCAGCGTAATCGGCGTCAAAAACTGTACCAGGAACCCAAATCTCAATTGGGTGGGAGGTAGTTTTGTTTTTCCCAACTGATCAAAATTTTGATAAAAATCGAACTTTTTTACTTTAAATTAGAAGTGGCACACCTAATTCGAAATCTAGCGCCCGGATCGATATGAAACCTTCGCTATCTTACTAAAATGGATTCGCTGATCACGAATTTACATAGAACAGGTCTCTATCTCTACTGGTTGCCGAGTTGTGCTCAAATAACGTTTTTTTCAAATAACACGAAAATAAGCGAATTGACCACATAACTTCAATATGGTACTTCTTAGGCATATAAAAGTATACATATTTTTGATGTACTCGTCGAGAGCTATCATTTGGTGGTGGGTTAATCTCTCTATCGCCAACGGTTGCAAAGTAATTTTTTTTTAATTTTTTTTCTATCTCAATGGGCTAAATTTAGATCGAAAAAAATATCAAATTTTTTTGAGAGATAGGGCTGTCTAATGGGGTCGTGCTTATGCATTGGGCTGTGCTGAGTTCAACGGTGTGCTCGGTTTTCCCATAAAGCGTACGGTTTGTCCAGAAAATGTAAAATTAGGATTGTTGCGGTTTTTCGCGTTTTTCTCGCGAACCGCTCAACTTAGAGCAACGCGGTCTTCAGAAATGGTTTCCTCGGCCAATTTCCTATCCAGTGACGTGTGAATCGTCAAAATCGGATGGCTAGATGGAACACAGTGCGCCTTAGCAATTCAAAACATAGTAAAATGGCAATTTTAGCAGTTTTTGATACTTTGAGAAGCCATAACTTCCGTACCGTTCCATATAGAAAAAAATCAATTACTCCAGCGTAATCGGCGTCAAAAACTGTACCAGGAACCCAAATCTCAATTGGGTGGGAGGTAGTTTTGTTTTTCCCAACTGATCAAAATTTTGATAAAAATCGAACTTTTTTACTTTAAATTTGAAGTGGCACATCTAATTCGAAATCTAGCACCCGGATCGATATGAAACCTTCGCTATCTTACTAAAATGGATTCGCTGATCACGAATTTACATAGAACAGGTCTCTATCTCTACTGGTTGCCGAGTTGTGCTCAAATAACGTTTTTTTCAAATAACACGAAAATAAGCGAATTGACCACATAACTTCAATATGGTACTTCTTAGGCATATAACAGTATACATATTTTTGATGTACTCGTCGAGAGCTATCATTTGGTGGTGGGTTAATCTCTCTATCGCCAACGGTTGCAAAGTAATTTTTTTTTAATTTTTTTTCTATCTCAATGGGCTAAATTTAGATCGAAAAAAATATCAAATTTTTTTGAGAGATAGGGCTGTCTAATGGGGTCGTGCTTATGCATTGGGCTGTGCTGAGTTCAACGGTGTGCTCGGTTTTCCCATAAAGCGTACGGTTTGTCCAGAAAATGTAAAATTAGGATTGTTGCGGTTTTTCGCGTTTTTCTCGCGAACCGCTCAACTTAGAGCAACGCGGTCTTCAGAAATGGTTTCCTCGGCCAATTTCCTATCCAGTGACGTGTGAATCGTCAAAATCGGATGGCTAGATGGAACACAGTGCGCCTTAGCAATTCAAAACATAGTAAAATGGCAATTTTAGCAGTTTTTGATACTTTGAGAAGCCATAACTTCCGTACCGTTCCATATAGAAAAAAATCAATTACTCCAGCGTAATCGGCGTCAAAAACTGTACCAGGAACCCAAATCTCAATTGGGTGGGAGGTAGTTTTGTTTTTCCCAACTGATCAAAATTTTGATAAAAATCGAACTTTTTTACTTTAAATTTGAAGCGGCACATCTAATTCGAAATCTAGCACCCGGATCGATATGAAACCTTCGCTATCTTACTAAAATGGATTCGCTGATCACGAATTTACATAGAACAGGTCTCTATCTCTACTGGTTGCCGAGTTGTGCTCAAATAACGTTTTTTTCAAATAACACGAAAATAAGCGAATTGACCACATAACTTCAATATGGTACTTCTTAGGCATATAAAAGTATACATATTTTTGATGTACTCGTCGAGAGCTATCATTTGGTGGTGGGTTAATCTCTCTATCGCCAACGGTTGCAAAGTAATTTTTTTTTAATTTTTTTTCTATCTCAATGGGCTAAATTTAGATCGAAAAAAATATCAAATTTTTTTGAGAGATAGGGCTGTCTAATGGGGTCGTGCTTATGCATTGGGCTGTGCTGAGTTCAACGGTGTGCTCGGTTTTCCCATAAAGCGTACGGTTTGTCCAGAAAATGTAAAATTAGGATTTTTGCGGTTTTTCGCGTTTTTCTCGCGAACCGCTCAACTTAGAGCAACGCGGTCTTCAGAAATGGTTTCCTCGGCCAATTTCCTATCCAGTGACGTGTGAATCGTCAAAATCGGATGGCTAGATGGAACACAGTGCGCCTTAGCAATTCAAAACATAGTAAAATGGCAATTTTAGCAGTTTTTGATACTTTGAGAAGCCATAACTTCCGTACCGTTCCATATAGAAAAAAATCAATTACTCCAGCGTAATCGGCGTCAAAAACTGTACCAGGAACCCAAATCTCAATTGGGTGGGAGGTAGTTTTGTTTTTCCCAACTGATCAAAATTTTGATAAAAATCGAACTTTTTTACTTTAAATTTGAAGTGGCACATCTAATTCGAAATCTAGCACCCGGATCGATATGAAACCTTCGCTATCTTACTAAAATGGATTCGCTGATCACGAATTTACATAGAACAGGTCTCTATCTCTACTGGTTGCCGAGTTGTGCTCAAATAACGTTTTTTTCAAATAACACGAAAATAGGCGAATTGACCACATAACTTCAATATGGTACTTCTTAGGCATATAAAAGTATACATATTTTTGATGTACTCGTCGAGAGCTATCATTTGGTGGTGGGTTAATCTCTCTATCGCCAACGGTTGCAAAGTAATTTTTTTTTAATTTTTTTTCTATCTCAATGGGCTAAATTTAGATCGAAAAAAATATCAAATTTTTTTGAGAGATAGGGCTGTCTAATGGGGTCGTGCTTATGCATTGGGCTGTGCTGAGTTCAACGGTGTACTCGGTTTTCCCATAAAGCGTACGGTTTGTCCAGAAAATGTAAAATTAGGATTGTTGCGGTTTTTCGCGTTTTTCTCGCGAACCGCTCAACTTAGAGCAACGCGGTCTTCAGAAATGGTTTCCTCGGCCAATTTCCTATCCAGCGACGTGTGAATCGTCAAAATCGGATGGCTAGATGGAACACAGTGCGCCTTAGGAATTCAAAACATAGTAAAATGGCAATTTTAGCAGTTTTTGATACTTTGAGAAGTCATAACTTCCGTACCGTTCCATATAGAAAAAAATCAATTACTCCAGCGTAATCGGCGTCAAAAACTGTACCAGGAACCCAAATCTCAATTGGGTGGGAGGTAGTTTTGTTTTTCCCAACTGATCAAAATTTTGATAAAAATCGAACTTTTTTACTTTAAATTAGAAGTGGCACACCTAATTCGAAATCTAGCGCCCGGATCGATATGAAACCTTCGCTATCTTACTAAAATGGATTCGCTGATCACGAATTTACATAGAACAGGTCTCTATCTCTACTGGTTGCCGAGTTGTGCTCAAATAACGTTTTTTTCAAATAACACGAAAATAGGCGAATTGACCACATAACTTCAATATGGTACTTCTTAGGCATATAAAAGTATACATATTTTTGATGTACTCGTCGAGAGCTATCATTTGGTGGTGGGTTAATCTCTCTATCGCCAACGGTTGCAAAGTAATTTTTTTTTAATTTTTTTTCTATCTCAATGGGCTAAATTTAGATCGAAAAAAATATCAAATTTTTTTGAGAGATAGGGCTGTCTAATGGGGTCGTGCTTATGCATTGGGCTGTGCTGAGTTCAACGGTGTGCTCGGTTTTCCCATAAAGCGTACGGTTTGTCCAGAAAATGTAAAATTAGGATTGTTGCGGTTTTTCGCGTTTTTCTCGCGAACCGCTCAACTTAGAGCAACGCGGTCTTCAGAAATGGTTTCCTCGGCCAATTTCCTATCCAGCGACGTGTGAATCGTCAAAATCGGATGGCTAGATGGAACACAGTGCGCCTTAGCAATTCAAAACATAGTAAAATGGCAATTTTAGCAGTTTTTGATACTTTGAGAAGTCATAACTTCCGTACCGTTCCATATAGAAAAAAATCAATTACTCCAGCGTAATCGGCGTCAAAAACTGTACCAGGAACCCAAATCTCAATTGGGTGGGAGGTAGTTTTGTTTTTCCCAACTGATCAAAATTTTGATAAAAATCGAACTTTTTTACTTTAAATTAGAAGTGGCACACCTAATTCGAAATCTAGCGCCCGGATCGATATGAAACCTTCGCTATCTTACTAAAATGGATTCGCTGATCACGAATTTACATAGAACAGGTCTCTATCTCTACTGGTTGCCGAGTTGTGCTCAAATAACGTTTTTTTCAAATAACACGAAAATAAGCGAATTGACCACATAACTTCAATATGGTACTTCTTAGGCATATAAAAGTATACATATTTTTGATGTACTCGTCGAGAGCTATCATTTGGTGGTGGGTTAATCTCTCTATCGCCAACGGTTGCAAAGTAATTTTTTTTTAATTTTTTTTCTATCTCAATGGGCTAAATTTAGATCGAAAAAAATATCAAATTTTTTTGAGAGATAGGGCTGTCTAATGGGGTCGTGCTTATGCATTGGGCTGTGCTGAGTTCAACGGTGTGCTCGGTTTTCCCATAAAGCGTACGGTTTGTCCAGAAAATGTAAAATTAGGATTGTTGCGGTTTTTCGCGTTTTTCTCGCGAACCGCTCAACTTAGAGCAACGCGGTCTTCAGAAATGGTTTCCTCGGCCAATTTCCTATCCAGTGACGTGTGAATCGTCAAAATCGGATGGCTAGATGGAACACAGTGCGCCTTAGCAATTCAAAACATAGTAAAATGGCAATTTTAGCAGTTTTTGATACTTTGAGAAGCCATAACTTCCGTACCGTTCCATATAGAAAAAAATCAATTACTCCAGCGTAATCGGCGTCAAAAACTGTACCAGGAACCCAAATCTCAATTGGGTGGGAGGTAGTTTTGTTTTTCCCAACTGATCAAAATTTTGATAAAAATCGAACTTTTTTACTTTAAATTTGAAGTGGCACATCTAATTCGAAATCTAGCACCCGGATCGATATGAAACCTTCGCTATCTTACTAAAATGGATTCGCTGATCACGAATTTACATAGAACAGGTCTCTATCTCTACTGGTTGCCGAGTTGTGCTCAAATAACGTTTTTTTCAAATAACACGAAAATAGGCGAATTGACCACATAACTTCAATATGGTACTTCTTAGGCATATAAAAGTATACATATTTTTGATGTACTCGTCGAGAGCTATCATTTGGTGGTGGGTTAATCTCTCTATCGCCAACGGTTGCAAAGTAATTTTTTTTTAATTTTTTTTCTATCTCAATGGGCTAAATTTAGATCGAAAAAAATATCAAATTTTTTTGAGAGATAGGGCTGTCTAATGGGGTCGTGCTTATGCATTGGGCTGTGCTGAGTTCAACGGTGTGCTCGGTTTTCCCATAAAGCGTACGGTTTGTCCAGAAAATGTAAAATTAGGATTGTTGCGGTTTTTCGCGTTTTTCTCGCGAACCGCTCAACTTAGAGCAACGCGGTCTTCAGAAATGGTTTCCTCGGCCAATTTCCTATCCAGCGACGTGTGAATCGTCAAAATCGGATGGCTAGATGGAACACAGTGCGCCTTAGCAATTCAAAACATAGTAAAATGGCAATTTTAGCAGTTTTTGATACTTTGAGAAGTCATAACTTCCGTACCGTTCCATATAGAAAAAAATCAATTACTCCAGCGTAATCGGCGTCAAAAACTGTACCAGGAACCCAAATCTCAATTGGGTGGGAGGTAGTTTTGTTTTTCCCAACTGATCAAAATTTTGATAAAAATCGAACTTTTTTACTTTAAATTAGAAGTGGCACACCTAATTCGAAATCTAGCGCCCGGATCGATATTAAACCTTCGCTATCTTACTAAAATGGATTCGCTGATCACGAATTTACATAGAACAGGTCTCTATCTCTACTGGTTGCCGAGTTGTGCTCAAATAACGTTTTTTTCAAATAACACGAAAATAAGCGAATTGACCACATAACTTCAATATGGTACTTCTTAGGCATATAAAAGTATACATATTTTTGATGTACTCGTCGAGAGCTATCATTTGGTGGTGGGTTAATCTCTCTATCGCCAACGGTTGCAAAGTAATTTTTTTTAAATTTTTTTTCTATCTCAATGGGCTAAATTTAGATCGAAAAAAATATCAAATTTTTTTGAGAGATAGGGCTGTCTAATGGGGTCGTGCTTATGCATTGGGCTGTGCTGAGTTCAACGGTGTGCTCGGTTTTCCCATAAAGCGTACGGTTTGTCCAGAAAATGTAAAATTAGGATTTTTTCGGTTTTTCGCGTTTTTCTCGCGAACCGCTCAACTTAGAGCAACGCGGTCTTCAGAAATGGTTTCCTCGGCCAATTTCCTATCCAGTGACGTATGAATCGTCAAAATCGGATGGCTAGATGGAACACAGTGCGCCTTAGCAATTCAAAACATAGTAAAATGGCAATTTTAGCAGTTTTTGATACTTTGAGAAGCCATAACTTCCGTACCGTTCCATATAGAAAAAAATCAATTACTCCAGCGTAATCGGCGTCAAAAACTGTACCAGGAACCCAAATCTCAATTGGGTGGGAGGTAGTTTTGTTTTTCCCAACTGATCAAAATTTTGATAAAAATCGAACTTTTTTACTTTAAATTTGAAGTGGCACATCTAATTCGAAATCTAGCGCCCGGATCGATATGAAACCTTCGCTATCTTACTAAAATGGATTCGCTGATCACGAATTTACATAGAACAGGTCTCTATCTCTACTGGTTGCCGAGTTGTGCTCAAATAACGTTTTTTTCAAATAACACGAAAATAAGCGAATTGACCACATAACTTCAATATGGTACTTCTTAGGCATATAAAAGTATACATATTTTTGATGTACTCGTCGAGAGCTATCATTTGGTGGTGGGTTAATCTCTCTATCGCCAACGGTTGCAAAGTAATTTTTTTTTAATTTTTTTTCTATCTCAATGGGCTAAATTTAGATCGAAAAAAATATCAAATTTTTTTGAGAGATAGGGCTGTCTAATGGGGTCGTGCTTATGCATTGGGCTGTGCTGAGTTCAACGGTGTGCTCGGTTTTCCCATAAAGCGTACGGTTTGTCCAGAAAATGTAAAATTAGGATTGTTGCGGTTTTTCGCGTTTTTCTCGCGAACCGCTCAACTTAGAGCAACGCGGTCTTCAGAAATGGTTTCCTCGGCCAATTTCCTATCCAGTGACGTGTGAATCGTCAAAATCGGATGGCTAGATGGAACACAGTGCGCCTTAGCAATTCAAAACATAGTAAAATGGCAATTTTAGCAGTTTTTGATACTTTGAGAAGCCATAACTTCCGTACCGTTCCATATAGAAAAAAATCAATTACTCCAGCGTAATCGGCGTCAAAAACTGTACCAGGAACCCAAATCTCAATTGGGTGGGAGGTAGTTTTGTTTTTCCCAACTGATCAAAATTTTGATAAAAATCGAACTTTTTTACTTTAAATTTGAAGTGGCACATCTAATTCGAAATCTAGCACCCGGATCGATATGAAACCTTCGCTATCTTACTAAAATGGATTCGCTGATCACGAATTTACATAGAACAGGTCTCTATCTCTACTGGTTGCCGAGTTGTGCTCAAATAACGTTTTTTTCAAATAACACGAAAATAGGCGAATTGACCACATAACTTCAATATGGTACTTCTTAGGCATATAAAAGTATACATATTTTTGATGTACTCGTCGAGAGCTATCATTTGGTGGTGGGTTAATCTCTCTATCGCCAACGGTTGCAAAGTAATTTTTTTTTAATTTTTTTTCTATCTCAATGGGCTAAATTTAGATCGAAAAAAATATCAAATTTTTTTGAGAGATAGGGCTGTCTAATGGGGTCGTGCTTATGCATTGGGCTGTGCTGAGTTCAACGGTGTGCTCGGTTTTCCCATAAAGCGTACGGTTTGTCCAGAAAATGTAAAATTAGGATTGTTGCGGTTTTTCGCGTTTTTCTCGCGAACCGCTCAACTTAGAGCAACGCGGTCTTCAGAAATGGTTTCCTCGGCCAATTTCCTATCCAGCGACGTGTGAATCGTCAAAATCGGATGGCTAGATGGAACACAGTGCGCCTTAGCAATTCAAAACATAGTAAAATGGCAATTTTAGCAGTTTTTGATACTTTGAGAAGTCATAACTTCCGTACCGTTCCATATAGAAAAAAATCAATTACTCCAGCGTAATCGGCGTCAAAAACTGTACCAGGAACCCAAATCTCAATTGGGTGGGAGGTAGTTTTGTTTTTCCCAACTGATCAAAATTTTGATAAAAATCGAACTTTTTTACTTTAAATTAGAAGTGGCACACCTAATTCGAAATCTAGCGCCCGGATCGATATTAAACCTTCGCTATCTTACTAAAATGGATTCGCTGATCACGAATTTACATAGAACAGGTCTCTATCTCTACTGGTTGCCGAGTTGTGCTCAAATAACGTTTTTTTCAAATAACACGAAAATAAGCGAATTGACCACATAACTTCAATATGGTACTTCTTAGGCATATAAAAGTATACATATTTTTGATGTACTCGTCGAGAGCTATCATTTGGTGGTGGGTTAATCTCTCTATCGCCAACGGTTGCAAAGTAATTTTTTTTAAATTTTTTTTCTATCTCAATGGGCTAAATTTAGATCGAAAAAAATATCAAATTTTTTTGAGAGATAGGGCTGTCTAATGGGGTCGTGCTTATGCATTGGGCTGTGCTGAGTTCAACGGTGTGCTCGGTTTTCCCATAAAGCGTACGGTTTGTCCAGAAAATGTAAAATTAGGATTTTTGCGGTTTTTCGCGTTTTTCTCGCGAACCGCTCAACTTAGAGCAACGCGGTCTTCAGAAATGGTTTCCTCGGCCAATTTCCTATCCAGTGACGTGTGAATCGTCAAAATCGGATGGCTAGATGGAACACAGTGCGCCTTAGCAATTCAAAACATAGTAAAATGGCAATTTTAGCAGTTTTTGATACTTTGAGAAGCCATAAC
The DNA here is from genome assembly GCA_963966075.1 of Aphodius sticticus. NCBI lineage: Eukaryota > Metazoa > Arthropoda > Insecta > Coleoptera > Scarabaeidae > Aphodius > Aphodius sticticus. The sequence continues at coordinate 3,196,652 of OZ014510.1, forward strand.
TTCCGTACCGTTCCATATAGAAAAAAATCAATTACTCCAGCGTAATCGGCGTCAAAAACTGTACCAGGAACCCAAATCTCAATTGGGTGGGAGGTAGTTTTGTTTTTCCCAACTGATCAAAATTTTGATAAAAATCGAACTTTTTTACTTTAAATTTGAAGTGGCACATCTAATTCGAAATCTAGCGCCCGGATCGATATGAAACCTTCGCTATCTTACTAAAATGGATTCGCTGATCACGAATTTACATAGAACAGGTCTCTATCTCTACTGGTTGCCGAGTTGTGCTCAAATAACGTTTTTTTCAAATAACACGAAAATAAGCGAATTGACCACATAACTTCAATATGGTACTTCTTAGGCATATAAAAGTATACATATTTTTGATGTACTCGTCGAGAGCTATCATTTGGTGGTGGGTTAATCTCTCTATCGCCAACGGTTGCAAAGTAATTTTTTTTTAATTTTTTTTCTATCTCAATGGGCTAAATTTAGATCGAAAAAAATATCAAATTTTTTTGAGAGATAGGGCTGTCTAATGGGGTCGTGCTTATGCATTGGGCTGTGCTGAGTTCAACGGTGTGCTCGGTTTTCCCATAAAGCGTACGGTTTGTCCAGAAAATGTAAAATTAGGATTGTTGCGGTTTTTCGCGTTTTTCTCGCGAACCGCTCAACTTAGAGCAACGCGGTCTTCAGAAATGGTTTCCTCGGCCAATTTCCTATCCAGTGACGTGTGAATCGTCAAAATCGGATGGCTAGATGGAACACAGTGCGCCTTAGCAATTCAAAACATAGTAAAATGGCAATTTTAGCAGTTTTTGATACTTTGAGAAGCCATAACTTCCGTACCGTTCCATATAGAAAAAAATCAATTACTCCAGCGTAATCGGCGTCAAAAACTGTACCAGGAACCCAAATCTCAATTGGGTGGGAGGTAGTTTTGTTTTCCCAACTGATCAAAATTTTGATAAAAATCGAACTTTTTTACTTTAAATTTGAAGTGGCACATCTAATTCGAAATCTAGCACCCGGATCGATATGAAACCTTCGCTATCTTACTAAAATGGATTCGCTGATCACGAATTTACATAGAACAGGTCTCTATCTCTACTGGTTGCCGAGTTGTGCTCAAATAACGTTTTTTTCAAATAACACGAAAATAGGCGAATTGACCACATAACTTCAATATGGTACTTCTTAGGCATATAAAAGTATACATATTTTTGATGTACTCGTCGAGAGCTATCATTTGGTGGTGGGTTAATCTCTCTATCGCCAACGGTTGCAAAGTAATTTTTTTTTAATTTTTTTTCTATCTCAATGGGCTAAATTTAGATCGAAAAAAATATCAAATTTTTTTGAGAGATAGGGCTGTCTAATGGGGTCGTGCTTATGCATTGGGCTGTGCTGAGTTCAACGGTGTGCTCGGTTTTCCCATAAAGCGTACGGTTTGTCCAGAAAATGTAAAATTAGGATTGTTGCGGTTTTTCGCGTTTTTCTCGCGAACCGCTCAACTTAGAGCAACGCGGTCTTCAGAAATGGTTTCCTCGGCCAATTTCCTATCCAGCGACGTGTGAATCGTCAAAATCGGATGGCTAGATGGAACACAGTGCGCCTTAGCAATTCAAAACATAGTAAAATGGCAATTTTAGCAGTTTTTGATACTTTGAGAAGTCATAACTTCCGTACCGTTCCATATAGAAAAAAATCAATTACTCCAGCGTAATCGGCGTCAAAAACTGTACCAGGAACCCAAATCTCAATTGGGTGGGAGGTAGTTTTGTTTTTCCCAACTGATCAAAATTTTGATAAAAATCGAACTTTTTTACTTTAAATTAGAAGTGGCACACCTAATTCGAAATCTAGCGCCCGGATCGATATGAAACCTTCGCTATCTTACTAAAATGGATTCGCTGATCACGAATTTACATAGAACAGGTCTCTATCTCTACTGGTTGCCGAGTTGTGCTCAAATAACGTTTTTTTCAAATAACACGAAAATAAGCGAATTGACCACATAACTTCAATATGGTACTTCTTAGGCATATAAAAGTATACATATTTTTGATGTACTCGTCGAGAGCTATCATTTGGTGGTGGGTTAATCTCTCTATCGCCAACGGTTGCAAAGTAATTTTTTTTTAATTTTTTTTCTATCTCAATGGGCTAAATTTAGATCGAAAAAAATATCAAATTTTTTTGAGAGATAGGGCTGTCTAATGGGGTCGTGCTTATGCATTGAGCTGTGCTGAGTTCAACGGTGTGCTCGGTTTTCCCATAAAGCGTACGGTTTGTCCAGAAAATGTAAAATTAGGATTGTTGCGGTTTTTCGCGTTTTTCTCGCGAACCGCTCAACTTAGAGCAACGCGGTCTTCAGAAATGGTTTCCTCGGCCAATTTCCTATCCAGTGACGTGTGAATCGTCAAAATCGGATGGCTAGATGGAACACAGTGCGCCTTAGCAATTCAAAACATAGTAAAATGGCAATTTTAGCAGTTTTTGATACTTTGAGAACCCATAACTTCCGTACCGTTCCATATAGAAAAAAATCAATTACTCCAGCGTAATCGGCGTCAAAAACTGTACCAGGAACCCAAATCTCAATTGGGTGGGAGGTAGTTTTGTTTTTCCCAACTGATCAAAATTTTGATAAAAATCGAACTTTTTTACTTTAAATTTGAAGTGGCACATCTAATTCGAAATCTAGCACCCGGATCGATATGAAACCTTCGCTATCTTACTAAAATGGATTCGCTGATCACGAATTTACATAGAACAGGTCTCTATCTCTACTGGTTGCCGAGTTGTGCTCAAATAACGTTTTTTTCAAATAACACGAAAATAGGCGAATTGACCACATAACTTCAATATGGTACTTCTTAGGCATATAAAAGTATACATATTTTTGATGTACTCGTCGAGAGCTATCATTTGGTGGTGGGTTAATCTCTCTATCGCCAACGGTTGCAAAGTAATTTTTTTTTAATTTTTTTTCTATCTCAATGGGCTAAATTTAGATCGAAAAAAATATCAAATTTTTTTGAGAGATAGGGCTGTCTAATGGGGTCGTGCTTATGCATTGGGCTGTGCTGAGTTCAACGGTGTGCTCGGTTTTCCCATAAAGCGTACGGTTTGTCCAGAAAATGTAAAATTAGGATTGTTGCGGTTTTTCGCGTTTTTCTCGCGAACCGCTCAACTTAGAGCAACGCGGTCTTCAGAAATGGTTTCCTCGGCCAATTTCCTATCCAGCGACGTGTGAATCGTCAAAATCGGATGGCTAGATGCACCACAGTGCGCCTTAGCAATTCAAAACATAGTAAAATTGCAATTTTAGCAGTTTTTGATACTTTGAGAAGTCATAACTTCCGTACCGTTCCATATAGAAAAAAATCAATTACTCCAGCGTAATCGGCGTCAAAAACTGTACCAGGAACCCAAATCTCAATTGGGTGGGAGGTAGTTTTGTTTTTCCCAACTGATCAAAATTTTGATAAAAATCGAACTTTTTTACTTTAAATTAGAAGTGGCACACCTAATTCGAAATCTAGCGCCCGGATCGATATGAAACCTTCGCTATCTTACTAAAATGGATTCGCTGATCACGAATTTACATAGAACAGGTCTCTATCTCTACTGGTTGCCGAGTTGTGCTCAAATAACGTTTTTTTCAAATAACACGAAAATAAGCGAATTGACCACATAACTTCAATATGGTACTTCTTAGGCATATAAAAGTATACATATTTTTGATGTACTCGTCGAGAGCTATCATTTGGTGGTGGGTTAATCTCTCTATCGCCAACGGTTGCAAAGTAATTTTTTTTTAATTTTTTTTCTATCTCAATGGGCTAAATTTAGATCGAAAAAAATATCAAATTTTTTTGAGAGATAGGGCTGTCTAATGGGGTCGTGCTTATGCATTGGGCTGTGCTGAGTTCAACGGTGTGCTCGGTTTTCCCATAAAGCGTACGGTTTGTCCAGAAAATGTAAAATTAGGATTGTTGCGGTTTTTCGCGTTTTTCTCGCGAACCGCTCAACTTAGAGCAACGCGGTCTTCAGAAATGGTTTCCTCGGCCAATTTCCTATCCAGTGACGTGTGAATCGTCAAAATCGGATGGCTAGATGGAACACAGTGCGCCTTAGCAATTCAAAACATAGTAAAATGGCAATTTTAGCAGTTTTTGATACTTTGAGAAGCCATAACTTCCGTACCGTTCCATATAGAAAAAAATCAATTACTCCAGCGTAATCGGCGTCAAAAACTGTACCAGGAACCCAAATCTCAATTGGGTGGGAGGTAGTTTTGTTTTTCCCAACTGATCAAAATTTTGATAAAAATCGAACTTTTTTACTTTAAATTTGAAGTGGCACATCTAATTCGAAATCTAGCACCCGGATCGATATGAAACCTTCGCTATCTTACTAAAATGGATTCGCTGATCACGAATTTACATAGAACAGGTCTCTATCTCTACTGGTTGCCGAGTTGTGCTCAAATAACGTTTTTTTCAAATAACACGAAAATAGGCGAATTGACCACATAACTTCAATATGGTACTTCTTAGGCATATAAAAGTATACATATTTTTGATGTACTCGTCGAGAGCTATCATTTGGTGGTGGGTTAATCTCTCTATCGCCAACGGTTGCAAAGTAATTTTTTTTTAATTTTTTTTCTATCTCAATGGGCTAAATTTAGATCGAAAAAAATATCAATTTTTTTTGAGAGATAGGGCTGTCTAATGGGGTCGTGCTTATGCATTGGGCTGTGCTGAGTTCAACGGTGTGCTCGGTTTTCCCATAAAGCGTACGGTTTGTCCAGAAAATGTAAAATTAGGATTGTTGCGGTTTTTCGCGTTTTTCTCGCGAACCGCTCAACTTAGAGCAACGCGGTCTTCAGAAATGGTTTCCTCGGCCAATTTCCTATCCAGCGACGTGTGAATCGTCAAAATCGGATGGCTAGATGGAACACAGTGCGCCTTAGCAATTCAAAACATAGTAAAATGGCAATTTTAGCAGTTTTTGATACTTTGAGAAGTCATAACTTCCGTACCGTTCCATATAGAAAAAAATCAATTACTCCAGCGTAATCGGCGTCAAAAACTGTACCAGGAACCCAAATCTCAATTGGGTGGGAGGTAGTTTTGTTTTTCCCAACTGATCAAAATTTTGATAAAAACCGAACTTTTTTACTTTAAATTAGAAGTGGCACACCTAATTCGAAATCTAGCGCCCGGATCGATATGAAACCTTCGCTATCTTACTAAAATGGATTCGCTGATCACGAATTTACATAGAACAGGTCTCTATCTCTACTGGTTGCCGAGTTGTGCTCAAATAACGTTTTTTTCAAATAACACGAAAATAAGCGAATTGACCACATAACTTCAATATGGTACTTCTTAGGCATATAAAAGTATACATATTTTTGATGTACTCGTCGAGAGCTATCATTTGGTGGTGGGTTAATCTCTCTATCGCCAACGGTTGCAAAGTAATTTTTTTTTAATTTTTTTTCTATCTCAATGGGCTAAATTTAGATCGAAAAAAATATCAAATTTTTTTGAGAGATAGGGCTGTCTAATGGGGTCGTGCTTATGCATTGGGCTGTGCTGAGTTCAACGGTGTGCTCGGTTTTCCCATAAAGCGTACGGTTTGTCCAGAAAATGTAAAATTAGGATTGTTGCGGTTTTTTGCGTTTTTCTCGCGAACCGCTCAACTTAGAGCAACGCGGTCTTCAGAAATGGTTTCCTCGGCCAATTTCCTATCCAGTGACGTGTGAATCGTCAAAATCGGATGGCTAGATGGAACACAGTGCGCCTTAGCAATTCAAAACATAGTAAAATGGCAATTTTAGCAGTTTTTGATACTTTGAGAAGCCATAACTTCCGTACCGTTCCATATAGAAAAAAATCAATTACTCCAGCGTAATCGGCGTCAAAAACTGTACCAGGAACCCAAATCTCAATTGGGTGGGAGGTAGTTTTGTTTTTCCCAACTGATCAAAATTTTGATAAAAATCGAACTTTTTTACTTTAAATTTGAAGTGGCACATCTAATTCGAAATCTAGCACCCGGATCGATATGAAACCTTCGCTATCTTACTAAAATGGATTCGCTGATCACGAATTTACATAGAACAGGTCTCTATCTCTACTGGTTGTCGAGTTGTGCTCAAATAACGTTTTTTTCAAATAACACGAAAATAAGCGAATTGACCACATAACTTCAATATGGTACTTCTTAGGCATATAACAGTATACATATTTTTGATGTACTCGTCGAGAGCTATCATTTGGTGGTGGGTTAATCTCTCTATCGCCAACGGTTGCAAAGTAATTTTTTTTTAATTTTTTTTCTATCTCAATGGGCTAAATTTAGATCGAAAAAAATATCAAATTTTTTTGAGAGATAGGGCTGTCTAATGGGGTCGTGCTTATGCATTGGGCTGTGCTGAGTTCAACGGTGTGCTCGGTTTTCCCATAAAGCGTACGGTTTGTCCAGAAAATGTAAAATTAGGATTTTTGCGGTTTTTCGCGTTTTTCTCGCGAACCGCTCAACTTAGAGCAACGCGGTCTTCAGAAATGGTTTCCTCGGCCAATTTCCTATCCAGTGACGTGTGAATCGTCAAAATCGGATGGCTAGATGGAACACAGTGCGCCTTAGCAATTCAAAACATAGTAAAATGGCAATTTTAGCAGTTTTTGATACTTTGAGAAGCCATAACTTCCGTACCGTTCCATATAGAAAAAAATCAATTACTCCAGCGTAATCGGCGTCAAAAACTGTACCAGGAACCCAAATCTCAATTGGGTGGGAGGTAGTTTTGTTTTTCCCAACTGATCAAAATTTTGATAAAAATCGAACTTTTTTACTTTAAATTAGAAGTGGCACACCTAATTCGAAATCTAGCGCCCGGATCGATATGAAACCTTCGCTATCTTACTAAAATGGATTCGCTGATCACGAATTTACATAGAACAGGTCTCTATCTCTACTGGTTGCCGAGTTGTGCTCAAATAACGTTTTTTTCAAATAACACGAAAATAAGCGAATTGACCACATAACTTCAATATGGTACTTCTTAGGCATATAAAAGTATACATATTTTTGATGTACTCGTCGAGAGCTATCATTTGGTGGTGGGTTAATCTCTCTATCGCCAACGGTTGCAAAGTAATTTTTTTTTAATTTTTTTTCTATCTCAATGGGCTAAATTTAGATCGAAAAAAATATCAAATTTTTTTGAGAGATAGGGCTGTCTAATGGGGTCGTGCTTATGCATTGGGCTGTGCTGAGTTCAACGGTGTGCTCGGTTTTCCCATAAAGCGTACGGTTTGTCCAGAAAATGTAAAATTAGGATTGTTGCGGTTTTTCGCGTTTTTCTCGCGAACCGCTCAACTTAGAGCAACGCGGTCTTCAGAAATGGTTTCCTCGGCCAATTTCCTATCCAGTGACGTGTGAATCGTCAAAATCGGATGGCTAGATGGAACACAGTGCGCCTTAGCAATTCAAAACATAGTAAAATGGCAATTTTAGCAGTTTTTGATACTTTGAGAAGCCATAACTTCCGTACCGTTCCATATAGAAAAAAATCAATTACTCCAGCGTAATCGGCGTCAAAAACTGTACCAGGAACCCAAATCTCAATTGGGTGGGAGGTAGTTTTGTTTTTCCCAACTGATCAAAATTTTGATAAAAATCGAACTTTTTTACTTTAAATTTGAAGTGGCACATCTAATTCGAAATCTAGCACCCGGATCGATATGAAACCTTCGCTATCTTACTAAAATGGATTCGCTGATCACGAATTTACATAGAACAGGTCTCTATCTCTACTGGTTGTCGACAGGTCTCTATCTCTACTGGTTGTCGAGTTGTGCTCAAATAACGTTTTTTTCAAATAACACGAAAATAAGCGAATTGACCACATAACTTCAATATGGTACTTCTTAGGCATATAACAGTATACATATTTTTGATGTACTCGTCGAGAGCTATCATTTGGTGGTGGGTTAATCTCTCTATCGCCAACGGTTGCAAAGTAATTTTTTTTTAATTTTTTTTCTATCTCAATGGGCTAAATTTAGATCGAAAAAAATATCAAATTTTTTTGAGAGATAGGGCTGTCTAATGGGGTCGTGCTTATGCATTGGGCTGTGCTGAGTTCAACGGTGTGCTCGGTTTTCCCATAAAGCGTACGGTTTGTCCAGAAAATGTAAAATTAGGATTTTTGCGGGTTTTCGCGTTTTTCTCGCGAACCGCTCAACTTAGAGCAACGCGGTCTTCAGAAATGGTTTCCTCGGCCAATTTCCTATCCAGTGACGTGTGAATCGTCAAAATCGGATGGCTAGATGGAACACAGTGCGCCTTAGCAATTCAAAACATAGTAAAATGGCAATTTTAGCAGTTTTTGATACTTTGAGAAGCCATAACTTCCGTACCGTTCCATATAGAAAAAAATCAATTACTCCAGCGTAATCGGCGTCAAAAACTGTACCAGGAACCCAAATCTCAATTGGGTGGGAGGTAGTTTTGTTTTTCCCAACTGATCAAAATTTTGATAAAAATCGAACTTTTTTACTTTAAATTTGAAGCGGCACATCTAATTCGAAATCTAGCACCCGGATCGATATGAAACCTTCGCTATCTTACTAAAATGGATTCGCTGATCACGAATTTACATAGAACAGGTCTCTATCTCTACTGGTTGCCGAGTTGTGCTCAAATAACGTTTTTTTCAAATAACACGAAAATAAGCGAATTGACCACATAACTTCAATATGGTACTTCTTAGGCATATAAAAGTATACATATTTTTGATGTACTCGTCGAGAGCTATCATTTGGTGGTGGGTTAATCTCTCTATCGCCAACGGTTGCAAAGTAATTTTTTTTTAATTTTTTTTCTATCTCAATGGGCTAAATTTAGATCGAAAAAAATATCAAATTTTTTTGAGAGATAGGGCTGTCTAATGGGGTCGTGCTTATGCATTGGGCTGTGCTGAGTTCAACGGTGTGCTCGGTTTTCCCATAAAGCGTACGGTTTGTCCAGAAAATGTAAAATTAGGATTTTTGCGGTTTTTCGCGTTTTTCTCGCGAACCGCTCAACTTAGAGCAACGCGGTCTTCAGAAATGGTTTCCTCGGCCAATTTCCTATCCAGTGACGTGTGAATCGTCAAAATCGGATGGCTAGATGGAACACAGTGCGCCTTAGCAATTCAAAACATAGTAAAATGGCAATTTTAGCAGTTTTTGATACTTTGAGAAGCCATAACTTCCGTACCGTTCCATATAGAAAAAAATCAATTACTCCAGCGTAATCGGCGTCAAAAACTGTACCAGGAACCCAAATCTCAATTGGGTGGGAGGTAGTTTTGTTTTTCCCAACTGATCAAAATTTTGATAAAAATCGAACTTTTTTACTTTAAATTTGAAGCGGCACATCTAATTCGAAATCTAGCACCCGGATCGATATGAAACCTTCGCTATCTTACTAAAATGGATTCGCTGATCACGAATTTACATAGAACAGGTCTCTATCTCTACTGGTTGCCGAGTTGTGCTCAAATAACGTTTTTTTCAAATAACACGAAAATAAGCGAATTGACCACATAACTTCAATATGGTACTTCTTAGGCATATAAAAGTATACATATTTTTGATGTACTCGTCGAGAGCTATCATTTGGTGGTGGGTTAATCTCTCTATCGCCAACGGTTGCAAAGTATTTTTTTTTTAATTTTTTTTCTATCTCAATGGGCTAAATTTAGATCGAAAAAAATATCAAATTTTTTTGAGAGATAGGGCTGTCTAATGGGGTCGTGCTTATGCATTGGGCTGTGCTGAGTTCAACGGTGTGCTCGGTTTTCCCATAAAGCGTACGGTTTGTCCAGAAAATGTAAAATTAGGATTTTTGCGGTTTTTCGCGTTTTTCTCGCGAACCGCTCAACTTAGAGCAACGCGGTCTTCAGAAATGGTTTCCTTGGCCAATTTCCTATCCAGTGACGTGTGAATCGTCAAAATCGGATGGCTAGATGGAACACAGTGCGCCTTAGCAATTCAAAACATAGTAAAATGGCAATTTTAGCAGTTTTTGATACTTTGAGAAGTCATAACTTCCGTACCGTTCCATATAGAAAAAAATCAATTACTCCAGCGTAATCGGCGTCAAAAACTGTACCAGGAACCCAAATCTCAATTGGGTGGGAAGTAGTTTTGTTTTTCCCAACTGATCAAAATTTTGATAAAAGTCGAACTTTTTTACTTTAAATTTGAAGTGGCACACCTAATTCGAAATCTAGCGCCCGGATCGATATGAAACCTTCGCTATCTTACTAAAATGGATTCGCTGATCACGAATTTACATAGAACACGTCTCTATCTCTACTGGTTGGCGAGTTGTGCTCAAATAACGTTTTTTTCAAATAACACGAAAATAAGCGAATTGACCACATAACTTCAATATGGTACTTCTTAGGCATATAAAAGTATACATATTTTTGATGTACTCGTCGAGAGCTATCATTTGGTGGTGGGTTAATCTCTCTATCGCCAACGGTTGCAAAGTAATTTTTTTAAATTATATTTCTATCTCAAGGTAGAAATTATTCCTGATCAACAATATTCTATAAGTTATTTTACTTTGAATATTTATATTTCACTAAAATCCACCTATAAATAAAACATTACAGGTCAATATGAAATTTCTCCAAACTGGGATAGGCAAATTTAGGCTGCGTATTCCCTCTCTTATTCTGGCTTTTCTTAACCCTTTTGTGGCCGCTTGGCCTGGGTTGATACGATTGGTACGAATCCCTCTCAACTTTTATGTTATGCTTGATAGCAGCCAAAGCTCTGGCATTGTCTTTGTACTGTTGTTCAATGATATCCACCTCGACTTTGATATTTTTTATCTGCATCAACGTGTCCTCCATATCTAACAACAATGGAGTCTTGGTCACAAGTCCAGACTCCTCTTGCAGCCTAGCAATATGGGCTCTGAGAGTATCCCTCTGATGTTTCAAGTGGCCAACCTTTTCCCTGAATTCGTTCTTTTCCATTTCAGCGTCTTCCAGCATGTCCGACATATCGATGATGTCTATATCCATGGCTGATGATTTCTCTCTGAGATGGGCCAAAGTTTGTATGGCTCCGGAGCATTTCTCCCTTAACCTCGACAATTCTTCATCCCTCTCGTCGATTTTGTCCGAATAGTTTTGGTTTTCCATTTTTAACTGTTCATAGTCCATTAGCGTGTGGTTTTCTCCAATTTTATCCATGGCTCGTATAGCAGCTGTTATTTCTTCAATATTGTTTCGCAACTTTATAAATTTGAGACGCATGTCTGTTATCTCGTTGCTCTTAAGCCTTTGGTTGCGAAGCAAACGTTCCAAGAACTATAAAGAAAAATTCATCTTTACAATATTAACAGAACCATATTCTTAAGGAAAACGAAAGAAGAATGAATTAAATAGTCAACATTTTTATTCATTTGCGGCTTTACAATTGGTATTTTTAAATTTTTTTTTTACTTTGTTGTTATCCGAGATATAGGGATGCGCCATCGACGTGCCGGCAACTCAGCGGCGCACTATGTAAATACAAATGAATTTGAAAAATGTGAACAGCCTCTATATTTTTTTGCTAATTTTTTACCAATAAAGATTTTTCTGCTTTGTTAGTATCAAAGATATAGGGATGCCCCGCAGTGAACAACCTATATTTTTTTGCTCTGTTAGTTTTCGAGATATACAGACTGGCTAGATACAATGTACATTAATGGTCATAAGAAATAGACGATTCTTCGATATAGAAAAGTTGTGGATAAATAAGCATTCGATCCACAGAAAGAAAATATTTTCACATATACACGTTCCACAACAACGTACTTACGTACCAACACAAACTTATGTTCCGTGGTTTTAATGGAACATTAGCTATATTATTGCAGTTTTTTATTAAGATTTGCATCCTAATCGTTTTGACAACAACTTTTTTGCTATTTTTTTATAAAAAAATATTTTTAGTTTTCGAGACATTATACAGTCTGTCTCACGCTAGATTCAAAGTACATTAATGGCATTAGGAAATCGAAATACACGATTCTTCCATATCGAAAAATTGTGGTTAATCATTCACTCTACAGACAGAAAATATTTTCACAACGACGTACCAACACAAACTTTCAATGGAACAGAAGATTTGTATCCTAATCGTTTTATGAACTGTTTGGGGGTCTATTCTCGTCATCTTTTTGTAGCAAATGCGAGACTTCTCGAATGGTTAGGTGGACGGAGTGGGGATATCAGCGGTTCCTCTCTGTAACGTATCTATGAGCAAATTAGGGCAACCGCCGATATCCCCACTCTCACCTAACCATTCGAGAAGTCTCGCATTAGCTTCAAAAAGACGACGAGAATAGACTCCTTGGACTCGTCTGTAAACAGTACAGGCGTCCAGTGACGAAGTTGCCAATCTCTGTGATCCAGAGCAAACCTCATTCGCGGTGCTTTGTGATGCTGAAAGGAGCGGAAAGGACAAGAAATCGGTCTTAATTTTGGGTAGTTTTTCGATTTCGACCTTGTCCGGCTCTTCTAACATATTAGCCAGTCTCCCGAAACCGTCTCCATAAACGCTGAATAACAGAAGGGGAAACTCTAAGGTCCCTGCTAACATGTCGAATAGAGTGGCCATGCTGAATAAGGGCGACAGAACGAGCAACTTGCACTTCACTAAGATCGTTTTATTTCTAATGGCATTTCTAATCAACGAAAATTGACAACTGAACTCATTTGTCATGTTTAGTAGGGTCTTCAGCCTTTGAATTCAAAACATATTTGACACTTTTTCCATTTGCTTTGCGTTATTAATTTACATTTTTAAGTGTCACTTAGAAGTAACTAAGAGTTGTAACATTGTTTTTGTAATTTTCTTTAGTTAAATATATGTCGTTGAAGCATACCAAATTTGATTTACCTAGAACTATTATTTATTTAATAGTTAAAGTCATTAATTTACCTTCTCTGGTATTTCCTTTGCGGTTTTCGTGAAAATCAAACCGGTTCCTATGTCCTTCTCCCGAGCTAGCATCGCTTCAAAATTTTTGACCACCGAAGCGTACTGCCCATCCCTCAATTCTTTCATCTCTTTCAATTCGGTGGTCAGCGCGTTCCTCTGCATGTCGTTGGTGTTTTTCAGCTCCCATAGTGCGTCCAATTTGCTGAAATACTTCTGCTCGGCGTCTCCAATCCGATCAGCCTCTCTAAGCACGTGGTCCATCTATGGTTAGAATAATAAATGAGAAGGAAGATAGGAAGAAGGAAGAAGGAAGAAGGAAGAAGGAAGAAGGAAGAAGGAAGAAGGAAGAAGGAAGAAGGAAGAAGGAAGAAGGAAGAAGGAAGAAGGAAGAAGGAAGAAGGAAGAAGGAAGAAGGAAGAAGGAAGAAGGAAGAAGGAAGAAGGAAGAAGGAAGAAGGAAGAAGGAAGAAGGAAGAAGGAAGAAGGAAGAAGGAAGAAGGAAGAAGGAAGAAGGAAGAAGGAAGAAGGAAGAAGGAAGAAGGAAGAAGGAAGAAGGAAGAAGGAAGAAGGAAGAAGGAAGAAGGAAGAAGGAAGAAGGAAGAAGGAAGAAGGAAGAAGGAAGAAGGAAGAAGGAAGAAGGAAGAAGGAAGAAGGAAGAAGGAAGAAGAGAAGGAAGAAGGAAGAAGGAAGAAGGAAGAAGGAAGAAGGAAGAAGGAAGAAGGAAGAAGGAAGAAGGAAGAAGGAAGAAGGAAGAAGGAAGAAGGAAGAAGGAAGAAGGAAGAAGGAAGAAGGAAGAAGGAAGAAGGAAGAAGGAAGAAGGAAGAAGGAAGAAGGAAGAAGGAAGAAGGAAGAAGGAAGAAGGAAGAAGGAAGAAGGAAGAAGGAAGAAGGAAGAAGGAAGAAGGAAGAAGGAAGAAGGAAGAAGGAAGAAGGAAGAAGGAAGAAGGAAGAAGGAAGAAGAAGAAGGAAGAAGGAAGAAGGAAGAAGGAAGAAGGAAGAAGGAAGAAGGAAGAAGGAAGAAGGAAGAAGGAAGAAGGAAGAAGGAAGAAGGAAGAAGGAAGAAGGAAGAAGGAAGAAGGAAGAAGGAAGAAGGAAGAAGGAAGAAGGAAGAAGGAAGAAGGAAGAAGGAAGAAGGAAGAAGGAAGAAGGAAGAAGGAAGAAGGAAGAAGGAAGAAGGAAGAAGGAAGAAGGAAGAAGGAAGAAGGAAGAAGGAAGAAGGAAGAAGGAAGAAGGAAGAAGGAAGAAGGAAGAAGGAAGAAGGAAGAAGGAAGAAGGAAGAAGGAAGAAGGAAGAAGGAAGAAGGAAGGGAAGAAGGAAGAAGGAAGAAGGAAGAAGGAAGAAGGAAGAAGGAAGAAGGAAGAAGGAAGAAGGAAGAAGGAAGAAGGAAGAAGGAAGAAGGAAGAAGGAAGAAGGAAGAAGGAAGAAGGAAGAAGGAAGAAGGAAGAAGGAAGAAGGAAGAAGGAAGAAGGAAGAAGGAAGAAGGAAGAAGGAAGAAGGAAGAAGGAAGAAGGAAGAAGGGACAAGGAAGAAAGAAGAAGAAAAAAACACCTTTCGTTTTTTGAAGTATTCCGCCATCTTCCTTTGGAGATAGTTGTTCTTCATCTTGACCCTGGGGTACTCGCTAAGGAGTTCTCTGTAAAATTCGTAGTACGGCTCCCTGTCTATGAATTCTTCCTCTTCCACTTTGCTTTCCACGGACACTTCTTCGATAGTCTTGAGTCCTTGTGATTCCCCTTCGCCACTTTCAAAGTCGTCTAAAAAATGATATGTTTGCTGTGGTTTTGGAGAGAGTAGGAATACTCGTCGTACCTATTGACCCATAATCGGCCTTTCTCACGAAACCGCCAAAGATGTCGGCGGAATCTCTCTTCTTAGGAACAAAATCAGCGGGGGTTACCTCTAAAGGAAAACTATGTTAGAGCTATGACCAGTGCCCGAAAAAATTTGTATGCTTCGGATGACCAGCACTCATGGCTTTGATATCCATTGAACGATTGTATTACAACTTATTTTGCAAAATTCCTTAAATCTTCCTTAAAATGTCCTCCCGACATTGCAGTTAGCCACAGGCGCAAAGGAATAAACCAAAACCAAATTTGAATATTTTTGAGAAATTTTTTGTTGTGATTTTTTACTTATTGGTTCTTCAATGCTTCTTAACCTTTCGTACAGGGATTCAGTCCTTTGAAAATTGCCTGCAAGTTTAACATTTTGTTGCTCAAGAAACTTTATGATTGGCAATTCTTGCGCAAAACTTGTATCAAGAAATATTAAGTTGGCGCTGTTTTTGCCCCGTAAATTTCATTCGTTTAACTTTAGCAATTAATAAGTCCGGAAATAATCCATAGATTTCAACGAATTAAAAAGTATCATTTCAGGAAACGACACACTGAAACATCAAAATTGTGGACACTTGAAAATATTCATTTTCTCCTGCTAACCGACAGATTTTTTTTTGCTCATACCTTCTTTCTTTGCTGGTGGAGCAGCAGTTGCCTTAGCTCTGATCGACTCTTCGCCTTGCCCCCACTCCTCCTCTTCTAAAAATTCCTCGTCCATGTAATCTGCAAGTGGCCAAAAGTTAATATTTTATCATATAGTCAGAAGCCGCAATCTTCTGGTCAAGACTTGCCATGCTCGTCCTCAAATTTCCAATCCTCTTCGCCCAGCATCTCAAAGTCCTCAGCCTCCTCACCAAAATCCTCGTCAGCGCCTTCGCCTTCATCAAAATCTTCTTCGTCCAAAGCATCATCATAATCCCCTTGACCTTCACCTTCGTCCTCACCATCATCGTCTTCTACAAAAAAAAACATTATTTAACAACCAATTTGCACATGACCGTAATACCATATCGATAGATATAGGTAAAACCACGAAAACGTAAGAACAGACGCACGAAAAAGCACTCTGTTTCTTTCTAACGCACGGGAACGGTCTGTAACGTATCAGCAAAATAACAGCTGGAATCGATGACTCACTCTCAGCTCTCGTGGTTTTACCTATAGTAGATAGATACATCACATGAAAATACCTTTTATTACACCGCTGAAAATTTTATCGATGTCTTCAGGGTCTTCTTCTTTCTGTTCTTTCATGACAAAGTCCGACTGTTCCTCTGGAATAACCTGCTGAGGGTTTTATTACTGGGTTGTTTGATCGATAAAAGCATACATCTAAATTAGGAACGGTTGCTGTTTGATTCACCACAATGCAAGAAAATATGCAAAATTTGCAAAAAAAACTGCAAGTTTAATTTAAATTCATCTTCAGAACAGTCCGTAGATGTATTGTCATATGTTTTCGACTCGCAAATATCATTACCTAATTTGTTATAAACAAAAAAACCACAAAAATTCATTTTTTCGCTTTTCGCGTGTAAAAACTGAACCGATGGAGCAATCTTGATACTGTCAACAGACGAATAGTAGAGAATGAAAAGACGAAAAAAGATAGCCCAACACGGACTCGATCGGGTTAATATTAACGGAGAAAATTCGGAAAAACCGGAATAATTGCGTTTTTTTCAAAAATTCATAACTCCCCTATTATCAAAGTTGTAGCGCAGGCTACAACGAATTTGACCCGAATATCTGGCCAAAATTATTTTTTCACCTACCTATAAGGGCTCTAAATGTGTTGTTTTATTTATGTACATCATTTTAACCTTCATACTACGTATTTGAAGGTTAACAACTTAATAAACACAATAAAACAGTACAAAATAGGAAAAAAAACAAACTGTATTCAAAATTGTTCTTCACTGCAGTACACTTATTGTAAATTTATTACTAATACAAGATTTGTCATCAATATTTTTTGTGATTTTATTTCTATTACTGTGTGAAATTTACAAAAATATATATGGCATGTCCTGATTAAGTACGCATAATACACGGATTTAAAATTGAATTATATGAGATAATATTTTTGGGTCTGTTATGTTGTAAGAAAATAATGACAAAGTTTTATTTTTAAGACCAGTGATAGAGGAAGAAAATAGAAGTTAACACCAGTCGATATTGTGTATTGAAACGGTACATACGTTATTCATGCTATTTTCCGTTCGATGCATTCCTTTTAAGACGTGATAGTAGAGGCCTATTTAGCCATATTTATCACTATAAAAACTATTATTCTTTGTATTATTTCAAAATTGTCCCACTTATTGTTTCCATGAAATCTTTCGAAATGTGATCATCCTTCAAGCTGAAACGGTCGTTTTTTTAGTGGTATGACCCTAATACGCATGTTTTGAACCCAGATTCGCATTCCGTATAAACACATTTATCGAAAACACCTAACCAGTTTCTATTCACAAGCTTACTATTGTCTCTCCTCAACAATAATCCATTTTAATGCAGAGAACTGTGTATGCGAGTAGGTGCTTTCGATGTATTTTCTTGCTCTGAATATAAGTCCGATTCGCTTCAAGCTTATAAATTCGCTTCAAGCAACAAATTTCCAAGAAATTCACATACGAGTACAAAGTTTAAGGTTTTTTTCGGATTATTTTTAAGAGTCTAGGTCATCGGGGTTGTTTGCTAATACATGATCCAAAACGGAAAAATATACGTACATAACAGCATTTACAACATACAAGATGCATCGAACATAAAATTGTCAATATCTTGATAACCGTAATCATTTGTATATAACTAAATATGGTTAAATATGTTCTAAATTACCTCTACTATCACGGCTTCAAGGAATTGCATCAAATTACATATTAGCCCATACATCAATTTTTGGACTTTTCTTTACAACGTGATAGAAATAAAATTACAAAAACTGCATCCGCACCTATCCGCAGCAGATTTTGCAGTAGTAATGTTAAATATGTTTACTATAATTTGAACCACTTTCAAGAGCTTAATTAAACTAAACACTAAACTAAAACACTCAAATTCTGCATCAAATTGTTTTTTATAATAGCAAATGTTCTCGGCCCTGCAATAAACAAAATTGTGGCTAAAGAAAATCACACTAAATTACAACCGTTTTCAAGAGCGTCGAGTTATGTGCATCTATGTTTACCCATAGTAAAATCTAACTTTTGGCTGACAAGGACACGTGGCGCAGGGATCAGGTGAAGCCGCCTTTTAAAACATCGGTCCTTTACCTATCCCAGAAACTGGTTTACTTTTTAGAATTTAACAATTTAGAAATTTGATTTATTGGCAGTTTTTTGGGTCAAATACCCCAATGTGCGACGCGGGGAAGCGCGTATTTTACAGCAGCGCGCTTGTATTACTATGTATAGATTTTTTGAAGTTTTTTGTTTATAACAAATTAAGTAATGATATTTGCGAGTCGAAAACACATCACAATACATCTACGGACTGTTCCACGTGACCTGGGACCGTCGGCTACCTGATACTATTTTTGTCACGAACTCACATTTTCGGCTCTATTGACTGGTCTACTAGGTTACCTAAATTTTCCAACATTTAAGTATTTAAAAAAGGTTTTTATTGAAAAAGATACAAATATTTTATTAGTGTGTATTTTCTAGAATAATGCAGAAAATGGGGTGAATCAAACAACAAAATGCAGAAAATCGACTTACAGTGGAGCTAACTTTTGTAACTGTAGTTGTATCTACATCGGTCACAGTTTCTGGCGCTGGGTCAGTCTGTTGCTCAGTAGGTTGTTCTTCTGTGTCGTCCGCCATTTTGTTATCAATTCTTCAGAAAAAGCGTCCTTCGCAAATTAATAATATTCGAACTGAAGCTTTAAAATGAAATTGACACTATTCTATTGTCCTATTACGTTAAAAAATCATCTGTCAAACATATGTCACGTCTAGTGTGATAGCAATACGTCAAACGAGTGCTATTGTTATTATTATTATTATTATCGTGCCGTTTCCATAGTTACCAGTTTGATATGCATATATAGCTAACTTCATTCTATAAGAACGGTAAGAATATGGGTAAAAACTGATTGACAAATGGATTTGCAATGTTGGAAATTTTTATGTTTTTTTTCGCATAATAAAATTAATACTTTAATAATTTGTTAGACGTAGAGTTTCAATGTCTTTGGCCTATTCTAAAACTAAATTCGAGACAGGCTGTTGATGTAATTAAGTGAGATGAGTAGTGACGCAATTAGGGACTGCTTATAGTCAGGGCCGGCTTAAGAATTAAAAATCTCGCCCACCAAACCAAGTCGCATACAAATAGAATGCATTTTTTGCAAAAGATTTTGATGGAAGCTACTGACATATCCGCTTCCATGAAAATCTTGTTTACAACCTTTATTACATAAAAACTGAAGAAATAAAATCGCAAATCTATAGAAGAGACTCCGAATACAACGTGAACAAAAATTGATTTTTTGTGGTAAGCGGTTTAGGAGAAAGAATTTGAAAAGACGAGCGTTAAAGTAAAAATGCAAAGATTGTTTGATGTTTCGATGTTTACACCGGCAGGCAAAAAATGTTGAAAGTCATACCAACTTATGTAAAAATGATACAGACACTTTATTTCAATTTATTTGTTCAGTAGTTTTGGAGTTATTAGCATTATTCAAGCACAGTACGACGTTAGAGATTAGTGACAGTTATATGTCCAAGAAAACTATACAGTTGTTAGAAAGGAACACGCAAAATCTCAAGCCCGGTCCTGTTTGGAGTACATAACATACTCAAACACATGTCGAGAAGGCGAATTTATAAATATAGTCGTGCTAGTGATTTATTATGAGTTACTACCATACATTATTAGGGTCACTGTAACTATTGACGATATCTATGATTTTTTTTTTTTTTATATTTTATATATTCTTTTGTTTGTATTCAAGATATGAACAAAACACTAATTAATTACTTACAATTGCACTGTGCGACAAATTTTGATCAACTTTCTTCCTCCCGGGAAATTTTAGCGTCCGACTCCGACTCCGACTCCAACTCCGACTCCGCCTCCGGCAAAATTTTATTTGTTTCCAGCGAATTTAATGGCAAAAAAAATTAAATCTGACATAATCTAGTTGTAAATAAAATCAAAAAGGCCTGTTGATCAGACCACAAAATTATGGCCATATTTAAAAAGGACGCTTTTTTATATTTTTAAAATATCTCTGAAATCATTAGAACTTCAACTGTTTTCTCATTAGAGAGCACATAATTCTGAACTAGTTTGTCACTTGAACCGATGTTCTATCTTTAATAATAACAAAAGTATAGTACAACAAAACCACTGTATAGTACAAAATAAAATTCATTTCAATGAATACAACAAAGCTGAAAATAATCTGAACTCTTACGTCTGTTAGTGGTAATGACGTCACAATTGTGGCCTGCAACGAGTATGACTTGCATACATGGATATTCCGACATTCAACTTTACTTAAGGTAGAGTTTAAATCGGAAACGCAGTTATAATTTTTTATCGGCTATTATACATATATTATGCATGTTTAAGTTTATGCATTACGTTAGAGTGAAGTTTGTACCTTTGCTAATAATAAAAAATATATCTGGCTCAATTCTGTCAAGTGTAGGTGACGAAATCTGCAAATATCGGTGTTCTTTAGTTGATCGCAAGAAGACTACGACATAGCCACCAATAATCTTAAAATCCGTAACCTACACTCGACAGAATCAGTAACAATTTAAAATATCTACATATTTTGTTAAATACAAAGGGATGTGATTATACCATAATATTGTATAATCCAGGGTGATACTTTTGATAAATTTGTTCATGTGCCAAAAAAAAAAGAATCAATTTCTGTTAAACGTTTAAAGTTATCAAACATTAAAGCTAAAATTGCAAAGTTTTACTAGTTAAGCATTATCTTTTACAAACAGATATTGGGACAAATAAAAATAAAAAAAAATGTTTATGCAATTTTATGCATTTTTATGCAATTTGTAGAGAATTTAATGTAGTTTTATCAGAATCTAAGCTTTTTTGTAATTACACGCACATCACATAAAGTAAGAAAATTTTGCCTTCTTTCAGTGCGCTCGGGCGGCCAAACCATTCAACCAAAAAATACACTTGAGGGTGCCTTTTATAGCAAATTTAGTATACTTTATTTTTGTATATAGTCGTCTACGTCGAAAAGTGCACAGTTTTATGACTTTTTGGCAATAAACTGCAGAAAAGTAGAAACTTTTGAGTTATTTGTGATTTTCGTTGTGAAGCCATATCCGTGGGAAGTAGCAAAGTTGAAATTCTGATTCAGCTCCCCAAAAAACATATAGAATGAGAGAAAAACAATTAAAATATAAAATTAAAAATAAATTTGCAAATATCTCGCTTCTTCGAGCTAACCTAGAAAAATGCCTTTGTGGAAATGTTCAGGGGGTCATAAAGAATCATTATTAGTTAAAATTTCCCGGGAGGAAATTTTTTGTTGCACAGTGTTATTGGAAATGCTTACTTTTAAGATCACCTTGTCCTGTTTTGTATATGGAAGTACCTACTTATTTAAAATTATTACTTATTTTAAAAATTAAGTCCTGTAAACTTGACAATACATACCATTCAGGTCAATAATCCGGCCAATTTATACAATATATGTAACACAGATCAAAATATAGACCGAAAAAGTTCATTGCGCTTAAATGCGTTGCATCATATCAAAGCGACAAAACATTCACTCTTGTGATCTAGTGGGCAATTGATGATTTACGACATGTGACGTCAGAAGACGACGCCTTCTAAAATCTATTACAACAGATACTTTCGATAACAGTTTCAATCGTATTCAGAAATAGAAAAAAAAATAGTTAACAAAAAAATGATTTGTAAAATTTTTATTTTTATTTGTATAATTTGCAAGATTCATATCTTTAAAACTAATATATTTTTAAATTTGTGTCAATTAAATTCGTAAAATTAAAACCAGGGTCCCCTAATTCTAAATCGTTTTGTTACTAATCATTTTTCCAGACGTAGCCATTATGTGTGTATCTTTTAAAGTACTTATGCAAAGCAATTAAAATTAGAACATCAAATTGTCGCTTGGTGTTCTAATTTTCTTAGATCTCTTTTCCCCTCAGTGGTCTTGTTAATATATTTCGATTTCGGGCTTCGTTAGAAGCAGATAGTCACAGTCCCTCAATAGGGCCGGACAACACAATACGGGCCTTGTTGTGCCCAAATTTTGACGTCACTTTCATCGACAACTTGTGTTTTCTGTGAGAAATTTACGGTTTTTTAGTCTACTGTGCTGATGTCACGACACAACGATTGTTTTTAGGTACGTGAAATTTTATTATTGACTTTTTTATTATTAAATAAATAGTTTATTAACAAACACTATACTTAAACTTGCAAGAATTAATTGAATCTCTAATTATAACTCATGTATAAGCAAAAATTGAACTATAATAATATTTTTTGTCACAAATTTAAACATTATAATGATTGTAAGTAGCAGAGAATTCAAAATTTGCAACTGCATAACATAAACAAAGATGCCTAGCACTAGCACATAGTGCCATCTATTAGCCACAAGCTGTATCTGTATACGATGCCCCATACGAGACCTTTCTGTCGATCGTTTATTTAAGACTATGTTTACTGAGTAGAAAATCATTTATTAAGAAGCTCTATAAATGCACGATTTCTATTAATGCATGATTTGTTATAGCCAATCAAACGACTTGGAAAGGTATTTTTCGGGCAATTCCGTCATACGAAGATCGAAGAAGCAACCGTAGACACGAGTGTCATTGAGTGTCCATCTTGCTCCTTTACTATACCGTACTGATGAGGACTAATAGTCCGAAACACGTGTCTACGGTTGCTTCTTCGATCTTCGTATGACGGAATTGCCCGACAAATACCTTTCTCCTAATGATTATAATGACACTAGCGTTATATAATAATGACAGTTCGTTCAAATAATGTCACCATTATACAACGCTAGTGTCAAAGTCTGTCAAAACCTACGTGGACGACAGTTATGTGACAGTTCCCCTCCCCATCATTGACAAATATGTACATTTAAAATATTTGATATAAAATGGAATTCATAACGGGTATAAATCGCTCGCATGTTTACACGTTCCGCTACGGCTAATAACTAATTTTTGATTCAATTCTCGGTTTTTCTAGGCACCTAATACGCATTCAAAATGGTGGCTATAAAACTCACCTGGGCGCTAGTAGTGGCCATATCGTGTTTAAGCACAACTTCAGAGGCTCGAGTTAGAAAACTAAAACCACACCGTGATGGTATCCAAAACCAACAACCTGATTATGAAGAATACGAAACAGACTATGAGCAAAGTTATGAATATAACGAATACAACGAAAACCAAAACGGTAAGAAATGTTTAACGTTTATTTGAATTTCACTTTTGACTGTCAAAAAAACTTATAATATTTAAGGAGCTTCCTCTACACGAGCCCCATTCTCAGCTCCAAACGTCACTCCTCAGCCCATAGACGAGATACCAAACATCCACGTCGTGACGGAAGAAGTATTTCAACAACCTGATGACGAGAACCCAACCGGTCTCCCAACGGGAACAATTGACATACAGATAATAACCACGCCATCTCCACCACCCTCAGAATCCCACGCTGCGGCTTTCAGCTGTTCAGAAAATGGGAAATACTACAGGGAAGGAGAATCCTGGAAAGCGACGATCTGCAAGAATTGCACATGCATCAGAGGAGAAATAGTTTGCACGACAGCTACTGGTTGCCCCGCAACTACCACAACAACCACAACAATTCCACCAGACTACGACGCAGCTGGCTTAGATACCGATCCAGTACCTGGTCCGAGAGGAGATACTGGTGTGGAAGGTCCCGATGGAAGACCTGGTGAACGTGGTATACCTGGACACCCTGGAACTCCAGGAATTCCCGGTGCTCCAGGTCCACCAGGACCTCTCCCCGATCTCTCAATATACTACCAACAGTTAGCCATGTCTCAAGCCGGTCAGGATAAAGGACCTAGCGGCCCAGGACCTGAACCATTCCAGTACTTACAAGCTCAAGTAGGGCCTCTCGGACCGCGAGGTCCACCAGGTCCACCTGGAACTCCTGGTCAGCAAGGATTCCAAGGAACACGAGGCGAAACTGGCGAGCCAGGGCCTGGTGGACCAGTCGGTGCACCTGGCCCGCGAGGATTTCCAGGGTTACCCGGAAAAGATGGCGATTCTGGCGAAGATGGAGAAACGGGACAACCGGGATCGCCAGGGCCTGCCGGGCCTAGAGGCCTTCCGGGAATGCCGGGATTACCTGGCGTCAAAGGACATCGCGGTTTCCCAGGACAAGACGGTTCCAAAGGAGAGATTGGACAGCAAGGTGAAAAGGGAATGTTGGGAAATCCAGGACCTATGGGGCCGATGGGACCTCTGGGACCATCTGGGCCACGAGGAGAGAGAGGACGAGAAGGTCCACCAGGTCCCCCGGGATTGAGAGGAGTCGACGGCATGGCTGGACCACCTGGATCGCCTGGTTCCATTGGTAAACCTGGAGCACCTGGCTTCCCAGGAAGCCCCGGAAATAAAGGAGACCAAGGAGGACCTGGTCCGAAAGGAAGTCAAGGGCTGCAAGGACCTAGAGGTGAATCAGGGCGTCCTGGGCAACCTGGCGAGGCTGGGCCACAAGGATTGTCAGGAAAAGATGGATACCCCGGCGAGAAAGGCAGCGTTGGATCACCGGGCATATCAGGACCTCCCGGTTTCCCAGGAGCTAGAGGCCCACCAGGCCTATCAGGAAGTCCTGGACAACCAGGTGTCAAAGGAGAACAGGTTAGTTTAAATATTCGTCGTTCTTGTCAGACACTAATTCATTACGTATTTCAGGGTCTACATGGTGAACGTGGTTACAAGGGTGAAAGCGGCGTAAAAGGTGAAGTGGGTACCCCAGGACCTAGAGGTCTTCCAGGTCCCGTTGGCCCTGAAGGAAAACGCGGCAAGCGAGGATCTAGAGGACCCACAGGTTCTCAGGGCCCTCAAGGAGAACGTGGAACACCTGGAATGAGAGGATTGCCAGGTCCGGATGGCGCTTCTGGCCCAAAAGGACAATCTGGCGACACAGGACCACAAGGACCTGTAGGCTTGAAAGGAAACTCTGGAGAACCTGGCAGGCCTGGAGCAACAGGTCTTCAAGGCTTACGAGGATTGACAGGCCGGCCAGGTGCACCAGGGAAACCAGGAAGTCCTGGAGAACGAGGTATCCAAGGAGCTGATGGAAAACCTGGTGAGCACGGCCCGCAAGGATTACAAGGACTTCCTGGGCCGATAGGCTTGCCAGGAGACAAAGGACTTCAGGGAGAAGCTGGAAAGGATGGCGAAGCTGGACCAGTAGGTCCCCCAGGACCTAGGGGCGACCCTGGTAAGGATGGGTCTCCAGGCGTGCAAGGACCTCCAGGACCAATTGGATCCGACGGAGAAAGAGGTCCACCAGGAGCAGCTGGCCCAAGAGGTTTTCAAGTATGTAGGAATCAGCGATAAGTTAACATGATGCTACATAATATGCTTAATTTAGGGTTTACCGGGAGCCCCAGGAAATCCAGGAGCTCCAGGAAAAGATGGTGAGCATGGGCTGCAAGGAGCCGCCGGTATACCAGGTGCTGCAGGATCTAGAGGCGAAAGAGGATTCCCAGGAGAACGTGGGCCTGTTGGACAACCAGGAGCACCTGGTTTAAGAGGACCTATTGGCGCTCAAGGATCCGACGGACCAACAGTAAGCAATATCCCAGATTGTCACAGTTTTATCATACTTAAATTTTCTTCAGGGACCAGCTGGTCCACGAGGTGACAAAGGTCATCAAGGACATCCGGGTTTGATCGGCCTCCCAGGTTTACGAGGAGCTCCAGGCCCTTCGGGAGAAAAAGGAGAGCGTGGTTCTCTAGGTCCTATTGGGCCGGAAGGTCCTTCAGGTCGCCAAGGTGAACGAGGTCTTCAGGGTATAGCTGGCCCACCAGGTCCACCAGGTGAACCGGCAGAACGAGGGGAACCAGGATCGCCTGGAGTTCCTGGAGAGCCTGGCGCGCCTGGGGGCCCTGGAGAGAGAGGCCCTGTAGGCCCGCAAGGACAACAAGGATTCCCAGGATTACAAGGACCATCTGGACCGCAAGGCGGCAAAGGCGAACGTGGAGGATTAGGACCTAAAGGACAACAAGGAAATCCGGGATCGGCTGGCAAACCAGGCGAAGCAGGCCCTGCGGGATTAACCGGATTGACAGGAGCTAAAGGAAACAGAGGTGAACCTGGAGCTCGTGGAGACGCTGGTATCATGGGACCACCAGGAAGACCAGGAGAACCAGGAGCGGCTGTAAGATTTTTTTAAATTGTCTGTGTTTAAAGATAATGCCGATTTTCTTTCAGGGCCAACCAGGAAATCAAGGTACACCAGGTCTGCCAGGTATCGCTGGTATCAAAGGCGCGCATGGAGATACTGGACGTTCTGGTCCACCAGGGCCTTCAGGGCAAGCTGGTGCTCCAGGTCCTGAAGGACAGAAAGGAGAATCTGGATCCGATGGGCCACAAGGTCCGCAGGGACAAGCTGGACCTCAAGGTGCTGCTGGGGATAGAGGATTACCAGGTTTACCTGGTTCGACAGGACCTACAGGAATGAGAGGATTGCGAGGAGCTCCTGTATGGAAATCTAATTTTAAAAAAAGACATTTCTCTAATTTTGTTAATTGTAGGGTGAGCAAGGTGTTCAAGGAAGAGCTGGATCTCAAGGACAACCTGGTCCGATGGGTTTGACGGGGCCTTCCGGTCCCCCAGGTCCCGCTGGCGATCAAGGTATAGAAGGACCTTCAGGAAAAGCTGGACCACCTGGTCTAGCTGGACGACCTGGCGACAAAGGTCCGCAGGGAGTTCCAGGTTCACCAGGTCCTCACGGAAGCCCAGGATTACCGGGTCCAAATGGTCCTACCGGGCCATCCGGCCCTACGGGAGAACGCGGTCCCAAGGGAGAGACAGGACCTCAAGGTATCGACGGACAGGAAGGACAACGTGGAAAAGCAGGTCCTCCAGGTCTGGAAGGCACGAAAGGAGAACGCGGCGAAGGCGGGCCGAAGGGAGCTAAAGGCCACAGAGGTTTGATAGGTTTGCAAGGTTTACCAGGAACGCACGGACTCCAAGGCGAAAAAGGCATGACGGGTAATCCTGGCATGCCTGGAAAGGATGGAGAATTGGGACCAAGAGGACCAGCTGGAAGGGATGGCAATCCAGGACCACAAGGTATACAAGGAACTCCTGGACAACGTGGGCCACCTGGTGATTCTGGCAAATTGGGACATGCCGGACCTGCAGGTCCTCCAGGTCCACCAGGTCCACCTGGGGATGGTTTTGGGTATGATGCTGCTAATCTCGCGGCGTTGTTGGGTCAAGGGCAGATTAACAACCAGAAAGGTCCTGATCCGATGGGTGATGAGCCTTTGAGGATCTTTGGAAGTCAGATTACCGATGAGGAGAGGAGGGAGTTGGTTATTAAGGCTTACGAGCAACTGAAGGCTTCGTTTGAGAAGTTTAAGAAGCCGAATGGCCAGAAGAATTATCCTGGGAAAACTTGCAGGGATATTTCGGCGGCGTATCCTCAATATGAGAGTGGTGAATATTGGGTTGATCCTAACGAGGGTGATCCTAGGGATGCTATTTTGGTTCATTGCGATATGGAGAATAAGGCAACTTGCGTTTTGCCGAAACCAGAACGGTCGCCGGAAATTTCTTTGAAGACTAACGAGCATGAAGTGTGGTTGGGCGAAACTGCGGAAGGCATGAAGATTACTTATAAGGCGGATAGCAATCAGATTGGGTTCTTGCAGTTGCTGTCAGGACACGCAGAGCAGAATATTACGTACCATTGCAAGAAATCTGTAGCATATTATGATGTGACCAAACACACGTATCGGAAAGGATTGAAGTTGTTAGCATGGAATGACGCTGAATTGACGCCAAAAGGAAACCAGAGGTTTAAATATGATGTGCTTTTAGACGAATGCAGAGTAAGTATACTTAAATATTTTGCTTTCGTTTTATTAATAACGTATGTTTTTAGCTTCGTACTGATGATTGGGCCCAAAGTATTCTATCTTACAAAACTGATAAAGCTGTTCGTTTGCCAATTGTTGATATTGCCATCAGGGATATTGGACAGGAAGATCAAGCATTCTGGGTGGAGATAGGCCCGGTTTGCTTCCATTAAATCAAAAAATGGTATGGATATAGAAGAATAAAAACAACTACGCTAAACTGCCAAATGTGTTCAAAAAGATTCTCGTCTTTAAACCATTGTATTATATTTTTATAAGTAATAATTAGTACGTTTCTTGTACACATTCTCTTAATTTTATACGGTGCTATAGTAAATAAGGATGTAAATAGGTACTATTAATAAATATAGAATAAGTTTTAGTGTGCGTTTATCAGTTTCCGACTGAATTGTTTTTTTTTTATGAAAACCCCATATTTTCTCACATGAAAAAATAAAACCACATGTAACGATAGAAAAATAATTTATTAATATATTATAAGTTGAAGATTTACACTTATTGAACAACAACACATTTTATTAAACACAACTTAAAAAACGAGATTAAGTCTTATTTAATCGGTAAGTTTAGTAGGAAGGTTATTTCTCTGGGATTTCTCATAGCTTATAGCCTTTCCCATAGCGTCCAAAAAGCTGCCCAAATCGAGTGAATTCTTTTCCCTTTCCTCAACGAAGAGGGCATGAGCCAAAAATGGAATTTTTCTCAATACTCTGCCACTCAGACCAACACTATCCTGGCTCAACTTTATCAAACGCTCGGTATTTGTGTAGACTTGCTTTGTATCAATATCTCCATCTTCGTAACATTTGAATAGATCCATGTCTTCAAAGATATCTTTCGAATGAATAACACCAATCTAGAAAAAAAAATCGATTATACAGGATGAGTTATTAGTACCCGGCGGTCGATAGTTAAGAAATCGTTTGAGAAAGAAAAAATATTTTATGTAGAAGTTGTTAGACTCATTAGTTTCTATAACGTAAAAATATTTTCATTTATACAGGGTGTTGCATTTAGGTGTGACGGAAAGTATATAAATTTTTTTTAATGGAACGCCCTGTATATTTTATTATATTATGAATACTACCAAATTTGTTTATCCAACCGTCACAGCGTTAATAGTTCCAGAGATATTCAACTGTTTTTCCAAAATATGCCCGTTGCAGGATCTTTTTAAAAGCTATGTAAAAACGACATTTTTGCCGATCTTGCCTTTAAACTATGTGAGACAATAGTCCAAGCCAGTGGATAGATGATAGTATCCAAAGATATTAGATACACTATCCAGGGTGTTCATAGAGCTTAGTAAATTTTGATGTTTTTCAAATGGCTTTTTCTTGAGTTTTTTAAATGGAACAGCCTGTATAATATGTGTTGGCTGTAATAACCCTTTAGTTCGCTCCAATTTACGTCTAGTATGTTATACACCAAATGTTAATATTTTTAGTGATATTTGCAATTTAACGAAAATGTAATGCAATTCTAAATTTTAATATTGCTGTGAATAATGTATTTGGTAGTTTGATGTAAAGTCTTCAAGTGGCGATAGAAGAGATAATTTAGAAACGATTTCACCAGCTTGATTTTATATGAAATTTTGTAAGTATATTTTGCCGTCTGTCATATGGCAACCGAACACGCGAGTTAAAAATTTCAAATTACTGCTAAAGTAAACCCTAAACCCTAAACTATCGTGAAAATTTGTTGACCTCGGAGTGTTGAAAATAAGATTTTCTTTGATGTGATTTATGTGCTCACACACAAAAACCAAATATGCAACAAAAACAAACTGATAGGCATCTTTAGATTCAGATTTTCGTTCATAGCAAAAAAATCTATTATAAAACACTTCCACATAACCCACTTTCCATTCACTTTATCAATATTACTCATACTACACTAAAATATGAATTCTCTTCAGAAACATAACCTATTTTAAACCAATTAACAACAGTCAGTAGATATTGTTGGTTGTTGTTTGTACTGAATACAAATCCGTTCTCAAACGTAGCTCATCAAGACAGGTTTTACGTTTCTGCTTGTTTTTGTGTATGAGCGCACATACTATTACAGTGAAACGTCTCCGCAAAATTTTCACACAAGTGAACTATTTTTTAGGATAGTCCCCCTAAAATTACACCGTTTCTGGTTTACTTCGGAGCCCAACTGAAGTTACTAGGTCTTCAGGTTCGCTCGCTGTACGTTTGTAAAAATTGCAATACATACTTATAAAATTGTGTAATACCTTGATAACCGTAATACTTTTTATATGAATAAATCTAGTTAAATAGGTTCTAAATGGCTTCTTCTATAACCTTTTAAATATTTCACATCATGCTACCAAGCACACTGTATACAGAGCAATATTAAGATACTAAATAGCATACTACTCTTTAAATTCTAAATATCACAAAAACTAGTAAAAATAGATATACGATGTGGTGAATATAAATTACAAAGAACTTAAGGGACATTTCAATTAGCAAATAATATATAGGGTGTTCCATTTAAAAATCTCACGAAACAGCCATGTAAAAATGTTTAAAAACTAGTGCATGCTACG
The DNA here is from genome assembly GCA_963966075.1 of Aphodius sticticus. Classification (NCBI taxonomy): domain Eukaryota; kingdom Metazoa; phylum Arthropoda; class Insecta; order Coleoptera; family Scarabaeidae; genus Aphodius; species Aphodius sticticus. Next base: position 3,227,218 of record OZ014510.1, read on the forward strand.
ATCACCCTGTATAGCGCATCTAATTTTTCATATCATCAGCATTTAGCTATGAGTTTAGTTATTATGTGACAAAATTTTTAGAACTGTATCTGCAAAAATGTAGTATTAACGTAGTTTTAAACAAAGGCCTGCAGTTGTCAATTTTTTGACAAACAATTGAATATCCCAGAAACTATTTGCTTTACACAGGTGCAACTTACACAGTTGGAAAGACAACTTGCTTAGTATTCATAATATGGTATGATATACATGGCGTTCCATTTAAAAAATGTACTGACTTTGCATCACGCCGAAATCCAACACCCTGTATAAATGAAAATAATTTTACGTTATAGAAACTAAGAGTCCAGCAACTCTTGTATAAAACATTTTTATCTTTCTCAAACGATTTGATGACTATTGACCGCCGGGATACTAATAACTCACCCTGTATACAAGTGTTATCATACTTCGTAATTTTCGGTAATAAAAGTGTCGCTTGTTAAATAATAAACAACCGTTTTTTTTTTAATTTTATATATTATAATCTTTAGCAAAAAAATAATAACATATTCTCTGCGGAACTTATATATAGTGGATTTCGGAATTGGTGTTTTGTTATAATCATCGTTGAAAATACACATTCTGCCGATACGTTGTCGCAAACGGAAGCAATAATTTAATTGATTTTTCGGACAAAATTGGTTATTTTTTATTTGTTCTGAACATTTAACATGAGTTTAGGTTTCTTTAAATCTTATTTACAATCCTCTGTCTGTTGATCAGCTTTTGTTCTTCCTCTAAAGTTAAATTATTTGAAGTATCTTCTTTGAAGGGACTTATTATCTACATATTGCGGAAACAAATATCTTTGGGTGGAAAAAACTTTATAAGTTGTTCTTTAATAATGAGCATTTCTATCACCACTTTGCATAATGTAAGTTTCTTGTTTAGTTATTATTTTGTCCTCCACTATCTGTGTAAATGATGGAAACACATCAAAGTTATTTTCGTGTTTGA